>OY728125.1:1157822419-1159072419 GCA_963277665.1 Viscum album
ATATTATATTTACAACATTTCATTATGTTCTTATTAGCTATGAAGTTCAAACAATAACTATTTTTTAAAAAATATTCATCTTTTTTTCTACAGATGTATCTAACCACATTAAAACTCTTTAAATTTCAAAAACATTATGATAAAATTTTCCCCATGATACATATGATAACATTTCCAAAATACTTTCTAATACTAATTTTTAAATTAATTTATTTTTCATGGAAAACTGTAATTTTTTATTTTAGAAAACATTTTCCCAAAAAACTTTATTTTTCCAAAAAAAACACTTTATTAATAATTAGATAAATATATCACCTTAGTAAATAATTCAATTTAATTTCATCACAACATGTAAATTAATTTATACACCTACAACTTAAATTTAAAATATGATCTAATTTAACCAATTGATAATTAGAAGAAATTTTAATCATGATTTCATCAAAATTATTTTATTCAACTAACATAGTTATACCATGCTCTTTACTAAATTATAATTAATAAACATATCAAAAAAACATACAAAACCGAAATTAATCAAATGGTATACATTGTAATTTAAAACATGCTATTAGAACAACTTGGTTTATCCATATATAAAATTTTCAATGTTGTCAATTGAAAATTACATAACATGTACACACTTATCGAAAAAAACTAGTATGATTTAATATTCCATTCCCCATTTACCATGGGTGTAATCCATTACGTTCAAGGGTTTTAAATTAACATCACATAAAAATCCTCAGGAAACACAACTATATCATCATAAATAGAGCTACTATAAATATTAAAATTAATGAAACCCAACCACCATAATATGATATTATCTTCTTTGGTTGTAACTAACAATCATTCGTGTTTTTAAAACACATCATGAAAAATAACGCATTAGGATGGGTGAAGTGTCCCATATAATCATTCTCACAGGGAAATATCACGCATTTACAGTATAATATAATCCACATACAAGGATTTATGAACATAATGACATAACCATATCATAAGTAATGTTCTATGCACAACTAAAATTATAAAAAAAATTAATTCACAACATAGAGAAAAAAATTAATATAACATTACAAAAAAATATATTAAATACAATGATTCAATATTTTTCTTTCTTATAAACTAAGGATCATATATCATGGTAAAAGTGAGGATTATATTGAATAAAATACTATAATAAATACAATTAATAATTTCATTGTAACAATTTTCTCCCACACTGGGTATGAGAGAAGAGTATATGATGAATATGGTCATAGAAACCCCTCCCCCATGACCAAAAAATGGATTAAGAAGCGAGTAAAGAGTGACCCTTACTATAGACAAAATTGGGGCCCAAGGAGAGAGCCATAAAATAAAAATAATAAGGATATAAAAGACTTTTCTCAGGACATAACATCGATCTGAACACCAAGATGAAGGAATGAGTCATACAAAAAATCTCAAATGCTGATATGTGTGGGTCGATAACTGAAGAACAAAGCGGTACAAACAATCATGGGAAAAATAATTAATAGGTGGGTATCAATCAAGTGAATTGGATGGTTTCCACTTCCTCATTCTAAAGGGATTCAAATTAATGAATTATCAAAAATATGGTTATTCAATTTAAAGGTCTAACCAACCAAGTGTTTTGGGATCAATAAGGCTATTTAAAAGTCTCACCAAAAAGTAAAAACATATCTCAGAAAAACCATAATAAAGGGAAATATCACAAACCTATATGTGTATCCCTTATATTGGAAGAAACAAACTTTCTATAAAAACTAGTCTTAGAATATCCAGTACAAAATTGAAAAATCCTTATAAACTTCGAGGTATAATCCCCACCACTATAGGTCTGACCCATAGAAAATCATCATACTAAAAAAGAACCCAATTCTCTCTCATATCATGATTCATCTAAAGGCTATCACTGTGTATTCTAACCTAACATATTTACCCTGATACAAAATAAGTCCCCTAGAAATATATAAACTCGGGAACTCGAATAGTTGAAGTTCCCTACTCCAGAAATTATTATCTTTGTCTTCTAATCTATTATGATTTTTTTACATATCTTGATAAATTTATTCATCATGAATCTGATAGGGACTTCAACCCATATCCACTCATAAAAAAGACAATATATAATGGACCCCTTACTTGAGAGACATATTACTCAAGGATAATTAGTTATTTCATTTTATTAATCTTTTTTACATAGTCTACATCAATTAAAAAACATGACCATATATGAAATATGCATGATCCATTCCAAAGAATCTACCCTAAAAAGGTTATCACTTCACATATAATGACTATTAAACATGAAGGTTCTTACATAAGTTCAAATGGATTCGTAAAACACTATTTCCCAGCTAATATTAATTTTTTATAGTACACACTATGTTCATGTGACACTATTCCTCCACAAAAACATGCATCCTTACAAGTCCCTAACTTTAAACTTCATCATATCTCTCAACCTCCCAATGATACCATGAAATCATGACCCCCTCCTCCCAAAGGCACCCCTTTTGGGGTGATAATACATGAATAAAAAAACTATTTCCAAATCATACATCAAATATGGAAAACATTAGATACAATAACCAATAGTATATAATCACATTAATGGGAGTAATTAACCCTATACATATTTGATAAGTCCCACCAAACAAATCCTACTGATAATAAATAATGAGGAAATTCCATTACATGAATGTAATGAAATGAAACCCAATGAACTAAAAACACAACAACTGATGATCTTTTGTGACCCTAAATTTTCACATCTGCTGAATAAATCTTCGAACAATAGAAGTCTAGCTCAATAACTAAGAAGATATTTCTGACCTGAAAATTAGTTTACATATAAATAGTGTGATCCTAACATGTTTACTTAGTATGATCCTCTTTGAAATATCTCATGAAATACTTGAATGAACTATACTAAATCCTTTTGAGTAATAATATAAACATAACTCATATACTAAACATGTTTTCTATTGTATTTACGATCCTCATCATTTATCATTGAATAATTAACTTATATATGTAATAATATAATATCAAACATAATATAAAATGAAAGAAACCCACTATGACTTCCCCACTTGGTTTCCACTCAACCCAAATGTTGCATATCATGGGTCATCTCTCCCTTTGAATAAGAATTCCTAAAGACACTTGGGATAATGTAATATAACCCAAAGGAACAAGGATAAATTAATATATCATGAAAATAATGCATCATATCATCTCATCAACCTAACCACATCTCTATATAGTAACCAAGTAGTTTCTGATATCCACTAAACCCGGTTTATTTTTTATTATAACACAATCCATCACATCTATTGAACAAAATTACTATAATAATATATAGGATAAAATATAACAAGTTAAATTTTTGTGGAATAGCCATAGTTCATTACATCCCTCAAGACATAAAATATAGAAAAATATAACCATCATGAATACTGCCACTTAATAATACTAAGAGATGTGATAATTTATAGAGGGCGTAGTCATCTATCTATTCCTCTCCAACCTGAATGTTGGGAATAACACCCACCTAGAATCCACTAGGTGTCATTATCCATATCAACATTGGTGTGGTAGTAAATGATATTAGAAAACATATATGATATAAATAAATATCACAACTATGCTATAAGAAAATACATATACCTATACCCATCTACCGTTATAATCTCACTTCAATCCTAGCTACCACTACTATTAATAGGTATGAAATAATCATAGAGGCATTAAGTTTCAATTTAATTAATTAATTAATTTCACATTAAATAATTATTTCCATTATAATTTCCATTATTATAATTTTAATATTCAAATGCTTATACTAATGAAACTATTAATTATTTTCACATATTCCCATTTATGTCGTTATCTTAAGAAAGAATCAATTACTAACCCAATTCTTCATTTAATTCACTATCATTCACAAAACTCTGGGTACTATAGGACTCATCCTAAGATATCACATGAAATATTTACTCAGAGTGCATCATATCCAACTATTTCCCATTGGTTGAAATTGATGATATTAATTACACAACTGTTAGAAGATTAAACAAGCCAATTCATTATCTACCGCTTCAGTGGTGACGTAGTGGGGTAGGGTCGAGGGCTATATAAATAGAGTTTGATGAGTTCTGGGGTATTATATATTAGAGCTTACTATTGGGAGAATTTATACCTCCCATGTACCACTCGTCTTTTTGGGCCACCTTGTGTCTCAGTGGGTGGGCAGAATGGGTGCAATTCACTTGCTTGACAGATTGTTGTGTCTAACCATCGTTGATCAAGGTATTACCCTGTGGGATGATGTTTCATCTCGGATGAAAAAAAAACTCATTCCCAGATGTGTAATTACGACATCTTCATGGAGAGGTGGTTCCTTGGAGTGGAGGGTTCGAAAAGACCACCCCTGAGTATTCCCTTTTTATAGAAAAGAAAAAAGAAGAAGAAGATTTATTATCATGAAATCATCATACCTTTCATGACACAAACAATATTATAGACCATCATTTCTCATTTTCTATCTGTCTTAGTGAAATCACCAACACCACTGCACATAATACCACTTTTGACATCACATTAAAAATCATTGTTATAATCTATACCTTTTTTCACCATCACATCCCAGAGCATACCAACCCATCACCATCACTATAACTGTCACCTCATTCCACTATTATAGCCTCAATCATCCCCACCCATCATCATCATCATCATCACAAATAGAATCACGTTCAAATATCAAATACTCGAGCATCCTCTCCAACTATTAAAATAATATAATGTTACCATTTAATCATATCAATTCTCGAAACCCATAGATAATAAATACATATTAAATTTATTATTCTATGTATAATTTCAAAGTAAATTATAGAAAAATACAATAAAATACAGCATTTATCAAACAACACCAAGCTTTCTCATCCCTACCGAAATTATTTACAGAACCATTCATTTTCCATAACTATTTCTAATTAATCAGTTTATTTAAAATAAGTACCAGATTCTCTATCCTTTTCAATTTCGAGGTCAAATAATTATTTATTTTGTCCAATACTCTCTCAACTTGTACTCTTTCATATAAATCATAAATCTAGATGAGAATAATTTTTAAATTAATTTTTTTATAAATAATGAATTTCTATATTTATGTTTTTATTTAATATCCAATAAAATAATCCATGATGAACAATTATAAAATTAGAGATCAAAATATCTAGAAAATATTAGAGGAAGTAGAATATAATTTGAAATCATGAGATCAAACATGCTAAATATTTTTTACCTGAATATTAATATTTCTACTTGTACTGATACTTATATTTCTCTAATATATTTAATTTATAACATATTATAATCATCTCCAAGCATGAATAAAGTCAGATAAATGAAATAGTATTCTTTATAAAAAAATAATAAGAATAAAAAATTGGACAATAATTATTGAAATGATATTCTTAGATATATAATTATTGAATAATTCTTATGAATTTTGTTAATGTAGTCTAACACCATGGAATGGTATCATTTGGAATTTATTAAATATTAATTAGATAATGGAATTAAATTATCTATTCCTCTATCATGTACAATTTATAGATTAATAATAATTATTCTATAGCATATAAATATTTATTTCACCTTTATTATAAAAATATTACAAATAATAAAATCATGTAATGAAATACTATATATATTATTTGATGAAGAACAATAAAAACCTAAATGATGTCATCATAATTTCTAAAAGAGAATAATTATTTGAAATCATGCAATAATATTTTTAGATGAATTATGTGTCTTCAACATGAAATATAAATTTCACTTGCATGAACATATAAAGATAATTTAAGAATGAGATAAATCTTATAAGTTATAAAATAATTACATGATATTTCATTATCATTTTTTAAATAATTCATTTAATCTTTCTTCTTTTTAATTTGATGATTATAATACAAAATTCATCATAAAATTGTTTTCTAGATTATTATCTGATTATAGTTAATCTAATCCAATTAAAAAAAGATTCTAAATCATGGTTAATGATCATTTTTAATTGTATAACATAAAAATAAGTCACATATCACTAAATTTGTAGTTTTATAATGCAATTTTTTTATTCTAAAATAATGGAGAGTGGAAGTTTTTTCATCCTATAAAAACATAGGTTTTGAAGCATAAGAAGCCACAAAACAATTATAGAAGAATAAAAAAACTCAAATGTGATGTTTTTAATTCTCTATCACTCTAAAAATTATCTAGGAATTGAACAGGGAAGATCTAGAATTTAAGAACACACAGATACAATCTCTATATAGAAATTTAATACATATTAAATTTCACATTAAAACCATTTCCAATTAAAGCTCATTTAATAATTTTAAATTATAAATATGGAAATTATTATATTTAAAAAACTTAAAAAATTCTAAACCACTAATTTTAGAAATTAATTCCCTTAATTTAGGTTATAAATACTTTATATAAGGTTTTAGGAATGAAATCAAACTTTTTAGAAAATTTCTGCTACCCATACGCAACATCACAAATCTAGGAAATGGTAACATATTTTAACCCTTATGTGGTAGGATACCCATATACAAAAAGAAGAAATATAGATCTACCATTTATTGTAGATTAATACCTTTACCAAAGTATAGGTAATATTCAAATATACTTATGTATCTTTAAGAAACATTCAACCACCCATATATGAGACCTGTCTTAACCTTATGTTAGTGTAGGAAAAAGTGGAATTCCTTTATGCAGTATACTGATTTAATGGATAACCCTTACAAATATAATAAAAATAATGCCTTATGATTAAGAAAAATATAAAATTAACTTATGAATGGGATAAAAACCATTGATTAACCTTAAGAATGATGTATACCATTCCCTTTACCTCTGCGCAATCTATTAGAGTCACTCATTACCTTTACAAATCCTTATAATGGTCTATTTACCTTTATGAAACTTCAAAAACATGTGTAAGGGTAAATATTTTATTGAAAATATTACATTTTTAATTGAATAACGAATAATTGAAAATTCATGGATTAAATATAAATTAAAAAATTAAAAAAAATACCGTTAAAATTATTTAAAATAATTTCTAAAACACCAAAATTAATTTTCTAAAAAAACTATTAAAACATAAAAATCAATTCCATAATTTATAAAGTCATTTTAAAACTTATAAAAGTTATAGATGCATTTTTAAAAAACATCTATAATTTATTCAAATTTATCCTACGCTACTGGAAATACAAAAATTATAAATTAAGGATAGGAAATATACAAACCCCATGTAAAAAAGATATTGTCATTTATGAGAATTTTTTTTAAATGTCTATTGGAAGGATTTTTGAGAAAAATACACTTTTTTATTTTGATCTAAAATATATAAAATCTAAATATTTCTGTATTATTAAGGAAATTATTTTCTCTGAAATGAACCATATAAACTTGTAATGGAAACATTAAATCATAGAGTCTTCATTACAGTGGGAAATTCTATTTATATAGTAATAATACAGATAAATATTATGTTCATTCATTTGATAAAATAATCCTTTTCAAAAAAATGAAAATAATATTATCTTTAAAAGCTTTTATAAAAAGAAAAACGTGGGTAAAAAGGAATCTAAATAATAAATGAATAATATTTAAAAGTAATTCTGAAAAAAAATTTAGATAAAATATATATGTAATTAAAAGTTTTTTTTACTGAAATAGGATAAATAATATAGGCTTTTCTTAAAAAAATCAAATCCATTAAGAGTAACAAAAAGGGGGAAATGGTTCAAAAATTTAACTATTTACAAATCAAACTTATGAAAATAAAAATGAAACGGGTTGATCAAATAGGGATAAAATAATTTCCTCAACATAAATTTAAGTATAAGTTTTTATAATTGAAATGGGATTGAAAAACAAATCTCTTACCTCAAGTATAAAAATTTTTAATACGTGTTCATACCTCCTATATAATAAATATAGATATATTATACATATATAAAATAATAATAATTATACATATCATATCATATATGATTTATTATGACATATTATCGACCATTTATTTATAACTCTATATTAAAATCAATGTTTATGGTGATAACTTCTTTGTTTTTTATTCATGTTGCGGTTTAGAAGTAAGGATAATTGTACATTGATCATGGTTAAATAATATAGATAATATTATTTATTATATAAATAAAATATATATTCAATTTTTATATATTTAAAATCAATGATAAAAATTGTAGATAGAAAAATGATTTACATTGTTCATTGAGACAATGGACCATACGTACACATGAATACAATTTTCATTTTCTAACAAAGAGAAGAAAAGAAAGATAAATGATATTTTATTAATATATAATAGTAATAGTATAATAAATATTATATATAAATTCTAAATTTAATATATTATTCAACCCTGATTGATGATGATGTAAAATGAATTATATCCTTATATTGAGGTGATAGTCTAAACGTACGCGTGACTGATACTTTCATTTAAAATTTTAAATTAAAGTGGATGGATAACGGTGTTTCCATAATATTATTAAAATTAAATTTTATTTAGGATACTAAATTTACTATTTATAGTATATAACAATTATTTTCTGAGATGGTAGAAAAATAAATTAAATTGAAAGCTCTCGGTTAAGAGTTAAACATCTTTCTTGGAAAAAAACTTTTTCTTACAAATTAATCCTTGAAAATATGTTATTTTTCCTAAAAAGAAGATTTAGGAAATATAGAGGGAATATATAAATATATTTTAGGATATATAAGTCTCATAAAGTGTGGAGAAGTGTGTGGAGTTCATATACATTTATAGAGGAAGGAAATGGAAGAATTATAATTACTTAATAGAATAAATATTATACATGTATATCATAAACCTGTAAAGAGGAACAATAGAGACAATGATTTAAATATATGATATTATATAGTATAAATAAACTTAACCGGTCACATTTGGATACATATTGTATAAATTTTAATCCTTTTTTCTTTGTTAAGACACTTTGGACTCATGTTAGCCTTAACTATGATAACTCATATATTTACCATGATAAAAACATTAAATGACCAAAATTTAAATGTAAATTTTAACCAAATATGTATATTATAATAAAAAAATGTATAAATTTTATATGAATAATTTTTTAGAAGTGGAAGAAATTAGTTTTAATATAATAACAGAATATGCATGAAAAATAGCTTTTAGGAAAATACCAAATTTAAGATTAAAAATAATTTTACCTTGAAATAATGTAATAAAATAGCATCCATGAATTTTACTCTATAAATGATAAAATAAGTATGTTTTTTGGAATTATAAATAAATCCAAAACTGAATTAAATCTTATAACCATTCCATTACATGTAAAGGTCTGAAATCGTTTTTAATTTGAATAAAATATAGTGTATCTTTATGAAATTCAAGGATGGATTTCCATAAAAATAATAATGTTTTAAAATAAATTATTTTTCTTCTTTAAAAAGTTATTTAGTCAAAAAATACCCATTAAATTTAATAATGTAATTTTTTATAATGATTTTATACCATTAACTCATGAGTGAAATCTTATTTTACCTATTTTATTAAGGTAATAATTATTTAGTATGAATACAATTTATAATGACCAAATACAAATTGAAGAAAAATATATTATATTAATTATATTAATTAAATAGTTGGAATCCATTTTATAAAACTCATTTTATAGAAGTTTAAATTTTTAATTTATAATTAAAGAAGCAATATGGGATGCTTTTTTTCTTAAAAGAATGTATTCTTAAATATAAAATGGTTCTATATGAAAATAAAATATAAAATTGATTACAATGAACATTGATAAATTATTCATAATACAAATGAACATATTTTAATTTTAAAGATATTTAAAATAAACTTGAATGTTGTAAATAATTGAAACAAAAAATGTTTCCAATTAAAAAATATTCACTATTCACTATAAAATCAATATTTTCAGAATTATCAAGAAAATTTCACAATAATATAATTTTCATATTATTATTCCACAAAGTATATAAATTTTATCAAATTTAATTTATAAATGTTGTAGAATTTAATGATAATATTTTCTCATTAAAAAAATAGAACCCATATTTTAAGATAATGTACTTTTTAAAAATAAATAGATTTTATGGAATATTCAACAGTTATTTATCAACAAATTTTAATTATATAAAACTAATATATATATATGTATATATATATATTAATTTATTTATACTTATTAAATTTTCCAATATTAACTACTTGTTTGTAATAGCCATGTTTGACTACCGTTATTTATATCGCAGATTGTTTAAAATATGTGTTTCGTGTAAAGAAAGATATAAAAGAAATAAAATTTAACTAAAGAGATATATATCATAAAATCTAGAGATTTTATATTATAACCCACTTATAATAATTTCACCCTCAAAATTATAGATCTTTAATGCAAAAAATTAAGGGTACTTCTACCTTATAACATCCGAGGTTCCCATATAAATTCCAATAATTTATGGCTTCACAAGAAAACATTAACTATGTTATTGGTCTTGTTCTATAGCACTTTATATCTATGATAACTAATCCCCTTCATTTATTCCAAATAAAATAGATCATGTTCCATAATTTTTACATCTAATTTTAGTATATTTGAATAACCAGGTTTGTACTTCCTCATGAGAGATACATGGAACACATCGTGAAATAGAGAGATATTTAGAGAAAGTTTCAAATTATAATCAACCATCATGTTATGATCTATAATTTAAAAGGGAATAACATATCCATATATTAACATTCTTCATTTTATAAATCTCATAACCTTCTTCTGAGGAGATTTTCCTATGAATACTTTGACACAAACTACGAACTCTAGATATCACAAATGATTTTCAACATAACTTTTTTATCAAATATAAGCTTTAATTATATGATTATAAATTTATCTATCATTATATTTCATATCCTTCTCTATCTACGGCCAAAATAGACATGTTTATCATATTTTTTCCCAAAATTATGATGTTTTTTACTTTAATTCATATAGAGATTCATAATGATCCATTTGAATGATTCAGTTAAATCTTTTGATATAATAAAATTCCACCAATGGAAGGTGTTGATCCAGAACACATTATAAATACATATAGAAATATCTCTATGTGTATTTTATATTTTGAATATAACTCTTATACTAGCCATTTTTTATGGATGATATACAATAATAAATCGCAACTTTTTATATAGATGTTGCTGAATAATTCGTTAGAACTTTGAATTTAACATTGGAACCTGATCATATAAAATTTAATGCAGTGCTCCATGGAAACATACCACTTTCTTAATGTATATCATGGAAATATAATCAAGTGATATAACTTCAATAATTGGAATTATGCATTCTAAAATTTTAAATTGAATGACTATTACCCAAGTACTATTATATCCTATATATATTTTGGGGTGTGTGATAATGAAGTCTACGATGATATATACCCATTTCCATTGTACTATGGGTAATGGTTGTGACATCCCCTTCAACGTATATCAAATATAACTAACATTATAACATAAAAAACACTAATATAGATACTCTAAAATATCTCTCTTCATGTTGTCCCTAAAGAAATAATTTTTCAGATATCTATAAATCATTCTACTTCTAGGATGAACAATGAATGAAAAACTATGATATTATTCCCAGAAAAGTTATTTTTTTATTGTTGGGACAAAAAAATGGTTCCCAAACATTATCAATGATCATAATCATAGATGAATTTTTGGAACATTTCTCATGACCTTTTACAATTCCACATCCTTCGTCTACACTTATTTAATCCTTAAAATGAAGGATGTATAAAATTTTATCTGAGAATCATATGATATTTTCTATTCCTTAAGATTTCAATA
The DNA here is from genome assembly GCA_963277665.1 of Viscum album. NCBI lineage: Eukaryota > Viridiplantae > Streptophyta > Magnoliopsida > Santalales > Viscaceae > Viscum > Viscum album. Next base: position 1,157,834,418 of record OY728125.1, read on the forward strand.
TCTACCTTATATAAATCCTTCATAATTGTATCGTTTTAAATACTCACCATGTACAATGTATATGGTATTTCTGACTCATAACATCATCTACCACATTCATTTTCTTACGGTTCTACCATATTGAGTAGTCATAATCATTTATCAATTATAACTATCTCTTTCAAGGTGTATACAAATATTTCTCTATGAATATGTAGATAAATAATTTATGATCTGGATATATATCACACCATTATTGATAAAAACAAATCCTGTATATTTTAAATGAAAATATTACTTCCACCATCTACGTAGCATGTGTATGGTAATTTTTTGAATTAATTTTTAAAAAAATGTGGTATATTATATAACCATATCATTTTTTATTAGTAATAATCTTAGTTCATTTTTATTAATAAATATATTTTACAATCCATTCCCCACTAAAAAAAGTGATTTTACAACTGTTATGATGAAAAAACTTTTCAACTTCTTTAAAATTTCCATTAATTTTGCTATGTAAGGAACATGGATCCCATCCGATTAAACTTAGTTATTAGAATATATTTCCAAGATAAATATCTCATAAGGAATAAGTATTATCCAAAAAACCAAAAAAACTATTGAACTTAGTTTCAATGGTTCGTGTGGTCCATTGTTCAATATGTTATATATTTTAAGGCTCCACTAAGATACTCTTACATGGGATTATATGACCCAATAATGTGAATTTTTTTTGCCAAAATTCACCCTTGGTAAATTTATCAAAAAAATTATTCTTCCTATGGGTCTTTATAAGAATAAAAAAATTCTTCATCTTCTTCCTTACTCATTTAATATATTATAATATTATCTGTAAGGACTATTATAAATGGTTCAACCTAATCAATAAATAATCTATTCATTAAATCCATTAAGATGGTATGATAATTTTCATGTCCAAATAAAACTACTGTAAATTGATAATGACCATACATCCTAAAGAAGGAGTTATTTGGTATATCCTCCTTTTATAAGAGGTATAGGATATATTTTCTAGATTGTGTGATTGTAAAGTTATCAAGAATCAATGAAATGATTCATTGACCCATATTTCTTATTCAATAAAAGAATGGTTGCACCGCATGGTAACACGCCGAGATGTATAAATTCTTTATCAAAATTCTCCTAGAGTTTCTAATTTAATTTATGTAACTCAATTAGGTAAATTCTATTCGGGGCTTCCAAAATTATTCTTTCATCATGTATGAGTTATATTGAAAACTAAAATTTACAATCCAATGTAATATTAAGTATGAGTTCAATAAATATATCATCATAATCCATAACAATAGCAATAACATCCATTATGAGTTTTCCTCAAAAATTTGAGATAAAAATACTTCATGAATTTGAATTGAGAACCACACCACAAATATATCTTCAATTGAAATATTATATTTATCCTCACACTATAATTTGATAATATGTTTGTTTAGAATACCAATGTGACTTACCTTCCTTGACAACTGATATGTGCTATATATAGAGAGATCTAATCCATGAAAAAAATAATAAATTAAAATAGATGGGGGATTAAAAATTTATAGGATGTATGTTCCTATAATATTTTATCAGATATGAGATCTTAACATTATATGTTCCATCGTTCAATTTAATGTTGTTAATAATAATAAAATATCTAATCATTGAAGATATTATTTAGCATTCAAATACAATTTCCATGAAATAAATAAAATCATATTTATAAGATCAATCAACATACTTCAATATTTGTGTCTTCCATTAACCACCAAACTATCATAACTCTATCATCATTGCCTTACTAAAACTAAAATGTATACTGTTAGATTCAAACAAAATAGTGAGAAACCATAACGCAATAGAAAATAATTTATTTGATTTATCATTCATGAAACATTATTTTCAATAGATGTCACCCTAGGTTTAACCTAGGACATCCTTGATTTTAATCTATTTAGAAACAATATAATGGTTCACAAGGAAAATGTGACTTATACCTAAAATATCCCCTAGAAGTGTAAAAGTAGTTTTGTAGTAAGGAAACATTCATTGTTCACTTAAAATTTTCCATTCACTTACTCAACTAACTCTTTTTTGGGGTTATTACTCATATATTCATCTATTCCAAAACCATATCACCTTATATAATCTAAATAGATATTTATTTCCTGGAAAACCAGATAATATCTATGTTAATAAAACATTAGAACTTTATCTTGATCTTACACATATCCCAATGGTTTTGAATAAAGTTATATAATATTAATCTCTAAATATTTCATAAAACAAACTATTATACCTATTTTAGTGACCCAAAATTTTTTTATATAAATATAATATCATATTGGATGAATATTAATCACATAATATACTATACATTCCAGAACAATAAAGCCTTAGTGTCCTTGGAGATTAGATAAAATATATTTCTAATTTATGAAATATATTCAACATCACCCACAAATACATTTTCAAATATTACTCTTCTTATACATACCCAACCTATGAACATTTATCATTGCTTAGAGAAAGATAATGTAAGAAAGGTAGATATCAAAATCTCTGAAAGGGTTAAAATAAAAAATATCAATTGATGATCATATTATATTATATGATAATAATATGTTTATTGGAACATTATCATACATACAATAATCCTTCCAAATTATTCAAATATCCCTAATAATAAATCATTTCATGAGGATTTATCATAATAAAAAAAATATGTGAACTGAATCATTAAAAAATTAATCATTGACTATGAGAACACATCATAAGAATAAGTTATATGTTTTTGGAATACACATAAACAAATAAAAAAATTTACATATTCAAGGATCATTTACATGAATTTCATAGTTTATTCAATTCAACCATGTTCCATAGTATCTTTACTGATATGGTTTCACTCCTCATTCATGTTCTAATTATCTATTGAGATATCAATAAATAACCAATGATTTTGGGGGATATATTATTCTAGTACAATGACATTTTTTTAATCATAATAAACTCAAATGTGTTCCTCATAATCATAAAACATTCATTATATCATTATATCATAACTCATGGAAATAAAACACGTTTCATAAACATTTCATCATAGAATAACATGTGAATAAAAAATGGGTTCATTAAAAATATCATCTTCATAATCATAAACCATATAGATATTTAATAATGATAAAATCATATAATCATATCCCCAGTAAACCATAATTATCATTAAATGATGTTATCTTGTATATAGAATTTCATAAAAATTTCTTTGGAATATATCTTGAGAAAAATACCCATCTCATTTTGAAATAAATTATTTTAATTAAAAATATATATATAATATTATAGAAATACTTTTTATGAAGGAATTATGTAAAATTTTAATGGAGGATTTATTGTATTTAGTTGTCATGGTTGTAGGAAATTCTATTCACTTCGTAATTGTTAAAATATAGATTTTATTCACAACTTTGATAAAAAGTACGTTGTACAAAAAATGACCAGAAAATACTTTTTGAAACCTTTATTAAAATGTAAAACAAATTTAAAGATAAAAATAACCATTCATTGGTGAATATTAAAAAGAATTCATTTTTTTCAAAAATGTGGATATGAAAAAAAATATTTTCTGACCGATATAGGAGAAATAATATCGACTTTTCATAATACAATTTTCTGAAATATTTATGGTATTGAAGAGGGGAAAATTGATAGAAAACCTTAATGATACATAAATAAATATGGTAAAAAAAATTAAATGGGTTTATTAGATAAGTATCATATAATTTCCTCAAGGTAAATTAAATCATAAACCATCCAAATTAAAATGGTATTTAAAAATAAATTCCTAACCTCAAATATAATCCTAACTTTTACGTGTTAAAACCTCCTATATAATAAAAATATATTAATTATAAAAATATTAAAAAATAATAATTATATATATAATACCATATATAATTTAACTATAACATTATACGCCTATTTATTAATAATTATTTATCAAAATCATGGTTTGGGGTAATAAGTGTTTCATTTTTCATTCAAGTTTTAGTTCAACAGTCTCGTTCCTTAACCTTAGATCCTGGTTCCATCACATCCAGAATATTAATTTTTTATATAAATATAACATATTATATATATATATATATAATAAAACAAAAAATATATATATAATTATAAAAATGATTTACACCGTTCACGGAGACCGTAAGTTGTATGTATGCATGAACACTGATTTTATTTTCTAATGAAATGAAGTAATTAAATATAAAGGATATTTTATAATTCAACAATAATAATATCATAAATATAATATATAAACATTAAGTTAATCATAATAATCAACCATGAATAATGGTGATACAAACTGAATTATATTACTTTGTGGAGGGGGTAGTCTACACGTACGAATGGGCGACACTTTCATTGTCCATTTGATAGAAAATGGGGATAATAATGGTGGTTAATTAATAATAATAATATTTAATTATATTTATGATACATAATTTATTATTTTATGATAAATTATATATATTTTGAGGAGGTTTAAGTGGAAATAAAATTGAAATTACTCTGTTAAAATTTATACCACTTTGTTGAGAAACCAGTTTTATCCTATATCTTAAACATTGAAAGTATTTTATTTTCTAAAAGAGAAAGATCTAGAATATGGATAATGAATATATAAATCTATTATAGCATCTATTGGATGTGATATAAGGCTCATAAAGTCTATGGTGGAAATGAGAGGTTCTCTCCTTTTATAAGGGAGGGAAATTGCACACATGGAATAACAAAAATAGAATAAATACTATTTATCTATCATAATACAGTAACGTCATGCATGGTGTTAAAAAATTAAAATATAATATGTGATAGTTATTAAATAAACTCATACCAACACATTTGGATATTTTTTGGATATATTTTAAGCCTTATCTCCTTGTTGAACCACTTTAAACTCATTTAAGCCTTAACAGTGACAATTAAAATATTTACCATGATAAAATAATTATATGATAAAAAGTAAATGGAGAATTATAAAAAAAATTAGAAATTTTAATTCTAATTTTTTTCTATTTTATTTTTTTCAATTACTATATATGGTAAAAAAATTAATATATGAAACAAAATGCATGAAAATAGTTTTTATAAAAATACATGAATTATCTATAAATACCATTTTTCATAAAATAAAGTATTAAATTTGATTGATTGAATTATTTAGTCATATAATAATCTAATGAGTGTTTTTTTTCTTCTAGAGTTATACAAAACATAATTTAATCTTATGAATGGTCCAATTAATATAAAGATACAAAAATAATTTTGTATTTGAATAAACTGTAAAATATTTTCAAAAAAGCCAATCATGGGTTCCAATATTAAAACTAATTTATCATAATAAATTAATTTCCTCCATAAAAAAATATATTATTTCAGAAAATACCCATACTATTGGACTGAACCCAATGTTAATGAGATTTGAAGGCTTTTCCACTTGCTTTTAACCTAATTTATTTCTTTTACTAAGGTGAAAAATATTTATTATGGTTACTATTAATAATGACAGAGAATTAATTTGAATCATTTAAATTTTATTAATTAATGTTATTACCCTTATGGATCCCATTTTAACAAATTAAATTCACATAAGTGCATAATATAATTTAAAACTAAATTAGTAAAACACGATGGAAATCGATTTTCAGAAAAACTAATCTTCTATAATATAAAATACTTTTTAAAAAAAATAACTTCTAAGTTGATTTTAATAAAAATAATTGTTTTATTTATAATATAAATGAATTAATAGAACTTTTATTCCATTCTAAAACAAAATATAAGCCTTTAAATACTTGAAACGAATAGAAAATGTTTAATAAAAATTAAAAAAATTCATTATTCATTGTAAATTTAATCTTTTAGAAAAAAATAATACTAAGATAATTTTGATATTCTTATTTAAAAATTGAAGTAATTTTTGGAAGATTTTTATTAATTTGGTACAAATTAGTTATCATATTTTCTCAAAAAGTGAGACAAATACCATTTTCGATGAAAATGTAATTTTGAATCCTAAGATGGTTTTATGGAAAAATGGTTATATAGTTATAAATTAATTTAAAATGTAAAAAATCTTTATACTTATTTTTCATAATTTTTCTTTTTCTTATTCCTACAACCAATTTTAATATCTAGGTTATTATAGTCACATTTAAATTATAATATCTTGGTTGCGATTCATTTAAACTCGGTGTTCTGTGTAAAGAAAGATATCAAAGAAATTAAATTTATTTAAAAAGAAATATATCACAAAATATCATTGTGTTTCTATGAAATTCCACACAAAATAACTCACCATAGAGATACCCCCCAAATAAATGTTAATATAGATAAAAAATAAGCTTTTCAGGAGACCAATGTTGAATTCCCTCCCAAAAGTAAAAATTTTAAATGGTAAAAATGTCATCCCCTTTTTGAATCATAATAAAATAGAAACTCATAGAGTACATCCAAATAAACACCAATAAAATAAATCTAGAGGTCATTCCATTGGTATATGTATTATATTCCCACTATATAAATAATACAATTCCCTTGCCTTTTTTTAATATGATTTTCCGTATGAATAAAAGGTATGTCATAGTGAGGAATATTATGTAGTATAAATCACATTCATTACCTTATAATAAAACATCAATAATTTAATTCATTATTTTGGAACATAAAATTTAGAGAATAAATGTATAAGATTAATAAAATTCATTATAATGGGACAATAAATTCAAAAAAAAATTAATGGGAAAATTTAGATAATTTAGATCTCATAGATATATCACCCCTATAAAATAATTACAAAAATGAAATAAAAGATTTTTAAAGATATCAATAAATTTAAATAAATTATTAATGAATAAAATATTAGGTAATTGTAGGAATTGTATAACTAATATGACCATTGCTATAGTAAAACATGCTATTAAGAATTGTAACATCGATATTGGGAATTCAATCCCAATTACGAAATTATAAAAATGAATTGTAAATTATATTTTATATTGATAAATTATGAAAACATGTATATTATAATTGAAAATTGTAAATATTTTATTATTTTTATATCCTATTCTCTTATTTTATGATTATGATTATTTTGAATATTTCTTTAAGGATACTTCAATTTTATGTCCCTTATATTATTTTAGGAATATAGATGCTCTTAAATTATTAGGATACATTCTAATAAACCTTTCTAATTTTGATCAATGATTTTTATTGAAAATATTATTTTATCATACTAATATTTATTCTCATCCATTTAATTAAATATGATTCTAGACTTATAAATTATAACATTAATTTCCAGAAATAATTTCTTTATTTATTATTTTAGGTAACCACATTATTTTAGTAATCGATATGTTCTTTATGACACCATCATAAAACTATTGTTTCCTCATCAGTTTATTTCATGTTTATGGTTGATATAATTTTATTTTTTATTCATTCTATACATAGAGGTAAAAAATTTGTTCATCCCATTATATTTTGGGGTACCACAATGTTTTAATCATAAATATATTCCTTATGAAAACATCATGAAGCATCATCTTTAATCATGGATATATTGGTTTTTTATGATTGATATATATTTCTTGTATATGATTATTTAATTATAAAGATAATTACAATATTTTATTGGTATCCCAAAATTTATATATCCCTCCAATTTGATGGTTAATGTTTTATATATTTTCACATTATGTATATTATGAATAATCATGATTATTTATTTCTTTATCATTTTTGAAGTTATTATTTGAACACATGTGTAACACATAAATATGATGATATCATTATTAGAATCTTATGTGTGGTATTTGACCCCAAGGTTATGATATTTACATTTTTTCAATATACCAACTTCCATGACTCTTTTTAAATTATTCCCTGAATATTATGATGATTATGATCCTATATTTATTATATTATTATGATGACTATGATCACCCATGTACAATATTGATTTTGTAGCTTTATTATTATATATACTCTTACAATGATTATATTATAACATTTCATTGACGTTTATCCTTTGGTAATTCTGTAAATTAAGGATATTATTCAATCATTTCTGAGGATCATTAAAAATGGTTTAAATAATGGTCAATGATTCATTTGTAATAATTATTTTAGAACCTAATTTTCCAATGTCACAAAACTGTTCGTATTAGATTTATACTATTGTTACTCTATTAATCGCATAAATGGTGTGATAATCATGTATGAATGTTTGAGGTTATTATATAAATATATAATACGGAGGTCCTCCCCCTGAATTTAGTTAAACAAATTTCATTCAAAAAGATATTATCCATATAAATCATTGGAAAAACCATAGTGGTCCACCTAAGGGAAAATGTACAATGGGTCTTCCCTGTCCTAGTTAATTAACCCAGAATAATGGTTTTACTAATAATTATGAACCAAGAAACATCTATAGTGGTCCTTTCAATGATACTTATTATAAAGTACCTACTCTTAAAAACACATACCCTTGGAAAACCTATCCTCCTAGGGATGATGTTTAACCAATAGTGACCTCATATTGAGAGACATGTAAGCTTCCAATTCTAGCTTATTTGTGGTCCTCATCGATGATCAATGGTGTACCATCCCAAAAATGTGGGAATATTAAGAAATGGTGACATTTTCACTTCCCCAATTTTTTCACCATTGGATGTTACAGGGGAGGTGATGAGTATTCCATACCATCTTAACAAAATAGCAGTGAAATGAATTTTATGGTCAAATCATGTTCAAGATCAAATTATTTATAAGGAAGATAACTCCATTTTTATATGTATTGAATTATCCAAAATAGTATATTATTCATGTTTTGTCCCATTTATACTTACCAATACAACATTCACTTGAAATTATAAGAGGAATGCATACCTTTCATTCCGCAAAACATGTTGGTTAGTCCCAAAAATATTTAGTCCATATACATATATAATGTGGTATAAAATAATATTTTAATTTTAATGGTTTAAATATGATTCCATGTTTACCTATATACCCTTATAGTGGCCTAGAATCAAATATAAAGAACACAATGTGAGTATCTCTAACATGTTCTCCTTGAAAGTATAAATGAACTCTCCCAAATAGTAGTTATCACCTCACCTGATGTAATTATTAGTGGTGGGAATAATAAGGATCTATATAACTTTTCATACATTATAAAAAGGTTCTAAATGTAATGTATCATGTAAAAAAATAATTTCAAGACAATTTCTAATTCTTAGACCCATATATTCTATTTTTCTAGTATAATGAATTCCCACCATTCCTAAATCCTAGAAAGGGAATTCTTGATTAGAGTTATTGATTGAGAGTATTCTAAAACATGGTGAATAGAAGATAAAAACCTAGAATTTGTGAAATAATATCTTTATTCACTGATAAACATTATTTAATATGCTAATATTTTGAAAAGAATTAATTATATCCAATTTATGGGAGAATAAATTATGCGAAGGTATAAATGGATGTGCGATCATTTTTTATAGTAGTATAAGAGAAGAATTATTCCATATATCTAGGAAATATTTTACCACCAGTATATCCACTAGAATAGTTAAATTCAATATAGATAAAATTTTTGGTTGAAGAAGAACAATTTTAACCATCATGTATAAGGATTTGAGATTTTTACCTCTCACACCATTAAGGAATCAAATCATATCTAGACTGGGAGTGGCTTTACAATTATTTCACCTATAGTTTTATCTAAAAAAATTATTGATTTATCTTCCTCAAGTAGTTAATTTTTAGTAAATTCATTAAGGGACTCTGATAGGATTATCATCAGTGAGTTGATTTTGGGGGAATATGGTGGAGAGAGGGTAAAACTCCCATGGTGTCAAAATTCAAGAAAACCCCCCAAAACATTCAAAACCAATGTGTATTATGACATGGAACATTAATTATATTGAGAGGATAATGAATCCCCTTGCTAAAATGACGTATATAAGGATTTCATTACCCCTTATTAGCTGATATCAGTGAAAGTTTTTGACTTCTATCTCAAATATAATAGTTAGTATGGGACTAATATAGAAGTACATAATGAGGTGAAATTCATTTGAAATGGGGGGTATATTGAAATGAAAGAAGAGGGTTTGTATACCCTATATTAGATGAATATTCATGCTTCTAGATATCCTCCAAACATCCATATTTGTAATACTCAACAATATAAAATTAATGTTAAATGGAAAAGTGTAGATACATTAATAATTAACCTACCACTCAATGAACTTGGGTAACTTTCTGCAGGGGAGAGGATAGCTTAGTTTGGGATTTAGTTGGATGAGCTATTAGGAATCAATTAAAAATTTATCAATGGAAATAGAACTAATGATTGTAATTCCAAAATCTAATGTAATATTACCCTATCAGTGAATCCCCATTTACCAAAAAAGAATTTAGTAAACTAAAAGAGATGAATCTAGTTACGAAATTAACTGAGGGTTTAGAGAAATAGTTTAGAGAACCCTTGATGTTAGGGTCTACTAGGAATTACCATAATTGGGGACACAAATACCAATATTCAATGTTAGTTACCCCAAGATAACTCAATATGGATAATAAAAGATATAACCATACCTACAATCCATTTTTTCGTATTTTATTCTAACATTTTTAGGGGGAAAGTGTGCACCAAAACAAAATCCACCAAAAACTACCCATCAATAAAATTACAGCATACAAAACTCCAATTTCTAAATAAAAAAACTAGAGATCCCCATACCTCCTTCCAAAAATCCACAACATTCAAAATTCAAAAACCATCACCCATCCCAACAACAAACTTCCTCGAGATACCCATTGCATCGACCATCCATCCCCCAACAAATGAATTAGTCATCACCATCCAGTCACCTCTAACTATTCCAAACCAAAAAGACAACATAACCAACATAAACACCATTTTTATCACCAGAGGAAACCAGAACCATCACTGATTGGGGGAACCACGAAACAGGGAATCACAAACAAAATAACAAAAACATAAACCAATTAGACAATATAAAATAACTCCTTGAATAGCCACACTGATACAAGAAAATTCACTAGCCTGAAGCCATAGAACCACTATCTAACTCCATCCATAATTCACCAAAACCCTCAAACATCCTGAGACGATACTCTAGAAACTCCATTGGGAAGTACAAGTTCCACAAAAAATCCATCGAAGAGACCACATCGAGGAAGAAACTAACTCAGTTCCATCCTATCATCGTTTCACCTTCTCTATTTTCATCCTCGTTGCAACACAAACACCACATTATATCGTCACCTTAATTCCAAGAAACACCATCACTGAACTAGCTTGAGAGGAATGGAATAGAACACAATCGAGGTCCCCCAATAAAAAATATCCCAAAACCACTGAGATCCAGGAAGAAGGAATGCAGATGAAACCCTAATTAAAACTAGGAAAAACCCTTTAATGGAAGGTGAAAAAATGAAAATAAGAACAATGAGGGGATGAATCCCTAAAACAAAACGAGGGGATGGAACATAATAGAGGAATAAAATAAACATTACGATGATGCCCACCCACCAAATTTCAATCCCAGAGCCTCAGTGTGCCTATCCCTCAAGATCCGTTATAGAGAGGAGCAGTGGTGCTTGAGGCCAAAGTGTAGAATCGAGGCCCGAGGAAGACCTTAATGGAGTTGGGAGAGGAAACCACAAAACAATGAGAGAGAGAGTGAGATAGGAAAAAAATCATAAGAACCAAAACTACTTGGGAGAGTGGAAACCCTTTAAGGAGAAACAATCCAGACCAAGGGGAGAGCTTAAGAGTACCCTTGGAGAATGTGGAACCATCAAACCATGGGTTTTTAACACCAACTCCTAGTGCCCCCCCCCCTCCAACTAAGCCTAGGTGTGTGTCACATTCCCCAACTAAGAAATGGATTTATATTTCCCTATGCATAATAAACACAATATCTGAGTCTGGAATAACTCTAGCCTATACTAGTTCCTATGTAGAGTGAGGGGTAGAACCAGCCGGTACCACTCAACTAACACCCCATGGAAAAAACATGATTTTCTAACACCAACACCCATTGGTTACCTAAAAAAGCACAGGTGTGCACCACATTCCCTAGCTAAGAAATGGATTTGAATCGCCCTATGCATAATACATAAAATGTCCAAGTCTAGAGAAACTCGAGCCTACTCCAATTCCCTTGGAGAACGAAGGGTACTACCAGTGGGTACCACTTTAGAAACCCCACATGGGATATTAATTGTTGGAACTAACAATCATAACTTTTTAGGTTCATCCCATTATCTTCACTCAAACCTTGAAATAGGAAATAATTTTACTTAAACTTATTTAATTCATTAAGTCTATTTATGATTAGATGGATTCCATAGAGGGAATGAAAATGCCTATATAGTAAGAGAGGAAACCATATCTATAGTGGTTGTACATAACTCCTCCTCCAACAAAAATTTTAAATCCCAAATTCCTCATTTTCAATTATATATGAGATTATTTATTTCACCTCAAGAATATTTCATCTCATTGGATTCATATTTTTGAATTATGAAGCACCCATAAGTGTAAAACCTCTCGTCCTTTATACCAACCATGGAATGACAAATTTTTTTATTGTATAAAAATATTCTAACCAAGTATTTCACAAATTATATTGATCTATAAGGTTTTTTTGTTACCAATTAATATCTAATATATGAATTTTGATTGTAACTGGCAGTTTAGATTGATAATTTCTTTTTAAAATGATATAGTTTCAAACTTCTTCACCACGATCAATGGCATGGAACAATCCCCAATTATTATTATTTTCACAGGATACATTATTATAGGTATCCACATATAATCTCATAGATGAGTTATATATAACTATAATTATCATGGAATAAAATTATAGTTTAATGAATATAAAATTGTATCATAGGGGTTGGAGGATTCTAATTGAATATTAAATTTTAAAATATAGTTCATATAATCCACATAAGAAAATAAATCTGGTAAATTTGAAACTATAACTGTCAAGAAGAATCATACACAAATTCTATATACAACCTATGAGCCCACTCAGTATCAAGTGATGAATTCCAATAGAAACTAGTAGTAGTAGATGATGTTCCCTTTTAAGGATGTAAGTAATGATAAAATATATTAGACATTGAAAACCAAAATAACATGCTAGAATACTTTGAGAAAGAAAAATTTCTATGATTTTTCCTGAATTCCCTCAAGATTAGTTTTTAATAATTTCTAGAGATAAAGTGACCTAATGAAGTCAGTATATATAGTAATCATAATAATTAAAACCTATATATGATTCTATAGAATAATAATTATGAATGTTTCAACTTCTACGACATGAACAATAAGATTATTGACATCGGTCATTAAAGTTGGTAAAACCCAAATCCCATGTGTCTTATGTCTCTGCTACTCTATCAAAATAAGATAGATAGTTGAATGAAGGCCTAAAAAAGGAATGGTATAAATTTAATTATTAAATGACTAGAAATTTTTTCAATCATAAAAAAACAATCCTAATGGAATGCTTGAATCTTCTAGCCATAACCCTAATTCCCACTATAGTATCTTAGGTGGAATCATTAAAACCACAATCATTAGGGGTTACCAAAACATAAAATTATGGGACATGGTAAAAACCATATGGATATCATACCCCCACCACAAGGATGGTGTCCACTACCCCAACTAAATTGAAGTTTTTATCTGATGAGAGTTACAATATGACTTGGTTAATTTCATCCACATGATAGACCACATCACTATTGAAGAGGACTTGGTTAAAACATGGGTTACCTTAAAACAATCAAGGTAATGATCATTGAGTTTATAGAAACTTGGGTGTTATAGAACCTGATGGTCTACATTCATTTTTATTAGAATTATATATTTATATATATATATATGAGACTCAAAGATAAGTACTCCAAAAAACACAATAGGAACAAGAATTTAATCTGAAACCATCTCAACCTCATTGGTATACAATCATACAAGTGAACTATTCTATAGATAGAAACTATTTTGGTCAGTAATGAAATGTGGAGAAGATTGTAAGTTACTGAATTTTTTTAATGGAATATAATTATTAGTATCCAGCATTACACACAACACAAATCTTTAAAAAACTATGATATTTTATAAAAATATTATTATAAAAATGTAATTTCTATAACTTAGTTGTCTAATTGATGTGTATAATTTTTATTAATGAAATTATTAATTATATGTTTAAATTTTTTACAAATTTCAAATCTATTGATTAATTTTTAATAAGTATTTCTTTAATTTTTAGAACGTAAGTAATTATTTAAAAAAAAATTTAAATATTAATGGGGTTTATTTTATTTTTTGGACATATATTACAATTAATTTATTCTATTTTTATATTTTAAAGGGAAAATAATTTAATTTTTTATATAATCAAGTCAATATTACCATAATGTGATTTCTTGTGATTTTACAAAAAATATTTTTTATGTGAATAGTGAAATACAATGAGTTTTGTAAAACTCTAACTTAATTTCATTAAAAAAAGTAATTTAAAAATAAATTTATTTTTTTAATTTGATCATAAAATAAAATATGTCTCATTTTATTTTAAATAATGTAAATAATATATTATAATAATAGTTATAATTGATGTTGGTATAAGATTAATATTTTTTATTAAAAACACAATTTTTTAATTCAAAATTTTTATTTTGTTCTATGCATTTACATTAAAATTTAGTTATTCCACTTATATAATAATTATATTTAAAAATTGATTCCATATTTTTGAGATATGATATTAAAATGTGTTAAAGAGGGATATTTTATTTTTTGTCATTATATGTAGTAACCATGGTAATGATTTATCCCCTTTATAAGGGTAAACGAGGTTAAACATGGTAAAATAATGTGAAAAGGCTTTAAAATAACTAAAATGCTTAAATTTTTCTGATTTTATAAGTTTTTTTTTGAAAAACTTCACCCTAGATAAAAATATTTAGAAATTTAATTCCAATTTTATTTGTTATAACATTTATATTTTTTAATGAAAAGAATACATAAAAATTTCATTATCATGATTTTAAATTCATTTTTATATATTCTATAGATATAAAAACAAGACGTTAATGAAATGAAATTTAATTTTAAGATAAATAAATTATTTTTATGATGTTAATTTATTATTCATTTTTAGTGATGGTCTATGTACCTTAAATTTTTATCTACCATTAACATAGTTCTTATGAAAATTTTATAAAAAATATTTTACATGATATAATATACATAAAATGAAGTATATTTTGGATAAATTATGGTTTTAGAAAAAAAATTATGTTTATTAATAATAAAGAAATATTTCTAAAATAGTTTGGATACAAACCAATTTTTATCCTGATGAATTTAAAGTGAAAATAAATGAACAACTCCAAAAATGAATTTAATGAATTTTTATGTCAAATAATATTTTATTAAATGATTTAAAAATTATCAAAATGTTTCCAAAAGATATATGGAATTGAAAGAGATCAAAAAATTCATCTAAATGATATATCTTGGGTAATCGTCTTACCTAACTCTTACAAAGTGTATTGATTCTTCTATTTCTTATAAATATGGTTTTCTCAGGTGTATGTGTGGACTACCGCCTACACATAAAGTCATAATTTATTTTTCATATCCATATTCCATTTTTATAAATTATGATTGTTTTAAAATTTATATATCTGATATTTATAAAATAATTATTCTTCTATAATTATAATATCATATTTACCTCTATACATTCATGTCCATTGTAAAATGATAATATCTCTTTAGTGTACGTGTGGACTGCCATCTAAAAAAATGATGTGATTCATTTTTAATTTTTATTTCAAATGGATAGTAATGTGTATATACTTAATGAATATATATGATTTTTAGGATGTTATTATGATTCAAGAAAGGTAAATTTTTATTTACAGCTATGTTTTTCATCAATATGGAAACATCACTCTTGCATATATATAGAAAACCATCTCGCTAAAGTGATTTAATTAATCATTAGTCTAAATGAATTGTTATAAATAGGTATATAATGAATAAATTTATACTTACTTCATTAATAAGATTATTTATATTATGGAACTATGACCATGATTAATGTACTGGGACTATCAAACTGAAATAGACATGAAATAATAAATTGCTAACACCCAGAATAATGATGTTACAGAAGAACTATTAATTAATGTGTGATAATATATTACAATTGAATCATATATTATGTGATAATTATGGATAATTATTAGTTATATAAATTTAATAAATTTAAAATTATTATATTTTAGCATGATAACGTGTGAATCAAGTTCTTACCTGAGATAATGGTTTATGATACAATATCATTTCTTTTTAGGATTTTATATACTGAATATTCATTGAAAAAAAAATTATTTTTATTTAACCACATATATTTTATTATCCTATGTTTATTCTATTATTTCTCATGTATTAGTGTAACTTTCGAATATTTGGTACTAAAAATGATCAAAAATCTATTTTTAATGAAAACCAGGACTTATTTTCTCTTAGGATGATAATCATTTTCTTTAATGTCCATTATCTTCCAAATTGATTTATTAAATTTAATACATATAAATAACATTTTTTTAAACCTATATTTTAATTACCTTAAACTTCATTTTCAATAGTTTTTAAATTTCTCTTCATAAATTTTTTCTAAACAAATTATGTTGGAAATTGTTTTATAAAATTGTAAAAAATATATTTTCTATCTTACATATACAGAATTAATTGGTTTTCATTAGGGAAATATTGTTCTTCTCATTTAAGAAAACATGAAATTTATCCTTGTTTATTTTCAATGAATGTTTTTTTGAAATATTTTGTTAATTTTTCATGATAATTTTATCAAAGGAAAATGATATTTTCTAATGTTTTCAAATAAATATTTGAATTATCTTTTAAAATTACTTTTATATATTTCATAATAATTTATGTATTTTATTCCTAAATTAGGTAATGATCATATGATACTATCCATTTTATTTCTTTTGATGTATTATAACGGTAATGATGCGATGAATCTTGTTTTCTCACAACATTTTATTTACTTTATGATGAGAACTTTAGAAAACTCATTTTTATTTCATCAGTTATGATGTGTTGATGAATAATATATGATGATTTGGAAAAACAATATGTCTGGTATTCTTTAGGTGACCGTTTTGTCTGATATATCCCTCCATGTAATTATGTTAATACTTATATATCATGAGGTAATTGTGGGATACAACATGATGTGCTTGATCCACCATAGGAAATAAGTATGTGTGCCCGATCCACAATGAAATGGAAAAATTGTGGTGAGATATGATACATTATGATAAGATAGTTTCATTAGATAATCATTAAATATTATATGGTTTCTATTCCTATGATGGTCTCACACTCTTGTGACATGTTTTAATACTTATGATTTTAATTCATAGCTCATGATTGACTTTTTTTATGATGTCCAAATCTTGTGACATGCTACTGTTTTATGTTATGAATCAGGATCTGATCTAAAAATTATTAGGTATGATTTTCTATTTATAATATTATCTCATTATAAAATTATTCTATTTATATTCTCACATATGATCATTT
Source organism: Viscum album (assembly GCA_963277665.1). Lineage (NCBI taxonomy): Eukaryota > Viridiplantae > Streptophyta > Magnoliopsida > Santalales > Viscaceae > Viscum > Viscum album. The sequence continues at coordinate 1,157,852,176 of OY728125.1, forward strand.
ACTGATATCTCACTTTTTTAACATTTGTGATCATCTGAGCTCACCGCTTCTTATGTTTGAATTTTCACCCACATTATGAAAAAGTATACTAATGCTGATGATTCTAGAAGGGTACCCTATGTAATTAATGATATTATAGATAATTATAAATTAACATAAATATGATTTTCATGTATTTATCCTTCAACTACACAAAACCTTTATGGTTCATCGATTCGTATTGCAATGAAAGAACATTAATATTCATTTAAAATGTTTTAATATCTATGTATCTATGACTTAGATCACCTTAGTTGGTATTATATCATGGTATTGTTGTTCTAAGAGTTTTTAATTTGAATCCTTTAGTGTTAAAAATTATGATATTTCAATAAATTGGATAACATCCTTTTGTTTGGGTAATTTTGAGATTGTGTGATTTCCATAAAAATTGCAACATTGTTTGGATACTATAAAGTTGTTACGATTATGGAATAGATTCACCTAATGGAAATTAAATTTAATGTGGTGTATTAGGTATTAACTCTATCATCAATAGTTCAGGATTAGTAGACCAAATAAATCTCACCTGGATAGAAACTCCTGACTGATATGATTGGGTTAATTTACATTTAATTCATAAATGATTATGTAGGATTTAAATAAATATTAACCATGGTTGAACATGGTTATAACATAGGTGTCATAATTTAGAAATATAATGAATCTTTTTTCATTATTATATGATTTATCTAAATGAATATTGTTTTTCACTCTATGCCTTTTAGTTTTGGTCAGCATAAGAAAAGATAAAAATCTAGTTTAATGAATGTTTATGTGATTAATTCTATAGATGATAATGGATTCATCATCCTGTTGGTCAAGAATATTGGAAGAATATTCTAATGAACAAATAAAAGGAAATATAATATTTTTTTTTATAAAATAATAGTATAAATTAAATAATTATTGATAAAAAATATAGATTTCATTGGCTAACTTTATAACCTAGGAAGTCCCTATGATATTCCAATAATTTATATGGAATAATAGATATGATTATATATCAGGAATTGAGAATTATTTCATAGAAGTGTTTTTAAATGATGTTATAGTTATATGAATCATGAAACATCTAAATATTAATATGAAATATTTTTTCCTTAGGATTTGAAAATATATATTGAAAGGTACATATAACCTTCAAATCTGATTTAGTGGTAAGGTAATTTTTTTCAAACACAATATAGATAAAAAAAATTACCCTTTACATGTGCCAAATGTTGATATTGTTATGTTTATTTGGGATAAATAAATTACTGATATTGATAAATTATACTTGAAAAAAAACAGTGATCTTGAAATTTATTAGTGATTTCATTATAGAGTGACTTATTTTATCATTGATGAATGTTATTACATTTTTGGATTTATGGGAAATATTAGATAGTTTTTAATTTTATTTTAGGAATAACGGTAGAGTTATATTTTGTAATAATATATATTTTCATTATTTTTTTATCATGAATGATGTTATTAACATGTTCTTAAAAAATATATGATCCTAGTATCAACATGTTCACTATGTGACATTATGAGCTACATTATATTGTCCAGGGAATAAAGATAATTTTGTTTTTAATGTTTTATGACTTAATATTAATATTTTATATGGGTTTTAATACTATTAAATAATTTATAGATGAGATTTTAAATTTTCCTATTTTTGAAATAAAATATCTATATTTTTTGGAATTATTTATTAAATATTTGTAATTTATAATTTAAATGAAGGTTTATTGATATTGGTGATATTATTATTTACAAAACTTTTTAATGAAAGTAAGTGAATAGGTACTGGTAGAAAAAAATTTCCCCATTTTTTGTATTTAATAATATATAAAAAAAATTACTACACATGGCATGAAATATTCATTAATAATATTAATAAAAAATATTACAGGGGTATAAAACTAGATGAAAAAAAGCTGAAGGATGAAATTAATTTTATAGATTTCAAGAAATCAAGTAATTATATATGATAATATTCTATATTAAAATAATCCCTCAACTCTTGGAATGGGATCTTGAAAATAAAAATTTTATTCTTCATACAAAACAATTTATGAATTAATTGTCCTTTTACCAATCACTAAATTATGTTTTTTGGTCACTAACATTCTCATAACCTCGTTCCCAATAACAAACTTTTATTATTTGGAAATTATTTTTCTCTTCTATGCCTATAATTTCACTTGTTTTCATTTTTCTGAATATCTACGAACCTAATTATGTGTTACTTCAAGTAACATTTTATATTTCCCACGTACCCTTCTTGAAAAAGGTTTTATTATCCCATTTTAAAAAATTACTAATCAAAAAAGGCATTTTTTAATATTGGTCCATTTTTTAGTTAGATAAAAATTATAACGATTTAATTAATAAAAGGGGGTTAATGTAACTCATTGAGTTTTTTTTAAGGAATATTATAATCGATTTTTTTCTAAAAATGCAACACTCGGTTTTAAGTGAACTGTGATATAATATAAAAATATTAATATTTAAATCTGACTGTTATTACTGATTTTAAAAATTTATGGGTATTAATAGGATTGACCTAATTATGATATAAATTAATATATATATATTATAATTAATTAAAAATTATTTATTAAGGATTAATAAATAATCACTCATTTTTAGTAAAGTAATCATATGATTCAATAAATGTTTTCTTAAAAATAAGTTTTTTTACATTATTTTGCATGAACATTATAATAAATTAATTAAATTTTTAGAAATTATATTTTAGGAAATTAATTTAATTTTTAAAATTATCATGTAAATATTAGATTTGGTTTAATTTTTTTTCTTGTTTTTCTAAAAATATTTATTTTTAAGTGAAGAGTGAAAAATATGGATTTTTTGTAAAACATTAATTTCTTTTCATTAAATCAAATAACATAGAATTCCCATTATTTTTCAAATATGGTATTAAATTAATATATTTATAATTTAAATCCAAACAAACTAATAGATTATATAAATATAAATATTACACTTGTTTCTACTAGAAGTAAATTTTTGGGCATAAAAAACCTTTTTCTAAACATAGTTTTTTCATTTTGCTTTATGAATTTAAACAATAATTGATCTTATTGAATTTATAAAAATTGAATATTGGAATATGGATTCAGTATTTTAAATTTGGATTTTAAAATATGGTAAAAAGGTTAACTTTTTTTTCTGTCATTATAAATAGTATTCATAGTAATGATTTGTCACCTCATTAAGGGTAAAATAGATAAAGTAGGGTTAATTCAATGGTATAAATCATTAAAATATCTCTAACACTTTACATATTCCTAATTTATGAGTCTTTGTTTAAAAACTCTACCATAGATATGAAAATAAGTGTAAAAATTTCTGCATTACTTAGATTAAAACATTTAAATTATTTTTACAGAAGGATAAATACAAAATGTTACTATTTTAATTTTAATTACTATTATATGATTTAGTAGGTATAAAAATAATATATGAATTAACATAAAATATTATCTATAAATAAAGAAATTTTTTTATTGAAATTTATTTTTAATTTCTTTGATGATAAAATTACATAAAAATCTTACATAATTCTGACTTAATGATTGTGTAATGTTTATGAAATATCTATTAAACGGTTATAAAAACATTAAAATAAATATATTTTTAATTAATTATGGTGTTAAAAAAATTTGGGTTATTAATTTTGTATAAATTTCTATAAAATATTTTTTATTCTATATCAGTATTTATGTTGAAGACTTTAATGTCAAATTAAATGAATAATCAAAAAAATAAATGTAATGATATTTCATATAAATAATATTTTGTATTGATTTAATTTTATAGAAAATATATAATGAACACTTTTGGAATTTTAAATGGTTAAAATTTTCATCCATGTACCTTTTTTGTGCCATTTGTAACTCTAAAATAAATTTTTTACCCTTTAAATCTAAAAAATGTGTTGCCACAAGTAAGGTTAAAACGGTTCAATAAAGGATTTTTTTTCAAATGATAAGGTTTAGAATTGTACCAAAGCCTGTATAATTTTTATTTTATGATTTTATTTTGATATTATTCTATTTTTATTTGAATAAGTATCTATTTGAAAGTATTATATTTGAGAAACACATTAATAATATTTAAATATTTTCAGTAATTCCATGTGTGTCCCCTCCTCTATTTTCAAAGGGAACCTCCCCATTCCTTTTATTCATAATGATTGATCACTATAAAATATCCAATACTGAACCTAATTCCTTCTTATATTCTTTAATTAAATTATATATCTTCTTTTCTTCCTATAAGAATATCCCTAGTAGGTATAAGTATTGATCTAAATGAGATTTCTCAATGAAGAGTAAATTTTCTTACCCAAATATTATAAAGTTTATTTCTTATTCTATAGACTATAAATTTATTAGATCCATCATAAAATTATGAATAAAGTACGATAAATATAATTATATGTTATTATGATGGTGGTATAACCATTCTTCAGATACTTTATATCAAATGAGAAATTAATGTATAACTCATTATTATGTGTAAGATACCTCCACTACAAAGAGATATGATATATTTTCAATCACTTTCACTAATGGTTGGTTATTTTGATAGATTTAGTTATTATATATGATATTAATGACATAATTATGATTATATAATTATAATATCTTATCCACCTTCTTATATTCACATCCATTGGAAAATGAAAACGTCACTCTTACATATTTGTAGACTACCACCACCATGTAGTAAGAGGATTCATTTTTCATTTTAATTTTACATGGATGTTAATAAGGATATATTTAATGAAATTTTATTTTATTTAAGATATAATTATTAATATATTAATGTTATTTATTATTTTTCTTTCTTTCGTGTTATCCACTAAAATGTGGAAACATCATTTGTACATATATATGAACTACCATCTCCACAAAGTGATGTAATTCATCACCAATTTTCATAAATGGTAATTAAAGTTTATTTAATGTATAAATATGATACCTATGTTATTATTAATAATATTTATATACTTAAATATCGAACAAGTATCAAATATTAGAATTATTTAACCACAAAATACATGAAAAGGGAACTATTATCACCCAGAACAGTGATGTTAATAAGTAATTGTTAATAAAAAAGTGATAATATATTATAATTAAATTATTTATTTTTTAAAAAATTAGAATATTTTTTTGAATATATATTTATAATAAATGTTAATTTATTTTACAATAGGTTAGATAAAATACTAAGAAACATCATACCTAAGGTATGAGTTTATGTTGTAAACCCCTTTCTTTTTGGGATAGTCCTTGATAAATATAAATTAAGGGAAATTTTATGGCCATAAGACATCGAAACCCATATATTTTATTCTCCGATTTTACATTACTATGATTTTAAAACAATATTACCATTTTTATCTCATTAGTACTTACAGGGATAAAGAATTTGTTTTAATTAATGTACAACCTTTTCTCCACTTTTTTTGATGAAATATTTCTTCAATATCCATGATCAAGAATATTATTTTATAAAATCTCATAAAAATACTTCATTTTTTTAAAAGGTAATTTTCATCGATGTAGTTTTTATTTTTAATGGTTTTAAAATGAATCTTTCTAAAATATATTCTAATTAATTTTTTTCTATTTGTTTTTAAAAAATTGTGCAATGATTTTTTTCACAAATATATAATGAATAAATTTTCCCACCTCTATGACCATTGATTTATATTAATCCTGATTTACATTTTTCTTTAGTTACATTTATGGAAAATAGTTTCCTCTCGGGAATTTTAGTCCAAATTTTTTCCAAGTAAATGTATATTTTCTTATGTTTTCAAATAAATGTTTGAGTGATATTTCAATAGTATTATTAATATATGTCATCTGACATTAACGATTGTTCGGATTCACTGGGGTTATGATATTATGAAATAATCCATTTTCTTTATTGAAATGTCTTATGATGGTTCCAATTTAATAAAACAAATTTCATTCTAATGAATTGATGAATAGATGATGATATCTTTATGAATTTTATTCCTTTGTCATGGAGTTTTATGTGTTCATGAACACTTTGTGATCTTATGTAACAAAAATTTATAGTTTTCTATAGGTTGTGGGTCGTCAAATTATATCCCTCTAAATCATTTGGTAATTAATTATATCTCTTTAGATAATTATGGGAAATGCATTGATTTTATCGATCCACTATGTGAAAATTTTTGGTATTCCAGATCTACTATGAAATAGAAAAAATGAAAAAATTACAGGATCTGATATGATATGATGGTATTAGTTTTTTACTTTAATATATGATATGATTTATATGGCTATGATAGTTCTAATATCTTAAGACATGATGTCATGCTAATTAATTTGGTTCACAGATCATGATTAACTTTTTTTGATGATGTTGTAATATTATAAGATGATATATTTTCATGTTATGGATTATTATTATAATCTATGCATATTTGGGTTTGATTTTATATTGAAAATTTTCTGTTAAAAAAGCCTTATACTCTTAAAATTCATATATATAATCATTTATTTATGTCTCCCTTTCTTAACCTTACCATGGATCTAATCTCACACCCTTTTAAGATTGATGTTTCCCCTAGTTATGAAGAAGACTGCTATGTTTGAATATTATATAAGGGTACATCATATTATTAATGAATCTGGAGATGATTAATAATATAAAGACATAATACTTTTAAGTATCTAGTCTGCCAAGACACTAATCCTTTATAGTTTTTTGATGAGTATTCATATGAGATGTATTGAATACTCTTCTAAAAAGTTGTATTATTTATTTATGTAATACCTTGCTAACCTCAACGTTAGTGTGTCCTAACCTCTATATAGAAAACACACCCCCCTAATTTTTCTGAATAAAATTAGTCACCGATATAATTATCTTGGGACTCTATGAATCATTCTAGAATGTATCTTCGTATAAAAAACTAAAGGTGCATGGATCAAAAGTATGATATTTTAAAAAGTCTCTTTATGTTCTTAGCTAACCGCTCGATCTTTGTTTCTGTAAAATGCTCAAAATAATGTAGATAAGACCCTTCTAAGGCTTTTCCACATTTTCAAAAGTCTGATACCAATGTTTGTTAGAGCTGAGACATATCCCATGGAGATCGATTCCAATGAGTCTCACATACTTGTTTATTTCATTGAAAAATATCATGAAGATTCAATATCGAGGTATATCCAGTCCTTTTATGTATTAAAAAGACCTACTGATATATATTTTCATTGATCTCTAGTTAATAACCTTTATAGGATCAACATTATTATTTTCCAGATCCTACAAATTTTATGATATATAGAAACTAATATATCATATTTTAATTTGAAAATTTTAGGATAAGAACAAAATATCAATAGCCACTCTATATGATAAAGATAAAGATTATTTTTCAAGACCCACATACATCAATTAGTCTATTTTATATCATTAAGACATGGGTTTAAACATATTCAATAAAGTTCGCATACATATATTTATGCAGTAGTTCCCTAATAATATCACAAGTTCCTAAAATACTCTCTTGATGGGAAAGTTAGGGAACTTTATAATGAAATATATTCTTTTGATTATTTTTAATATTAATATATCGATGAAATTTATTAAAAATTGAAGGGAAGAATCCAATGGTAAATATCTACAAATAGATTGATTCCCCTAATGGTGGAAATTTTTTCCATGTCTATCCTTGGTGTAAACTCACTGATGATTTTCCATTTCCCATAATGTGAATTTGGGTTCCAACTCCCAATATAGGAAACCACTGGGTAATATTTACAGAGAACAAACTTTTTCATAAATGGTTATAATGTTATTTTTAAAATAAAAAAACAAAACAAGGATACAATCTAGGAACCGAAGGTTTTTTCCTTAGGAAAATTTTTCTCATACATTGATTACACAAAAAAAACATAACCATTATTTATTTTCCTTTACATTATACATATAATTATATCATTATATACGTAGTGAATTTAATCACCTGAGGATATAAATCAAAAAAGGGATAAGTTAAAAGACCAATAAGAGGAGGAATAAAGGACGTGGATCAATAGTACATGGTTGAACATTTTAAAAATCATCATATCATAAAAATTGGATCACAATCATAATCAATAGAGACACATTTTATAATGTTATTGAATTTTTAATATTCATAATAATTAGAAATCATACAGTGGTGGTTAAATGTCACCCATTGTTGTGAACAATGATGGTATCATGTTCTCACATAACATATGTTCATAATCCTAACATCATAATTTTGACAGATTTAGGATGATTTTATTGCATGATACACATAATATAATGAGTTATATCAAATTACTAATTTTATGGAGGGATATATAATTTAGGTGATTCTTATCACATCATAAAATTTAATTAATAATTCATCGCACATAGAACGTAAAACAATCATTGTCTTGAAATAAAACCATGTAAAGGGATGGGATTCAAAAGAATTTCCTAAATCATAAATCAAGAAAAAAATTATATTACCAAATGAATAATATAATTAATATTTTGGAATAATATTTCGTCATTATTTAGTAAATAAAAAATAATTGAGGAGAAATTAAATATGTTTTAGAAATTAGTTTATTTTGAAAAAAGATTTTTAAATGGTTGAAAAACATTTTGAAAGGGTAGAATCATGTATATCCTTGAAAATAGAATAAAAATAAAATTGGAACGAAATTTTATGGATATTATAAAAATTATAATTCATGAAATAGTATGAAATGCATGATAACCCAAACAAAGTTAGGATAAAAAATCCCCTTACCTTAAATCCCTTTTCATTTCATTGCCTTTTCACCTCTATAATAATAAACATAGTTTCACTAAAAAATGAAAGTATGTATCAATTATTATAATTATTTCCACAATTTATCAATTATAATCATTTAATTATTTTTCATAATTACAACTGATAAAGGTGAAACATTTTGATATCATATTTTACATAAAAATTTCCCATTTTTCTTTACTTTCACTCTTTTTATTGAAGGTCATTTATACATAAATAGAATTAATTAAAAAAATATTAAAGTGAGTATATTTATATATTTATGTATCAAAGAAATTAATTATAACAATTAATACATATGGTGATAATAGAATAATTGGAAACATCCTTGTTGGTGGTAAACCGACTGTTAATGAGACATTTTACAAAGAAGTGATGGGAGACGTATAATATCATATTATATAAAAATAAAATTTCTATAGTAAATAAAGATTATAAATATCTCTCTATAAAATACTTTATAATTTGTTTAATAAAGTTTAATTAGAAAATTAAAGGATTATATAAAAATATAAAAGGAAAATAATATAAAAGGAGGAAAGGAAACTGCCTCTTTCATGAAGTGGTTCCTTTACTAATACCCAAAACTTCTCAAAGTATTAGAGATTCATTACTCTAGAACAATACTACGTATTATAAAGGAATTAAGAAAGGTTATTTTGGTATTTTTTTGGAATTAGTAAGTCGGGGGTGATTTTTTATGGGCTGGTAGATGGGTTATGTATACATGAGAAGAGGGGTATTTTTTTAAAAATATTGAATAAAATAGTATATCAAAGGTAAACCTTGTAATATATAATAATTTACACTGTAAATCATTTTAAATGAGTCGTTTAACTTATTAAATTTATTCTTTACCTATATAATAAATTTATTATTTACTAATTCATTATTATGTCATCATCATGTTATAAAACATGAGGTATTTGATAAACTATATTTTTTACTATTCAAAAAAAAGTAAGGTATTTTAAAAAATAAATAAATAAAATCAATGGATAATTTATAATTTCAGATTTCATAAATGAAATTAATTTTTTAAAATATAATTTTTAATCATAGGTAATTTTTGTATTGAATATAATAATTATGATTTTTTGGAAATATCCTAAAATAAATTATATTAAAAATGTTCTTATATTTTAATTTTTTTTAATCCTAATATTTATTTTATAAATTTATAATATATTTATTTATTTAAATTACTGATGAAAAATATTGTTAATATAAAATGTTGTTATTTTGAGATCACATTACTATTCTAACAGTCAGGTTACTATTACCGACAGTCGGGTTACTATTTTCAATATTCATAATATTATTCCAACTGTCATATTACCTCTTAAAAATAAACATTCATTCCTTAAATCAATATTCACTTTAATTCCTCCTCTAGTTATGTATTTTCCGATTTAAAATTGTTGACTGAGTTACTGATATTTTGTTTCTTTTTCATAGTGTTGTTCAGGTGGTGATGTAACATGAAGACTGGGGTGATCCATATTTTCAAATTCAAATTTTTCTATTTATTATTTTTTTCCCGTATAATGTTCAGTATTTTCTTAGGTTTAGTGGATGATTAATGTAAGAATATCTATTAGTGGAATAAATTATTGTTAGTTTATTTATGTTAATTACGTGTATAATAATATATAATATAATATAACAAAAATTTATTACAAAAAAATATCATTTATAAACATTATATTGTTATAATTATAACCCCTTTATAAATTTCATCCTATAAATTTCAACTCATATTATCAGTTGAGAATAGGTTAGAGTACTCCTGTTTCATAATTTCCTCTGTTTCCCAAATCACCTCTTCATATTTATGGTTCCATAAAAACACTTAGACATGTTGAGTTATCTTATTATGTATAAAATTACCTCTATAGTCACATATCTTGACTGGATACTCATTAGATGAGATTTTATTTTCTGATTTTACCACATACTGATTCAGCACATCTGAGGTATTTGGTATGTACTTACTTAGTAGTGATACACTGAAAACATCATGGACCTGCTCCATATTTAGTGGATGTGAAAGATTATAGGCCACCAATCATATTCTACGAGGGATACCAAAGTGGCCAATTTTTTAAGTGATAATCTTCCCTTAATTTCCAAACCACATGATCCTCTTAAATGGTGACATTTGAAAGAAAACAAATTTCTCCAATATCAAACTCTTATACCCTTCATCCATTGTCTGTAAAGGTATTTTACTAACATTAAAAATATTTTATATTTTTTTGTATGACTCCAAATTTATCTATCATACAATTCAAAATATCATTTCTAACTAGATTTCATCCTCCAATGTCATCCAAACATGTAGGCATTCTGCATCGCTTCCCATATATATCATCATATGGGGTCATTTGAATAATTGATTAGAAAATGTTATCTTCTGAGAAGTCAACTAATGTGAGATCCTAATGTAATAAACCATTAAATTTCATTGATCATGCTCCCATCATGTTCTCAAGGGTCCGAATAGTCCTTTCATATTGGAAAATCAGTTTGGGGGTGATAAGCCATATTAAAAATTAGTTCACCATTCAATGAATATTGAATACGTCTTTAAAATTTATAATTTAACCTTGGATCATGATTAGAGATGATTTAATGTTCATCCCCTTGTATCCCCTCTAATTCATTAACATATACCTTGATAGTTTTATTAAGCGTAAAATCTTCCCAAATAACGATGTTGTTGGAAGTCTGGGTGAGATAATCCACCTCAATGCATAATATGTTGTTTCTATTGGATTTCTTTAGGAGACCAGTGATGAAGTAAATGGTGATGTTCTTCTATTTCCATGGGGATATAGGTATTATTTTAATCATCCTTTTGGAATTATTTCATTCTCTTTAACGTGATAACATACCAATCACTTTGAGGTTTATTTAACAATCTATTTCCATATATTTTCCCACCAGTAGTTCTCTAAGAGATCATGGTACATTGTGGTACTTCTATGATAGATGGAGAAGGATTAATAATGTGCATTATCCAATTGATAATTCTTTATCTTAGGTGATGAAGGAACATAAATTCTAGTTCAAAATAAAATGAAACTATCTTTATTGATGTGGAACTCATGAATCCTTCTTTCCATTATCACTTCAATCCCCTTTTATACTTCTAAATCATCCATTTTTCTTGCTTGATCATCTTGTGGATAGATGATTCGGATTTAATTTGGGGTAGGTAGGATTTATTCCATGTTATTATGTTTTATATATTAATAATTACATGTCCATGAAGATATATTATTTCTCAATATTCTTCATGGATTGAGGGGTGGGTTCTTTTCTACTAAAAGAATCAGCTACCATGTTCACCTTTCATAGATGGTAGTGAGTAAAAAATTATTTTCCATGATAAACTTTATAAACATCACCAATGAATATTGAACTCCTTATCTATGAATATATAATTTTACTCTTGTGAATTGTATATATGTCTTATCTCTCACAATAGTGATAGTGAAACCAAATATTTATATAAAATATCACATATGGTAACTCAAGAACATGTGTCTTGTAGTTATGCTCATGAGTCATATGTCTTTCTTGAGGTTTAGGCTATCAATTTTGCATTTTTCATGATTAAAAAATATTACTTTATTTATAGAATCACTATATCTATAAAAACATTCTCCCCTTGATTGTATTTTGATTAAATGCATAGTGACTATCCTCTTCATGAGATCCTCAAAGATTTCATCACTTTATACTATCCAGATATACATTACCCCTTTCTGTGTTAAATTAGTTAGTGGTCTTGAAAATTAAGAGAAAATTCTCACAAAATGTTGATAGTACAATAAAAATCCTTGAAAACTATAGATATTAATGAAACTAGTGTGTATGTTTTAATCCTCAATTGCCTTTATCTTGGAAGGGTCCATATAAATTCCCTCACATGTGATCGCATGTCCCAATAATGTGACCTACAATATCCAAAATTTCTCATAATAAACTTATCACACATTTTCTCATTTATTAATATCACTTACACAATACTTATACTCTCTTATTATTCCTCATTTATCTTATATTAAATGAGAATATCCTTGATGAAGACTATAATGAAATTTTCAAGGTAATTCCAGAATACACATTTTATCAAATCCATGATGTTTTATGGGGAATCAGTATTTCTATATGGAATGGCATTGAAATCACAGTTTCAAGGCCTAGTAAAAAAGGATTTCTTATTAATGCATTACCAATTTAACTTAATATGATGATATCAATAATGAAGAACCTCTTTTTAGAAGTAATGAGATTATCTTAGTGGATCTAACAAGACACCAATCCTTGTAATGGGATACATGTTCTTTATAGTGATCTTGTTGAGATTTTGGTGATATATATACATACCCATTGATCTATCATTTTTTATTTACAAATGGAACTAGTGCACCCCAAGTTGAGGCACTAGGGAATATAATCCATTTGTTCAAATTCTCTTGATGCTTCTTTTTTAACCCTAATTCAATTTGGGCTATACAATAGGGGAATTTAGAGATATGAGTGGATCTTGGTATAATATCTATTGAAAAATATGCCTCATGATCCGGTGGATGTTTGGGAAGTTATTTTGTCAATACATATGTGCATTCCATATTAATGGATATTTTATCAAGGTTGATGGTTTTCCTTGATTAAACAATTTTGTAAAGGTATTAATTTTCAGAGGGTATTATCACCTATACCATTGATGAATTCTCCAAATTTTATTCATGATATTCCTTCCATTTTTATAGATGCATGGGATGGTTTGGAATATGATAGGATATTTACTTTTCTAGATATATGATGTGTTTTCTATATAATGAGAGGAAATATATACATAATATAGTGTCATATTCCACCAAGGGATGAATTATGAAATTGATTAGAAGAATCCTCTGGAAGACACTAAAAATAGTGTCCAACACTTGGGTTATATTGATCCCAAAACAAGGAGTTTCTACTAATATATACACTTCAAGGTATTGGGGTTGTGACTAAATAGTTTAAGAAAACCTACAGTATATAAATGAATAAATTGAACCAGAATAAAATAATTTTTTCCCATTATTGATTTATTAGGAAGTCTACCTTGTATGAATTCATCATCGTGTTCAACCTTAGTGATATTGATGGACTAATATTTACCTCACCCCTTCAGCTTTAGTGGTTTTTACATGGTTTAAACTCAATGATTTGTGTCTTATGCACTGGATTACATAGTTACCATGCTCTCTATAGTTGAAGAATTTAACCATTTGTATTACCTTTCTTCCCGTCATCACATTGGTATACTTTTTCATGTATGCCGGTGGCCATATCTCCCACATTTGAATAATTAACCAGTCCCTTTGAGGTAATTCCCATGATTCATTTTCCCACATTATAGGAATGTGTGTTGTTGGACGTTTTTTGAAAATTTTATTTTTCATTAGTCAGTATTAAAGTCAATATATCATCTCTTATCTCCATATTCATGGGTCCATTTACCAAACTCCATATCTACTTTAGATCACATTGAAATAATTCTTTATAACTCACAATATCTCAGATATATAGATATATTTGGAGGTGTGGTTTTAAACTAGTACAAAATCTATCCATTTTCTATCATTATTGATAAAAAAACTAAAGATGTATCTTGACTGACCCCTAATGTTTTAATCATAATCCCTAACCAATTCACCATTTTATTTTAATAGATCTAGGAATTATATCACTATCTTTTTTCAAAGAGTTAAAGTTTAAAAATTTTTAAGTAATATTTTCATAAGATCATTAAAATCCATATCTTATATTTTATCCTTTAGTTGATATTATTTATCAACTACAAACATTGATCAGCCACTACATCTAGAAAAAAGATGACAAGAGTAACATTATCCCTCTCAGAATAGTTGAGTACAAAAAATGATATTCTCCATTAATATTAAACATTGTTCTGTGAAAATAAGATAAAAAGGCCCACTGAATATTAGAGGTCACTACCACATAAAATACTTGATAACATATTACTCCTTCAAGGGTGAAGGTGTATGTTCAACATGGTTCATGTTATAATTAAAAACCCCAATAAAATTATGTAATAATCACCATAAATTTTTAAGTCTACCTACCACTACATTGGGAATGTCATTTAGACAATTGTTGCATTTTACCTCATAGAGTTTCTTGGTCTAGTCTCTATTGGATCCATTAATTTTCTAAAATACAATATTTTGATCAAAGAATAAGTCAAAAAATAATGAAAAAATGATTTATTCTTATGTTAAATGTAATTCCAAAATAATATCCTATAAGATCCATATAATTATCTTTTTTTTCTAGAGATTATTCTAGGATCATGTACTTTAATCCTTCTCAAACTCTATAAGAAATAATTACATTTTTTATTTATCAATTTTGTATCGATTTTATGATTAATTGAATTATATTACCTAGGTGTGTCTAACCAGGTGTGCATCAAGACCCATTGTCACGCACCATGCGATAATTGAGTCAATGCACAATGATCCCTTTTGGGGTTATCACACCTAGGTACAACTTTGATAGATCCACATAAACCATTAGTTTTCATATATTTATTTCATTTCATAGAAACCATGTAATCTTATAGTATACAAAAACCTAGAAAATTTCTCTTAAAACTGAAACTTATCTGTAGTGTTTTCACTGATGTCTTTTAATCATAAATCCCAAATTAACTAAACCATGATCTAATACAAACTTCAGGGAACCAACTTTTTTACATGGATATTATAATATTTTTAAAATAAACAACACAATATTAATATAATAATGGATCTATAGGGCTTCACACTATCCATGGATACCTCTCATCTCTCTAGGTGGCTGATAGGGTTTCCCCTAAAACATCATGTGGCTGTGATGGCTCCCCATTCTGCATTGGCATTACTTCTCCTTTTCAAGGACTTATTGTTCTATTTTTCTATGATTGCACTTTATCATTGTGGTGTTTCTCAATTGCATCTAATTTTTCATTGTTACATGACTAAAGCTTCAGTATCCCTCATCATATACTCTTCATCATCCCTATCATGATATACCACATATTTTTCCAATGCGGTGGTTATGATGATGGACTTTTATGGTGATGGTGGAACATTATTTTACAGATTCAGTCATTCTGGTTTGGTGTTTTTTTATCTGGTGGGTTTTATGTTTTCCCTCTTAACCACAGTCTTGTCCACAATCCCTCCTCTTATAACCCTTTTCTTATTCCATCGTGTTGGATTCCATTATAATCTGGTGTGGTGGATCTCTTAGTGAATTGGGATTTTCTAGACGGTGAACTTGTTGGTGTCTCCTTTGTGTGAATCGTAGCTTTATATCTATGAAATTATTCTTTTTCTATTATGGTCTTTCCTTGTTCATATCAGGTGATATCATTCTATTTTTATGGTCTGGTTGCTCAATTTCTGGTGTAATTTTTTGGAGACATATGTTATATTTATGCATCATAAGGCCTTAGGATTACTGACATGACTCACGTTATGGTAGTGTCCTTCTATTGAGGATGAGACTGAAGTATTTTGGAAGACTGGTTTGATGGTCCTTCCATGGTTTATGTTCGATGTTTAATCCCTTATCCACTCCCACTATGCTCTAGCTCATATATTTCATCGCTCCCTTCAAGTTTGGTTTGGTGTGATGGATATCTAAGAGGCTTTTCAATGTGTTGTTCGAGTGGATGATAGTGGTACAAGAGGTGTAAAAAAAAGATTTCACTATGGTGGTTACATTGGTGTTGAGTTTAAGAATACTATGGTGTATTTTATTATATGTCTTCACCCTTTAAGAAGATTTAATAAATTAAGATGATGTTAGATTTTTCATGGTGATCCCCGGTGAATTGTTGAATGGAAAGGTCTTACTCATTCATGGGATTTTCCCTATCTGAGGTTTGGTGTACATGATGATGACAAGAGAGGATATCATAGGTTTTGAGGGGGTGATAAATGTGATTTGATAGATTTCGGTGTAGGGATCAATGGTGAGATGCCTTCTTCCTAGTTTTCTTTTTTCAAATTTAATTTTTATGGATTTTTTTATTTTGAATTTATAATTTGCAGGGAAGGGATGATGGGTTTTTGTATTGATTTTGGAAATTCATTCATCCTAGACATGGTATTATAGATATTTTGGAATGTGGGTTGGTTGGTCTCACATCAATGACGTAATTGTTCCCACTCATCTATTGAAAGTGGAATCTTAAAAATTATGAGTTGGTAAAGGTTTAGTATCTTCTCCCATATATAAAATGTACATAATAAAATATAAAAATTATTTCAATTATTCTTATTTATCATTATTAATCTCTAATGATCTATAATAACCTATTTAGTGCATTTAATCACCTCGTGATATACCGTAATGAAAGGGTTCAGCTAAAATCCCAAAAAGAGGTGGAATAAGGGACATGAATCAATATTACATGGGTGAGAATAATCAACATCATATTATCATAAGAACAATATCATAAACATATTCATGAGCTAGATATTTCCCAAAGAAATGGAATTTTTCATGTTCATATTATTCAAACATTATAACACAGTTTTCAAATACAACACATAGTTTTATACAAAGATAGGATCATGTTCATGCATAACATATGTAAATAATCATAACATCATAATTATGAAGAAAGTAGCATTATGTTCATACATAATACAAAAAATCTCATATGATGTATCACATTTCCCAATTCATTATAGGTATATATAATTCAAATTCATCCTAACACATCATAAATTTATCATATTCATTCATGCCACATAGAATTTAAAACAGTCATAGTCATGAAATAAAATATTAGAAATGGATGAGTTTCATTGGAATTTCATTAGTCATCTTTTAAGGGAAAATATTTTGGGGATCCCAAATGAATAATGGAATCCATATTTTTGAATAAATCGTCATCATTGTTAAGTCGGGAAGGAAAAATCAAGAGGAGAAAATGAAATATTTTTAGAAATTAATGAATATTTAAATAAGATTTGTATATATATTTGAAATCATTTGAAAATGGTAGAATCGTGTATATCTCTGAAAATAAAATGGAAATAATATATTAATGTCACATTAAGGATATTAGAGGAATTTATGTACTGAAAATTGGATGAAAGATATGATAACCAAACAAAGTGATATGTTAAAGAATCATGTTATATTAAATCCTTATTTACTTTATCATTTTTCCATATCTGGAATAACAATATTTTGTTCATTAAAACATGGAAAAATTAATTATTATTATTTTTCAACTGTTTATCAATTTTAATCATTGTATAATATTTCTTAATTCCCTTTTTTAAAGGTGAAACGTTTTGATTTCATATTTTCAAAAAAAATCTTGTTTTTCTTCGATTTTAGTATTTTTTTCAAGGTCATTTATACATAAATAGAATTTATTTCTAAATGATTAAAATAAATTTATTTATATAGTTATATATAATTAGTAATTAATTATAACCACCCATTCAATTTTGTAATAGGAAATGAATTGGAAACGTCCTTGCTGGCGGTTAACCTACTGTTAACGAGACATTTTCCAAAGAAGAGGCACGAGATATATAATATATGGTTATATTAATATTAAAAAATTTATAGTATATTAAAATTATAATGATAATTTTTACATGATTTACAATTTGTTTAATAAGGATTTAATTAAAATATATAAGGTGTATATGAATTTATAAAAGGATAATCAAATAAAAGAATGAAAGGACATAAACTCTTTCTTGAGGTTCTTCCTATTCTTCAAACCTTAACATATTGAATTAATGGAGTTATATTACTCTAAAAATTCCTGAGGATTATAAGGGGATTAAGAGATACAAATTGGTTATATTTATTGGATTTGGTAATTTGAGTATGAGTGATTCTCCCAGGGTAGGGAGAGGGGTTTTTTATACTTAAAGAGAGGGGCATTTTTAGAATAAAATATTGAATAAAATACTATATCAAATCTAAACCACATAATAGTAAAAAAAATTAGTATAAATCATATATAAATAAAATGAAATGGTTTTATGAGTTTAATCCACTTTATATTTGGAATTATTATTTTTTTTAAAGGAGTGTAAAATAAATGAAGCATTGCTAATTCAAGTGAACACTTTTTTAGTTTAGAATTTTGAAAATTATTTTTTATCTTTAAAAAATTCATTTTTTGTGTTTAAATAAAATATTTTTATATGTAATTGATTTTTTTATAAACTAACCAATTTAGTATTTATTATGTCATTATTTTTTCATTATTATGTCATAAAACATAAGTATTTTGAAAACAATATTTTTATAATTCATGTAAAAATTATACTATTTAAAAAATAATTAAAACAATACATGGATAATATCTAAATTATTATTTATATAATAGAATTAAATATATATATTTTTTCAATGATACATTACTGTGAATTTCAATATTAAAATTATAATTTTTATGAAATTCCATATAATACAGTTTATTAAAAATGGGCTTATATTTTCATTGAATTTTTAACCATGATGATTATTTTATGGAATTATATTAATTATATGAACGTAAAATACTTATATTAAATTTTATTAATATTAAATTTTATTATTTTAAAGATAGATTATTATTCCAACAGTTTTGTTACTATTCTCAATAGCCAAGTCATTATTTCCCATTGTTAGGTTACTATTCCCAATAATCATATTGAAACAACTAAATACTAATTCATTCATTCATTCATTCAACATTCACTACAATTACTCCCATTGTTATATATTCTCCTATTTTAATTTATCCATTGGTTTTCTATTATTTTGTTTCATTTCCAAAGTGTTGTTTATGGGGGTGGTGATTCTCTCAGATTGGGGTTATTCATATTTCCCATTGTAATTTATCTATTTAATATTTTTTCCCTATTATAATGTTTAGAATATTCAAGGGATATTTTTTATTAATGTTACAATCTTTATTATAAAAATAAATTGTCAACTATTTTATAATTAGATGTGTGTTTATAATAATATATTATATAATATAACACACTTTTATTTCAAGAAACAAATATCATTTACAAACTCTTCGTTTTTATAATATTGGCCTATTATTTGAACCCTATAATCAATTTTCTCTATTATGATGGTCAATATAATGTCCTTATTGAGTTGGAGCCACTGATAAGTTGAGAAACCTTTTTTCATATTGTTCAGTCTCATTCTTGGACATCATTACTCGAATATATCTCTAACTAGTATCCATTCAACATAATCAATTATTTCATTAATAAGTTAGATATGAATTTATGATGATGAATATAGGTTTTAAGGAAATTTTTATCCACTAAAATGGTGTTGATTAAATTGGATAGAAACATTCATTAAAAAAATAATGTGATCCCAAGGAAGTTTGGAAATATGACACATCATATCTTATATCTCAATGCAACTATCTATATTTTACATAAAAATATGGTGATAAGGTAGAGGAAGAAATAAATTATCACCTTCAAGTAACTTTAGACGGTTTCATTCCAACTGTCAATGAACTGAGGCCGGTGAATTTTCATATAGAATATGACTGAAAACCTACATTGATTATTTCTTACATTAAATATTGATTATTAAAGAGTTATATATAATTCCATAAATAAAATTGAGATGCATTTTCATGAAATGGTATTGAAATTCATAGGTTTAATCCCCATGTAGAATCTTATCAATATGGGGTTTCTAGAATACTATCATGGTTATAAATAGCAATCCCAAAGAATTCATTTAACACATGATACAATATTTGAAGTCAAAGTTGATAAGATGATCAGTGATAAGTTCATTTGATAAGTTCAATAATAAAAGTGTATTAAAAACTATCACCTTCATGAAATATAACTATAAAATTATGCTTCTTATTTACTTAAGGGATATCAACATTCACTACCTAATTTTTGACTTTATAGTAAAACACATGGGTTTTCCTTGATGTAATGACCTTATTTAATGACATATCAACAATAGATTGTCATATTGGACATAAATATATTAATTTTATCTCTAAGATGAAGATTTCACCAGCGTTAGGCAAACCGTATTGGATATATTGATACAAAGTAATTACCTTATACTAAAATAATTATCACACATCTTATGAAAATTCTGAGCACTATATCTACATGACCTATCAATGGAATACCATTAAATACTACATAGATTCTATAGTTTTCAAATATAAAATACATCCTGAACACATTTTCAACCTTGATGCACATGTTAAACAATTTCACTAAAATAGAATGATCATGATCCCACAAGAAGGTTATTTTCGGGTGTCATAAAGAAAACTACTAATTTTTGTGGTATGTGATTACAACACTAGGTTCAAACCTAAGAAAATAAATACGATACTTCATATTCTACCTTGAAAACTAAATAAAAAGAGATTCCTTATATGATAAATTTTTTATTTCAATATTAACTTATAAAATCTCAATATAAATTGTTTATCCTTCATAATTTTGATGATGAAAGGGGTCTCCTTTTATTAGGATGATTATTATCAATAATATTATGATGATATTAAATAGTACATCCAACACCCATCCATATTGATAAGATATATAGAAGTAAATCTACTTAATCTTTATATAGAAACACATGAACGATCTCTTAGGAACCTCCTCACTCAAAAATGATTCAAAAAATTAGAATAGTCTATGTTATATCATCAAAACAATATTGTATTATGAGATATGATATCATGATATAAAAAATGAATATTTATTAGCTTCATATTGAAAAGGATTATTCACTTGTTTACTTATGTGAAGTCCATTTGATCTATTCTTTAACATCACTCTATTATATCTTCTATTAGATAAATTTAACAAGATATTTATCATGATGTGTAGTCATTACAGAAAAATTTAATATCAAATTCATGTCTCAAAAGAGTTCATGAAGAATAAATTATCAGATATCCTTATAGATCACAATATCTAAGATATTGCATTATTGGATAAAAATTGCCTTGATAATGAAGTGTTATCGATCCATGAAACCTCATAGGAAAGAGAGATTTACTTTGATGGTTCCCTTAGGATCCCAATTGGTGGGAGTATTGAAATCATAATTCATGATAGAGTCGGATTTACTATGGTGCTCACCTATAAAAATTCACTTTTCATTACATAATCGTGATATTACGAGGATGTACCAATAATAATGTGTATTAGTGAAACCTAATTTTAGTCATGAAACTAACATTTCAAATAGTAGTTTCCCAATTGAAAATAAACTATGATTCAGGTTTTGTAATCAAGAAAATAAATTATTACTATTCCATCATGATGTAAGAGTTAATTCCAATTCATTATTTTGTGCATGGGTTGAATGAAAATTTCTTATAATTAATAGCACAATATAATGTTTTGAATTAATTATTTTCCCATGTGAACACACTAAAAAATGTATATATATATTTATAATATCCATAAAAAGAAAATATGCTCATTCATATTAAAAATAATTGGGTTTTATCTCTGATAATTAGTAATGATATAAAAATAATTAATGAGATTAATTCATCCACTAATCTAGGATAGCCATTATATTTTTTGAATTTTGCCATATTTTTCTGTATGTATGATATAATTTTGTACCATAGAATAGTATTATCCTATAAGATTGTGAAAATAAAAAACTAATCTATTAATTGGAAGAAAATTACATCTTATATGATGATCTGAATTTCCTATGGGTCCTCTATAAATAAGGCATTGATGGGGTATCCTCTAGTTCATTAAAGTAGGTGGGGTCCTCACTATTATATATAGTTTAAAAGTTTTCACATGTAGTAGGCACAGGTTTGGAACCAATATCATTTATCAAATCATGAGACTTGGATACTTCTCTTCATTAATGATTATAGACTCAATGGAGTTGAAAATAAAATTCCATGTCTTCTAGAGATACACTAATTTAATTAAGTATTCTTCATAATTATTTCAAACTGAAAAATAATCTTATCCATTTATTATATGGAGGATAGATTTCATGGATCCAAACCCTCCAACCACAGTCAGGTTATTTATGATCATTATCACTGTTATTAATAACATTTCAAAAGGGAAAATATATATATCTTTATGTGATGTTATAATAAAATATATCCTAAATTTTAGTAAATATAAAATTTTTACTATTTCTGGTTTCCTTTACATAATATTTATGGATAAAGAAACTATTTTTAGTGCTTCTGATTTGATAAGGTTTTTAAGGTGTACAATATCTACCCTAACTACTAATCTCACTATCAATAAAATTTGAATAGAAAAATGAATTCTGAATATCCAAAAAATATTCTTGGATATTAGAAATGAGTGTATCTGATTCCATGACTAAACCCTATCCTTGGTAGTAATTTATGTGCTTCATATTGATCTCACACTTATCCAAAAAAGGGAATTTTTCAACTTTGGGAAAATATACCCAAACCCCTCATTCCCTAAACAATAATGCAGTGGAATGTTTTCAGAGGCCATCCTCAAAATTCTTGTTTCATTACATCACATATGGAATAAAATAAATTTTGTTATTATTTATATAATTTTCATACCATGTTCAATGGTGTTGAGACACTCTAATTTCATGAGATCCATTTTTTTTTCATGCCATATATCACATTGGTCTGACAACTATGACATTAAACATTTAGAACATTTCCTAAAGGTTATCCGTACAGATGTAGGCCATTAATAATTCATGTTGAGTTAATTCTTATTATAGAGTAAATATTTTTCATCACCCCTCTTTCTGTCAATTTTGTTGCACCATAAAACCAAGGAACATTTGTTCGAACATCGTGACCATAAAATATGTGCCCAATACTTTGGGTTATTTTATTAGAATTAAAATCCCAATTTCAATTTTCTTTACCTTTCCTCTGAAATTACATATACTATCTAATTCTTTTAGTCAAATCTATAAAACATTATGCTTCAATAACAATTAATTCAATGTAATTAAACCATTCAAGCCAGTTTTGGTGTTCTTTCCTATAAACATTCAAAGGAAAGAACCATGTTAATCACTGTGTAGAAAAAACCATGGGGATTTGAATTTGAATGTTGAGTGTCCAGACACTGTAAATTCACTTCATATAATGAAATAAATTTTTTAAACGTTAAAAAAATTTGAAAAGACACAGAGCCTATCAGGTTGAAATATTATAAAAGGTTAACTATTTTAAATTAGAGTACTTACTAGCTATGAATGTCCTATATTATGAATTATTTAAAATCATGGGATAGTATTAAAAAT
Organism: Viscum album; assembly: GCA_963277665.1. NCBI lineage: Eukaryota > Viridiplantae > Streptophyta > Magnoliopsida > Santalales > Viscaceae > Viscum > Viscum album. The sequence continues at coordinate 1,157,876,429 of OY728125.1, forward strand.
GGATAAATCTTGTATAGTCCTAGATTAATCCCAAAAAAGATAGAATTTTTCCTCTAGGACCATCAATCAAGTAAAACGAAAGTGCACTATTCTGTTCCATATATATATTGGTTTAGATGGATTGTGTATAATACATTATTATGTAATCTATATTTATTTTACCCCCTTAAATATTGAAATCTGTATGAAAAAAAACCCTCATAATATCCATTATTCCATTTCATTTTCCCTATCATATCATAATTGAATAAACATAGATTATGGTAATTAAAATTGTTTCATGTATCTAGATTTCCTATATCTATCTAAGTGGGAATGTTCATATGCATATAAATTTCCATATTCAATTTTCCTATGGAATTTCACTAATGTATGATGATATCATTTTTTATAAGTTTCTAGTAATTTATTATAATTTAGAATACATATTTCATAGAGATACTGGATTCATTTAGACATTCCACCATTAACTAAATTATTTAGAAATTATTTTTATATTATACCTTTGATACAATGTTCAAAAGGATTCAATTATTGTGATTTTACTCTTTGTGAGATTCATATATTATCATAAATTTATATCTGGACAAACACATAGTCCCATGAATTCCAAAAAAAATGTTGAAACATTATTCCTATTCTTAAAAATGGAAGAAGAGATGAATCAACAAGTTAGAGTTTCTTTTTAACATTATAGAAAGTTGGTAGAGTTACATTTTGGGGATTTTTTTTTAAATTTTATCTATATTTGCCTATATTTTTTCAATAATTTTTCTACATTGATCAATGATATATTGATATTTAGACTACATTGAACTACCAACTTCCTTGGAATTTAGATATTTCTCTTCTTTCTAAGCTTCATCGGCTTCTCCAATTTTGGAATTTTTAATCAAATTCATTTCCCTACCAATATGTTTTCAACAATTTTTCATTATTTATGAAGATAGATTAATATAATTCCACATTTTCAAATCAAATATAGTTTCTCTAATACAGCCTCTATGTTTCAAGATCTCTCTTGAATTAATGTAATCTTGAGAGTCACAAAATTAAATTTGAATCTTACTTGGAAAGGCTTGGTTGAGATATTGATCCTACTCTTTTTTATGGATAATTTTATTTACATTATCATGAAGAAAATGATAGTTCAATTTATCATATCCTATAGTTGTGACCATATATAGTAACATATGTAGTTTCTTATATACATCCATTATAGGAGTTTTTCATATAACCATACAAATTTCCTTCCGCATAATCTATATATAAATTTGGAGAAAATTAATAAACCCCAGGTATGACTCGGACTAAACATAGAATATGAAAACATATTAAAGATCTATTTAATTCAATAAGAATATAATTTTTTTACTTAATATCATTTCCATCATAATAACCCCAATATCTTTATGCTTGATATAGGATTTTTATCCTCATTTGAGCCTCATTTTCCTAGATTTATAGAAAAAATTATTTTTATTTATGACTAACTATAGTTAATATGGATTGAGTTTGATGTTATTAGAGAATTTTGGAATGTGTAATATTTTTATATAATAAAATCCAATCATGCCACAACCTTTGTGTTGTGTTGTGTTATTATAAAGAAATATATCCTACAATGTAATTGAAACCATCATAATACATTGTGTATAATTATTGAATGAAACTACGATAAGGAAATAGATCATGCACTATATAGAAATATCACACCAAGGTGTATTCATAATATAAGAAGAAAAATATGGCCAACATGGGATAGATCTCTACCATAGGAAAAATCCACCATGTTTGGGGGAAACTGAAAAAGTACCCTGAAGGGTGAGCCAGATTGAAAGTGGTAGGGGATATAGAGTTTAAACAATATGAATTATAAGATAAATATCCAATTCATGGGTTCTATATCCTTGCGGAGGTGGGAGAAATATTCACCAACATGGGGAGGCACACAATTTTGACATGAGTCCACTAACCCCAGTACAATTTTGATGGTGGTTTCTTCCATAAAAGGTTTTGTTAATTAGTGAAAATCAATCTAAAATTATGATATGGGACAACAACACTAATCCCACATAACAAAACCCACTACTAAAATGTTAACTAAGTTTATTCTCTATAGAAAATATCTGAACTTTTTAACACTAAAACTAAATGCATACATTGTGGACGGTCAATTTCTAGTAGTGGTGGAAATATTTAATCCTTGAGGAAGACACATCATATGGGTATTTTGATACCACATAGAACCGAGGATTCATTCAAAATAATTCCATCCATGACAATTATTTCTAGGAATTAGGGTTACTAATCTTTGGGGATCAAAATTTTAAATTTTAATTTTAATTTATATTCTATATACCATGTAATTTCAAAATTATCAAAAGATATTTTTTTTTCAACTTGCATAATTATTAGGAAATTGTTCTATTAGATTCCAAAATATTTTAATTAATTAATCTCCTAGATCCAAAAAAAAGTTGAGGAAATTTTTGGAACATAAGGAGGGGAGACAATGGAAATTCAAGGAGGATTTAAGATGTTACTATTCTAGGGGAGAATTTTTTTTTTGAAACAAGGGATATTTTATTTATTGTGTAATAAAGATGAAGACTGATTTTTCAGTTATGTTCCTTCTATTCATTCATCCCAATATCTATCATATCTTTGAGATCATATTATCATATTAGGAAGTAAAATCAATATAACATGAGTTAGTAGTCATTTTGGGAATGGTGGATCAAGGGAAATATTGATTGAATGTTAATTCATGAATAAAAAATGGATGGTGATTTAGTTGTGGGGAATTAATACTATATTGTGCTCTTTTAACAAACATCATCATACAACTATCTAAATAATTTTATGTTGATCGATAGATGAACCCCAACATAGTAGAATAGAATAGGTGTGCAATGAAATATCCCATCCCGTTCATCTAAAGGATTCTGGAAGTATCCTACAAATGGCCTAAAATGCATTATCAAACCCCATGGAATATAAATTAGTTCTTCAGTATCATAAGAACAGACTTGGGAATGATTTCACCTAATCAAAATAGAGAATCAAATTGAGATAATATAAATCTAATTGAGCATAACCCATCTATATGTCGAATGTAATCATAGAAATAAAAAGTAAAAGAAACAATAAACTAAAAAGATATTATAAAAATAACTAAAAACATGAGAAAAAAACAACCCTCACCACCTTGGTGTCCCTATCCAACAATGCATTGACACAAACCAAATTTCCATCCTTGAACACCACAATATAACTACACCTAAAACAATATAAATCAATAAAATACTAATTGAAAAAAGTTTTTCATCTAACGGGAAACATTCTGGAATTTTAGGAAAGTGATGTAATGTACTATGGAAATCTGTAAATAGCCATATTAGAAAAATTTCATTTAATAAAAACTAATCGTAGATCAATCAATTCTTAAAGAGTGGCCCAAAGTATAACCAAGAGCATGCAAATTAGATAAAATATGTTTCAGCACATAAGCACTCATTAGGCCACCAAAGCACACTAAAACTAATAAAACTCATTAATAATACATCCAATAAATTATAGATTGATATAAAATAGAAAAATATATAATTTAAATAAGTCTTTAAAAAACACATGACATATGTGTTAGAACTATTTTTACAAGATTCTTTTGTAAAATAAAATTAATCGCATGGAAATAACTTTATAACGGCCTATAACACTTAGTTATAACACCATATTAAAAAAAGGAAAAATAGCATAAAACCCATTTTAAAACACTCACACACTTTGAGTTTTCAAATGATACATTTTTTACTTTTCTCACAACAGACCACTTTTCAAAATCATTTCAAAAAATAGTCTGAAAACACTTAAATTCATTGTTTAATTTTTTCATTCATTAAAAATATTTAAAAACCATTTTTCAATGAATTAGAAATAATAACCATGAAAATAAGGAGGAAGGATTATTGTCACGCAATATGTTCTAAATATACCTAAAAAGGCATAACAAGGGTAATAAAAAACTTCATCATCATGTAATGAAATAAGGTGAAATCAGAATAACACAAGATATCCACTCAATAATGAACTAATTAAATTGATATAACCCATAAATAAATATTACATGATTATATTGAACTAATGGATTCATACATAATCTTAAAATGTGTGTGAGCCAAAGAAAAAAAATGTATTCCACTGAGTAATGTTTTAGCTCTCGCAGTCTTCCCCATAACCAACTCTAACAGCTCTCTCGATCTCTCAGTAAAAAATTGGAAGATCCCTCAGTTTAAATAACAGAGGCTCTCAATTTCCATCAAAGAAAAAAAATCTCTCTCTGTAATCCTACCAAAGGGTCACATGGTCCCTTGCATAAAAACATAATATCCATCATTCTTCGTACTAAATGTTGTCATGGTCCCTTATACAACACATAATCAAACTCTAATAATATGATGTGTTACTCAATTCCAAACATAATAACGTGAAACGTTCTATATAACAAATGAAATTTCATGAGCCTTTTTAATTAACAACCTTACCATTTTAATTTAATACCTTCCTTAAGGTACAATCATTTCTAATACAGCATTAAAAATCAATTTTAAAATAAATCATGCAACATAACCCACACTATCACAAAAGTATCCTCATAATCAAACATAAGAAGAATATATAATACATTAAAGTTAAACATATCGTTATGGGATCACAATCCATGTAGGTAAATAAGAATTTACAAGGGGATCAATAAAGACTCACTTCATTTATGAAAACTCATTTTCATAGAAATCCAAATGATTCAACTCATTAAAAATACGTTTCAAATTCCATTCCATTTCACCAATCACTTTTGAAACATAAATAGGTATGTCACTCATCCATTTTTAAAAAATCCTTTGAGAATATTCAAATTCATGAAAATGTCCAAATATAAAATCCACAAGGGGTAACTCACACATTTCAAATAACAAAACACATTTTAAACACTTTCCAAACAATAAACACTTCATCTGAAATTAATTTAAATATAAGAACACTTTTTAAAACATCAATCTGATTATCACCACAAATTTTAAATCCTAAATCAGTATTTAAAAGATTTTCAAGAAATTTCACAAACACTTTTCATGGATTCACATCACATTATAATGTTTAAAATTCATTTTTGAATTATATAGGCCCATCATAGGCCATATATCTAGCCATAATTTTTGAAAAAAGATATTATATAATATGAAGAATGTTTGTACATGTAATAAAAAGTGATAGAAAAATAATAACCTACCTCAAATTGATATTTTCTGAAAAAATAGTCTAAAACATATCTCCTTTATTAAAGGATCCCCAGACATGTAAAAATGTGAACTAAAAGTCTCATAATACACCCAATAAAAGAATAAAATCAAAAATTTCAGTGATCCCCTTGAACTATGGTTCAACCAAATGAGAGGGAAAAAAGAGTGGGAAAATTTTCAAAAATAGAATATAAGTGAAAATAGGAGACCATACCCTGATGATTTGACCAAGAATATCTACAAAATATTGGTGGAATAACCACAATGTTCGGAGGATACAATGGGAGGAATTACGTGAGGATAGGAGGAAAGCTATATGGGTGTGTTGTGTGAGGGATAGAGGGGAAAGGTATATGATTCTTTGATTATATAGTTTATAAATTCAAAAGGAATTAAAAATATATAAATAAACCCCTAATTTTGAAAAAACAGGTAGAATGCATAATAAGACACATGATTTTTCTAAACCTTAACCAACTGTGTGCAAGGGACTACCTACCCAAACCCCACATCACATGGTTTCTCCTTCTAAAATCATAGTTGTACAATATATTCTCCAACCATGCCCAATGAAACTTTCGAAATATATTGTTGATTCGTACCCTTGTTACATGTTTTACCAAACCTTGTGCAATTTGTGTGACACACAATAGAATCATCATATGAACTAAAAATATTCTATTAGGACTCACGTAGTTTATTTGAGACCACCCAATATAACCATGTACAAAAGGTAAACATGAAATTTTATCTAATTTCATGAAATAACTCTATGGAAACTCAAAATAATATGGAATATCATGATATAATATAAAATAAATTTGATATTTTCAATATGGGTGTCATAAAATCTCTACCATGAAAAGTTTTAGCCCAAAAATTTCTCATTTTAATGTATATGTCCAAAGGGAACACATTTCTATGGAAACTCCCATGAAAAAATACAAAACTCAAGAAAAAAAGGTCCCTCAAATAGACTTGACCAAAATTGAAAAAAAAATATGACTTTAGGTAAAAGAAATCAAGCATCAGTATCCCCACCATTCATAACTGAACTAAATTTTTTGAAAAACTAGATACCTATTTTTATATAACAATGCAACTTGACTAATAAACCACATACCCAAAATATACAATGTAAATTACCAAACTCCGCTGGCCAATTTTGAAAACATGGAATCGGTTCAAATAGCTTTCTAAGAAGAAATAAGCATTAAACATCCTAAAGTACCAAAAGACGGATCATTATAACTTGATGTGTAAAAAACCAAGGGGAATAAGAAAAAAACATTCCTTATAAAGAAATGATAGTGCACTAACATAAGGTTCATAATTATCCTACAAGGTTATTTAGATCCAACTCCCTAGAATTCCATCCCAGTGTAACTCTTATGAATAACATAGACCAGTCGAATCTATAGTTGAACTATAAAGAAAAATACACCCCATATATAAAATCATGCACCCCTAGTCCTAAAAAAATCCAAAGAAATAATCCTAAATATCCCATGTCCGTTATAATAAAAGGGAAACAAAAAAAAATCAAGAAATGATGTGTGGACAAATTCTTAAAATGAAGAACACCTGTAATGGGAAATAAGGGAAGAAACTAATTAAACATTGGGAAAATGATTTCTCAATCCATAGATACTCTAAAATCACATATCATAAATCTCAAAATGGTTCTTCATCCCAATAGGATGTAACCAAACACATGAAGGATGCATCAAATGATGTCCAGTCATCCATGAAACATCAAACCCTTCCAATTAGAGGGAAGGAAACATCCCAATCCAAAACTCACATTAGATTCTCTTTGTGAAAAAATGTTAAATAATATGACCATTAAACTAGATCTCATCATGTCTAAACCATTGAACCTAAAAATATCTAAAGGATTCAAATGATACTCACTACCTAAGATAAACCTATAGCATAACACTTTGAAAAGGAAACAACACATTCCACTACATTCGGAGCCTGGGAAGTTCTAATTGAGGGGGAATGAGCCACTAAGATAATAAATAATCTTCCACTGTGGGGATATTTTGGGGGGATTCATGAAAATACATGATACATAGAACCTCACATTTGAATTTCCCTAAAAATACACCAATTTTTTGAATAAATCACAAGTTAAAAAAACATATGATTTACTAAAATGGGTATTTTTTTACCAAAATTTAATTTTAGAAAATAATCAAACATTAAAATTTGGAACGCATTCAGAAATTACCAAAAATAAACCATTTCACAATTAAAACCTCAAAATTATGTGAATGAATATTCAAAAAAATTACAAAAGATGTTTCAAAACAACACTAATTATTTTTAAAACCAATATATTTTTTTGTGTTTCAAAATAAAATACACAATTCTCAACTGAATAATTTTCCAAATCCCTTAAACCGTTAAAAAAACTCCCTTAATGGTGAAATACCTATATGGAAAAAACTATTCTCACATAAAATAGGAAACCCAGAAGTTGAATCAAAGAGTGAACTTGATTTATAAGACTCAATCATAAATAATCTAGTTTCCAACTTCCAAAAATATATCAATAATTTAATTATTATTTTGGAAACCAGGATCATGTTATAAAAAATCCCTAATTCCTTATTTTAAAAACATTAATATTTTTCTCCAGAAATCCATTTTAACACAAACAAATTAATTTCACATCACATGAACTAACATCATAAATAATGAATAACAGAATCCCCAACCAATGATATCCAAAGATGCCAACATGTCAAAAGACTATCCATAACACATATCTCATTACCCTTACTCACACTAGACAATACAATGATTAAGTGGTATAAATAAAAATATCAACTAGGATATGGAAGAATTAAAAAAATTTCCAAATGGTTTAACGATACATTTTAATCATGAATTATTCCATACAATGTTTTAGGAATCAATTTTTTCCCTTGCGTTCTGCGAAGGCCTACTTAAAAACATCACTATTTGATTCCCTCTTTTGTATCTTCATACAAACATCATACATGATCCCCATTGGAATAAAACAATTCCATTGAGTATTAAACACTTCTATTGGAATCAGTCCATAATATAAAAACCCGCCAAATAGAAAACCCAAATACAATTAAATATTAGAAAATCCCATGGAAACTTATGGCTTAGGGTGAGAATGAGCTTGCTAAACTCTCCCAACACCAACCTATTGAGTCTTGAAAACATTATATTCAATTTACAAAAACCCCAAACAATAAAAGAGGGATTTAAAAGGATTAATCTTCTATATAAAAGAATAAATCCAATCTCGGATAACATTATTAATTAATCTGCCTATGATTCCCAATCAAAAGACACCCGAACCATACCTCCAAAATCACAAAGGGATTTCCTAGTAACCACGGGTTGGAAAATACTACATGTGAATCACAAGAACACCCTAGGATTTGTTTTCCCCCAATATTCAAATTAATTTCAAAAACTAGAATATAAAAAAATACATCATGACAAATCCATATATCAAATATCCACATCAAATGAAAAAGGGAATGGAACTATAATGTAATAAGATAATATATAAATTAGTAGACATAACGAGCACAAAAAACCTACATCACCACCATGGTCACCATATCCTTTATAGAAAATATCACCATTATATGCCTATACTTGGTCACTAAAATATTAATACACCCCAACCATCAAATTTAATAAAATAATAAATGGCGAGAGTAAATAATTTGAAGGGAAAAATGTTGAGATTCTAGCGGAGTAAAGGTAGTTCCAAAAAATTAGGTATTAGGAAAATGGGATGAATGCTATAAAATAAAAACTAACCACATATCAATCAATTCATAAAGATAATTTCAATGTTGAACTAAGAAACTGAAAATGAGATAGAATAGGCGTGAGAACATAAACACTTATAAGTCCACCATAACCCACTAAAAATCATCTATTTTCAAAATATATATTAGAAATGATAGTTTAAAATAAAATTAATAAATATACACTTTCCATAAGGATTTTAAAGAAAAAAACACATCACATGTGTGTTAAAACACTTTTTTGAAGGTTTTATTCATTAAATGAAAATAATTACATTAAATCACTTTCCCAATCCTAAAACAACTGGGCAAAACACCATTTCATAGACTTAAATTATTAAAAACAAAAAAAAAACTTTTTGAAATACACATTTCAAAACTCGTGGTGGTTCCAAACCATAACATGATATACCATGTCATGTTTGAAAACCAACTATTTATAAAAATAGTAATTAATTCTAACAAATCTTTTCAAAACACACACACACTTGGAGTTTTAAAACAAAACAATTGGTACTTTTCTATCAATTGAAAATATTTTAAAATAATTTCTAAAAATTTTTCACATCACATTAACCTCAATAATTCCTATTTTCCTTCTTTAAAAGTATTTCATAACCACTTCTTAAATAATTTTAAATGAAATCCATGCATAGGAGGAAATAGAAAAAATAAACAACAAAGGCTCAATATACCCAAAGATTCTTTACCATCGTATTAATAAACTTCATTATAAAATAAGTAAAATAATAGAAATTGGAATAGTACATTATGTCATATATAAACCCGCTAATAAATTAAAAAAATCAAATATATAAACCTAGTATGATTAAGGATCACTTTGGGATCCAACTAGAAGGGAATAATGTGAGTGAGTCTAAATAATGTTTCTAACTTGATAAAAAAATTGAAATCTATCATGATCATTCTCCGGTTCAACTCCTTGTCTTATCTCATTATCTCAATAAAAAAGTGGGTGTATTTCTTCCAATAATCTCATGATCCACTAGGAAAAAAATAATTATCTCTCAATCATCATTGAAAATGCTCTCATGGTACCCAAAAATAATAATAGAAGCTCTCTCAGTCTACCTACCAAAGGCTCTTTTGGTGTCCTATAAAACATACTCTTACACCCCAGTTATCCCATGTGGTACTCAATTCCAAGCATAATCATGACCATATATCATATAAAAAATACATTTAAAAATACATTTTAATGGAAAACCACACCCATTTTTATAGAACACCATCCTCATATTAATACAATTATTAAATCCACTTGAAAATACTTAACTGCACCAAAAACCTCACAAAAGAGTCCCCATAATCAATGAAAATAATAATTCACATTTCATCAAAGAAAACATCCCCAAACTGGATCATAATCCACTATGAAACGCATCAAATTAAAAGGGATTCAGGAGGGTTTTATATCATTTATAAAAATATTATTTTAATAAAAATATAAATATTACATCTTTTAAAAAAATCTTGTAATTCCAAGAATTCTTCCCAATATTTTATTATACTTAAATGTGAACTCACCCTCCCTTGTTTAAAAATGCCGTCGAAAATAATCAAATCCATGATGAGTTTCAAAGATAAAATCCATGTAGGAAAAATCATCCCTTTGAAGTCACCCAACAAATGTCTAAAATTATCCAATCACATAAAAATATTTTAATTTCAGTTAAATTCGTGAGTAATTTTTAAAACATAAATTTGGTCTTCCCCACCACTTGAAACCCCTATATAATTCTTTAAAATCTAACCATGAAATTTTACAAACACATAGATTTGATTAACATCCCATGATAAGGTTTAAAAGGGACGTAAATTAATGGGTTTTAATTTTAAAGGAATAAAAAATATATATGTAAAACCCCCCAATTATAAAAACATTGTTTGATCACATGCTTAGGTTTCATAGTTTTCCTACCTGTGAGCCAACCATGCACAAGGAACATTCTAGATAAACCACAGCCCACTAAATTTTTCCCAAGTTAAAAAAATTGGAAAAAATGTACTCCAAATATTCCAATGACATTATAAAATTATATATCTAAATCATATGCATGTCGCAAGTCTTACCTAACAATGCAAAAGTCATACAACACACACCAGACTGACCAACTGACCCACACCATTTCTTTGAGGATTCATATTACATTCTCTTAGAACACATGTCTTAGACATGCACCAATTAAAACATTAAAATATTATATTTCTCAAGTTGAAAATCCATGTAACCTCAAAACCAACAAAAATATCATAAAATAACTTCCACACTAACACGGTGGCTGCTATAAAGAGATAGAAGGATAGTATAATTCCACCACTTTCTTAGAGAATTACCTTTAATAAATCAATGTATATTAGATCACATCTAAAAAGGGATCAATTTATCTACATATTATTTATTTTACTGAGAATTAAATCGTGTTATTCCTAATAATTTATGATTTTAGTCACCATGTTCTGATCATCAAAAGGATTATTCATTATTATTAATATTCATCCCCTAAAACTGATCCCCCATTTATATTTATTCATAAAAATTATTAACCACCAAAGTTTTCTTCTTTACTACATATTAATTTCCTATAGTGTATGATTTAATTAGTGTTTTTCCATTTTACTTATAAAATATTTTATCTAGATGAAAATCAAGAAAAAAATTAGGGTAGGTTCCACACTATTCCATTAGATGAAGTCATAGTTTTTTATTTCAATATTGAATCTATTGGAACAATAAATGAAATTCATTGAAATATGAAAATAGATACACAATAATATTCCATCCACTAAGGAAATATTGAAATAAAAAACTATGAAATTTTCATAAAATAGTTTCTCTCCAATAAGTTGAAAACAGAATGTCATGGTGTAATATCATTGAGCTAGTAATGTTCTATGGTGGTTCCAATAAATACTCTATCCTTAGTATCATGACCCAATATGCTTTTCAATATTGTGTAGAATTGGATTTTGTACTTTTAGTTTAGCGTTGTGTAATTGGGAGTATTTATAAACAAATTTACAATGGATGTGTTTATTTATCTTATATCATTTTATGTAATACAAATATTGATTTCCCTATAATTTTTTAATAGTTCAGTGAAATAATTTTTTTAATATTAGAATAAATTTATATAAAATTCATGTTTATTATTTTCTCAATGAACATTATTATTTTTTAAATTGGGGAAGAATGATAATTTCCCATCAACCTAGGTTTGATACTTTTGGATACTATAATATTGTTTATCAATATTGATCATAGGAGATTTATTTTCCATGTGGGTGATGAGAAGGTGAATTTAGGATTTTATTGAGTTGTGAATCATGAAGATAAAATGTAGTAAATTAATTAAATCCCTACCATGGAACACATTCACATCTTGTAGAAGTTTTAATAAGATATTGAAGAAGTTTTTGATGATCTAGAAGTAGTTCCTGAAGTTGAAAATAGTAATCACCAAGAGATTGAGTCTAGTTTATAGATTATATAGTGTATTACTAGGAAAAAACTACCAGAATGTTTCTCTTTAATCATATGATAACCTAACCTAGTGTTAAAGAAACATCAATTATGCCTATATTAAAACTTCTTTGGATACAATGAGACAATAATTTTTATTATCAACACTGCACCCACAAGTGAATATGAAAATATGTTGCATGAGGGTTTTAAATAATAGAGTAATTACATTGAGTATGACAGATATAAAAGGAAAAATTCATTATGTTTTCCCTCATAATGTTGGACTCTATGATTAAAATAAGTATACAAGAAAACACAAATAATACCAAATAAATTAATGAAAAACGTTGTGATGAAGAAGGCCATGAAGCTTTTGGATATTGGTATTATTTTCCATATTTCATATTTAAAATGGTTTTGTTAACTACTTATTGTTTTATATAATTTATACATGTCTGTGATCAATAAATATAATGAAACAATATATACTTGAATGACGAATGGTTGGGGGTATGTATTGACTACAAAATATTGAATGATGAAACATAGAGGTATTATTCTCTCCTTACCTTTATTTACCAATAATTGAAGAAACTTTTTGGGAATGATAATTATTTATTTTTTGATGTTTATTGTAACTCCATGAGATTTTATGAAATATTTTTTTCAAATAAATTTAATTTTATCAATATCTTGTGTTATAAGCAACACCATGATTTAATGAACAACGATATACTATTAAAATTATTTTTCAAACATGATTTTTATAACTTATCCATCAAACCATGTGGTATGAATAGTAATAAAACCATTTTTAGAATTAATTATATATGTTTTAGATACTGGAAATTAATTTATTCATATGTACTTAACTTTTAGTATGTCCTTATATGTTTCAAAAATAAATTTTCTCAAAAAAATGATTTATATTGATATTTCATAAAAAATTAAAAAATACATTTTTTCAATTTTTTTTTTTTTTTGAAAATGGTAAATTTATTTTTTGAATCAGCATATAAAAATTATATTATGGTGAATTTTTTTGATGTTTCAGAAAAGTGTAATTTTTTAATGAATAATAAACAATAACGATTTTCATTAAAAACTACCATTTTCATTTAATGTAATTAATAAGATATATCTTATTTTAAAATATTTTACATGTAAAATCAGTTATGTTATCTAATTATTAAACCAATTTAGGTATTTGGAATTAATTTCCTGTTGAAATTTTATATAATAACATTTCATACTTTTGAAAGATTCTTCATTAGAAAACTATTTTTTTCATTCTTCCTACAGATTTAATTTTAAAACAACTACATCCAAATAAGTGAATTTTAAAAAAAAATGTAATATATACTTGGTATTAGAAAAAATCAAATTTTATAATAAGTTCATCATTAATTTTTAACACAATAAATAGTAAAAATAGTCAGAATTAATTAGTGTGGTTAAAGTTAAAAACAGTTTTTGGGGGGTTAAACTAAAAAATAAAAGTTTTATAATGACCTAAACTATTTAAAATTCCATTTTTTTTAGAAATATTTAAACCTTATACCATATATAGATTGATAATGAGTCAATTTTGAGCATTTTTGCATCTAAAAAACAAGGGTATAACTTTTGTCTTAAAAATCCATATTGTGTCTTATCCTCTCTTTATCAAAGGGAACCAGTCTCCTCTGATATTCACACTTATAAATAATTTTGGCTATTAAAGAGATTCCAAAATAAATTCCTTACTTCCCTCACCATATCCCAGATGGATTGTTTTGATTTTTAAACCCTTTCGGTAATGATTTTAGTGCCCACCTAAGGAGATTTTCCATAGAGAATTTTGCATTATGAACCGAGCCTTTTAATTATTTCCTTCTTCCATTACCATGAAATATTCTTCAAATATTATTATGTAATAACATATATATATCCCCTATACTAATATTTTATATTATTAGTGGCATACTATATCTATATCTTATTCCATCAATTGGGAAATGAAACCTTCATTCATGTGTACGGTGGTCTACCGACTCACGAACCGATGGAATTCGTTTTCCAACACCACCGCACATAGATAGATATTATTATAGATTTAAAACAATTATAGGATATTTTTTTAATAATTATACATATGGAATTATAATATAGCCTCTTCTTACTTACCATCCAATCTGTTAGAAAACAATAATGAAACTTTTGCGTACATGTGGATTACCGCCTCCATAAAGAGATTTGATATGTTTTTTATATTATTTTTAATTGGATGATAATAATGATCTATTTGATGTATATATATTATATGTATTTCATAAAAATTATTTTTTAATGGTGTTATATTATTTTTATTTCTTTTTTTTTGTCTACTGAGTAAATAGAAGCAGCATTCATGCGAATGTACAACCTAACAACTACATGATAATTATAATTCATTTTATATCTCTAAATATTATATATTATACTAATTATATATAATTTTTATATATTAAATTTATATCTTGTATAAAATTATTTATATTAATGAACCATTATAAATGAAATAAGGAAAAAAATACTACCCCCAAAACATACATGATAAACAAAGAAATTATTACCCAAAAAGTGATTTTAACAAGGAATTGTTAATAAATAGGTAATAAAAGATCCTAAGTAAATAATATATAGAATAATATATCTACGTAATGTTAAATAATAAATTTATAATAAACCTATATTTATTATACCATAGTTTTTAATGTGTTTGAATCAATTTGAGAGGCATTGAAAGGAATTTTTGTCTAACATTTATTTCTATCGAACACATGCCATATTCACCACTTGTTTTTTTTTTGTGATGTATATAATAAATATGAATTTATTTTATGATTATTATCCTGAAAAGTATTGGGTACACTTATCCATCCAATTTTTTTTGTTTTATGTGGCTTATGATTCAAATGTTACTAATGTGTAAATGGGTTTATGTTACAATTACATTGTTTATCAGGTTAGTTTTATTAAGTTTATAATGATGAAATCATATGATATAAATATCAAAAAAATCATGTATTTTTTTCCACAGTGGTCAAAATTATATAATAATAATTTTTCCTTTCATTTTCTTCAATTAAAGTATTATAAATACCAAAGGATGTTTTCACAAAAAATATACTTGAATTCTCTCTCTGGTTGAAAATTATTTTTCTTACACGTCCATATATTCTAAATCTTTTTTGAAAAAAAATTATACAATTATACAATTATTTTTTTATGATATTTTAACATTTTTTTTATTTTTTAAAAATCTTTTAAAATAAATCCTATTTTAATTTTAAAAAAGAGTTACTGTTCAATTTTTCTGAAAATGTGAATATAATATTTTTTTTACCATACATGGTATGAACACAAGTTTACATCTCTACGACAACTCATTGATTTATAAAATCTGTTAAAATTTTGCAATATTATTTTCAGTGAATTTGTTTTCTTTTATAATTAAGAAATTTTTTGATATTAAATATATTATTTTATAATGGAAAGGGTATTTTTCTCAAGAATGTTGTAATGATTTTTTATGGAATTTATATTCATCATGAACAACAAACATGGTTGTTATTTATGATTTACTACAGATATGTTACAATTTTGACATGATTATTATTTCTCTGGATGGTTAAATATTATGAAGGAAATATTATTTTGAAACTTATTTCCTTTTCAAAAGTTTATAATATAAGGAAAATTTTATGAAATTTTTTTCCTTTTCATAGGTTATGATATGATGAAGGTTTTATCATCTTGTGGGGACAATTGTTTGGATTCTAGTATTGGTGGGACCTATATCTCCCTTTAATTAATTGAGTAATGATTAGTGTTGTATAATCTCATTGCATACCTGAGAGGTTATCCCAAGCACTAAAAAAGAGAGTATATATGAGGTTTTCCCAAAAATAAAACAAGAGGGTGCACAAGAGATTATCCCATGTAAAATATAACATTGTACATCGAATTTGATCTAAATCCACAAAAAAGGTATAATTTAGGTTTTACCAACAAAAAATAAGGTACACAAGTAGTTAGAACAATCCTAACATGTTATGAATCCCTTGGTTTCTAGAATTGTTGTATGATATTCTATGCTTATGTGTATGCCAAAAATCTATGTATTATGATAATTTTGTGTTTGCATGGATCATGTTCTTTCATTCCATTATGATTCATCTTATAAAATCCCAAAATTTATGACATGACACAATTTTATGATCTATGTTATGGACGGTATGGTTAAAAAATTCTAAACTAATTTTCTCATCCACTTATTCTCATGTTATGTTTGTATCTCCTTGTTACCCTTATTGGGAATTTGAGTTAATCCTTTCCTATGCTTCCATTCCCCATGTTATGATTAAATGTATTTTACATGATTTTTTTAAGAATACTGATGGTTAGGAATAACAAACTGGGAGATTATATAGTTCACTTATGAACTGGTTGTTTATCTATCCACTCTTCTAAAGTCACTATGCCTATATTGTTCTATCATGGATCATAGTTTTATATAATTAATATTCATCTATTATGATGTTATATCAATGTATGATAAGCATGGGTCATTATAGTTTGTTTCATAGAAAGGTTTCATTATCCTTTGAAAAATAGTATGAGAAAAATTTAGTGAGATCTATAAGTAACTCTATAAGGATTAGTATAAGGACAATTCAATGTACTGGAAAATGTTTTTGAATTTTGTTGAAGGATAGTGTGACTAGTTTATATGAAATTTAATCCCTATATAGATACTACAAGTGTAAGTGGATCTAGAAAATTTGTACTTAGGGGTAATTACTCTGAAAATAGTGCATAGGTATTTTTGTTGATTATCACCTAGTGCCTGAAATAGACCCTTCTACACATCTAGTATGACACTCATGGGGGATATTTTTTTAAAATTCACAATGTATTTAGAAACCACTATGAATTGTTTGAATAATTACAATGAATGAACTAATCTAATACTAATTTTTCATAGATTGAATGAAATGCGCTATGATTTAGACATCCTATAAATGATATTTCATGACTATTTGATTCCCCAATGTGTTTACTATTTTTTACACTATGATTTTTGGCTTTAGTAAATGTCTATAACCCCATATAACAATGTTAATTATGAATTTGATGGAAGATGAAATGATTGAACTCAAAAAAAACAAAATGTTATGGCTGTTGGAAACAAAAATTTCATTTCTATGATCTCTCAAATTTCAAAATCAATGGATCATTCTGAACATCCATTCGAGTAATGGATTTAACAAAATAATGTTGATTCTTTTGTAAGGAAAACATGTCTATTCTTTTAGTGTTTCAACTAATACCTTAGTTTCTGAAAAATGGATCTGTACAATTTAAAATATATGTTCCATTCTCTAGTTTTTAGAGAATAAAAATTTCATTTTTTCTATCTATAGTTTTGAGGGGGAATCATATCAATGGTTAGTAATTATCAAGAAAATGTTGCAATAATATGAAATTAAATCCAGGTAGTGTAATGCATTTAATATATTTTTTTATAAAAATAATTTTCTGATGTCATTCATATGAAAATAGAGAAGTATTTCCTTGAACTAAATTTTATGGGTGATGAATCCATTGGTTCAAAGAGGAAACATTTATAATAAATATGAGGTACACATATTTTATTATCATATAACGAGGAAGTAAGGTTTAAAGATTCTTAAGTTTCATAAAATTAATCCTATGAAGGTTGTTATCTATAAGATAATTTGGTATCTATAAAGAAATTTTCCTATGTGTTATCACGGTGGAAATAGAGATTATATTAGAAATCAATTAAATTGTACTGTTAATAAAAACTGGGATTCAAAGGAAACTATAAAAATCATGGGGAGAAGAATATCAGATTTCATTTATGCCTAATGTGTGGTTGGAAACATGGTGGATATTTCCTTAAGTGTACAACTAAATGTTTTATGTTTGGAAAGGAAGGTCATCCAGCATCTAAATGCTGATGTGATTAAAAGAAGTTACAAAATTATTTATATAGAGAGAAATCTTCACATAATGAACCACCCACACTCCAGTGTTTAAAATTCAGAGAGTATTGGAATTAGGCTCTCCAGTTCCCAAATATAATGTTTAATTATGATTATTCACATTTATTGGCCTTTTATGTTGAGAGAAAAAGGAAAATATCATCAGATCACTATTTGTAATGAGGGGTCCAATTAACAACATAGTCAAAGGTACACTTATCAGCTATTATGGAACTATGAATATATTATTTCATATTGTATTTAGACACATTTTTAAATTTGAATAATTTTATAAGGGTATCAAAATGTAACAAAAATGATTTGATGATTAATTTTCAGTGAAAAACATAGATGGTATGATTCTATCATCTCCTGTTTGTGGTTCTTCTCTAGTCGATGTTTTAGGGAGTATACTTCCTAAAAAATATTTTTACTCTCCCTCTGGTTCAATTTGATTTTATCTTAGGCATGGATTGTATGTATTTAAATAAATCCCATATAAATTTCCATGTAATGGAAATCACATTTTGTATTATAACCCAAACTATGATTGATTATTATTTTTATGATAAATATGAACTTATGATGGAAATTTAACCCATGGAATTTATCTTTATTTCCGTTAAAAATGATAGTTTATCTTTGAAGGTTTCAAACAAACTTAACATCGTTGATAGGCCGATTATGTGTGAGTTTTTTTATATCATTTCAAAAGAGTATCCTAGTATTCTATAGAATTTCAGTGTTGTTTTTTCAATAGAACTCAAACTTGTTGATACTATAATTTAAAATACTCCTTATAGAAAGGCCCTGATTGAGTTACAAGAATTGAAGCAGAAACACAATGATTATATTAACAAGTGAATTATTTATCTATCTGTGTCACCATGAGGTACACCAATTTTTTTTATTAAGAAGATATATTAATCAATGATACTTTTCATTGATTATTAGGAATTGAACAAGATCACAATCAAAAAGGGGTATCCTCTAACCTGTATTTATTACTAGATTTATTGAGGACATGGATCTCAATTATTTTCCAAGACTGACCGTCATTTTGGATATCAACAATTGAGGGTCATAAAGGAGGATATAGAGAATATAATATTTAATATATGTTATAGACATTATGAGAATATTATGATGATATTTGGTCTTACTAATTCCCCCGTTTTTATTGATTTAATGGATATAATCATTAGGGATTACATTGATGAGTTTTTTTAATCTTCATAAGGGATATTCTTATATATTGAGAGATAAAATAAGATCAAAAAGATCATATTAGGATTGTGATTAAGACCCTATGAATTTTGGATAGAAAAAATCATTTTTGTGTCATATAATCATAAGAAAGTTTATATAAGTAAATCCACCAAAGAAATAGGATATTCAAAATTGTCCTAGACTAACCACTTTGACTAATATCTATAGTTTTTTTATTTGTTCTACATATTTCTGATGATTTAGAAAAAAAAAACTCACGACTCTTCAATCCACTCACTCTGTTAAATTGAAAGATATCCAAGTTCTATTGTATTTATAAATGTGAATAACACTCCATGGAACTAAGGTGAAGGATAGTTAGTTATCCTACAATTATCTTATCCTCTAGTGGTGAAGTGTTTGTAATATGTGTTGATTCATCGAATAATTGAATTGAATTTATTATCATCAAGAATGACATGATGAAATCGTATAGCTCACAATAATTGATGGTTCATGTGAAAATTTTTAAAACTCATTATTTGGAGTTAGCTGTGGTAATTTTTTCATTAAAGATCTAGAGACATTATCAATATAGATAATATCATGATAAATATAATGCTCATAAAATTTTAAAGTTTATCTTCAAACAAAAAAGAGTTGACCATGAACTAGATATGTTATATGGATTTGAATAAAGATATGAATTCTCAATACATTACCACCCTGGTAAATTTAATAAGATTGTTAATGAATTGTATTGAAGGTTTTGTGCTAGTTTATATATGATTAGGATCATATTAGATGAATTATTTTAATTTTCAAAGTTTGTATCTTGACATCATGACGGATGTGGGAAAATATTATATTACTCAAATAAGTTTTCATCCATCAATTGAATTAAATATTTAATAAGTTTAGAAGGAATACATAGAGCAACAGAAAAAGTTCAAAGATGTTCTTGAGTTCAAAAATTATTGTGATGGAATGATATGGACCAGGAACCATGTTTGTGTTCCAAATATACCTAATATAAAAAGATATATTAGTGGAAACTCAAAGTTCTTTATTCAATACGAATCCTAGAAGTACAAATATTTATATAGATCTAAAAGAGTATTTTTGTGTGATGGAATGAAGAGATATATTAAAGAGTTTGTATATTTATGTTTTTTATGTCAGTTAAGTTATGGAGGAAAAATTCTATGTGGATTTCACAACCATTAACCATATAAGAATCAAAATGGTAAAACATCACCATGGTTTTTTTCACCCGACTCCCAAAAACAAGTGAAGGGAATAATTCAATATGGGTTGCATTTTAACACATTATGAATTCAAAAAACATCATTTCCAATAGGTATGATTTTTACCCAGAATAGATTTCAAGAATATATATTAAATAAATGGAATGGATTCTTTGAGTACCACATTCTATTTTGTCTGACAAGGATATGAGGTCGACCTCAATGTTCTAGATAATCCTTCAAAAAGATCTAGATACTTACTTGAGTTTTATAACTTCATATCATCCTCATATAATTGTTCAATATACGAGAAATATTCAATCCCTAGAGTATATTATGATATATATCTCTACATATTTCAATAGTGGTTGGGATAAACATATTTTTCTTTTTTTATTTTCATATATTAATAGATTTTATTTAAGAATTCGAATGGATCCTTATGAATAACTCTATATTAAATATTATAGAACTCTAATATTCTGGGATAAAACTAGAGAGAGAATAATATTGGGAACTTTTCTAGATAAGGATACAGAAGATAAAATCAAAGCCATCCAACATCACTTCAAGGAATCTATGAGATGACATAAATTTTATACTGATAATATTTGGAATGATTTGGTGTTAGAAGATGGTGACAAAGTATTTTTATGAATCTATAATGCAAGAAAGTTATTAAAATAGGTATTAAAGTAAAGATAAGATCGAGGTATATTTCCCCTTTAAATATTCTTTATTGAGTATGTATAGATGCTTATTTCATAGCACTTCCACCAAATATATCTCATTTTTTTAAATAGTTTCATATATCTGTATAGGGGAAGTACATACATGATCCTTCACATGTAATATACTCATAGTTAATTCACAAGTGGAAAAAAAAATTTAGCACATCGGCGTTGAACACATTGATTCTATATAACTGATGTGCAATGCTAGAAAAATTGATTTATCACCTCCATTATTATATAACCGACTTGATAAATCAATGAGAATTTTTTTTACAATGGTTATAAAATAAGGGATGTAAAAAATACTGAGATTAAATTTATCACTTCTGTTATTTTATAACCGATATCAAAGATAAAATATGGACTCTTTATCACATTTGTTATTTTATAACCGACGTGATAAATCTAATCATAGCAATTTTTCTTGTCGGTTATAAAATAACAGATGTTATAAAATGACATTTATAACTTTGGTTATAAAATCACCAACATGATAAACAAATTTCTACTTGTTTATTAAATAATTGACAATATAAACATAAAAAATAGTTTATCACCTCGGTTGTTAAAGAATTGACATGATAACACTTTTAAATAATTTATCACACCCCATATTATGCCGCTTTGTTTTCTTCAATCGGGAGACCTGTGACTCATCTCTATCACGTAGAAAACCAAGAAAGGATTTTTCGATGTCTTTCCCTCCAACCATGTTTTCCAAACATCATTCCTCATTGTTATTATCACCAGATCTATCAGGTCAACTCGCAAAACTCATGTAAGCCTCACACGACTCGATTTCATTTTTCATTTTTTATGATACCCAAAACTTATGTTTTGAGTTTTTGTTTTCTATATTTTTTAATTATATCATGGTAAGTGTCACAGTGTTATTATATACCATGCTAAATTATTTTCGGGTAAAATAAACCCTGGAAGTGATATCATGAAATTCTAGGATTCTTGTTTGTTCTATCAGGTGTGTGTATGTGTGTGTAATTTCATCTATGTGGGGGTGGGGTGTCCAGGGGGTGGGGGTGTTCAGGGGGGTGGTGCTGTTAAAGGGGTGGGGTGTCCATGGGTGTCCAAGGGGGTGGGGGTGGTGTCTAGGGTGTGGGGGGTGTCCAATGTGGTAGGGGTGTCCAGGGGTGGGGTGGTGTCTAGGGTGTGAGGGGGTTGTCCAAGGGGGTAGGGGTGTTCATGGGGGTGTGGGTGTCTCAGGGGGCTGTCCAGAGGTGGGGGTTATCCAAGGGGGTGGTGGTGTCAAGGGGGTGTCCAAGCAGGTGGGGGTGGTGTCCAGGGGTGGTGTTGTTATCCAAGGGGGTGTGGTTATCCAGGGGTATCCAAGGGGGGTGGGTGTTGGGTCTAGGAGTTTAGGAGATTTCCAAGAGAGTAGGGGTGTCCAGGGGTGTCCATGGGGGGTGGGGTCGTGTCCATGTGGGTGAGGGGCTGTCCAAGGCGGTAGGGGTGTTCAGGCGGTGGGGGTGTCCAGGGGGTGGGGGGATGTCTAGTGGGTGGGGGGCTATCCAAGGGGGTGGGGGATGGTGTCCATGGGGTGGTGGTGCTTCCTAAGGGGCTGGGGGTGTCCAAGGGTGTCCAAGGGGGTGGGGGTGGTGTCTAGGGTGTGGGGGGCATTCCAAGGGGGTATGGATGTCCAGGGGTGGGGTGGTTTCCAGTGGGTGAGGGGGCAGTCTAAGGAGGTAGGGGTGTCCATGGGTGGGGTTGTCCAGGGGGTGGGGGATATCCAAGGGTGTGGGGGTGTCCATGTGGTCTCCAAGGGGTTGGGGGTGGTGTCCAGGGTGGTGGGGGTGTTTTCCAAGGGGTGGGGGTGTCCAGGTGTGTCCAAGGGGGTGGGGGTCTTGTCCAGGGGGTGGGAGCTATCAAACGGGGTAGGGGTGTCTAGGGGTGGGGGGTGATGTCCAGGGGTGAGGAGGTTGTCCCAAGGGTTAGGGGTGTCCAGCGGGTGGGGGTGTCCTAGGGGGTGGGGGCTCTCTAGGGGGTGGGGTGGGGTTCAGGAGGGTGAGGAGGATTTCCAAGGGGGTAGGGTTGTCTAGGGGGTGGGGGAGGAGGCTATCTAGGGGGTGGGGGGCTGTCCAAGGTGGTGGTGGTGTCCAAGGGGTATCCAAGGGTGTGGGGTGGTGTCCAGATGGTAGTGGTGTTGTCTAAGCGGGTGGGGGTGTCCAGGGGTGTCCATGGGGTGGGTGTGGTGTCCAGGGGGTGGGGGCCTATCTAAGGGGGTAGGGATGTCCAGGGATGGGGGTGTCCAGGGGTGGTGGGATATCCAGGTGGTGGGGGTTGTCTAAGGGGGTGGATGTGTTCAGGGGGTGTCCAAGGGGGTGGAGGTGGTGTCATGGGTGGTGAGGGGGCTTTCCAAGGGGGTAGGGGTGTCCAAGTGGGTAGGGGGTGTCTTGGGGGTGAGGGGTGTACAAGGGCTAGGGGGGTTCCAAGGGTGGGGTGTAGTGGGTGGGGGGGTCCAGGGTGGTGGGTTGTCCAAGGGGGTAAGGGGTCCATGGGGTGAGGGTTGTCCAGGGGTTTTGGGGGTGATCCAAGGGGGTGGTGTTGTCCAGGGTGTGTCGAAGGGGGTGGGGGTTGTGTCCTGGGGGTGTGGGGTCTTCCAAAGAGGGTAGGGGTGTCCAGGGTGTGGGGTGGTGTCTAGGGGTTGGGGGGTTGTCCAAGGGGTAGTGGGTGTCCTGGGGGTGGGGGTTATCCAGGGGGTGGGGGTTGTCCAAGGGTGTGGTATTGTCCAGGGGGTGTCCAAGGGGGTGCGGGGTGGTGTCTAGGGGTTGAGGGGGATTTACAAGGGGGTAAGGGTGCCCAGGGGGTGGGGGTGGTGTCCAGGGGTGAGGGGACTATCCAAGGGGGTACGGGTGTCCAAGGGGTGGGGGGTTATCCCAGGGGTGGGGGTTTTCCATGGGGGCAGTGGTTTCCAGGGGTGTCCAGGGGGGTGGGGGTGGTGTCCACAGAGGTGAGGGGGCTTTACAAGGAGGTAGTGTCCCGGGGTTAGGGGGTTGTCCAAGGGGGTGGGGGGTTTCAGGGGTGGGGGTGTCCAAGGGGTGGATGTAACATCCCAAGTAAGTAATGAATAATAGATATTCTTATCTATTTCTATTTATGAATTAGATAGTGTTTTGGAGGCTTAAAATGAGAATAATTCCAATCTTAAGCATAGAATTCTCTAATGTTTTTAAAAGATTATTTTACCACCTTTTGATGGCGAACCATTTTTAAATATATATTTTGAAAATTTTATAAGCTCTATTTGTCAAAATAAACTTATTATTTATTATTGGGACATTTAAATTTACTTTGGATAACTTTTTGGAATATTTCTGACAATGTTCATTTTTTTAAATGAATAGTGAAAAATACTGCATTTCACATCAAAACTTATTTTTCATCTAATTTAATTATATGGTTAGATTATCTTTTTAATTGTTTTTAAAGTGTAATTAAAATATATTTCTACCATTTAATCCAATGGTGTTCATTATAATTAATTTCACTTTGGAATTGGGCATAAACAAGTGCCAAACTTTTTATAGATATTGTTTCAAAAAACCCCGCTATTTGTTTTGACAACGGGAATTATTTTTAAATTCATTATTGAAATTCCTATGTTTGTAATTTGGTAAAATGGATTCCATATTTTTAATCATAAGGTTAAAATTATGTAATTAAGACTCTTTAGTTTTTGGACATTATGAATAGTAACGATGGTAATTATCTTTAATTATCCTGATTAATTTGTAATCTGGTAGTTAAGGATAATAAAATAATATCATAATAATAATAAATGACCCCGAAATGTGTCCTAATGCTATAGGTTGTGTCATGGACGACCACGGTATGCCTTGTGCCGAAGTTATGGACCCCATGGAATCACTTTTGGGTGAAGGGTGACACTTTATCATTTTATTTTTAAAGAAAGGATAATATCACTAAAGAATGTATCACCCGAATAAAAAAAATTAGTTTTTCCTGTGTAAATGATCTCTTAGAAAATAAATATTCATTGGAAAGCTAAAAATATTTAATAGATCATAGTTTTTTTTATAATTTTTAGACATTAAATAAATTAAATTATTTATGACATCATGATGATGAAGCGATTACCTCATTAATGAACGATTTAAATAAAATGAAAAGATAATGTAAAATATAAGCCTTACACTTGTCAAAGACCTATTGGATGAGTATATTTCAAACCCTTATCTCCTTATCCTATAAATATATCAATGTGGGACCTTTGAAATCCGAAACTCATTTTAATATAAAGTAACATTTTATAACATTCCAAGAGTGCCCCTCCTCTCATCTTATAAATGGCCCCCACCTTTACCTCCATACCCACACTTCTGAAGCCATTGTCTTGGCCAATCTCTACTAATTTTGTCTCTCCACATCCCTCTCTTCATCCTAAAATCCTTACCTTAGGCAGGAAGCTCTTCAAGAAACCCTTTTGGTTCAAACAAAAGGGAGTTACCTGATTTAAAGGTAATGTCTTCACTTGTGTTCTTTTATTTTATTTTGCTTATCCAGCCCCCTAAACTCTTTTTATTACTTTATTTTGTAACAAAACCAGTATATTAAATATAGTAGGATTTTTTTATAATAAGGATTCTAGCTATACTTACACGCAACTACATTTAATGGTTAAAGAACATACTATTTCCATGGATTGCGAATTTTTGCCTCACGAAACGATGATTGTTCAATATTCTTTTAACACCTTTAAAGGTGGCCATTAAGATGTCACTATATTTATATATGTTATATAATGTGTTTATGTTTTACTTAATCTTCTATATTTCTCATTTATGGCATACCTTTATGGTTTCCATTATGAGTAAACGTGATATCTTTATTTTAGGAAGTGTGGAAAACCGCCCCCTCAAAGTGATTTGATTCGTTAATGCCATATGTGGGACGTATAAAGGATGGAGTTAATGATATTATATATGATATTATACTGGAATTATAATATACCTTTATATCATTATGATTATATTCCATTAAATAGGACATAGAAATGAAATTAGCGTTCATGTGTACGTACGGCTTACCGTCTCCATGAACGGTGCAATTCATTTCATACCTCTAAATGTTATGTATTATTATAAATGAATGTATATAATGGATATATATGATATATATGATATCTACATCATGAATATAATTCTTGATATAATTGATATTTTACCACATGACCAACTTGTAATTATAAAGAGTTTATTTTTGACTCAAGTACCAATGATCGACAAAACGACCATTATTATCTTAAATAATTACATAGTGTTCATAACATGGTAATAAGTGATATAAAAGAACATGAAAATGGTTCTTAAGAAAGTATATATTAACTCAAGTTTATTATTCAGGATGTTAAAGAATGATCAAATCAAGTTAGACCCGAGGTAAGGGACTTCGTCTCAATCTCCTTTCATTGAGGCATATTTTAATTTATACACAACTTTCTTTTATACGGTGTATAAACCCATTTTACATTTACATTTATTCAAAAGGAATCTTTTTTTTATACAAAGAGTTTTACTAAATGACAAAAGGAATGTTTTTTGTCGTACGTATGCGGCGACAACGACTTCTCTGCCGTCGTGACCATAATTTGAGTTTCGGTTTCCTCTACAAGCCATAACATTTTTTAAAAATGAAAAATAAATACCATGTTTTACTTTTCTTTTATTTTGGTATCGAAAATGATTTTCATAATTTTTTTATTAAATTAATGTGTTGCATTGATATCTTGTGAATGAAATGTGGAAATGTTATGTTTCCTTTATGCAAGTTTTATGTGATACGATTATGTTATGGTTATTGGTCATTGTTATGAAGACAGGTGGTTCCGTGATAAACTAAGGGCAGGTGAGCCCGATATAGCTCTCCAATGCATTGGGTAATGTGAAAGGGTTAAATGTTAAGGTTTCTCCGAAGAGATTTAGGTAATATACTCTGATGGGTATTCCAAACGTAACCATGAGGGTTACTCCCTACATAAGAATGTTATGAATGCCTCAAGTTACCTTTATGTCTTATGTTTTCTATGAGTTATTCATAAATCTTATTATTTCATAAGGTGTGTTAACGTGCTTTTGTTTTATGAGTAAAGTATGATTTCATACATGGACTAATGTTTTCATTTCGTACTTTTATATGCCCTACTGATATTTTTATGCTCATCCCATGTTTTGGAAATGTTTTTCATAGGTCAAGGGAAAGGTACATGATGTGATGATAGTGTCAAGGAAGTGTCAAGAAAAGTATCTATGTTTTATTTTAAATATGTTTTCGTTGATGGGAGAAATGAGTACTATATTTTATGTAACCACTTTGTTTAAATGTGGAATGTAATGCATGATTTATAATCTAATTATCTAAAACTCTAAACCTGAAAAGATCCTCAACGTGTATTCTTGAAATAACTCAAGATTAAGTAATGTTTAAGGATGGGGCCTTATAGTTGGTATCAAAGGTCGGTTTAGATAACTTTGGAGTTAGAATTCTATTAAATGATTATCTAAAAATAATTTTTATGGTCAAATTAAAATGATATAGCATTTGAAGATTACCATGTTGCTTCATCTAAGACATGTTTGATCATAATGGTTTTCCGCAGAGGAAACAGGGAAGCAGTGCTAGGAAGGCATACAGAAGGAAATGACCTTCCGAATCAGCATCCTAAGATGGTTGTAATTGGAACTGAACAGTTTGTTGCAGTAATGGCGTAGTTGACTCAAGTGATAAATGGTGGTGGTATCCATGCACGAGATCAGCCAGATCAACCGTAGAGGAACATGTCAGTGGTGGAAAATTTCATGAGGCAATATCCCCCATAATTCATAGGATCATCTGGCCCTGTGCTAGCTGAAGGGTTGATTAAAGCACTGGAGAAGATTTTCAATGTCATGGGGTGTTCAGACAATCAAAAGGTTAGTCGTGCTATTTACTGTTTGGAGGGTGAAGCAGATTAGTGGTGGTTGATGGTTAAAAATATCAGGGATGCTGATGACATTGATACACTCGACTGAGATGAATTCAAAGGTATGTTTCTTGAGAAGTATTTTCCTAAGGATGTTTGACTTATGATGGAAAAACAATTCTTGTAATTGAGGCAAGAGGACGACTCAGTGGCTACTTATGAAGACAGGTTCACTCGATTGGAAAGGTATGCTCCAAATTTTATCCGAGACCTTGATAGTAAAATCAATCGTTATTACTCAAGATTAAAGCAAAAATATTGTAGGGATTTAGATTCTTGCGAGTTCAAGAGTTATGAAAAGCTTGTTCTATGTGCTGATAAGGTGGAAATGGATTTTGTCGATGATCAAGCATCCTATAACAACCAACAGAAGAAGAGACTGAGGTGACAGGAGAAAGGGAAAAATTCTTCAAAACGGTCTGATGGTAAGAAAACTAAGTTTCCAGTATGTGATAAATGTGGTAAAAGGCATTCTTGGGAATGTCTTCTGAATTCTGGAAAGTGCTACTGATGTGGTATTATGGGACATAAGGCTCATTATTTCACTGAAAAAGATCAAGGTGATGGTAAGAGAAAATTTGATTTACAGTTAGTGAAATGTTTTAAGTGCAATGAGATGGGTCACTATGCAACCGAGTGTCCGACAAAGAGCTCGAGTGATGGGAGGCAGTTGGACTACAAGCAGAAAGGGGTGGGGAAATCCTTTGGAACTACTTCGGTAGATTTTGGGCAATCAAATGAAGTGGTATCAGGTATTTTGTTTGTTTTTTCATATTATGCATGTGTGTTGTTTGATTCAGGGTCTACACATTCTTTCATCTCTGAAAATTTTTCTAGTAAAATGGGACTACCATCTCAAGAAATGACTCCTGAACTTTTGGTAAAAACACCGAGGGGAAATGTTGAGGAAAAAATAATTTATAATAATCTTCATATCCTTATCCATGGTAAGAACCTACTTGCATACCTTATTGTTTTACCTCTAGTAGAGTTTGATGTTATCCTGGGTATGGATTGGCTCTCTGTTTACAATGCTAATATTGAATGTAGAGCTAAAGAAGTTTCTTTTCAGAAAGACTTTCAGTTTGCGTACAAGACAGAACCCTTACTGTTGATAACATATCAAGAAGCTAAGAAACTTGTAAAATATGGAAAGGAATGTTACCTTGCACATATTTTTGAAAACAAAGGAACTGTTCAGATTAATGATGTGCCAGTGGTAAATGAGTATCCTGATGTTTTTCCTGGTGAGTTTCCTGGAATAATACTAGATTGGGAATTTGAATTTACTATTGAATTAGTTCCCGATGCTAAGCCAATTTCAAAACCCCCTTATCGAATGAATCAAATTGAACTTTTAGAGTTGAAGGAGAAATTGCAAGATTTATTAGAGAAAGGTTTCATTCGACCTTGAACATCACCATGGGGTGATCCTGTTTTATTTGTTAAAAAGAAAGATGGTTCAATGAGACTTTGCATTGATTATAGAGCCTTGAATAAAATCACTGTTAAGAAAAAATATCCTTTAACTCATATCGATGATTTTTTTGATCAGCTCCAGGGAGCTCAGTTTTTTTTTCAAAGATTGACCTAAGATCAGGGTACCATCAGTTGAAGGTAAAGGAAGCAGATATTCTGAAGACTGTGTTTCGTACAGGATATGGCCATTATGAATTCGTAGTTATGACTTTTGGGCTAACCAATGCACCTGTTGTATTCATGGACCTTATGAATAGAATTTTCCATGAGTTCTTGGATAAGTCTGTGGTTGTTTTCATTGATGATATTTTAGTGTTTTCTAAAAGTAAAGAGGAGCATGAAAGACATTTAAGGGTCATTTTGAAAACCTTAAAAGAAAATAAATTGTATGGGAAATTCAGAAAGTGTGAGTTTTGGTTACAACAATTTCATTCCTTGGTAACATTGTTTCTAAATATGGGATAATTGTTGATCCTACAAAAACAAAGATTATGGAAGAATGGACAAGACCCACAAATGTAACTGAGAATCGTAGCTTCCTTGGTTTGGCAGGATATTACCAAAGGTTTGTTATCAATTTTTCCCAGTTATATATTCCAATGACTAAGCTAACTCGGAAGGGTGTTAAGTTTATCTGGACAAAATAATGTGATGATTGTTTTTAGGAGTCGAAAAGAAGATTGGTGAATGCTCCAGTTTTGGAACTACCTTCCAGGAATGGGGAGTTTGTTATCTATAGTGATGATTCATTGAAAGGACTTGGTTGCATCCTAATGCAGAATGATCAGGTAATTTCTTATGCTTCACGCCAGTTGAAAACTCATGAGGTAAATTACCCTACACCTGATTTGGAATTAGCTGGTGTTGTTTCCGCTTTAAAAATTTGGCAGCATCATTTGTATGGTGTAAAGTGTGAAATATATACTGATCACAAAAGTTTAAAGTATATATTCACTCAGAAAGAATTGAACATGAGAAAGAGGAGATGGCTAGAATTAATCAAGGATTATGATTGTACAATTCATTACCATATGGGAAATGCGAATAAAGTGGCTGATGCTTTGAGTAAAAAAAGTAAAGCTTCATTAACAATGTTGTGTTTGGAACGTGATCCTTTGGTTAAGGATTTGATGAACTTTGGCATAGAAGTTGTTGGTGCAGGATGTCCTTCTATTTTGTTTCAGGTATCAGTGAAATCTTCTCTATCAGACAGAATTAAGCAAGCACAGAAGCAAGACAGTTAGTTGTAGAAAACGGTAAAGCTGGTTCAGAAGGGTATGTTTCCTGAATTCAACATTGAAAATGATTGTGTTTTGAGATTTGGGAATAGATTGTGTGTGCCTTGTGATTCACAGTTGAAGAGAGATTTGTTATGTGAATCTCATAGTTCTCTGTTTTTAGTTCATCCAGGAAGTACTAAGATGTATAGAGACCTTCGGGAGTATTACTGTTGGGACGGAATGAAAAGAGATATTGCTGATTTTACTGTGAAGTGTTTGACTTTTCAATAGGTTAAAGTAGAGCGGCAGTTACCGAAAGGGATTCTTCAGCCTTTACCAGTGCCAGAGTGGAAATGGGAGAATATATCCATGGACTTTGTTGTGGGGTTGCCGAAGACACCTCAAGGTAATAATGCAATCTGGGTTATTTTTGACCGCTTGACTAAATCTTCTCATTTCCTTGCTATACGAGATACTTTTTGCCTAGATAAACTTTCCCATTTTTATCTTAAAGAGATAGTTAGGTTAAATTATGTTCCTCTCTCCATTGTATCTGATCATGATCACATGTTTACTTCAAACTTTTGGAAAGGCCTTTAGAAGTCATTGGGTACTGAATTAAATTTTAGTACAGCTTTTCATCCTCAATCAGATGGGCAGTCAGAACGTACGATTCAGACTTTGGAGGATATGCTACATGCTTGTTCTATGGATTATCAGGGAAGTTGGGACCAACATCTTTCCTTGGTGGAATTTTCTTATAATAAAAGTTTTCATTCCAGTATACAGATGGCACGATTTTAGGCATTATATGGGAAGTGGTGTCGAACTCCAGCTTTCTGGGATGAAGTGGGTGAAAGGAAGTTGATGGGACCAGAATTGGTATAAGTGTTGGTAGGAAAAATTTCAGCTAATACAGAGACACATGAGAACAGCTCAAAGAAGGAAGAAGAGTTATGCATACAACAGGATGAAGGATCTCTCTTTTGAGGTAGGTGATCATGTTTTTCTTAAAGTATCACCAAGGAAAAGTGTGATGCGATTTGGTAACAAAGGAAAGTTGAGTCCAAGGTTCATTAGACCATATGAAATTTTAGAGACAGTTGGATCAGTTGGATACCGAGTGGCTTTATCTCTGAGTTTATCTCAGGTACACAATGTTTTTCATGTTTGAATGATAAGGAAGTACATGCTAGATCCATCTCATGTTTTGAGTCTAGAGGTAGTTCAGCTGGAAGAGAATCTATATTATGAGGAAGAACCGGTCCAGATTAATGACCAAAAGGAGCATGTTTTGTAGAATAAGGTGATTCATCATGTAAAGTTTTTTTGAAAAAACCACATGAGTGAATAGGCAACATGGGAATCTGAAAATGCATTGAGGGATAAATACCTCCACTTATTTGATAAGTAAATAAATAGTGGGGATGAAATTTTCTAAAGGGGGGAAGAATGTAACATCACAAGTAAGTAATGAATAATAGATATTCTTATCTATTTCTATTTATAAATTATATAGTGTTTTAGAGGCTTAAAATGATAATAAATCCAATCTTAAGCATAGAATTCTCTAATATTTTTAAAAGATTGTTTTACCGTCTTTTGATGGAGAACCATTTTTAAATCTATATTTTTAACAATTTTATAAGCGATATTTGTAAAAATAAAAT
The DNA here is from genome assembly GCA_963277665.1 of Viscum album. NCBI lineage: Eukaryota > Viridiplantae > Streptophyta > Magnoliopsida > Santalales > Viscaceae > Viscum > Viscum album. Next base: position 1,157,909,613 of record OY728125.1, read on the forward strand.
TTTTCTTTATGATTGGGACATTGAAATTTATGTTGGATAAATTTTTGATATTTTTCTGACAATGTTCATTTTTTAATGAATAGTGAAAAATACTGCATTTTACATCTAAACTGCTTTTTCATATAATTTAATTATATGGTTATATAATCTTTTTAATTTATTTTAAAGTTTAATTAGAGTATATTTTTACCATTTAATCCAATGGTGTTCATTAGAATTAATTTTACTTTGGAATTGGGCATAAAAAAGTGCCAAACCTTTCGTAGATATTGTTTCAAAAAAACCTGCTATTTGTTTTGACAACGGGAATTATTTTTAAATTCATTATTGCAACTTCTATTTTTTGAATTTGGTAAAATGAATTCCATATTTAGAATCAGAAGGTCCAAATTATGTAATTAATACTTTTTTATTTTTGGACATTATGAATAGTAACGACGATAATTATCTTTAATTATTTTGATTAATTAGTAACTGGGTAGTTAAGGATAATAAAATAATATAATAATAATAAAAAATGACCCCAAAATGTGTCTTAATGCTACTGGTTGTGTCATGGCTGACCATGGGATGCCTTGTGCCAAACTTAGGGACCTCATGGAATCACTTTTGGGTGAAAGTGACACTTTATCATTTTATTTTTAAAGAAAGGAGAATATCACTAAAGAATGTATCACCTGAGTAAAAGATTTTTAGTTTTGTCTGTTTAAATGATCTCTTAGACTATGAATATTCCTTGGAATGATAAAAAGATTTACTACGTCATAGTTTTTTTTAATTTTTAGACATTAATCAAATTAAATTATTTATGGCATCATGATGATGCATCGATTACCTCATTAATTAACGATATAAATAAAAAGAAAAGATAATGTAAAATCTAAGACTTACACTGGTCAAAGACCTATTGAATTAGTATATTTCGAACCCTTATCACTTTATCCTCGAAATATATCAATGTGGGACCTTTAAAATCTGAAACTCGTTTTAATATAAAGTAACATTTTATAACTTTCAAAGAGTGCCCCTCCTCTCTTCTTATAAAATGCCCCCACCTCTAACTCCTTACCCACACTTCTCAATCCATCGGTGTGACACCCCAAGCTTCCACGGTATGCTTCTCTTTGAATAATACAGTAGTGTGTGTTTTACGCAACTTCGAGTTCTAACACACACCACAACCAATCAAACTAGCCATTATGAATAGTAATACCCACTTTTTTGAAATTTTATACATGTTATCATTCAAAATGGGCTTCATTTTTGGATTCGGAATATAAAAATTAGCTTAGGGTGAATTTTTGGTACTTTTCTGATATATTTTATATTTTGATGAATAGTGAAAATTACTAAATTTTAATTAAAAACAACTTTTTAAATCAAAATAATTAAGAGTGATAATTTAGGAATTTTAGTGGTTTTAAAGAATATTTAGAATATATTTTTACCATTTAATACAATGTTGTTCATTAGACATAATTTCACAATTAATCCGGACATAAATGAGTGTCTATCTTTTGATAGTTATTATATCTTAAAAACACGCTTTTTTGTTTTGACAGCAGGAATTAATTTTAAATTATTTTATTCCACTTCTATGTTTTTAATTTGGAAAAATGGATTCCATATTTGGAATCATGATGTCCAAACTCTGTAAATATGTAACTTTTATTTTTATACATTTTGAATAATTACTTCTGTAAATATTTTATTTACCATGGTTAAAAGTTAAATACAGTAAATAAGGGTTAACAAATAATATTATAATAATACTAAATTACCCTAAAACGTGTCCTAACCTTATTGTTGGATACATGTCCGACCATGGGCATCTTTGGGTCGATTTTGGGACCCCATGGAGCCACTTGTAGCTGATAGGGACACTTTATATTAATTAAGTTAAAGTGAATACAAAAATGACATAAGCTTATATCTTTTAGAAAAAAAAAATTTACATAGGGTTATATATGTTATATTTTCGATTATAAATATTCATTAGAAATATAAAAAGATTTCCTACATAATGGTATTTTATTTATAATTTTTAGAAATTGAAAAAGTAAAAAAATATATGACACAATAATGATGCATTATTTTCCTTATTAATGAAAGAATCAAATAATTGATATTATAAATGTTAAAATAAATATAATTTGAAAGTTTTGATGACATAAATGAATTTTATTGGTTAATTTGACATGTTATGATTTCTTAAATGAATTTGTTTCGAATTAATAATGTTGTTAAGACTTTAAAAAAAATAAATTATTGAGTAGTGTCAAAATTGACATAAATGAGTTTTCAAAACAAATATTATATTATTAATTTATATTCTATTCCTAAAAATATATGGTTCATCCAACAGGCTTATATAATGATAGGTGTATCATTAATGGACCACTTCGGGTCGCTTGGAGGTATATAGTATGTTTATTAACTATAAAATATAAAGATACAAAGTGACATGGTAAGTGTCAAACCAATTAACTAAGAGTTAAAATTAAAAGATAAGGTTAATATAATAACCCAATCCTGTCAAAATTCTATTGGTTGAGTGATTTTCGACCCATACTCACCTTATAATTTAAATAATACACTTTTGATCCATTATAAACCGAATATGAATTTATTATAAAATAATATTTCAAGATTTTCCTAAACAGCCCCTCCCCCCCCTTATAAAAGGACACCACTTCTAACCAATTCCTCACCCCTCTCGAGCCTTTTTTTTCTCAACCAAACTCTGCACAATTAAGCACCCTGCATCCCTCTCCTCCTCTTAGAAGCCTTACCTTAGGCAGAAGGCACTTCAAGAGTCCTTTTTGGTTCAAACCAAAGGGAGTTACCCAGATTAAAGGTAACAATTTCTCTTAGCTTATTTTCTTTTATTTAACTTCTCCAACCCCTAAACCCTTCTTATTATTTTATTTTGTAATAAAACCAGTATCCTAAATATAATAGGATATTTTTATTATAAGTATAAGAACTACACTTACACAAACATCCATCTAATGGGTGAAGAACATATTGTTTCTGTGGATGGCAACCAAACGCCTCACGAAGTGATGATTGTTCAATTATCTCCTACCACCTCTCATGGTGGCCATTATGAAGGCACTATAATTAAATATGATATTTATGATATTTATTTTATATATAAGCTTCTGTAATTCCATTTTAAGTCATACCATTATTCGTTTCATGTAGTATATATATACGATGATTTCATTTGAGGAAGTGCGGACTACCGCCCCCTCAAAGTGATATTACTCGTTCATACCATAAATGGAACATATAAAGGATGGTGTTAATGAACATAAGTAACACATATAAGATATTATATTATACTGGAATAAATATATACCTATTTATCATTTGGTTTTGATTCCTTTTAAAATGAAAAATGAAATGGAAGTAGCATTCGTGCGTACGTACGGATTACCATCTCCACGAACGCGATGAGATTCATTCCCCACCGTATCCATTCAAGAATAATTATCATTTGATGATTAAAAGTAATGTTATGAACTTTATATCATTTTTGATATGAATAATATACAACCTATCCATAACAAACATGACTTATGTAACAAAACATATAAAAGAAAATGAGTAAGTTAACACCTAAAATGACGATAATACTAAAGTATTATTAACAAAGCATTATTAGAAGATCATATATGATATCATAATTATGTATATGGTTCTTGTATAATTTAATAACACTATCTCAACTGTTATATATGAGGTTAACATACCATCGACTAAGGAAAAGTTCAAGGTAAGGGGTTTTCATCTCACTCATTCCTTTGAGATTCGTGCCATATTGCCACTATTACCTTTTGTGTGGTCCTTGTACTAGCCATAATAGTATTATTTGTGTAATACACTTTAATTTATGTGTATTTACATATTCATTGTATGATACATCATTCATGGGGTTTATGTTTCATAAGTTACAAAATTGTTAAGGGTTTATTTCACAATCTCTTCATTATCTGAGGTTGTTTATACGTAATTATTTACTGGGACCTCTTTATCATCCACATCCATGTTTCATAAAAATGTATTTCAAAATTTTATTAATATTTTACAGAATATATTTTAAATTCATTTATACCCATGTTTGACTTTTTATAAGAATATTATAAAGGAATCTTTTTTTCATTTTCCAAACAAGTTCTTTTTCAACCTTTTCGACAGAATTAAGGTAAGAATGTTTTTTTTTTAATTATACGGCGGGTGCGGCTATTTTCTGCCATTATAAAATCATAGAAGCTTCCCTTACAATATTATAAGGATATTTTCAAAGTAAATGTTTTATTTTATAAATATGTGACTTTTAAATGATTTCAAAATGAATATTTTAAGAATTTATGAAAGGTACTCTTTATCAAAATCAAAATTTTAAATGTTTTAAAAATTTATCTTTCTAAATATTATTAATTAATGTTATGTTTTCAAAATTATTTTAAGGATTTATTTATATGGACACGAATTTTTTGAAATGATATTTCTTTTAAAAAGTTTCAATGTGGTATGGGACACTATGATTCAAAAATCTCTTTTAAATTACTTCCTTAATAAATGTGTGAATTTTAAATGATTTAAAAAAAAAGAGATATTTCTCTCAAATAGTTTTGATTTCATCGATGTCAACATCCGTTGATGGATTTTAAGTTTATTTGAAGTTTATTTATTATGATAAAAAACTTCCATATTTTATTGAAGTTTTTTTGATATGTTTGACTGTGGGTGTGTTATTTTTATACCATTCATGGTTTATGGAGAAAGTATTGACATTTTTTATGCTAGTTTTAATACAAATGTTTATGTTATGTTTAAACCTATTCATATGAGGAATGCATTGGACTTAGTAAGTGACGGGTGGAGCCCGCTATATCTCCTCGATGAATCGGTAGGTCTAATTAGACAAAATAGTGTTTTGGCACGAGGCCTTGACAAAAATCTTATTTGTAGTCTTGGCACGAGGCCTTGGCTACGTGGTGATGACAGTCTGTTATTATGCATTCCATCATTATGAAAGTTGTTATTGATATTTCATGTAATTATTCGACTAATAAAATATCCATGTGAATAAGTAAATGGAATTATTTCATTTTATCTATTCCATATTATTCTAAAGTTAAAGTTTAAAAGGATTTTGTTTTAGTTATACATTGCCTTAAATGTTTATGTTTATTTATGAAAGTTTCCTCATTATTATTATCCTTACTGAGCATCTAATCTCACACATTTCTATGTTTTATTTTTCCTAGGATGTGAAGATTTAATTTATGAATGACCTGCAGGGATAGTATGAGTGTGGACTATGGAGACTATGTTGTTGAAGTTTTCTTTTTATGATGTAATGTAAACTTTATGAATGTATCTAGTGTTTCCAAGACTGCTAAACTGATCATTCCTTCAGGATGTGATTCCTTGTAATCATGCCAATGTATTAAAATAATTCACCGACTCTGGGACACTGGGATCAGGGCGTTATAGTTGGTATCAGAGGAAGTTTAGTAATAACCTTGAAAGCTAGATTTAGATAAACTCTAATTAGAGAACAAAGCCCTAAGATAGACTTTGAGTATTAGTATAGAAGAACTTCATAGAATATTGATATTGTTGAGATTTTGTGAGTTTTCCGAGAAATACATCCCTGTCTGGATATGAGCAGGTAGAGGCGGCTCTGGCACAGATGTACCTAGGGGTAAAACCTGAAAACACCGCTTTGAGCTAGACTCGAACAGGAACTGGTGCATGACAATAGGCCTTACTGCACTCTTGGTTACGACACTTCTAGGGGATATTCTTAGGATAATTCTCATTTTATTTACGAACCATTATGAAGGGTTTATAAGTATATACTTCTTAAAGAAAACATTTTTAAGATTATGGATTATATCCATAAACTGTTCAATTTATGTTAAGTGTTTCACAAGTATGGAATTATGTATTTTTTTCATAGATTGATCTAGTTTATTCCATTGTTTAGAAATGGATCCCTATAGAAGGAATGAGAACTCCAGTAATACGCATGATCCAAAGAGTAAGAAAGATCATATCTTTCATGGTCTTAAGCCAGCATTTAGAAGGGAAATAGTCTCCCATGTATTATCATCATATTAAGAAATAGTATCATGTGTTGATATGATAAGTAAAGAATTCTCGGAGTCCTATGGCTTTAAGGGAAGCCAGAGAAGGAAAGGATGGTAGAGAGAAGTATAGATAAAGGGAATAAGGTAAAGAAGGATTTTCCCATATGTGATAACTATAGAAATAATCACCTTGGAAAATGATTGAAGGGAATGGGAGTATGTTATAAGTATGGAGAAAAAGGACACCAAGTACGTGACTGCAAGGGAAAGAAAAAGGTTTCAAATGTACAATGCATCATCTGCAATGAGTTTGGACACTATGAAAACCGATGTCCAAATCATCAGACTATGCTGCAAATGTGCTATTAGATAATAATCAAGTTATGATACTACCATAGATGAAGAGGAATGACTAGTGTTATTATGTTTTTATTTTTTAATTATTTCATTGAAGTGTTGTATCAATGATGTACTGGAAATAAATAAGGATTTTACTATAGTACTATTTCATTAAGGATTTGAGATTTTATGGTACTAAGAAGTGTGACTCTACAGCGAGTTAAAATTTTTGTAAATTACATGGTTGAAGGAAATATAAGCATTAATATGGTCTAATATTGAGGTACATATTTTGGAATAAGATATGGTTGATTTGGGTAAATTATATTGTATATTCTTGACTGCCTTGAAACCGATTAAATATTTATATATTCCATCATTTTTGGAGTTTACAACATTTTTGGATGGATAAAGTATATCCAGTATTATATAAGGAATAAGGGAGCATGAATGTAATCAATAAGGTTTTATGGTAATTTGGGATGTTTCAGTGTTTTAAAAGAATACATGATGAAGGTATTCAAATGCTATTACGGGGTAAAAAGGATCTACATTATGTTTACCTTTCATATAAATTTTGGACTGAGAGTTTACAGAAGTATTTTGGATAAGTATAAAGGTTGTAAGGGATTTAGTTTGAAAGTTTATTTTTGGATTTTTATAAAAGAACAACCCGGAGGTTGGGCAGAAACCCGTCGCGTCCGGCAAGGCCACAAGACTTGAACCCACAACCGAAGGGCAACAAGGGTGTATCACCTACCATTAGCCCACGTGATGTCCTAAATTGAATAATGTAGTTTTTTTAAAGGGTCTGATATGTGAATTATAAAATCATTATTTTTGGAACCCTATAAGATTAGGATAAATATATTAAATATGTATATATATATATTTTAAATCTTTTAGAGTAAAAGATGAGTTTGTAGTAGGATTTAGTTGAAGGATGAAAATCTACTTGTCAAGTATATATAAATTAATAAATATATATATATATATATATATATATATTCTCTTATTTTACGAATAAATTAATTATTAAACTTTAGGGAAGGGATATTAAAACCAAAAAAGTGTTATCCTAATACCTTACGTTTTTTTGAACCGATGGTATTTTAAATCATCATAAATTGGTGTCATTGAGGCCCACAATTCTACAATTGTTTGTGAATGATGAACTCAATCACTCCCTATAAATATTTACGCTTTTCCTCCAATTACGTATCTCTAATTTCAACCAATTTTCTCCTAATCGAGACCATAATTTGGTGGTGACCCTTTCATTTCTCTTTTCCTCTTATTAAGACTAAATTTTATTAACCCAATTACCTATGTGGGTTTTCCCACAAAGATACTTTCTTTTTTCAACCTTTTATTTTCGAAGAACAATTTCAAATTGCAAGGATGAAATTTATTGAAGGAGTGTAGAATGTAACACCCCATGCTTCCATGGTACGCTTCACTTGGAATAATACAGTAGCGTGTCTTGTATGCAACTTCGAGTTCTAACACACACCACAACCAATCAAACTAGCCGTTATGAATAGTAATACCTACTTTTTGAAATTATATACATTTTATCTTTCAAAATGGACTTTATTTTTGAATTTTTAATATTGAAATTAGCTTAGGGTGAATTTTTGGTACTTTTCTGATAACTTTTATATTTTGATGAATAGTGGAAATTACTAAATTTAAATTAAAAACATCTTTTTTAATCAAAATAATTAATATTGATAAATTGTGAATTTGAGTGGTTTTAATGTATATTTATAATATATTTTTACCATTTAATACAATTTTGGTCATTGGACATAATTTCACAATTAAACCAGACACAAATAAGAGTCAATCTTTTGATAGTTATTATATCTTAAAAACACGCTTTTTGTTTTGACAGTGAGAATTAATATTAAATTAATTTCTACCCCTTCTGTGTTTTGAATTTGGAAAAATGGATTCCAAATTTGGAACCAGGATGTCCAAATTGTGTAAATATGTAACTTTTATTTTTATACATTTTGAATAATTACTTCGGTAACTATTTTATTTACCATGGTTAAAGGGTAAATCAGGTAAATAAGGGTTAAGAAATAATATTATAATAGTAATAATAAATTACCATAAAACGTGTCCTAACATTATTGTTGGATACATGTATGACCATGGGAATCGTTGGGTCGATTTTTGGACCCCTTGGTGCCACTTGTAGGTGATAGGGACACTTTATATTAATTAAGTTAAAGTTAATACAAAAATGGCATAAGCTTATATATTTTAGAAAAACAATTTTTACATAGGGTTATATATGTTATATTATCGATTATAAATATTCATTAGAAAAATAAAAATATTTCCTACATAATGGTATTTTATTTATAATTTTTAGACATTGAAAATGTAAAAATATATATGACAAAATATTGATGCAGTATTTTCCTTATTAATGGAAGAATCAAATAATTGATATTATAAATGTTAAAATAAATATAATTTTAAAGTTCTGATGACATAAAAGAATTTTATTGGTTAATATGTCATGTTAGTATTACTTAAATGAATTTTTTTCGAATTCATAAAGTTTTTATTATTTTAACAAAAATCAAAGATTGAGTAGTGTCAAAATTGACATAAATAAGTTTTAAAAAATTATATTATATTGTTAATTTATATTCTATTCCTAAAAATTTAAGGTTCGGCCATGAGACTTCTATCATGATAGGTGTATCATTAATGGACCACTTGGGGGTCGTTTGGAGGTATATAGTATGTTTATTAACTATATAATATAAAGATACAAAGTGACATGGTAAGTGTCAAACTAATTAACTAAGAGTTAAAACTAAAAGATAAGGTTAATATAATGACCCAAACCTATCTAAATTATATTTTTTGAGTGATTTTAGACAAATACCCACCTTAAACTTTAAATAATCCACTTTGTAGCCATTATAAACTGATTATGAATTTATTATAAAATAATATTTCTAGATTTTCCTAAAGAGTCCCTCCTCCCCCTTATAAAAGGACACCACTTCTAACTAATTCCTCAGACCTCACAAGCATTTTTTCTCATCCAAAATCTGCCCAATTAGGCACTCTAAATCCCTCTACCCCTCCTAGAAGCCTTACCTTAGGCATAAGGCACTTCAAGAGTCCTTTTTGGTTCAAACCAAAGAGAGTTACCCAAATTAAAGGTAACGATTTCTCTTAGCTTCTTTTCTTTTATTTTACTACTCAAACCCCTAAACCCTTCTTATTATTTTCTTATATAATAAAACCAGTATCCTAAATATAATAGGATATTGTTATTATAAGTATAAAAACTACACTTACACACAAATTCATCTAATGGTTGAAGAACATAATGTTTCTGTGGATGGAAACCAAACGCCTCATGAAGCGATGATTGTTCAATTATCTCCTACCACCTCTCATGGTGGACATTATGATGGAACTATAATTAAATATTATATTAATTATATTTATTTTATATATAAGATTCTCTAATTCCATTTTATATCATACCATTATTTGTTTCATGATGTATATATATACAATTATTTCATTTGAGGAAGTGCGGACTACCGCCCCCTCAAAGTGATATGACTCGTTCATACCATACATGGAACGTATAAAGAATGGTGTTAATGAACTTAAGTAAAACATATAAGATATTATATTATAATGTAATAATTATATACATATGTATAATTTGGTTTTTATTCCTTTTAAAATGAAAAATGAAATGGAAGTAGCGTTGGTGCATATGTACGAATTACCGTCTCCACGAACGCGATGAGATTCATTCCCCATCGTATCCATTCAAGAATAATTATCATTTGACGATTAAAAGTAATTTTTAAGAACTTTATATCATTCTGGTTATGAATAAGATACAACTTATCCATAAAAAACATGACTTATGTAACAAAACATTTAAAATAAAACGAGTAAGTTAACACCCGAAACGACGATAATACTAAAGTATTATTAACAAATAATTATTAGAAGATCATATATGATATCATAATTATGTATATGGTTCTTTTATAATTTAATAACAACATTTTAACTATTATACAGGAGGTTAACATACCATAGACTAAGGAAATGTTCAAGGTAAGGGGTTTTCATCTCACTCCTTCTTCCAGTGAGATTCGTGCCATATTGCCACTATTACCTTTTGTGTGGTGTATGTACTGACTATAATTGTATTCTTTGTGTAATAAACTTTAATTTATGTGTATTTACATATTCATTGTATGATACTTTTTTCATGGGGTGTATGTTTCGTATGTTACCAAATTTGTAAGGGTTTATTTCACAATCTCTTCATTATCTGAGGTTGTTTATACGTAATTATTTACTGGGACCTCTTTATCATCCACATCCATGTTTCTTAAAAATGTATTTCAAAAAATTATTAATATTTTACAGAATATGGGTTAAAGTCATTTATACCCTTGTTTTACTTTTTATAAGAAGATTATAAAGGAATCTTTCCGTCGTTTTCCAAACAAGTTCTTTTTTAACCGTTTTGATAGAATTAAGGTAATAATGTTTTTTTAACTTATACAGCGGGTGAGGATATTTTCTGCATTATAAAATCTTATAAGCTTACCTTACAAGATTATAAGGATATTTTCAAAGTAAATGTTTTATTTTATAATTATGTGACTTTTAAATTATTTCAAAATGAATATTTTATGAATTACTGAAAGGTACTCTTTATCAAAATCAGAATTTTAAATGTTTTACAATTTTATCTTTCTAAATATTTTTAATTAATGTCCATGTTTTCAAAATGATTTTAATGATTTATTTATATGGACTTGATTGTTTTGATATTATATTTATTTTCAAAAGTTTCAAAGTGGTATGGGACACTTTGATTCAAAAATCCCTTTTAAATTACTTCCTTAACAAATATGTGACATTTAAATGATTTCAAAAAAAGAGATATTTCTCTCAAATAGTTTTTATTTCATCTATGTCAACATCATTTGATGGATTTTAAGTTTATTTGAAGTTGATTTATTATGATACAAAACATCCATATTGTATTGAAGGTTTTGTGATATGTTTTACTGTGGATGTGTTAGTTTTATACCATTCATGGTTTATGGAGAAAGTATTGACATTTTGTATACTCGTTTTAATACGAATGTTTTTGTTATGTTTAAACCTGCTTATATGAGGAATGCATTGGACTTAGTAAGTGACGGGTGGAGCCCGCTATCGCTCCTCAATGCACCGGTAGGTATCATGAGAAAAACTAGTGTCTTGGCACGAGGCCTTGACAAAAATCTTATGTGTATTCTTGGCACGAGGCCTTGGCTACGTGGTGATGATAGTCTAGCATTATGCATTCCGTCATTATGGAAGTGGTTATTTATATTGCATGTGATTATTCGACTAGTAGAATATCCATGTGAATAAGTAAATGGAATTATTTCATTTTATCTATTCCATATTATGCTAATGTTGAAGTTTAAAAGTATTTTGTTTTAGTTATATATTTCCTTAAAATTTTATGTTTATTTATGAAAGTTTCTTCTTTATTGTTATCCTTACTAAGCATCTTAGCTCACCCCTATCTATGTTTTATTTTTCCCAGGATGTGAAGAAGTAATTTATGAATGACCTATAGGGATAGTATGAGTGTGGACTATGGAGACTATGTTGTTGAAGTTTTATTTTTATGATGTAATGTAAACTTTATGAATGTATCTAGTTTTTTCAAGACTGTTGAACTGATCGGTCCTTCGGGATGTGATTCCTTGTAATCATGCTAATGTATTAAAATAATGCACCGACTCTGGGCAACTGGGGTCGGGGAGTTACAATTGGCTCATCCACGCTCTACTCATTTTATCTCTCCACATCCATTTCTTCATCCTAGAATCCTACATTAGGCAGGAAGCTCTTCAAGAAACCCTTTTGATTCAAACCAAAGGGAGTTACCTGATTTAATGGTAATGTCTTCACTTGTGTTCTTTTGTTTTATTTTGCTTCTCCAACCCCCTAAACTCTTTTTATTACATTCTTTTTTAACAACACCAGTATCTTAAATATACTAGGATGTTGTTATAAGAAGTATTCTAGCTACACTTACACACACCTATATCTAATGGTTAAAGAACATATTGTTTCCGTGGATGGTGAATTTCTGCCTCACGAAACGATGATTGTTCAATATTCTGTTAACACCTTCAATGGTGGCCATTAAGATGTCACTATATTTAAATATGATATATAATATGTTTATGTTTTACTTAAGCTTCTTTATTTTACATTTACGGAATTCCTTTATGGTTTCCATTATCGGTAAACGTGATATCTTCATTTTAGGAAGTGCGGACTACCGCCCCCTCAAGGTGATTTGATTCGTTAATGCCATATATGGGAAGTATAAAGGATGGAGTTAATGGTTTTATATATGATATTATACTGGAATTATAATATACCTTTATATCATTATGATTCAATTCCATTAAATAGGAAATAGAAATTAAAGTCGCGTTCATGCGTACGTACGGCTTACCGTCTCCATGAACGGTGCATTTCATTTCATAGCTCTAAATGTTATGTAATATTATAAATTCATGTATATGATGTATATATATTATATATATGATATCTAAATCATGAATATAATTCTGGATATAAGGGATATTTTACCACATGAACAACTTGTAATTATAAAGAGTTTATTTTTGACTCAAGTACCAATGATCGACAAAACGACCATTATTAACTTAAATAATTACATAGTGTTCATAACATGGTAATAAGTGATATAAAATAACTTTAAAAAGGTTCTTAAGCAAGTATAAATTAACTCAAGTTTATTATTCAGGAGGTTAAAGAGTGATCAAGTCAAGTCGGACCCGAGGTAAGGGACTTCGTCTCAATCTCCTTTCATTGAGGCGTATTTTGATTTATACACAACTATCATTTATACGGTGTATAAACCCATTTGAATTATACTTTTATTCAAAATGAATTATTTTTTATATGAAGCTTTTTAATAAACGAAAAAAGGAATGTTTTTTTGTCGTACGCATGCGGTGACAATGACTTCTCCACCTTCGTGACCATTATTTGAGTTTTGGCTTCCTCTACAAGCCATAAATTTTTTTAAAAATGAAAAATAAATACCATTTTTTACTTTACTTTTATTTTGGTATTGAAAATGGTTTTCATAATTTTTTTCTTATATCAATTTGTCGTATTGATATCTTGTGATTGAAATGTGGAAATGTTATGTTTCCTTTATGCATGTTTTATGTGATACGATTATGTTATGGTTCTTGGGCATTGTTATGAAGATGGGTGTTTCCGTGATAAAATAAGGGGGGTGAGCCTCATATAGCTCTCCAATGCATTGGGTAACGCGAAGTGGTTAATCGTTAAGGTTTCTCTAAAGATATTTATGGAATATACTGTGATGGGTATTCCAAACGTAACCATGAGGGTTACTCCCTACATAAGAATGTTATGAATGCCTCAAGTTACCTTTATATCTTATGATTTCTATGAGTTATTCATAAATATTATGATTTCATAAGGTATGTTAAAGTGCGAATGTTTTATGAGTAAAGTATGATTTCATACATGGACTAATGTTTTCATTTCTTACTTTTATATCCCTTACTGATCTTTTTATGCTCATCCCAAGTTTTTGAAATGTTTTTCACAGGTCAAGGGAAAGGTACATGATGTGATGATAGTGTCAAGGAAGTGTTAAGAAATAATCTATGTTTTATTTTAAATATGTTTCCATTGATGGGAGAAATGAGAACTATATTTTATGTAACCACTTTGTTTAAATGTGGAATGTAATGCATGATTTATGATCTAATTTTCTAAAACTCTAAACCTGAAAAGATCCCCAATGTGTATTCTTGAAATAACTCAAGATTAAGTAATGATTAAGGCTGGGGCCTTATAGTGGGGGTGTACAGGGTAGTGGGGGACTGTCTAGAGGGTGGGGGCTGTCCAAGGTGGTAGGTCGTGTCTTGGGTTTGAGGGTTGTCCAGTGGGTGGGAGGGTGTCCAGTGGGTGGGGCATTATCCATTGGGTGGGAGTGTGTCCAATGATGTATGAAATAGTTGGGATATTCTATCCTAACTATTTCAGGGGCTATCCCAATGGTTTCAAATTCTTTGGGTAGATGTAATTTTCAGTAGTGAATGTATACATAGTTTAATATCTATACTTCATATTTCTTATTTACGGATGGGTGAATTTGGTATCTAGTTACACAAGGATGTATTCTTTGTGTACCTTAACAAAAAATGATCCATGATGAATTTAAAATTGTTATAACTAACTATATTTTCTTTTTAAACTCATTTTCATGCATATATTTTTCAATTACGCATAGGTTTGATTTATATTTCAAAAAAAATTACATTAAATTTATTATATTTTTCATATAAATATAAAATTGGCTTATTTTAACAAGATGTATAATTTTGATATTTTTATATGTAATAATAAGTCTAAGTTGTATTATAGAACATCGAATGTGTAATGAATATGAGGAAGGTGTTGATGCCTTTTTGTAATTTTCTAAACGAAATATTCCAAGCATCGGCATGTTTTTCTATCCATGCATGAAATGGTTGAATATAAATAAGTTGAAAGTGGAGAGATCAAAGATCATCTGATTTGACATGGTTTTAATTTTACTTAAAACCCTTGGATTTGGTATGGTGAAACTGGATTGAATGTTAGATCTTTTGGTGGTGATGATTTGTAAGATTCTAACTCCGATGGAATTGAATAAATGATTCATGATATTTCAGTAGAAAAATTTTTGATAGAGCCAGCAATTGCACATCTATATGGTGATTCTGAAAAACCATTGTATCCTTGTTGTACGGATATTACGGTTTTGTCGACAATGTTATGATTGATTAACCTGAAGGCAAAACAAATATGGTCACTGATGTTTTACATAGCTACATTAATTGTTGAAATACATTCATCCAAAAGACAATGATCTTCCATATTCACATTATAAGGCCAAGAAATTATTATGCCTACTGGGATTAGGATACAAGAAAATGCATGCTTGTCCGAATGAATGTATTATATATAGGAAGGAATATGATTTTCTTTTAGAGTGTCCTAAATGTGGTAAATCACGATATAAGTTGAAAAAAATCACAGGATACTCTAGAGATTACAGAGATCCCTGGAAAGGTATTTTGGAATCAACCTATATTTCATCGTTTGAAACGTTTATTTTCTAATTCACCTGAAGGAAAAAAGGTCAAGATGGCATGCTGATGAGCAGATTTTTGATGGAAAAATACGTCATCCAGCTGATTGTCCATAGTGGAAGAAATTTGATGAGTAGTATCCTGCATTTGGAAATGAAATTAGAAATCTCAGGCTTTGGTTTTTCACAGATGGAATGATTCCATACCGAACCCTCAGTAGCACACATAGTTCATGGCCTATTTTATTGGTAATTTACAAACTCTCTCCTAAAGTTTGTATGAAGTGCAAATATTAAATTTTGAGTATAATGATCTCTGTTCTGAAGCAACCCAGAAATGATATTGATGTTTACTATTCACCAGTGATTGATGATTTGAACCTTTTATGGGAGGTTGGTATTAGTGTGTCTGATTCTTATAAAACGGAATATTTTCAACTACAAGAAGTTTTTATGTTCACTATAAATGACTTCCTATCATATGGATGTTTTTCTGGATACAGTGTTAAGGGGCCTAAATCTTGTCAAATTTTCGAACAACAGAATTCATAGTGTCAATTGCATCATGGGAGGAAAAATGTATACATGGGTCATGGAATGTTTTTGCCTATGGATCACTCTTGTATAAAAAATAAAAAAGCAAATCAATGGATCACAAGAATTGGATAATGCTCCAAAACCATTGTCCCCTGATATGTATTTTGAGATGGTGAAAAAACTAGATGGGTCATTGGAAAAGACATATAAATCTGGTAATGATAGACATATTTGGAAGAAAGGGTCAATATTTTTTGAGTTACCATATTGGAGATATCATGATTTGAAACATAATATTGATGTCATGGACATGGAGAAGAATATATATTACAGTTTTTTTGGAACATTATTAGATATTAAAGTAAATAATAACAATATGTTGAATGTAATATTTGACTTACTATCAATGGGAATACATTTGTTATTTTATCCCACTCCTAATGGAAGACGAACTTTCTTCCCGAGGCATGTCATAAATTATCCAAGAGGGGGAAAATTTGCTTTTTTCAGTGTCTTCCTGATATCAAAGTACCTCAAGGTTATTCATAAAATGTAAAGAATTTTTTCTCTTTGAAGGATTTGATGTCGATAGGTATGAAATATCATGATTTTCATGTCATGATGCAACAACTTCTACCAGTTGCAATGCGTGGAATATTTCTCACCCGTTTCTGAAATAATATAATGAAGTTGTGTTATTTGTTCAATTAAATTTGTAATAAGGTTCTTGATGTGAATGCTTTGAACATTTTGTAAAAGGATACAACTTCTATACTTTTTCAATTTGAAATGTATATTCCTCCTTATTTTTGTGATATAATGGTGAATTTAATTCTTCATATGGTTCGAGAAATAAAGCTTTGTGGACCTGTATAACTTCTTTAGATGTATCCTTTTGAATAGTATATGAAAATATTGAAGGGGTATGTTAAGAATCCATAACGACCTAAAGCCTCCATTATTAAAAAGTATATATCTGAGGAGGTTTCGGAGTTTTGTACGAGATAATTAGCTATGGTGGTGCACATAGGCTTTCCTCCATATCACCATGAACGATTTAATAAAGAGGGAAAGGGGATTCGTGGAATGAAATTCAAATAGTTTTCAGCTGAACAGATGAATAAGGTAGAATTATACATCTTAAATAACCTAGTTGATGAAAAACTGTATATAACATTTCACATTAATGAGTTGAAACAATTTCATCTAAAGAAGAAATAAATGTGTATTTTGAATGAGCATAACAAATTATTTTTTCCATGGTCTAAAAAGACATTTCTCGGAAGATTAGATGTATTAGAGACATCAATATGGTTAGTGGGTGGTCCAAGATTAAATGTGACAATATGGTCTAGGTATGACATGAATGGATATACATTACACAAGAAAGCTCAGGATAACAAAAGTACAATTTAGAATAGTGTTGTATTGGTGTTTGTAGAAGCAATGCATTTTTCAAGTTTTAAAGTCAAACCCCAATTTATACATCAATTACATATTTTTAAATCATTGAAAAAATATGGTAGGTTGATTATATTACAATTAATGTTCCTATTTTTAACTGAAAATGGTTTATTAGTGAAAACAGTTTCAGAAATAATGAATTTGGAATGAAAGTTATTAATCTGAATAGATTGGACGACACATCAAATTCTTTTATAATGGAAGCACATTCAAAAAAAATTTATGTAGTTGATCAATCAAATATGTAGTGGACTATTGTTTTACAAGGGAAAAAATATGTTGGTGAGGATCAACATGATGAAGATGTTGATTTATGCAAGATCCCTACTTCCATGGAAATATTAGCAGAAAATAATGATGAGCATGTTGAAGACATGGTTTGTTTCATAATAAATGATCATGACGAAGGAATTTGGGATAACAGTACATTTTTTCATTCCTAATATTACAAGTAACATATATTTATTTCTTTTTTAAATTTATTATTTTCCTAAAATGTTAGATATTTTAATTTTTTTCTTTATTGAAATGAATATTAAAACAAATAAGTATAAATTTCTTATTATTTTAATTTTTTCAGTTTCGTTTATCATGTTTACCATTTTTTAGATTATATATCTATTTATTTTTTTGAAAGACAATTACATTACCATGTTTACCATGTTTTCCATGTTTACCATAGTTTAGCTTTTTTTACCATAGTTTACCTTTACAGAACTTATATATTTATTGATTTTTTTATGAAAATTATACTACCATATTTACCATGTTTACTATATTTATCATTGTTTAACATGCTTACTAAATTTACCATTTTTACTAATTTATAACTTAGTTGAGTTTTCTATTTTTTGTTTATAATAGTATTTTAATCTATGAATTTGTATATTTTTTAACTAATGTTTGATTATTTTTATTTGAATGATAATGACACGTCGATTAGTTGACCAACCACATGATTCTGGAGATGAGAATTAGGATCATACCTCTAGGGAGGAACATTCACATGCTCCTCTTGATGTTCCCCAATCTTCCTCATGTGCTCCAATAATGAAAAAGAAGAGTTCAATAGTTGGTAAATTTTGCTGCACACATTTACCAAAATTAACACTTTCCCATAGCCAGGACTAGAGGATACTGGTTGAGTTTGATGAGAATGATATTCCTAGAGGTCCAAATGGAAAATATTTTAAAAGTTTTGTATCAACTCAGTGTAAAAGAAAAGTAATCATTTTGTATGATGATTGGAGAAGTGTGGAAAAAAGTGATAATATCTCAGTTGTGGGAGAATATTTTAGTATGATCTTTTATATTGTTTGACTAATCCTTAAATGATTATAGTATAATATGTTTTACCTCTTCTTTATTAGATGACATTTGATATTCCCGACACTGGAGGAGTCAAAAGAAATGTTTATCGATGGATGCTAGGAGATGGGGGTATTTCAAATCAACCCTCACATCTGATTTCATTTTTTTCATAGGAATCATGAAAATACATGTCATATATATTATTTCATAGATGAATACACATGGAGAAAAATTGTTGAAAGTATAAAAAAAGATTCATATTTTGTAAGGGTAATGTAAAATTTTATAATATATCTTATATAAAGGATCTTATTAATGTTTTGTTAATGATTTATTATTATTAATTTATAGAAAACAAGGACAACTCATCAGAATATCCAATCTAAAAAGTTATACCCCCAATGATTATCTTGGAGAGGGTATACAATATTGGTTTAAAAAATGATGGCGGAAAAATTACAAAAACTGAGATCTATGTCTTAAAGCTCTTGAGAGGTTTCCCCTCCATCCCCTCCATCTAATCATGAAAAATGAAAGAGAGCTCAGATGAAAAAAAGGACAATATCTTTCATAAGAATCATGAATCATAGTTGAGAGGATTGTAAGATATTTATTTTATTTATTTAAGTTAATAATATTCTTTATATAATTTGAATCATTATAGAAATTTTTATTTAATTAGAACAGAATTATCTTGAGGATCATAGCTCACAGGGGATATTTACAGCAGTTGGGAGGCAAAATATTTTATCTCTAGCATTGGCAAAGCCAAACACCGTGGTCGTTTATGAGGATATTAGATGGATGTATCGGTAAGAAAAGTGTTTCCACATTCTTCGACTTCTTCCCTTGAGGGTATTTATAAAAAAATAGAATCCTTGGAGGCTAAAGTTCATATTATTAATTTAATAATGGAGGAAATGATTAGAGAATCGGTACAGTCTATGTTTGCAGACATACAAAGTCAATTTCAGACTGCAACTCCCACTCCTCCACCTCCTGCTGAAGACCCCATTATTTATCTTCCACCTTCTCCAGTAACTCCCACTCCCCCACCTCAGCCTACGAACCCCATTTTTTATCCCACTCCTCCACCACAACTTCCTACTTATTGTGAGTTATATGTTGATGATCCTCATCATCATATAGTTGTATATGGGCTAGTATATTTTATATGAGATATAGTTCATCATCAAAATTTAGAGTTAGAGAATCATAGGTTCATTGTACAGGATGTTATAAATGGCTCAGCTCGACTACCATTACCAACAGATGAGGTGATGACAGTTGAACATAGTATCTGGCACTTTTTTGTTAGCACATCCAGACTTCTATGACTAATTATAATAGAGGTATGTATGTTATATCCTTTATTTTGTTTTTTATTAAAGTTGTTTTAACAATTGAAAACTAATATATTTTCTATTTATTTTTACAGGAATACTTCAATGTTAAAGAAATATTGTATAAACAACAAAAAAGACAAATGGTTATGACATCAGATACATATTCTAGTAGTCTTGAAAGATTTTCAAGATATTCAAATTCATTGGTGGATCATTTTGAGTTTCCAATGGAAGAACATGTTTTTAGATGTGAAATAAATGTGGGGATTGTGGAATATGATATCTTGGAGCTTGTTGCTGGAGAGAAGTTGGGCATCAACGTTGTTCATATTTTCTCCATGTAATTATTAACACATTTCCCTCTATTATATTTATTAAAAATATATACTTATGTCTGTTTTTATTAGCTATCTTCATAACCGGTGTGGGAAGAATTAGTGAAAAGATGTATATGGATTCATGGACCTACTTTTGATTTCCCCCGAAGCACATGCATTGGATGAGGAACAAAGAATATGTTATATTGATGAAAGATTTGAATAGAATATAATCACGCAATGTAGGGTGATGCCTTTTGTGAGATGTATGAAACATATATATGGCTAAGTTTTCATTATCTTTTAATATAAAAAACCACTAACCTTAAATTTTCTTTTATATCAGTGATCATTGTATGTTATTTGTTTTTTGTCCAAGGGAGAAAACACTTTATTGGATATGCTATATCCATGGCGATGTGTGGGGATGTTTTAAGAATATGTTGGGAAAGTAAGTTTCAATTTATTAATAGTTTTTTACATTATATTGAATTTTAAATTTTCCCCATTCATATTGTTTTTAAATAGGGGATGGGTCTACTTTCAGAAAAAACACATATAAAAAGAGTTCCAATATCAAATATGTAAAATTAAAGGTATATATCCATTTATAATTTTTAATTTTCAATGTATTACATAAAAATGATATTTTAAATTGACACTCATTTAAATTAAATTATAATGAACAACAATGTGTCATCAAATATAAATATTATATGTTTAGATTTATGTATGATTTAATTACAACTGGTACATTGGTGAAGTTTGACCTAGTAAGATTTCATTATAAACTTTTCCATAATATTGCATATGATTTGTTCATTATTCATGTTAAATACTATCATTTTAATTTGTATATATTTGGTAACCCTCAACCCTATAGTTATTAAGTGTTCAAAGACTTATAAGTAGAATGGTCAAATTATTTTACAGGTTTGATTAGATTTTAGTTTGTTTTTAGTGTAAACTGTAAGTTTGAATATTGTAATTATAATTGTGTATTTGGTAGTTTTTTGGATAGATTAGGTTTTTTTAGTTTACATTGTATTTTTTGAATTTTATATATGTGAATATTTAATGTTGAAATGTTTCTTATTATTTTGGTTTAGTTCTTATGTTTTTCATCTATGGATTCTGGTCAGGTTTTTTGGTTCTTTTGGATTGGTTTCTTTCTTTTTTCATACTTTTTCATAGCATAGTAATGGTTTCATGGGGTTGGGGGTGTCTAGGGGGGTTGTCCAAGGGGTAGGGGGTGTCCAGTGGGTGGGGGTTTCCACGGGTTAGGGGTTTTCCATGGGGGTAGGGGGGCTGTCCATGGGAGTAGGGGTGTCCAATGGGGGTGTCAAAGGGGGGTAGGGGGTTGTCCATGGGGGTTGGGTGGTGTCTATGGGGTGGGAGGGTGTCCAAGGGGGTGAGTGGGGGTGTTTTCTAGTTGGTGGGTGGGAGGGTCCATGGGTGTGGGGGCTTTCTAGGGAGTGTGGGTGTCCATGGGGTGGGGTTGGGGGGTTGTCCAATGGGGTAGGGGGTGTCTAGGGGGTTGGGGTTGTCCAGTGGGTGGGAGGGTGTGTAGGGGTGGGGTATTTTCATGGGTGCGGGTGTCCAGGGGGTGGGAGGGGATGTCCAGGGGTGGGAGTATACAGGGGGTGGGTGGTTGTTCAAGGGAATTGGGGTTTCTAGGGGGTGGGGGTTATCAAGTGGTGGGAGGGTGTACAGGGGGTGGGGGTTTCCAGGGGTGGGAGGGGGTGGGAGGGGATGTCTAGGGGTGTTGGGCTGTCTAGGGGGTGGGGGGATATCCAGAGGGGTGGGAGGGTCTCCAGGGGAGAGAGGGTCTCCAGGGGGTGGGGGCTGTCTCGGGGTGTGGGGGTGTCCAGGGTGGTGGGCGGGTGTTCAGAGGTGGGGACTATCCAGGGGGGTGGGATGGTGTTCAGTGGGTGGGATGGTGTCCAGGGGGAGGGGGGTGTCCAAGGGGTGGGAGGGTGTCCAAGGAGGTCGGGGTGTCCAGGGGGTGGGGGCTGTTCAGTGGGATGGGGTGGTGTTCAGTGGGTGGGGGTTGTCCTTGGGGTGGGAATGTATCCATGGGGTAGGGGGTGTCTAGGGGGTGGGGGATGTCTAGTGGGGTGGGGTAGTGTGTAGTGGTTGGGAGGGTGTCAATGTGTGGGGGCTGTCCAGGGGGTGGGGGTTATCCAAGGGGGTAGGGGGTGTCCAGGGGGTGGGGTCGTCTAGTGGGTGGGATGGTGTCTAGGAGATGGGTGGATTTTTAGGGGTGGGGTGTCCAGGGGTGGGAGGGGCTGCCCAGGGGGTGTGGGTTTTCCAAGGGGGTTGGGTGTCTAGGGGTGCTGCCCAGGGGGTGGGTGGGTGTCCAAGGTGGGGGGGAGGGTGTCAAAGGGGTGTGGTGTTATCCACGAGGGTAGGGTGGGAGGGGTTGTCTAGGGGGGTGGGTATATAGGGGTGGGATGGTGTCCAGGGGGTGGGGGTTTCCAAGCGGTGGGGTGTCCATTGGGTTGGAGGGGCTATCCAAGGGGGTGGGAGGTTGTCTAGGGGTGGGGGGCTATCCACGGGGGTGGGGGTGTCTGGGGTGGTGGGGGCTGTCCAGTGGGGTGGGGGGTTTCTAGGGGTGGGAGGGTTTCTAGGGGATCAGAGATGTCCAGGGGTGGTGGGGATGTCCTGTGGTTTTGGTCTAGTTTTGTTCAATTTTTTTCTTGTTTCAGTTCTTCCTTGGAAGTGAATTGTAATGGTTGAACTGTTTTATTAAAAAAAATTAGTTTTTGTGTCAGTTATAAAATAAATGACGTAATAAATTCATTGCGGTGGTTTTTTATGTTAGATATTTAACAACTGACGTAATAAATAATGACTACAAACCATTTTCTATGCCGGTGTTTTAGGAACCGGTGTGAAAATGGATTCAGATTTCTATTTTTTCTTCAGTTTAAAAATAACCAATGTAAAAAACAATATTTATAATGTCCCCTGTAATAAAATCGACCAAAAACCGACATAAAAAATAAAAAATAACCAATGTAAAAAAAATGTTTTTTGCACAAGTGATTATACTTGATCATGTTCATTATTATGAATTATAACATATGGATATTCTCTATCATAGAGATAAATTTATATGAAATAATACCACTCACCTAGTAAACGTTTTGTGCCAAAACCACCGACTTAAAGAAACTATGTGGGTACATGAGGATATGATTTTGTAAAAGTATCCTCAATTTTGTATGTTGTAGTGATATAACTCCAAGGGTTAAATTAATTTTAAGGGGTTTATAATATAATTCCCAGATATTTTATGATTTGTTTTCAAAATAAATATACTTTCTTTGATAGTTTTTTCTACAACCAACTCTGAGTTTTATCAAACCCGGATATATTATTAGTATTATTATTTTGACATGACCATTATAACATAGAAAATAAAATAAGAAGTCTGAATAGGAAAAAATGTATAATGAAAATTAATTATAAAAGTTTTAAATATATAAAATATATTTAGAAATAAACACTTCTTTTTTAGTAAATAATTTTTATGTTGTGAAAATTTATTTTTCATAAAAAGTATTTTTATTAAAAAAAATTAGCACATAAAAAAATCAATTTTTTACACATTTATGGACTTTATTTTTAAGAATGATCATCATTTTTAAAATCAACATTAAAAAACTATCTTTGGTTGAATTTGTTTTTGGATTTTTCATGTTTTTTTAATTAATAATCAAACATACAATTTTTTATTAAAAATTATTTCATTTAAAGTTTTTACTATATGATATATTGTTTTAAAAAAAATTAATAGAACATTAGTCCAACTAAATTATTATTAATATATTTTTGGTAATTTTAATTAATTTTATACTAATTTTTTTATATAAAAACTTTTATTTTTTTGAATTATTTTTCTTTCAAAATGCATTTTTTTCTTGACGAACATGGGATAATTTTTAAATTAAATACAATGACTTTTATGATTTGATTTTTAAAATTTGATTCTGTATTTCGAATCCCCATAATTATTAATAGATAATATTTTTAAATTAATTTTTTTCAAAATTAAAATTTAAAATATAAAAAAGCAATTACTATGATTAAGGTAAAAAGGCATTTATTGGAAGTTAAATAAAACTAGTGGGTTTAATATGAAATAAAATCATTAAAAATCATTATTTATTGATATATTTTGACCATATGTTATATATAGTTAAATAATGAACCATTTTGGAATCATTGTGGCATGTATAAAACATGGGTATAATGTTTTATTTAAAAAAAGTTCATATCTATTGTCTCTTCCACTTATTAAAGGGAACAACCTCTCCTCTATAATTCAAAATTAATAAACATTTTTCTTAATATAATCCATTCCTAAATCACTATTAATAAACATTTTTTAGATGGTCATTTATTTTGATGAAAATATATTTATGAAACCAGTTTCTTTTTCATGTGTTATACTACAAATAAATTATTGTGAAACAGATTACCATTTTATGGGTTATGATAAGATGAATGTTTCATGATATTTTGTCACAAAAATGTGTGGATTAAGTGATTGGTGTACCAAATATCTCCCTCTGATTCATTGGGTAAATATTAATGTTCAATGAGATCAAATGGTACATGGGAGGTTATCATAAAGATGAAACAATAGGGTATATCGGTAGATAACCGCATACGTCCTTGAGTACATGTAAAAATAAAATTTATAAACCATACAAACTACTAGAATTTGGTAAGAAGGGTCTTGAAACACAAAGAATAACTTATTTTGTGCTAGACTAAACTAACTAAAAAAATAAAAACAATAAAAACAAAAACAAAAATTAAACTGTAAAAGTGATGGAAGGCGGTGGGTGTGAAAGTGAAGGTGAAATGGTAAAATGTAGGGCTTGAATTGAGAATAGACAACAATGATAAATTTAGGGTCCTCAAGATACTTGAACTGATTAAAAAATTATTATATGATACTACATAAATTAATTCAATTATCCATTTATTAGTAAAATAGTAATAATCTACTGAGTTTCTAATTCAGTAGATAAACACGGCTTGGTTATCTTCCTTGAGTCTCGATCATTAGATCTTAACCATTGAATTAATATATTTAATATGGAGAATAGATACATTTAACTTTTCCAATTTTCAGTACTTTATTTATTTATCTAGAATGAATTGATTTACTACCTCACCCATCGGTAATCAGGTACTGTAAATTGATACTAACAATTAAACAGAAAAGAAAACTAAGATTGAAAATTTCATTAAATAGTCAAATTAAAAAAACATATTTGGTAAACTAATGATCAGTACATTACAACCCAATTCCTCTAATTTATTTAACTATACATTCTTTAGAAGGTAGAAGTAAAAAAAGGAAAGAAAGTGATGAAGAAGCATCTCTCGTGGGATTACTTCCTCAAGATCTGGCTTCGGATCTAATTCTTGCTCCCAGCTTAGCTACCTATCTCTACCATATGTTCTGGAGCTCAGGTGAATGGAGATGGTTGATGATCAAAATTTTGAAGGATGGATCATATCAAGGTATGGATGTGGAATGAGAAGGAATGTTTCAGTGTTGTGGAGTTTCCATGAATAGAATAATGTGTCTGAAAAATAACCTTCCCACAGGAATTAGTGGATGAATTTCCCCTACTACAACCCTGCTCAAAGTGGAATATTGAAGATCATTCTGGAATATCCAGCTTCCCCCTCAACTGAATTTTCTTGCGCATGTACTTGTAATTTCTTGATCATCACCCACAACACCTGCACAATGAAAAACAAAAAAAAATGCACGTTTTATAGAAAGATAAACATAATACTATATTATAGGAGTTAAAATAGGAAAATATAAATAAAAAATAAAAATAAACTTAAATATTTAAATATGCCTATTATTACACTGATTAATATATATAAGTATATTTATTATTAATAATATATGTATTATTCTTTTTATATATTATATGATATATATTATAAAATATATATATTATGTTATGTTATAATAAAATAAAATAAAAATGAAAAAATGAAAAAACAATTATGAATGGTGGAATTGCTGATAGAACAGGGGTTGGGGGTCTCGGTTTAGAGGTTCTATGGCTAGGGAAGGAAGAATAAGGGGGATTATGGTTTTATGGATCAGCAAAGGGGAGTAGGGTGTACGGAGGAGAGAGGAAGAGTAGTGCGAAGTGGCACAAATGGGGTGTGGCCTGAGGGTTAAGTGGAAACCAGAAGGGGAAGTAGTGAGGTGAAAGGATGGGGCAGCAATGGTGACACCATTGGAAGTGTGACGGTGAGATAGGTGGGAGAGTGGTGTCATTGTGAGGAGTGGAGGGAATGGTGGAGTTGGTGCCATTGATGGAATGGTGGAAGGATGGTAGGATGGAAATAGTGTCACCATAACCTACGGTGACTCCTACAACAAAGACAAAAAACAAAATAAATTAATAAATCAATAATCTAAAAAAACTAAAAAAGTAAATAAAAATTAAACAAAGTAAAAAATAGAATAAGATTAATTGCGCATTATTCAAAAGAATTCTTTTATTTCAATTAATAATTATTTACAAAAAAAATTAATTTAAAACGGATTTAAATAATTATATTCACATGCCTAATTAGTTGACCAATTAATTATTTAAAACAATTAATGACATTAAAGTTAAATAATACAATGAAAAAATAAATGTTTAATGAATTTAATTTAATTACTAGGGGTTTTTTATTTATGTAAAGAATAAAAAATAAATTTTAATAAATAATTAATTAATTTAATTTAAGAAATGTTATTAAATTAAAAATAAATTATTTAAAGAATTAGTTATTTAAGTTGAATTGTTATTCTAGAACATAATGAAATAATGAAACAAATAAAAGGACAATTTAATTAAAAAAAGAATGATTGTAAAGAATAAATTGATTGTTTCTTGGAAAGACAAAACAAATTAAACACTAGAAACACACTTTTAAAAAGGCATACATTTTTTTAAATTTTAATTTACAAAATAAAACAATTATGGAAAATTCCCTAAAATACATTATTTTTATATAGAAAATTAAATAAAAAATAAAAAAAGGGTGTGGAAAAAAGTGTGAAAACATAGCCACATCAAACTATTACACACTTAAAACATTGTCTTTCCTCAAAAAAAATGAATTCTTATTAACTTTTCAAAACATAAGGAATTATTTGTGATATTTAGTTCAAGAAGTTTGAAGTGACCACATCAATATGAATCACTAAGAGGGGGAGGGGTGAATCAGTGATCCCTTTAAAATTTTATTCTAAATGATTCGTTTCAAGTAAACCTCTTTGGATGGTTAAAGCCTCGATTCACTCTTCTATTGTCTCTAAGCCTTACCTCTAATGATGTTGTAAATGTAAAGGCACATAACATAAAAATTTACATGGTTCAGTTCAAATTCATACTCCTTATTGTGATGGTTATTCTACCCAACACAGATTCTCAACTATAATATTATTATCAATTACAATGGTCGATAAATAGTCCCAAAGGATTTATCTTGTTTTTCATAGGAGGTTCCTTATACTTCTTCCCATAGTGTTTCCATAGTCCCACTGGCATTCTTTGGAGTCTCACTAAATTCTTCTTCTCCACACCAAATCATGCAGGGTTCTTCTAGCTCTCGATTCACATGATAAGATTCATTCTTTGTTCTTTATTAATTCATTATAGATGATCTTATTCTCTTCCCACATAGGCTTTCTGAATCATACATTCTTGTGTATCTCTTCAATAATCTTTAACCTCCTTGGGTAAGGTCTGTTGGCATTGTTCAATAACTTTGATCACTTTTCTAATCAGTCCTCCATCTCAATAATGCTCAGGAAATTTTTTCTTCTTCTCTTAAAGACCTGGCCTCACTTAGATGTTTACCAATAGTTCACACAAATTCTTAAAGAATATAATAATAAATAATGATCTGTCATTATATTAGCATTGTCTCTCTTCTTGGATTCTCAAAAATTGTCAACTCAGATAAAAGATCTTCTTTAACTCTGTCTAGATTCAGTCTCAAACATCATTCACTTCATAAATGGATTGCATGGCATCCAAACTTCTTGTTTTTGTATATCTCAATAAATTATTCTTCATTCATGATTTTCATGGAATTTCTTCTTCTTGTTTACACTTGTGAACTCATAATCTTGATTCATTATTTTAAGTGTCTTAACGTGTGTATTTTCATGCATGCATGCATGCACAATATAATTATCCTCTCTTTCTTGTGTAAAAAACCGATTGAGTATATACAAATTCTAATCTTTCTCTTCTTCCTTTTTGGTTTTTAGAACACACACACATGTTCTTTTAATTTGAGTTCAATTTTGTTTTGTTATTTCAAACCTGAATAGGTGTATTATTTTATGTGTGTACTTATTCTTTCTTTATTCCTCCTTCTTAAAATGTTCACACACAATACTTTCTTGATTTGTGCTATTTTTAAAACCTTAATGGGTGTGTTCAATGTATGGATTGTTCTTTCACACTTGGATGTCTCTATTAAATCATATGCATGCATATGCACTATGCATGTATTTTTCTCTCCCCCATGTGAAAACATGAATCCTCATGTCCTCATTAAATATGAATATGAATGCATGAAAACACAGGCTCATGCCTTTATGAAATCACCATTTTCATCAAAAACAACCCCATGTAATAAAGTGCATATAACATGTGCAAGAAAGAAGGTGTTCTTCTTATTCATGCAAATCGGAGGGCAGGGGTTCTTCTCTTTCATGCACACGGTCTGCTTGGATCTCATTCACAGTACATAGAAGATTCTGGGTTCATCCTTCACATTGTACAAAAGGTTACATGTGCTCCTATTGTGTTCCAGTAGGTTTCTCCACAAGAAACAAATGAAAGGGTTCAAGAGAACCTATTGTGGGTTTGTGTTTCTTCTCTGCAATCTAGGTGATGATTCTTTCACAAACAAGGGTGGTTAGAGTTTATCCTTCACGCAAGGGATGTGTGGAACCCTTTCTTCGCGTAGTAAGCCTACACAGAACCCTCAACCTTTCATGAACCAGATGGGTTCACATTTGATCTGTTTCTTTATGGAAATAAGAGCACCCTTTCTTCGAGACTGGCAGTAACATGTTTTGACTTGGTTCTACTCCTTTTATAGTTGAGAATTCATGTTCAAATATGTAGGTATCAAATATTTTAACGGCCGAGATCTTAAACTTTTAATATTTTCAAATATGGATCAAGATATGGTTTCAAGTCTCAGTTACTTTCTGTTAAATATAAACTCTTTATTTATCAGTGCAATACTCATGTGCATGAATTTTCAAATGCATGTAAATCATATCTTGAATGTGTCAAGCATCTTGATGTGGCCTCGCAACATTTTTTTCTTTAGCCACATTTTAGTTCTTCTATTTTGATGCAGGAATGAAAATGAAATTTCATGCATGTGTTTGATACATCATAACAATCACTATGGGATTGAAATGAACTCAAATGATTCTTGGAGTGGTGAAATCATCATTCATTGAGTGTATTGGTTCACTGGTGCAATTTGGGTGGCTGGAAGTTGAGGATAACCTTGATGGTGAATATCGGATGACCTTGCATGAATCTCGAACCGTGGAGATCAGATGGATGGCCCAGATGCGTGAGATCGATCACGCGATTGATCAGATGGTAGAGCACGTGTCTGTGATGCATCAAACAGTTGAGATCACTTCCTGAGAATTTTAGGTCGTCCCACATAAAAATAAGGATACGTGTGAGGAGTGGTATATCAATCAAGGTGTGCGGCCTTATCGCCAGATTACTCCTCTCCCCCCTCTGGTACCACCCCTCACCAGTTATTCCTATGATTGTGCTTCTACATCCACTCATTCCTCCTCTGGTGTGCTTCTAGTGCCCACTATGCACACTTTGGGGCTTATACACAGCCCCCATGTGCGTCTTGTGGGATATCCTTGAGGACTTACCTTGGGCGTGGTAGACCTTCGTGTCCTGCATACACCTAAGGTCAGATGTCCTTGGCTGGCCTTGTATATTCACCCATATTTTTGGAAAATGCTTTGAACAAATGTACTTTGTCAAAAACAAATTATAACCAAGATGATATTCCATTAAAAATACCAAAACCCATTCCTCTTCTTTTCATCTTCTTCATCCACCATGATTCATTCCTTTCATTTTCGATCATGATTCCCAAATTTCTTTAATACACCCCAGTAATATAATCATGGATGATGCATGTATCATTTCTTCATTTCTCATGCATTAAATCATATAGCATAGTAATCTTATTGTCAGTGATGTGTTTTCCTTTAAACACATGTCTGGAAGTTTGAATATCATCTCTTCAATCTTCTGATTTAATTCAGAACCTTAATCCAATTATATGTTATTTTATGGATATTCCACTTTCATTGTGCAATATAGTATTTCATGGCTTTCTTCAAATGGTGTAAATAAGTGTCATTTAGTGACACATGTCTTGGAACATAGGACAAATTTAACAATCGTCTGAATTTAATCCTCTTGGATAATTGATCAAGTGTAGAATTCAATGCTTTGAGTCAATGACAATTCTCTAAGGTTTAACCAACTTCTTCATCAATACCTTTCATTCATATATTTAATTATCATTTAAAAAAAATACAAATATTATTCTATTCAATCTCCCCCTTTTTATTTATTTGTCAGTATCACCTAAGAACACTTTGTATAGGTCAATATGTGTGCCAATATTATCTCCCCTTCATTGGCAACCAAATGAAACGGTTTGATGGGGAATATCCAAAAACGAATCCCCCTCCCTTTAAATAATATCATCTTGAATATTTATGATATAGGTATGATGTCATATTTTCCACTTGAAAAATATCTTATATTTAATCAACTCCAAGTCTAATTGGGTTAACCTGGTGTAGAAAATAAGAGATATATGACCATGGTTTTCAATGCTTTCCATAAATAACCATATATGTGAAATCATGCTCAAAATGTATCAAATTTTAACCAAGGGTTGGGGATAGTCAGATTTATCAATGAAATGCTAAATCATACACATACATCACCAAACATATTAAAAAATTCAAGTGAAAAGATAAATCTCTACCTTACATCCCATCTTCTAATGAATAAAGTACTCCCCCTTAATTGACATGATAAATCTCCCATTTCATTATATCTCTACTGTGTCTGGCACTCTTCATGCTGGTGTCTCTTTTCCATTTAACATTCTGATCTTTCATTGTCATCATGTACCATTTTCTTCCATTCACCTTCATCTTGTGTTGATTATTTATTGTTTCTTCTACCAGTAGTGAAGTAGCTTCCACTGGGGAATGTTTTTAAATTTTCCACATCTCTATTTGGCCTAGTAAAATATCTTTAAATTTTTTTCATGATTTCCAGCCTTCTTGAACCTTCCACATAGTAGTTCTCAGACACTTGGGTTGTCATGTGGTGATAACCACTAATGAAATTTGAATTTTCCTTCATGTGGAATGATTTGTTTTCCATTTTCCTTATCTTTTTCTAGTACATTATCTTCAAATATTTGCAGTTCTCTATCAATTTTCAATTTATTAGGCCAGAAAACTAAACACTCCATAACATTTTTTGATTTGAAGCTTCCACATGTCGTATTTAGTGTTTTCAAGTTACCTTTCTTAGGCAACTTATTATCTTCAAGAATGTCTTCAATCAATCCCATATTTTTAGGGATTGATTCTACTTTTATTTTTATATTTCTTTCATTCATTTTCATGGATTGTTTAAAATGATCAATGGTATGGCCTTTCATTCCACAATAAAAGCATCTTCTTTCTTATGATGACTTTCTTGGAATCTGGCTTAAACTTCTTATTGGTAATAGATTCTTTCACTATTTTCTTGACTTCAGTGTTTTTCATATTTCTAATGGAAGACTTTTAATATCTTTTTCATTTCTCTTCCCTTTTTTGTGTTCTATGATTCTTATCATCATATTCCTGAGACAAGGTATGACTAAACCATTACTCATCATAACTCTGACCACTTCTATTAAAATTATCACAGAAGTTTTCAAGTTATCAAAATCTGTTCTTGATTGATATATTCTTCTACATCTATGTTTTTATACTTTTCTTTGCAGAATGATTCATTTCTTCACATCTACATTCCCTGAATGTAGGCCTTAAATAATTTTCATATGCTCACATATTATTACAATAATCATTGTCCTGGTTCCCAAACTTCCAACAACACCAACAGTAGCCAATAAATATCTTTCATTTTCTTATAGTATCAGTATGGCTAAATCCAGTTCTTTATTGTTACTGGAATTTTCTTTCTTTATTTAGAGAATCCATTTAGGTTTTGTTCTTTTAAATAATCCTAGCATCTGTCCTTGAAATTTTCATGGTTGTATCAACATTTTTATGAATGCACATCTTCCCATATTTATGCTTTGAACCTCTACATACAGATGCAACTTTATTAGTATAAACATAAATAGATGGGTTTTGGGATACTTTATTCTTGGAGGATGTTTCCATTATATTAGATGATTATTTGATATTACTATTCGAATCATGTTCCTCAATGCATGCTTCAGTGGAAGAATCACTTTATTTAGTTATTTTGGAAGTTCTAGCTTAGATTGATTGTTGAATCTTCAATTTCTCCTCCATCTCTAAACACTTCATGTTGAGTGAGTTATTTTACTCCTCAACTGATCTCATCTTTATTTCCCAATTCTCATTCATCAATGTCATTTTTTCTTCATACATATTCATTAATTATTGAAAAGATATTTTAGGCTCCTATACCTTGTTGGATTTATCTTCTAATTGAGTAACATTGACACCCATGAAGACTTTTTTTCAACTTTTCAAGTGCATGGAAAACTTCTTCAAATACAATCTCAAAGATTTCTTTCTCACAAATACATCCTTGAAATTCTTTAATAATTTTACAAGGTCTTTCATTGGAAAGTGAAATTTCTTATTCCTTTTCCATTACATGTTTTGTGGAAGAGTTAGATATGCCAACCATTTTAGCCAATGATTCTTCCATGGCATTAGATTCTTCTTTCATCTATAAGTTTTCATATTGAAGCGCACTAATTCTTGTAGCAATGTGTCTTCCCACTTCTCTAGGGACTTTCTTCAGATAATCTTTGAGTGTATTCTGAATATCACTAATTGTTCTACCATCATCACTGTGTGAATAGGATTCATCATATGAATAATTATTATTATCACATGTTGTACATTTTAGATTACCTTAAGTAGAAGGTGTCTCCCCATTAGTAGAAAGATTATTCTTCATCATCCTTTCTTGTTTCTTCTTTCTGTTTTTTTGGGTCTTGGTAGAAATTTTCCTTTGAGGTTTCTCACTTATTTCTTAAAATCTACACATAATAAAGACTCCCTTGAATATTTTAGATGGAAAATTCCCACTAATACCAATTCAAGTTCCCAGATCAATGTGCATCACTGATAGAGGGAGGGGTAAATTAGTGATACCTTTAAATATTTTCACTAATTGTTTCTTTTAAATAAAACCTCTATGGCTGGTTAATGTCGTGATCCACTCTTCTTGTGTCCCTGAGTCTTACCTCAAATGATGCATTAAATTTAAATGCACTAAACACAATGATTTATATAGTTTTGTTCAAATACCTAATCCTTGTTATGTTGGTTATTCACCCCAACACAAATTCTATACAATAATATTATTATCAGTTAAGGTGTTCGATACAGAGTTCCATTGCATCTCACCTGAGTCCCACATGAGGTTATTTTTACTATTTCCCATAGTGTTACCATAGTCCCAATGGCCTACTCCAGAGTCTCACTGAAGTCTTATTATCCTCCCTCAATCACATAGGTTTATTCTAGATCTCAATTCACATGAGTGGCTTCCTTACATGTTCTTTCCTGATTCGCTGTAGATGATCTTATGCTCTTCCCACATAGGATTGCTGAAAAAAACTTGCATGTGTATCTATTCAATAATCTTCAACAACCTTTATTAATGTCCGTTGTCCTTGCTCAATAACTCTGATCACATGTATGATATGTCCTCAGTCTCAAAAATGATCAAGAAATTCTTTATTCATCTAGTGAAGACATGGACTCACTAAGATGTGTGCCAATAGTGCACACAACTTCATCAAGAATATAATATGCAAGAATGATCTTGCATAATATCATCATTGTCTCTCTCCTTGGATTCTCAAACACTATCAACTAAGATTAAATATCTTCTTTAACTCTTTTTGTCTTTAGTCTCGATACTCATTCAATTCATCCATGGATTTCATGGCATACAAACTTCTTGTTTTTGAATATCTCAATTAATTATGCATTATGCATGAGTGGAATAGAATTTCTTCTTCTTTTTTACACATGTGAACTCACAATCTTGATTCTTTCTTTTAAGTTTCTCCACGTGTACATGTTAATGAATGCATGAATTCACAGTCTTCTTCTTCTCTCTTGATTGTTTGAAAACCCCAATGAGTATACAAAACTTCATCTCTTTCTCTTCTTTCTTTTTGGTTCTTATCACACACACACTTTTTCATTTAATTTGAGTTCAATTATGTATTGTTATTTCATAAAAAAAAAGGTTAATTCTTTTATGTGGGTACTTATTATTTATTTCTTCCTCATTATTCAAATCTTCACACAGAATCCTTTCTTGATTTGTGATATTTTTTAAACCTGAATGGGTGTGTTCAATGTATGGAATTTTCTTGCACACGTGGATGTCTCAATTCATGCAGATTCAGGGTTATGAACAATGCATGTATTTTACTCCCTCCCCTATGAAAACATAAAGACTCATGCCCTATTTAAATATGAATATTAATGTATGCACACATAGGCTCCTACCTTCGTACCATCTCTATGTTCTTTAAAAACAAACTGCAACAAAACAGTACATATAAAATGTGTAAATAAGAGGGTGTACTCCTTATTTGTGAAAATAGGAGGGCACATGTTCTTCTCCTACAAGCACATAGTGTGTGTGGATCTCTTTCACAGAACCTATAGGATTTTTGGTTCGTTATTTATGGAGTATAACTAGGGTGGAATTTCATCTATTGCGTACCAGTGGGTTTCTCCTCAGGAAACATATTTTAGGGTTCAAGAGAACATGTTGTGTATTTTTTATTCTTCTTCGCACATAGGGTGTGGCTTTTTTCACGAACTAGGGTGGTTCTAGATTCTCCTTTATGCAAGGTATGCACAACACCTTTTCTTCAGATAGCAAGGCTGCATGGAACCCACTTTCTTTCAGAAACCAGAGGACATCGCATTGGATTTATTTCTCCAGATAAATGAGAGCACCCTTTATTCAAGAGTGGCATAAATTTTATTCAACTCGGTGCCTCTATTTTTATAGGTGAGAACGCATGTTCAAATCCATGGGGATCAAAGGTTTTTAAGGACTTGATCTTTGACTTTGAATATTTTCAAACACAGATCAAGATATGGCCTCAAGTCTCAGTTTCTTTTGGTTGAACATAAAATCCTTATTTATCAATGTAATCCTTACATGCCTACATTTTCAAATGCATTCAAATCATCCTAAAATTCATCGAGCAACCTAGAGTTTCCTCTCAACTTTGTTTTCTTTGGCCACGTTTTATTTCCTCTATTTCGATGCTTGCATGAAAATAAAATTGAATGATTGTGTTCCTTACTGCCTAACGATCACTATAGACTTGAAATGAGATCAAATGATGCCATGAGTGGTGATATCATCATTCAACTCGAGTTCTGGTTCGCAGGTGTAGCGGGGGAGGCCATAGGTTGATGAAAACCTCAGTGGAGAAGATCGGACATCCCTTCTTCAATTCCGAACTACATAGATCAAATGGATGTCCAGGATATGCGCGATCGATCATGTGGTTGATCGGATAGTGGAGAATGTGTCAACGATGCCTCGGATGGTAGAGATCACTTCTCAATAATTTTAGGCCATCCCACATCGAAATAGTGACTTAGGTTAGGAATGATATATCAATCAAGGAATGTGTCCTTAGGGACAAATTACTCCTCTCCCCCCAACGATGTCACCGCACACTAGTTCTTCCGGTGGGCATGCTTCTGAACCCACTATTGCCTCCTCGGGCACCCTCCTGGTGCCCACTATGCACACCGAGGGGCTTATACACGGCCCCAATGCGCCTCTTGTGGGATGGCCTTGAGGGCTTCCCTTGGGCGTGGTAGACCCCCGGTTCCTGCATATACCTGAGGTCTGATGTCCCCATCTGCACTTGTATGTTTCCCCATATTTTTAGGAAAGGTATAGAACAAATGTACTTTGTTAAGAAGTATGTATAACCAAGAAGATATTCCATAAACAAGTACCAAAAGCCCCTTCCTCTTCTACTCTTCTTCTTCATCCACCATCATTACTTCCTTTATTTTTAGATCATGAATCCCAAATATATTCAATACATTCCATTAATAAAATCATGGATATTTCATAGATCATTTATTTATTCATCATGAATTAAATCATAAAGCATGGTAATATTGTTTTGAGTGATGTGTTTTCCATTAAACACATGTCTGGGACTTTGAAGATCATCTCTTCGATCTTCTTATTTGATTCACAACCTTCAAACATTTAGAAGTTATTAGATGGATCTTCCACTTTCATCATAAAATATAGTAGTGCATGGCCTTTTTCAAATAGTGTAAAAAAGTATCATTTAGTGACATGTGTCTCATAATGTAGGACAAGTTCAACAATCATCTAAATTTAATCGTCTTGGAGAATTGATCAATTATAGCATTTAATGCTTTGAATCAACAACAATTTTCAATGGATTCACAAACATCTTCGACAACACCATTCCTTAAAATATTTACTTCTCATTGAAAAAAAAATAAAACTCTTATGAACTTCAATGTTCATGACTAAACGTTATCAAACTGAGGAACAGGTTCAGACAGTGGGTTCAAATTTTCAACGGTATTCAAAAATGAGGCATTTTCTAGCTTCAGAAACTCATTGGAAATAAAAAGTCTCACAAACTAATACGATGTCATGTATTTCATTCCTCTTATATGAACCCATAAATATTCATACTTTAATTAGCATTTCAGGTTTTGATTCATGGAGTAATGAATGGTCAAATCAAGTGGAATTAAAACCTTAACCAAAGGCACATACAATTCTCACATTCTCCTAGGTTCCAAAAATTAAAGTTCAATAGTTTCATCACTTTATTGACACAAATCAAATGAATTTTAACAAATTCAATTGCTCCCTTCTTCATCTGGGTTCAAAATATGCCTCCCTTTAATGAGTTTGTTTTTAACAATGAAACTTTATTAAACTTGTTCCCACCCATATTCCATATGCAGAGCACTATGCATAACACTTATTCATAATGAAATTGGTATTAATTATTCACATAAACATTCCCTATGCACCTTATCTCAGATACTCACCATCGTATCCCATTTTTATCATTTTACAGCAATTACAGAGGAGTTAACTAATAATCATTTGAGTTGACTTCTTAAAAGTGATTGAATATTTTTTTATAAAAAAAGGTGAGTACCTTAGGATCCAATGAAAACATTCTATTACACTATGTCATAATACACATGCCAAAAAACCTATCCTTTCACACCCCATCCTCATTTCTTAAACAAAAATTCCATAGAAAAGTTAACAATTCCACTTTGCAATCACTCATCCTCATTATTTTCTAAATATGTGATAATATCAACATCTAAGAAGAAGTCATCCACTAAAAATGATTGAGTTAATGTTCAAAATTAACCTCAAAATATCCTTAAGTGATG
Organism: Viscum album; assembly: GCA_963277665.1. Taxonomy (NCBI): domain Eukaryota; kingdom Viridiplantae; phylum Streptophyta; class Magnoliopsida; order Santalales; family Viscaceae; genus Viscum; species Viscum album. Next base: position 1,157,948,093 of record OY728125.1, read on the forward strand.
AAATAATTTGAAAATTTTGATATATTTGGAAAAACAATTTAAAAAAAATTGACATATTTTTTAAATAGACACAAGCATCAGGTTCAAGAGGGGGGACTTTGAAATGACCAACAAAATGAACCCTCTCCCCCACACTTAAAAATCAACAATGTCCCCATTGTTGAATCTCAAGGTGGTAGGCTTCTTAGATCAAAATAGATGGACAATTCAGCACATAAAAGAAATAGGAGGGGTGATAATGAAGTAAAAAAATAATGTTTTCCCCACAAAAAGAAAAATAAAACAAAACAAAAAAATATAAAAAAGAAAATCCCACCATACACCTCTAGTAACACAAGTTCAATTCTATTTTTGAAAAATATTATGATTTGAATGTTTAAAATAATAAAAATTATTTTTTAATGAATTTAAAGCAGTAGAATTATTTATAGTATTACAGCAGAAAAATGAGAATGAAACAGTGGGTATACCAAGATTTAAAATTTAGTCTAGTTAAATGTTCCAATAGAATGATTTAAGCATGCTAGAATTCTGCAAGAATATAAATTCAAAATGAATCAGTGGAAAGTTCCCCACAATTAATTTAATGAAGAATGAAATATGAATGACCGAATTGAAACAAAAATCCTAATTTGAAATAGTACTTCCCTAAATGTGCAGTCGCTTATACATTCATATTTTTTTAGTCACCCCATGTTAGCATTCTGAAAGTTCCTTAGTTTCTTCATCTATGATTATAAAAATGTAAAGATATTATTATTTTCCCCAGAAATTAAATCCAATAGTATACCGAAACCAAGGTATGAGTTAGAGCATTTTATACAATATTATTCAGCAAGAAACTTCCTTCCTACTAGGATTTTTTAAAAGAGTCTTCCACTGGTAAAAATTGCCACAACCAACTAGGGTCCACCAGACCACCTATACCATAACTCAATTAGAAACAAGCAACCAAAACTAATCAATAATGACCCCAAATATGTCAATGAAATGCAGAAATTATTGATCACCAAAGCAGAAAGACCAGAATCCAAGAAAGGATCATTTATTCAAACTGATTTAAAACTGAAAACAAGAAAACCATGTGTTTCCTCACATGAAATACTAGGAATAAAGACCCTAGACAGACATTATTTCCATAAACACAATTCTAACCATGATCATTCAAGGGGTATGATTTAGCAGGGGTGTTTACATCACTATGGTATAAAAAAATCAAAAGTAGGATCACTCAAGAAATTTTCATCGTTATCACTAAGAACAACTCTCCAAAATTCATCCAGCTCACCAAGAGGTTTCATGCCATCCAACTCACCTTGGTCTCAAAAAAACTACTTCATCATCTATTAATATGTTTAAAAATAGCCTATTAAAATATGTTAAGTGATAAAGAAATAATTCATATCTTTTCCAACACTTAGATTCTTTATCAATCCTAGAAACAGAAGAGGAAACACCAATGAAAACATCATAAAATCCTAAAAAATCTTTCAACTCAGAAAACTCAGAAAACTCTTAAGTGAAGGAATCAAATTTAACTTCAAATAGATGTTTCTAAATGTCCACATAGGACTCAAATGATGTAAACCTTTCAAGATTAGTTTGTAAATCATCACACATAGAAACAGACTCGGTAGGTATAAAGGTTTCAAGGAAATGCACTTATTCATAGTAATAATCATCAAGTTTTTCAATTAGACTCAACCTAGAACCTCCTCCAGCTTTAAGAACTCTTAAGTAGTCAACTTCACATGGAAATATTTCATAACTAGGTTAAAATAGATGTGAAAAATGTTGTGACTCACTCTCTAAAATATTTTCAAAGGAAAGAATATGCTAAACAATAAGAGGGTGTGGGGAAAGTGCAGTAGCCAAGGAAATATATTAATTTGGTTGGGGAATCCTTATCTATATGACCTCAAGTGGGAATGACCCATACTCTGCTCTAACCTCAATTTTTAACATTGTTTCACAACAACATCTATCAAATCCCATCTTACCTCATACTGGGGATTTTCAAATACCAAAATATCCTCCACATCATCCGAAACTTGGAGGGTGATTTTCTCGTTGTATACATCAATTATGGGACCACCAGTAGAAGGAAAGGTCTCCCTATGATTATTGGGACATTTTAATCCCATTCCATATCAAGTATTGGGAAGTCTATGAGCAGTTTGAGTTTTCCTACACTCACTAATAGATCATCCACCCTCCCATAATAGTGTGTTAGTGACCTATCATCATGTTGAATAGAAACATATGTTAGTTTAATATCCCTAATACCCAACTTTTTAAACAAGGAGTAAGGAATAATATTGATACTCTATCCTAATTCAGAATGATATCATAGTTTCCCACTTCCTCTTATTTGACACTGAATGATAAAGCCATCAGGTTACTTCAATTTTAGAGGGATATTTTTTTGGAAAATTTCACTACTATCCACATTGAGATATATTTTATCTAACTTCTTACAGTCATTTTTTCAGAAACCATTTAATGAATGAAAAATATGAAGGTATTTTATCTGATTATTCCAAGAAAATCATCTTAATGGTGAAGATTCGAATCATTTTCAACAACCTCTCTTTCATCGCTTTGTTTCAATATTTCTGGGAAGTGAATGGGAGGGGCATAATGTTTTAAAACATGTGGATTTTTCACCTTCTCCTCAAACCCTAATTTCATATTTTCTTCCTTAATAAATTACCAAATAATTTTCCTTAGTTCCTTAGCTTCTTCTTGTGTGGATTACCCCTTCAGTTTGGTTTGTACTTTGCTTTCCTAATTTCTAGAATTGGGATTTAATAGATTTTAATTTTCAAAAACATCTTTTTCATCAATTTCCTATGGCATAGTTTGTTACCTAAATTGTTACTAAAGTTTAATTCCATACCTGATTGTTAATTCCATCACATTTTCTCTTATATTAGGAATTGAAGTGTTAGGAAGCTTTCAATTTTCTCTACCACCTTGATCTATAGCCATTTTATTCATTTGAAGATATAAATTTTGAATCTTAGAATTAGTATCCTTCCTCAATGGAATTATCTCTCCCAGAACATGCTGCAACATCCCTTTAACTCGACTCTATAATTGGATGACTCATCATTATATTGATTTTTGGATGAATTGTTTGTGTTGTGGGTGGATGTTTGGGGCAGTGGGATGGTTGTTTGTGGAAGTGGACTATTTTTGACCCCTTTCTCTCTATATGATAGATTGGTGTGACTTTGATATCCATATTTGTATATATTTTTGAATTTATCATGGATACCTTGATACATATACATATAGTCCACAAGCATGGAACTCTCCTCACATGAAACAGGGAGATCAATTTTTGGACAATATTTTTGAATGTGACCAAACATTCTACAGTGACAGCACTACTCCCTAAGGACTTGATCACAGTAGCAAAATGGGTATTGGTTTTTGCCCCATATAGAACTCACTTCCTAGTACACTTGTGTTTGGGATTTTGATCTAGTTTTTCAAATAATTATTTCAGATTATCAGTAGTGGAGTTAGAGAAGTCACCCCCATAGGATTGGTCAATATGATTCTAGTTGTAAGGGGTGAGAGCATTGTAAAATTTCTCCATGAGAAAATTGGGAGCTAACTTATGGTGGGTAATTTTCTTAAGAAGGCCTTTTAACCTATCTCATTTTTTTCTAAACTAAATCTCCCTTATCCTGAAAAAACTGAGTGATTTTGTTGCTAACATCAATGGTGGTGTTCTTGGGGTATAATTATGATACAAAGGAAGTGACCACCTCATCCCAGGTTTCAAATATTTCCTCATATAATGTTTGGAAGAAATTCCTTGCCCTCCCCTTAAGAAAAAATGGAAAACACCTCACACTCATCTCATCCTCACAAAAATCACATAGAGGGAGTTGGGGGATAGAACAGTAAAATCCTTAATTAATTCTACTGAGTCCTATGTTACAATACCATTGAAATATGGGAGTTCAAAGAGATAAGACTACTTAATCTCATAGTTCTTATACCTAGGGGAAAACCTGATATAAGAAGGGTTTCTTGATTGAGAAGGAATTTGAAACTCCCTAAGTCATGCTCCCTCAGGGGTAGGAACTAAGGGATATGGAACATTCTCATTTTGGTTATCAATAATGTTTTCCATATTTTCTATATATATATTTTTTAAGAACAGAATAATATTTGTTGATTTTTGAAATTGGTGTTTTATGTTCTGTCTTAGATGTTCTAATGTGCATGCATGAAGTGAAAATAAAATACAATTTTATTACAATTATTTTGAGTTTTATATTTTTTTATTTTATCCTTTCTGTTTTTTTTCTATATTAATTTTTTTTGTTTTTTTACTTGGTCGCACATGCCTTCCTCAGAAACAGTGCCAAAATTTGATCATGCACGTTATTGAATATTTGAAAATAAAAAATTTATAAACCCAAAAAACTACTAGTGTTATGGTAATAAGGGTGCCTAACCCTTGAAAAGGTCTGATATTGTGATAGATAAAACTAACTAGAATAATAAAAAAATAATAACAAAAAAAAACTAAAAGAAAATATTAAATTTAATGGAATTTAGTGGGTGTGAAAGTGAAGGTGAAATGGTGAAATGTAGGGCTTGAACAGAGAATAAACAGCACTGATAAATTTACGGTCCTCAGGTATCTTGAATTGATTAAAAAGAGATTCTCTGATCCTGGATAAATTAATTCAATTATTCATTTCTTTGTAAAATAGTGATAATCAACTGAGTTTCCAATTCAATAGATCAATAAATCTTGGTTAAATTACTTGAGTCTCAATATTTCAATCTTCACCCTTGAATTACTCTATTTAATATAGATAAGAGACACATTGACCTTTTCTAATTTTTGGTACTTTGGTCAATGATCCCGGGTGAATTGATTCACTACCTCACCCATTGGTTATTAAGTTGTGTAAATTGATTCTCATAATTAAACAGAAAAGAAAACCAAACTTGAAAATTGCAATGAACAATAAAATTAAAAAACACAAGGGATAAATGGTTGATTGGTTTATTACAACCCAATTACCTTAATCTATTTAACTAAAAATTATTCTGAAAAAAAATAAAAACAAAACAAGGCAAGAGATGAAGCAGAATCTCCTGTGAGATTAATTCCTAAAGCTCCATGTTTGGATCTGATTCCCACTCCTAGCTCAACTGTATATCTCTTCCATCTATTCTGGTGCTCAGGTTAATGAAGATGGTTGAGGATCTGAAGATGGAATGATATAGAAGATCGATGTATAGATGTGGAATGAGGATGAATGGTTCTGTTCTATAGAGTTTCCATGAAAGGAATGACATCTTTGAAATGTCTCCCACCTATTGGAATTGATTGATGAATTTCCCCTACTTCCTCGGGTCAAAGTGGAATGTTGTAGATTGTTCTGAAATCTCCCACCCCCCACTGAATGTTCCCACACGTGTACTTTTAACTACCTAATCGCCTCCCACATCCCCTGTACAATGGAAAATAAAACAAATCATTTTTGAGAGAACAATAAACTTACTGTTATATTTGAAAAGATAAATTGGAAAATATAATTAAAAAATATAGTGAAACTTAATTATTTACATATACCTATTGTTACACTTATTAAAATATATATAATAATATTTATTATAAATAATATATGTATTATTATTATTGTATAGTATATGAAATATATTATATTATATTATAATAAATTAAAATAAAACTGTAAATGAAAGAAAAAAACAATAAAGAAGGGGGGAATCACAGAAGAATAGGGGGGTCTCAGTTCGAAGGGTCGGTGGCCATGGAAGGAAGAGGAAGGAGACTTCGGGTTGTATGGATCGGAAAAGCAAGAGAATAGTGTGTGGAGGAAATTTTCCGAGTAGTGAGAAGTGGCTCGGATGGGGCATGACCTAGGGTTTGAACAAAGATAGGAAGCAGATGCGACGAAGTAGCGGGATGGGGAAGCAACAGTGAAACCATTGGAAGTGTGATAGTGAGATAGGTGGGAGAGTGGTGTCACCATAAGGATTTTAGGGAACGGTGGTGATAAAAACATTAAGGAAACATTGGTAGGATGGTATGGTGTAAATCGAGTCACCGTAACCTACGGTGACTTCTACAAAAAAAAACCAAAAACAACAATTAAATAAATCAATAATTTAATAAAACTAAATAAAAACTAAACAAGGTTAAAAAAATAAAATTAATTACATATTATTCAAAATAAAGTGTTTATTTGGATTAAAAATTATTTACAAACAAATTAATTTATAATAATTAATATAATTAAAGTCACTTCCATAATTAATTAACCAATTAATTAATTAAAGTAATTGTTGACATTAAAGTTAAATAAAACAAAGACTAAAAAATATTTAATGAATAAAATAGAATTTTTATGATCAGTTTATTTATTTAATGAATAAATAATAAATGTGAATAAATAATTAATTAAGTTAGTTAATCAAATTTTTTTAAATTGAAAATAAATTACGTAAAGAATTAATTAATTAAATGACATTGTTATTCTGGAATACAATGAAATAATGAAACAAATAAAAGAATAATGAAATTAAAAAATGAATGATTTTAAAGAATAAATTAGTTGTGTCATTGAAAAAACAACAATAGAAAGCACTAAAGACACACTTTTAAACATGAATACATTTTTTACATTGTAATTGACAAAATACTTAAATTATTGATATTTCAACAGAGTAATTTTTTTATATTGAATGTTTAATAAAAAATAGAAATAGGTGTGGAAAAAGTGTGAAAACACATCCACATCAGAAGTTATCCCATTCTTAAAATAAGAGGGTGCATGGGTGGATATCCAAAGCCCAAAAGAGGGCACACATGAGGTTATCTGAAGCCTAAAAATGAAACACAAGTGGTTACCCCAATCCAAATATGTTACAAATGTATTTGGGGTAGTCTTGAAATAAGTTTTTCTATTCTTATGTGTACGCAAAAAATATATGTCCTATGTGAGTGTTATATTCTAATAGATCATGATCTTTGATTCCATAATTATTTTTGTCATATAAAATTCAATTCTTTAATCCATGACTCATGTTTATAATCCATATTTCTCCAGGGCATAGTTTACATATGTTAACCATATGTTCTCATACCCTTATTCTCATGTTACTATTTTACCTCACTGGTTTAAAATTACTGAGAATCTGATCTCACCCATTCTTATGCATACTTTCACAAATTTATGCTAAAAAGTAATTTTTATGATTTTTATAAATTTTTCTTGTTCAGAAGAATATAGTGGGAGATGATTTAGTTCACCTATGAGTCACTTGAATAAGTATCCATGTTTCTAAAAGAACTATACCCATATGATTCTTGCATAGTATATTATGTTATGTAATGATTTTCATCTATTAAGATGTGATATCTAAATATGAGAAGTGTGGGTAATTATAGTCACTTGAGATACACTGATATTCCTAATGAAATAATGGATTAATAGAAGACTACTTTCATATGTCTCTATAGAATTTTAACTTATCAATGTATGTCTTTTTTATGTGCAATGACCCAAATACCATTTCTTCAGTGTTGGGAAATAATTTTCATGGAATGGAAAAAGAGTTCGTTGAAATTTTCATAGATCATTTCATCTTATAGGGAATTTCATTTGAAATATTATTTAAAAACCATAACCTATAAGTTGAAACATGTAAAGTAACTTATAGTATTATCAACTGGTATAAATTTTACTTCATGGTGATAGTGGGAAATATTCTTATCCATAAAATCTCTAAGGGTGAAATTCAAGTTGACCTCAGTATAGTCATATTAATTAAATAACATCAATATCTCAATATGAATTGGGAAATTAGAGTCATTCTAGGTCGTTCTAGTTTTTATTAATGGTTTGTCAAATATTTATCATATATTTCCCAACCCCTTAATAATTTTTTTAGGAAAAGAGGAGGAATTAAAATTTGATGACACATGTAAGGAGGATTTGAAAGAGGTGAATAATATGATAATCATAACCCTATCCTGAATTTATTCAGTAGGGAGGAACCATTTTAGTTGATTATTGATTCCAGTGATATGTAGTAGGAGAAGATTATAAATTTAATGACAATATAATATTCTGACCAATGTACTATGCCAGTAAAACCTTAACAGTGTGTTATCTTAATTACACTAAAACATAAAAGGAACTCTTATTTGTAGTCTCTGATTTCAATATGTTCAAAAAATATCCTTTTTTCTTGAAGGTGAGAGTACACAATGATCATGTTTCACTGAACTACTTTATTAAAAAATACACCAAACACCATTTTTTCAAATAAATATTGCAGGTTTTTTAAATTAATATTAGAATTGAAGACAAAAGGGTTTATAAATGTGGTGGAAAATTATATTTCTAGGATCTATTTTCATAATCTTTCTAAGGACTAATACGTAGAGATTCAAGATGAATTTACAGTCAAACATCTCTTTATAGTTAACATCATAGTAATGTCTTAGTATGTTGAAATTGTTAATCATCTTGACATTATAGTGATATATACACACATGTCATACTAGAAAACAAATTGTCAATTATAAACTATTTTTGGGATAATCCACTACTAATCAGGAAATGTCATGAAGAAATATTAAGAATTTGTAATCCCTAGAACAATATTTTTAGTGTGTTAAATTTTCACCTATAATAACCAATAAGAGGAAATCATGTTCAAGATCATAAAATATTTTTTCTTACAAATTGGTTTTTTGGAATATGATATAGAAGGACAAAATTTCTATTGTAAATGCATGTGATCATTTTTATAGAATAAGGAACATTTGGAAATATTGATAAAATTCCAAATAAACCCATTATTGGATATGAATTATTTTATGTTTGGTTAATTTAATTTATAATGTTTTTCTATAATTAAAGTGGAAACACATACATTTTGTTTTATGTAGATTATGTTTCTATGTGGGTTGATGATGATGAAACTTATTCTAACACGGTAAAAGTGGTTATCAAGTCTCTAAAATGAAAAATATTTCTCATTTTGGAGTGCCCAAAATTATAATTAGTTATATAGGAAACCAATTTAAAAAATATATTTATGGGATGAACTAAAGAAGCTTGGGTCCTGTTACAACACAAGCACCCCATATCACCCACAAAAAAGAGGGAAAGTGGAACTTTGAAATCTAGTTTTTAATAATATTCATGAGAAGGAAGTCAATAAAATATGGATATATTGATTTATAATGATTTATAATCAGTTATGGGACCACTAGATAGGATTAAATACACTATTTGGGATTTCCTCATTCTGGTTAAAATATGGGAAACGCTTTCATCTTCTGGTGGAACTCACCCTATGACCCATATGAGTAATCAATGTTGTGAAACAGAATGAAGATACAGTTGGAAGGGGGAGAATATTAATTCAAGATGATCTTGGGTAAATTCATAGAGAATAATTTCTCAAGTTTTATATAAACATGAATAAGACAAAAAATGGAATGACAATACCATTGATGGGAAAAACATTCAAATAGATGATAAAGGGATTTAATTAAAATCGTGATTGAATTTATTTATAGGTAATCTATGTTAGAGATGGTCAAGATCATTCATCAACACTCAGTTTTTTTCAAATAGAGATATGGAAATTGAAATAAATTATGTTCCTCCTTTAAATGTTAATGGAAATAATCTTAACGTCTATTTTGATCAATATTATGTTTGAAAAATTCTTTACCTATTATTTAAATTACATGTGAATCAGGTACATTGAGCTTATGAATCTAAATAAAGTTATAACTAGGAGGTAATTGAGGAATATTTTCACTTTTAGTATCTTTATTTAATTTTATGATTCCTTAAGATATTGCTAGTTATTTTTGATTCATGACTATCATAATACATTAAGACATGAAACCCAGAAACTCTGCATGATTCTAAAATCCAACCAATGATCCCTTTACATTAGAGGTTTCCCATGTTGTGGAATACGTATCCATTTTATAGTGACAAATTAATTGAGTATTAACATAGGAATTAGATTTTTCTATGTTGAAAGCCCATGTACTGTAAAAATTTCAAATTTGGGTAGATTATAAAATTCATCACCATCACACTAAAAAATCAAAATCTCACTGTAGGTTCTTATTGATTTTAGATTTTAAATATTGGACACAACCACCATGAAATGGTCAGACAAACACATAATAAAATCCAAAAAAATGCTGTTTCGGATCACTATAAATCATAGAATATTCTTTTCAAATCTCTAAATTTCACAATGTTGTCCTAGAGTCCCATTTTTTAAATTATTTCATTCCATGAGAAAGTTTTTAAACCACTTTTCCACAACATTTTTATTACACCACTAGGTATATCTCAATATAAAATATTGAATTTTTGTGCCAGAATATATTTTACACCCTCTACTGTATAAGTTTACATTCTATTCTACAATGTGTTCAACCTTTTAAATTTCTTTACCAAATCCTATTTTCATGTTGCATGTCCACTATATCCTCTATTTCTATGCCCAAAGGTATTTTCCCTATACATGGATTTGTTTTTCATTATCTTGATATGAAAAATTTAACACTCTCCATGAAAATATATCTTCCACTACTCTATCATCATCCCATGTTCATATTGTTCCCCACTTCACAATTTCCACATTCCCTCCTTTGGTTGAACCCCATTTTTTAGAAAAGTGAGAACATAGGATATAATATTAAAGTAAATATAGGATATAAGATTCTATAGGAGGGTATTTTATATTATCATTTTGAAATATGGAAATAATACCACTAGGGAGAGAGGTAGAGTAATGTAACACATAATCGGTCGCTATTTTTTTAGAAAGACCGTCATAAAGTTAATTAGATTCATGATAGATGTGTGTGATAATGTAGTTCATAAAAGCGTGAATGTCCAGAAACTTTTCCCATTCAACTGTAAACTTCCTTGAAAGATGAACCAAACCCATCTTTACAGCTTGGAAAATGGTGGTAGAGTCACACTCAAACCATAACATATCTAGCACCCATGTATACACAAAAATGATAAGTACAACCAATTACACCATCTACTTACCATTTTCATAAAGTATCCACCATAACTAATTTGTCCCTACATACCAATTACTATATAACTCCTAAAATTTTCCCCAACCATCATCACCCAGAAACCATTCCTTAATAATACCCATTTAACTATTTTGAAGATAATTAATTTTTTCTCTAGATGAAGGGTTTTTAGAGGAATACTATGTTCAATAATAAGGAATTGGACTTGTATATCTTGTGGATGATTGATATAGACCCCAAATTTATCATTTTATTTGATGATATATATTTGGACCACATCTGTTAGGTTTGGTATGAAACATATACTATGCTTATTTTTTAATTCCTCACTACATTTCATTTTGTATCTAGGAATGTTTTCTTTTTGATTGGAATAAAGAATTTTAAATTTAATCTTTCTGATTTTTGTATTGGATTGTGTATTTATCGATTCGATTTTGATTCTTATATAGTCAGGAGTAGTTGGTCATAGAATATTTCATGGATAATTTAATGAAAATGTGGAAACATTTGGAAGTGGTTCCCATTATTCAATATAATTCCACTAGAACAAATAATACTAAACTAAAATCTTCCCTCCTTTGAATTTTACAGCAATTTATCATGAATTCATTCAAAGATAAGCGTGATTCACAAGGACTTGTGGGTAATATTTATGTGATGATTCTATTTACCATTAAGGAAAAAAATAAAGTTAATATGGAATGTAAATTAATTATTTATTTTGAATCCCTTTATATGAAATAATAATATACCCTCATGTGCCAAATTTTCATATTGTATTTAGCAAATAATTTTATGGACTTCGACTTGGTTATCCCATTTATATTCATTTTTAGTTTTGAGATAATTGATTATATTTGGATTAAAGAATGGGGACACATTAATTTTGGAAGATGATTATTCCATATATGGTTTAATAGAAGGAAAGGAAGATCAATAACAATACACCTCTTGGCCATAGGTATATCATTTATGAACTATACATGATCCTCCACCCCTTCTACCACATTCATTTAATAATTTTTTAGGGAAAAATTCAATATTATCAAAAGTTATTGATAAATATTTGTATCAATTTAGGGATTTAATGTGACACCACACAATTTTTTCCCACTATATTACAGAAAAACATTCCACCTCTATCTATTCCACTATTATTACATTCAGTTCTTAATACATATCACCTGGTTGGAACCTCTGCACATGGTACCCCGGGAGAGTCAACACTAACCACTATAGAGCACACATACCACTATAGAGCACACATACCACTAGAAACTACATCGAGATTCCAACTGTTAGTTCCCAAAGACATTTAATGATCTATAAAATTAAATCCAGTTTGAGAATAAGGACTAACATAATGGAATGTGACCATTTCATGATATTACACAATTAGATCCATTTATTGACCTAGTTTCTATGTGGGATATTACACTTTAGGTATTTGATCTAGACCAGATGTTTGGGGTTATTCTGTCATAAATTCCTCCTATGTGTATCACCCCACCTATGCTACCATAATTTCATTCCACCCCATTAGCCTATCCATCTGAAAATTCTTTTCAGGTAGAGATATATCGTTTTATTACCAGGGCCACCACGGCTCCACGTCCCACATCAAAATTGGACACTACTATTATATATAAATCAGAACTACCAATTTATCCATTAGGTACATAAGAGGATGCTTATAAGGAGTCACAAGAGAATATACCATGGTATTATAATTCACCCATTTTTTTCTTTTAGTTATATTTCTTTTTATTTCATTTTTTCAATTTTAGCACATACATTTTTTCATTTTTAGTCACACTCCATACAAGAAAATATCATCTTTCACTTTATTATCTCTTTTATAATTGTTTTTATTAATATTTCATTTTTAATATAGATTAATAATATGATGTCTTTTCCCACCAAAAAACTAAACCATTATCATGGAGAAAAACTTTACTTACCTGTTTACTTTGTTTCCCATTGTATTTTCATGCTTTTTCTTTTAATCTAGTTGAAAATTTTAGGGACAATTTATTATTCTAGTTTGGGGGAGCCTCTTTTAATATCATTGGGTTTTCCCCCTTGGGATAAAAAATGAGACGGCATCACCTATCAGATCTATTTTCACATGTGGAAACTTTTTGTTTCAATATTTGCATAAAAGTGTAAATCAAAAGATGAAATTTTTTAAAGTTCAATATTATTCTAAATTTAAGATGTTTTTCATAGATTACTAATATTTGTTTCATTTATTAACATAGATTATTAGAAACATGTGTATATTAGATCAATTTTTTGTTTCTATGGAATAATTTTATTGTATAACTTTTTAGTACATAATCTAAAGATTATTCTAGTATATTTTTAGATATTTTTTCTAATAATACCTTTTTTGAGAAAATTAGCGTTGTGCACAACTATTATAACTTTACTTTATTTATATTAAATATTGATGTTTTTTAATTGCATTAAAATGTTTTAGGTAATCGATTTGTTAAATTTTATCCCATTTGAAAATGATAAATACATTAAATTGCATATTTTATTATACCATAGAAAACAAGAAATTAATTGGTTGGAAGCTACCTTACAAGAAATATAATCATTAGTACAATATTGATTTGAGTATAAAATCATTATTGTTTATTTTAGCAGAAAATGGGAGTCATTTATTTTAGGTGAAATTCTTCTATTGAAATGGGATATCGGGTTTGGTTCTCATGAGTTATTAGGAAAATGGTCTATTAATTAGGCATTGTGCATTATTTCATCATCTTGTTTACAAAACACATGTTGGGTTATATCTATACAGATTATGAAGTTACTATTAATTGACTAATGTTATTTATCATTAGTTATTTAGTGGTGGATGTGAGACTTCTCTCAGACACAACTATTTAAAAATCGAAAAAAAAAATATTTGTCTTCATAGGGTTAAAATGACCATTTATTGACCAATGATCTTGATCATTTGGGGATCAGTTCTAGATTTCATAACATTATAAATCTTACCTTTTAAAAAAGAGGGCATTAATGTATTAGTTAGTGATTAAATAGTTTTTTATTCATATATTGAATTCTATTTAAAGTGTTTTTTAATACAATTTAAGGGAGAAGTCATTTCATTCAATTTAACTTGAATTTATTACATTGTAGTTTTCAAACTCAAACCTCATTTTATACCTTATATTTTAACATTAACTTCATAAAATACCAACCTTATGCATCATAGATATTATAATTTTAATGGAAAATTTATCATTTCTGTACTGATTGTCTTCTTAGTGGATATTGAGATAAGATACAATCCTATAGACAGAGAACATCTTGCTTGAGATGGGCACAACAATATTTCAAGAAATCCTAAGTGATGAGTGGAATTATCCTTTTAAAAAAACTATTAGATTAATTATTACAGACACTAATGAAAATATGAATAATGTTAGCAAAAATATAAATTTATATTGATTTTTAAAATTTAAATGAAATATGATTTGAAATTTATCCCTCTTATTAATTTTATTTATTTTATAAGTTTTAGTTTTAATTTTATTTCATTTTATGAGCATCATATTTTTAAAATTTCCCCATAATGTACATTGATCCTTCATGATTTTATTTTGAGGTTTCTTCTTAGGGAAAAAAACTATTCAATTGTGGTAGATTGTTATAAGTTCTTTTTCAATATCATTTTTAGTCACATTTTTTAATAATTCTAAACAAAATTATTTCCCTTATTATGAAATTTTTATCAGTTTGGATAGAGTTTCATTATTTCATAGGCTTCTGTAATGTGATTTATTTTTGAATAATATGATCCAACTAGGCCCCAACCACTATATTTCAATGTTATATGATGAATACAGATATCCTACATAGAAATTATGACCATTATATCATAAATGACATAATTTTCAAAGGAAAAAAATGTAATTATTCTGACACCATATAAAATATTATCACACCACACCCTTCATAGCATAGGGGAAATAATTGGAAAACATTATCCAACCCTCAAAAAATGGAGGAATATATATAGAAACCCAAATGGGGAAGCTGGCCTATAAAAATACAGGGAGTGCCGGATTATAAGCGGCAGGCATAGCATTAGCCGTGAAAAATGGTGGACAATAGAAAGTACCAGTGCACAAGGTCCAGGACTATATAATAGTGGAGTGAGACTTTCACCAGTGTGGGCTGACACATAGTGGCAATAGGGGTCCTTCGATGCTAGACCAACATCAATACTAGTTTCTACCTAGAAATATTTTATTCAGAAGTGACCATTTATTATGAAAAATTATATATTATAGAAAAAATGGTCTAATTCAATAGAATAAACTGCTACACCATAAATTGAGGAGTATATATAAGAGAAAATATTCTAGAATATCCACCCCACTGAATAATTCCAATATTATGGAGGTAATGTTTTGGTAGTGATTCAAATATTTGAGTCTTTTTATGGACTTTCCATATACATATGAATATTTTTTAGAGAAAATTAGACTCGTTCAACTTATTTTCAACCATATCCAGGATTTTTAGGACTTGAAGGCCTTAATATTCTAGGAATTCAATTTCAAATTTAGAATTGGTTTTCCTCACTGTAGACCAGGGAATATGACCTTAGAAAAAGTATATTTCCTTTCGTTTTTACAATAATTATGAAGTTTCTATAGGATATTGTGAAATATTTTAATTAAATAATATACTATATCCTAAAAGGATTTATTAATATTTTGAATAATAGGAGGGGAACTAAAGGAAATTCAATGAGGATAAATGATTGAATTATTATAGGGGAGTGGATTGTTTCTTTTTAGAGAAATATTAATTTTAGTTCTTATAGAATCAGGATGTAAATTTAAATTTGAGTAAATGAATTTTTATTAATTTGTGAAATTTTACATAATCACTCCATAGTTAATCCTCATCCATGAAATCATCTATTCACCTCATGAAGGAAAATCAATATAACATGATTGAGTAGTATTTTATGGGTTGTTGGGTTAAGATTTAGGCGGATTAAATTCTAATTCAAAAATAAAAAAATTCACGGTGATTCAATTATAAGGTATTAATACATATTTGTGTTATATTAAATAATTACAACATTAAATAATTTATAAATGGAATGATTATTGAGAGACAAACCAAAACATAGTATAATGGAATTAGAGAGTGAAGTAAAAACTCATTCCACCTCTTTCTTATTTGAATAAATATAATTTGTCGATGTTTATTAGACAACCTATATAAAATGCATCAATAAAATATTTATTACAAATAGTATTGAGATGTAAAATTATATTTTCTAAAGAATTCTAACTATTATTCCCCGCATTTTGACTTATTATTAGGCTTCATCACATAAAATTGATAAATAATCTATATTTTTTATAAAATTTTATTTATCACATAAAATAATATCTCTATTATTTACACATAGACTATAGTGTATCCTTTAGCTAGTATTTTTCCATTGAACATATTTGATGCTCATTGAGATGAAAATCAGGAACATGTTGTTAGGGTGGGCTTCACACTATTCCCCTTGGGTATGACCTTGGTAATTAGTTTTCCTAAAAAATATATAGTAGTGTTTTGAATTGTGCGATTCATGTTTTCACTTATTAAATTTGACCCACATTCTTGTGAATTAACAACAACTGTGAACATTTAAATTCATTTTTAGTTCAAATTTTGAGATTCAAAATTCTTTGACATGTTATTATACTTTCTATAGTATTTCAAAAATACACATGAAGAGAATGTGTACCATATAAGGTATATCATTTTTAACATATGGAATAATTGTCACTCGCCTTATAAAATGAAATAATTATATTCATCATAATCTTTTACAACCTCTGGTGGTGCAACAAATGATTACTATTCAGATTCTTCTTCATTATTTATAGTATATGGGGCTTACTTATTTATCAATATGAATCAATCATTTGGTAGTATTTGAACATCACTGTTTCCTATCATGTCTAAATCAGCTGACTGATCTTGAATTCTTCAATTGGTGTTTCGATCATTTATTTTAATGGAATGTTATCCTTGTGAGGATAACCCTCCCTGGGGTCCGTATATTTTATTTTAGATAGGACAAATGTGTAAAACGTTGAGTTTTTTGTGTGTATTAATTTCTTAAAATAAATTTTTTAATTGAGATTTATATACTAAACACAAAACATAAGTGAACATTACATTATAAAATTTAAACATTAATAATATGAATATCTAATTTGTAATCAAATAAATAAAAACCCATTGGTAATTAATATGATATAAGTATAAAAACACTTAAAGTCTATACGGGTCATTTTTTCCACAAAATGGTGTTTTCATTATATTTTTTATTTTCATTTAAGAGATTTATTTTTGAATTTTTGTATTTTAATATTATGAGAAAAAATTAAAGGATAAATGTTTTATATCAAAATTAAGTTATAGTGATTTTTTGGTATTTTTATTAAAATATATATATATATATATATATATATTGGGTGAGTAATGAAAAATAATGATTTTACAAATACCCTAATATTTTTTAATGTATAGTAATGTATTATTGAAATGATAGGTTTTTTAAAAAAAATCATAGATGATATATAAATTTAATAGGTAATATAATTAAATTAAAAATGAAATGCTTAACATATAAATATGTGTCCCTCATTTTGGAAAACAATGTATTGTTTATTTAGTGGAAAAAAATATTTATTCTTAAATTTTAATCAACTATTCACAAGGTAATTCCATTTTTTAGTTTAAATTTAATTTAAAATAAGTCTTCATTTATTTAAAATAATCTAATTAATTATATTGGAATCAACATTTCTCCTTAATTTGATGTAAAATAATTTTTATACATAAAAATTTAATTTTTATAAAAATGATTTTTCATTGGGTTTTATGAACATATATTAAAGGTAATGTTTACCGAATATGGAAATTGAATAATATAAAATGGATTCAATATTTTTTATAAGTTCAATTTCATTTTCATTTAAATTTAATACTCATCATAGCAATAGTTTTCACAATAGAAAATTTCAAAAAGATTGACAAACATGTTAAACTATGAGATAACGATTAAAATATCCATAAATAGTGTATAAATGTGATAGTTTTATTGCATTTTAACCTTACACTATATTAACTTCTAGATTATACTAAATTATAACAACTTTACATAATAAATAGATTTATTATTTCTCTAACATTCCTCATATTTATAAGACTTCCTCTCCTCTCACATATAAAACGGAAACTTCTCTTCTCACTTCCTAACACACTTTGAAAACTCTATCTCAACCATGATCTACCCAAATTCCACCCATAATCTAATACCAAATTTTTATAGGTCTATATATCATCTAAATACATATCCTAGATGTCTTATTGTGTAATTAATAGAAATATATCCATTGGGGAAGTATATGTATTGACCAAATTCTTTTAAGTTTATTTCATCTATGACCTCGATAAAATGTATTACAACCATCCTAACATAATAATATCAGTATCATGAAAATATATTTTTTTAATATTGAACAATTATTTACCATGAGTTTCCCTTCCTGTTTAAAATAAAAACATTGCTTGTCTGTACATGTGTAATACCACCTCTATGAAGTAACATGTTCTTTCATATCCAAATCACTCTGATGATTAGAAAGATATTGTTAATAGATATATATTTGAGGTTTATGAAATAATATGTATTTTATAGAGATACATTATTATCTATATTAATTCCCACCAATTCATAGTAAAATGATATCATGACTCATTCGTACATGTGGACTTCCAGCTGCATGAATAGATATAGTTTTTTTTCATTATCACCTCACATGGATGGTTATATGTGATACCCAAACAAAGATTCCTAAGATTGTTCCTCATAAGAACGTAATTTGAATTTTTTATTTCATACCAACTATAAAATTATCAAACATATCTATCCCATTATTGCATGAATTAATGAAAATTTAACATTACATACATTTCCATGACCTTTTAGTCCAAAATCTTCATAGAGTTATGAATAAACATAAGATCAAAAAACCCATGTATTTATCAACTGATGTATATATTTTTACACTATATGAGAAACTACTTAATCCATAACAATACTTAAAAATCTCTCATAAATTATCCAAACATGCTATAATGTTAAATATAACACACATAATAGTTTTCATCATAACCTTGGGAAATGAAAACATAAGATGGGGTGAGATCAAACACTCATTAAGGGAAATATTACAACTCAATAAATCATGGAATAAAAATGGAATAAATATTTTAGAAGTAATATGTTAAAAACATGCATCCATAACAAACTTAAACTAAGAGCATTCTCTATCTGGGAGAAAAATGAAAACATGGGTATCAATAATTCTAATCTCATACTGATGGAATAAATGATTTTAGATATCAAAAATAATTTAGTGGAGGCCTTATTCAAGTAAAATCTACATTTATGGGATGATTTATACACAAAAACATGAACATTGTTTTTCCCATGAGACATGTTGAGTCATTGATGGAATATAGAATTTTATGTCCCACCTATCATATAATTATGTATAATTTATTTTTAATAAGTGTCAACAAGACATTTAATAAAATTCCCCAAGGAACATATTTCTAAATAAAAACAAATATATCTATATAATCAATTATATAGAATTACACTGAAAAATTATTCTTCATTGGAATTCATTAATAATCATGGATATCAATATACATCCACATGTTAATAAATGGGACAACATGTTCATAAAAATCCATAGAAATAAGGAGGATGGTAAAATAATATATAGAAAACATTCCAATTATAATCCTTAATTGAATGAAAACACAAAAACACCAATAATTTTCCCCAAGTCAATAAATAATCTTTCTTTCTAGGTGAACATCTTCCAATCTAAATTTTTAAAATTAGATGTTCAACTTTTGTAGGATAATTAGTATACTATGATGCAAATAATAGAATACAATGATCATAATCCAACCAGATAAAGGATGTGGGTTTTCGAAATATTACATTTCCCGAGTTCAAAAAAGTAAAAATACGAGGGTTTGGATGTAAAAAAATACCATCACTATAATGCCCCAACCCTCGTTACCCAGAGTCGGTGCATTATTACTTAACATTGGGATGATAAAAAAAGATCAAGTCTCGAAAGACCGATTAGTTTATTAGCCTTGGAAATACTAGATACATTCAGAAGTTTTAAATTACATTATAAAATAAAAAACTACAACAACATAGTCTCCATAGGCCACACTGATATCCCATTGAATATCCCTACAGGTTAGTCATAACAGACTTCTTCGCATCATATAAAAAATAAAAAATATAAAGGGGTGAGATCATATGCTCAGAAAGGATAACAATATACCGAAATCTTTAATAAATAAGAATAAACATTTAAGGCAATGTAAGACTAGATAAAAAGACTTTTAAACATGAACATCAGATTAATATGGCAATGATAAAATCAAATAATTCCATTTACTTATTCACATGGATATTATACTAGTTGAATAATCACATGCAATATCAATAGCCACATTCATAATGATGGAATGCATAATTCCAGACTTTATAACCACATAGTCATTGCGTTGTGCCGTGACGACAAATAAGATTTTGTCAAAGCCTTGTTCCAAGACACTAGTTTGTCTCATGACACCTACTGATGCATCGAGGAGCTATAGCGGGCTCCACCTACCACTTACTAAGTCCAATGCATTCCTCATATGAAAATTTTTAAACATAACAGAAACATTTGTATTAAAACTAGCATATGAAATGTCAATACATTATCCATAAACCATGAATGGTGTAAAAATAACACATCCAAAGTTAAACATATCACATAAACATCAATAAAATATGGATGTTTTTATAATAAATCAACTTCAAAAAACCGTAAAATCCATCAAATGATGTTGACATAGATGAAATCAAAACTTTTTTTTTGAGTCATATCTCTTTCTATATTGAAATCATTTAAAAGTAATATAATTATAAAAGAAAACAATTATTTTGAAAATATTATTATAAGCTTGTATTGGAATCTTCGACGATTTTATAATGGCGAAAAACAATTGCACCCTCCGTATAAGTTAAAAAACATTCTTACCTTAATTTTGTTGAAAAGTTCATAAAGTACCTTGTTTGGAAAATGACGGAAATATTCCATTCAAAACATTTTTAAAAAAGTCAAGAAAGGGTATAAATGACTTTACCCCATAGTCTAGTAAATATTAAAAATGTTTTGAAATGCATTTTTAAGAAAACACGGATGTGGATGATAAAGGGGTCCCAGTAGAAACTTACGTAAAAACAACCTCCGATAATAAAGAGATTGTAAAATGAAGCCTTACCTTGTACTTTTCCTTGGTCGAGGGTGCAGTAACCTCCTTTTTAATAGATAAATAATTGTTAATAAATTATACAATAACTATATACATAAATATAATATCATATATGATATTATATTATTGCTTTGATAATGATATTTCGGTAGTATCATCGTTTCAGGTGTTAACTGGTTCGTTTTCATTTATATGATTTGTTATGTAAGTAATGTTCGTTATGGATAGGATGAATCTTATTCATATTCAGAATGATATTAAGTATTTAAAAATTATTTTTAATCATCAAATTAAAATTAGTCTTGAATGGATATGATGGGGAAGGAATCTCATCACGTTCATGGAGACGGTAATCTGTTCGTACGCCCGAGCGACAATATCATTATTTTGATATTAAAATCATATATAATTGGAAATTATATCATATATAAATAATCATTATCATATTATATTTATTTTTTAAATCATTTATACTCATTTTTATACCTATCCAGATGATTAAGTGTTTGAATAACAAACTACACCACGACGTGGAGACGGTAATCTGTTCGTACGCACGTATGGTGACTTTGTCATTTGTAGGATGGATATAAAAATGAACATGGTTGTACCATTTTTATAATAACATAATAGTACATATAGGATATTGGATTTACTATTTTAGAATGGAAACAACAAATAAAGAGGATGTGGAAGAAGAAAAGAACTTGAATGAGGTGATGAAATGCTGACCTCTTCTTCGGGTTCTTCCTTTTGATTTGATAAAAAGGGATCCTTAGGTTAGATTTATTACAAAA
Organism: Viscum album; assembly: GCA_963277665.1. NCBI lineage: Eukaryota > Viridiplantae > Streptophyta > Magnoliopsida > Santalales > Viscaceae > Viscum > Viscum album. The sequence continues at coordinate 1,157,970,398 of OY728125.1, forward strand.
TTAAGGCCTCTAGGATTAAGGTAGGGAAATTTGGATTATATTTGGTTGGGTTTTGGCCGATCCAAATGTCTTTGAAGGTGTTAATTGGAGATAAGGGGAAGTTCCCTTTTATAAGAGGGGTGAGGGGAAACTTAGGAAAAGATTGAAATATTATTTAATAATAAAATTATTTTCTATTTCTAATGGATCAAAAAATAAATATTTAAAGGATAATGTGGGGATGGTTCGAAAATCTCTCAACCAATAGCTTTTAGATAGGTTTGGGTCACTATATTAACCTTATCTTTTAGATTTTACTCTCAGTTAAATAGTTTTACATATACCACGTCTCTTTGTATTTTCATATTATATGGTTAATGAAATTACAATAAACTTCAATATAACCCCAAGTGGTTGAATAATGATACACCTATCCTTATATTATATAAGACTTTTGTCCAAACAATATATTTTTAGGATTATTATATCAACCGATAATATTTTATTTGTTTTAAAAACTCATTTATGTCAATGCTGACATTATTTAATAATTAATTTTTGTTAAAGTCCTAACCACTTTATTACTTCAAAATAAATACATTTAATCAACCCTAACATGTAATATTAATATATAAAATTATTTTATTTCATTAAAAGTCTAAAATTAGATTTATTTTGATATTTATAATATCAATTATTTTAATCATTCATTAATATGGTAATTACTCCATCATCATTGTGTCAAAAATAAATTTAATAATATAATATAGACAAATTATAAATAAAATAACATTATGTAGGAAATATTTTTATATTTCTAATTAATATTTATAGCCGAATTTATATTGTGTGTAACCCTATATTAAAAATGCTTTATTTATTAAACTTTGAATTTTAACTCTTTTAACTCTTCTTTAAATAAAATAATAATAAATGTCATAATCTAATCCAAGTGGACCAAATAGGGACATATTTTATTGCTAATTTTGTTTTCGGTCGAATTATACTTATCCAATAGAATTAGGACATGTGTTAGGGTAATAATAATATCATTTTTACCCTTAATTGCCCTATTTATTTTTAACTGTGGTAAATAAAAGTAAAAAAGTTACTATTCACCAAAAATTATATTCATCCTATTGAACCAAATTTTACCTACTGATATCAACCGTGTCTCTAGAATTTTTTAAATTCAACTCAAAAAAGCAGTAAAATTAATTTTTATACAAATTTGGGAATGCTCCTAGGAGGTGGGTAAAAGACGGTAATAAGTTCGATAAAATTTTATATATCTAAACTCATTAAAAAATGACTCCAATGAATTACATTGAACTTATATAGGTATTATGTATCTATTTTGACCTAAAATAAATTTAAATAAAATAAATAATTTTTTAAATAAAAATGTCGGTTTTAAACAATAACTCAGTGTTTTCCCTATTCATCAAAAATTGAATGTTTTCAGAAAAATACCAAAAATTCACTCGAAGGTAATTTCGAAATTCTGAATCCAAAAATGAAATCCATTTTGAAAGATAAATTTTATAAAATTTCAAAAAAGTTGGTATTACTATTCATAATGGCTAGTTTGATTGGTCGTGGTGTGTTAGAATCTCAAAGTTGCGTACAATGCAAGATATTGCATTCTTCAAAGGGAAACGTACCGTGGAAGCCTGGGGTGTTACATTCTTCCCTCCTTAAAATAATTTCATCCTCAAAATTTCTAGAATATCACTGCATAAAAAGATTTAGGTTGTTCTTCATCATAAGTTCCTTAGGTTCCCATGATGCCTCTTCCATATTATGGTTTCTCTAAAGAAATTTTAACTGACGATTCATCCAGTTTCTTAGTACTTGTTCTCTAGTATTAAGAGTTTTGACAGGATCCCCAAAATAAGACAGATCAGGTTCCAGTTCAATTTCCTCATAGGTGAGTACATGTGATGGGTCAGGCATGTATTTTCTCAACAGTGATATGTGGAACAGATTGTGAACTTTGGAGAGAGTTGGCGGCATATCCAACCGGTAAGCTACAGCCCCAATTCATTCTAGAATTTTGAAAGGTCCGATGTACCTAGGACTTAGTTTACTCTTCTAACATAATCTTATAACTCCCTTCCATGGATATACCTTCAAGAAAACCTGATCTCCTACCTAAAATTCCAAATACTTCCTTCGGTTGTCGCTATAGCTCTTCTGCGTACTTTTTTTTGTCTTTATGTGGGTTTGGATAACCTTTAACTTTTCCATCATTTACTCAACAAGTTCTAGACCTACGAGTTTTATTTCACCAACATCATCCCAACAAGTTGGTGTGCGACATCTCTTTCCAAATTACGCTTCATATGGTGTCATTTGAATACTTAAATGGAAACTATTATTATTGGAATATTCTACCAGAGGTAAATATTGATCCCACATACCTTTAAAGTCAAGTGAGAAATATCCTAACATGTATTCTAGGGTTTTAATAGTTCATTATGATTTTCCATCAGTTTGTGGTTGGTAGGAAGTGCTCAAACGAAGTTCAGTATCCAGGGCTTTCTGAAGAATTTTCCAGAATCATGATGTAAAATGGGGATCATGATCAGAAACAATCGATATGGGTACACCATGGAGTCATAAAAATTCATTAATATATTGTTATGCTAAAGGTTTAAGTGGTAAATCTTATCTTATAACAAGAAAATGTGCTTACTTGGTAAGATGATAAAAAATGACCCATATTGCATCGTTCCTTCTAGGTGTCTTTGGTAGCCCCATGAAAAAGTCAATCGTAATATTATCCCATTTACACTCAGGTATGGGAAGAGGTTTCATGACTCATCCAGGCTATTGCCTTACAGATTTCACTTGTTGAAAAACCATACATCGTGACACAAAATCAGCAATCTCCCTCTTCATGTTGTCTCACCAAAAATGTTCCTTAAAATATCTATACATCTTAGTGCTACCAGGGTGTATAGATAAATTGGAGCTATTACCATCATCTAATAATACCCTTTTCAGATCAGGTATTTTAGGAACACAAATTCTCTACCCAATTTTCAAAATTCAATCTTCATATATGAATTCACTCAATCTCCCATCATTCACAACATTAATTTTCTTTTGAAACTCCTCCTCATCAGCCTGAGAAATTTTATCCTTTCTAGTAAAGATGGTTTGGAAATCATTTGAAAAATTATTGATGTTTCACCTTCCATGATTATTCCCATATCCATTTTCCCTAGATCGAGGAAAATATGATCCCTTTCATCTCTCATCTTGTTCAAAACTCCATGACCCTTTCTACTCCAAGAATCTGCCACTGTATTTTCTTTCCCTGGAAGGTAGTGTATTGTGAAATACTAATCCTTGAGTAGTTAAAGCCATCTAATTTTCTCATGTTGAGTTCTTTCATTGAGAAAATATACTTCAAACTCTTGTGATCGGTATATATCTCACATTTTTCACCATAGAGATAACGTATTCATATCTACAAAGAATAGATTACAATTGCTAACTCAAGATCATGAGTAAGATAGTTTTTCTCATGAATTTCTTACTGTCGTGATGAATAGGAAATAACTCTATCATTCTATATATGGACACAACCAAGTCCTTTGAAGCATCACTATAAATTACAAACCCATCACTCCCCACTGGTAGATTCAAGATAAGAGCATTGACTAATATTCTCTTCATTTCTTCAAAACATTCTTCAACCTCCTTTGTGAAAACAAATGTATCCTCTTTACATGTGATCTTTGTTAATAGGTTATCCAACTGGGGAAACTTCTAGATGAAACATCGATAATAACCTGCTAAACCAATAAAATTTCATACCTCAATTATACTCATCGGTGCTGGACATTCTTGGATTACCTTAGTCTTTGAAGGATCAACATAGATTCCATCCTTAGATACAATATTTCCAAGAAAAGAAATCTCCTGATGCCATAATTTAAACTTGCTAAATTTCCCGTATAATTCATTTCTTCTAAGATTCTTTAGAATAATGCGCATGTGATTTGCATGATCTTCGTAGATTTTGGAGTATACCAAGATATCATCAATAAATACCACTACAAAGTCATCAAGATCTTCCTTGAAAACTCTATTCATTAGATCCATGAAGACAGATGGTGCATTCGTCAATCCAAAAGGCATTACTGTAAACTCATAATGCCCATACCTGGTTCGAAATGTTGTTTTCCAAATGTCTTCCTTTTTCACACACAACTGATGATATCCAGATCGATGGTCAGTCATTGAAAAATATTGAGCTTCATGAATTTGGTCGAGTAAATCATCAATGTGAGGTAGGGGAGTTTTGTTCTTTATTGTTATTGCATTGATCTCCCTCCATTCAATTCACAACCTCATATATCCAACTTTCTTCTTAACAAAAAGAATTGGGGCTCCCCATTGAGAAACACTAGGGTGAATAAATCACTTATTAATCAATTCCTCTAGTTATTTATTTCAGTCCACTAATTCCACAGTGTCCATTCTATAAGGGGTCTTCGATATTGGCCTTGAAATTGGAGTTAAATCAATAGAAAAATTAATTTCTTGTTTTGGACGATGTCCAGGTAAATCTTTTGGAAACACATCAAAATATTCTTGAACAATATGTAAGTACTCTATTTGATCATTCCATTCTTCACCCACATTTATTTCATTCTCTTACTCCACAATAACTTAATTTAGTTGATCTACTGGGGGTGGATCTGGATAATAATTAGGTGGTGACGTTTCTTCTCTAAAGATAAGGTACTCTTTATCATCATTGAGAATTGTAATCTCCTTCTTCTTACAATACATTTTCGCATCATGGTCCGAAAGGAAATCCATAACAAGGATTATATCAAATTCAATCATGGGTATTATGATGAGATCAGCATATAAAGAACATTTATATGCCTTAATGGGAACTGATTCACAAAACTTTGTTGCAATGATTCTTCCCTTAAGGGTTCTAACTAACAACTCCCTTATTAAGTGAAATTGAAAATATTTGATTTTCTTAGCAAACTGAGAAGATATGAAACAATGTAATGATCTAGAATCAAATAAGGCATTTTATAAACATTAAAAAACCATTAAATTACCTACCACCACATCTTTAAGAGCTTCAACCTTAGTATTAGTGATAGCATAAGCTTTTCCTTTATCCCTTGTCCTTTTCTGAGGTAAGTTTCCTTGGCTCTTTGGACATTAATTTGCATAATTCCCCCTTTCTCTACAATTGTAGTATTCAACATTGAAATCCTCTTTCTTCCCCTTGTAATCACGATCATGGTGGCCTTTTTCACCACACTTGTAAAAGATGCACATTACCTTCAAGCAAGTACCGATGTGTTTCTCTCCAAATTTACTATAGGATAGATATTCAAATTTTACCTTCATCCCCTTTTTTTCATTTCCAGAGTGTTTAGCAAATCTCTTCTTCTCTTACTTTTATTTTAATTCATAAGACTTAGAAATTTCCTTTTCTATCTGGATAGCACATAAGACAATATCTTCGTATAACAAGAAGGATTGTGAGACTAATTCTTGCCTTAGAAGTGGTTTTAATCCATAAAATAATCGATCAATCATACTACTTGGATTACGTATATAACCTGCCACATGCCTTGCTAACCTTGTAAAGTTGGCCTCATAATTCGCAACATTTTCATCCCCCTTTTTCCTTAGACTCAGAAATTTCCCTTCCATATCAACTTGATGGTCATGAGGAAAGTATTTTTCTAATAAAAGCACTTTAAACTCCCTTCATTCCATATCTGATACTTCATCATCTACCTTTGTGTTTTGAATCAATGACCACTATTGAACTGCATCTCCCGTGAGACTATAAACAACCATGACAACTTTTTCCCTTTCGTTACTCCCCAAAACATGAAATATTTTCTCTAAGAAATTTATCCATTGATCAGCTACTAATGGATTATTACTCCCATTGAATGTTGGTGGTTTTCCCCTCATGAAGCAGTCTAACATTGATCCTCCGCGTTGTGGATCAGGGTGATCCATACGGGTAAGGTTATTATTCATAACCTGAGTGAGCTGTTCTAGTATGGTGATATGTTGATCATAACTAGTTGCTTCACCAGCTCCACTATAATTATCTTGAGTATCATGGAAATCCCTACATGGATTACATTCATTGATACAGTTTCCATTCCTTCCACTATGCTCCATTTCTAAACAATGGCATACACTAGATTAATTTATGAATCGCAATACATAATTCATTACTTGTTAAAAAGTTAACATAAATTGAACGGTTTATGGATATAATCCATAATCATAAAAATGATTTCTTTTAGATAGTATATACTCATCAACCCATTAAAATGGTTTGTAAAGAAAATGAGAATTATCCAAAACATATCCCCCGGGAGTGTCGTAACCAAGAGTGCAGCAAGGCCCATTGTCGTGCACTAGTTCCAGTTCGAGTCTATCTCAAAGCAGTGTTTTCGGGTTTTACCCCAAGGTACATATGTGCTAGATAAGCCTCTACCTGCTCATATCCAGATAAGAATGTATTTCTTTGGAAAACACACAAAATCTCTACAATGCCAAAATTCTACAAAGTTCATCTATACTAATACTCAATGTCTATCTAAGGATAATGTGCTCTAATCATAGTTTTTCAAAATCTAACTTCCATGTTTTGTACTAAACTTCCTCTGATACCAACTGTAACACCCTGATCTATTTACCAGTGTCGGTGCATTATTACATAACATTGGAATTATCACAAAATATCAAGTCTTGAATGAACGATTAGTTTAGTTTCCTTGGAAATACTAGATACATTCATAAGTTTTACATTATATTATAAAATGAAAAACTAAAACTATATAGTATTCATAGGCCACGCTCATATCTCATAGACTATCCCAGTAGGTCAGTCATAATATACTTCTTCACCTCTTGTGAAAAGTAAAAAATAGAAAGGGGTGAGCTCGGATGCTTAGTAAGGATAACAATATAGAGGAAACCATCATAAATAAGCATAATCATTTAAGGAAATGTAGGACTAGATCAAAATAATTTTAAACTTGAACTTTATAATAATATGGAAAAGATAAAATAAAATAATTCCATTTACTTATTCACATGGATATTCAACTAGTTGAATTATCACATGCAATATCAATATCCACTTTCATAATGATGGAATGCATAATGCCAGACTTCATAACTACATAGTCAAGGCCTTGTGCCATGGATACAAATAAGATTTTTTCAAGGACTTGTGCCAAGACACTAGTTTGTCTCATGAGACCTACTGACTCATCGGGGAGCTATAGCGGGCTCCACCCGTCACTTACTAAGTCCAATGCATTCCTCATATGAAAAAGTTTAAACATAAAAAAACATTAGTATTAAAACTAGCATACAAAATGTCAATACTTTATCCATAAACCATGAATGGTGTAAAAATAACACATCCACTGTTAAACATGTCACAAAACCTTCAGTATAATGTGGATGTTTTTTATAATAAATCAACTTCAAACAAGCTTAAAATCCATCAATGGATGTTGACATATATGAAATCATAATTTTTTTAGAGAAATATCACTTTTTATATTGAAATCATTTAATATTCATATAATTATAAGAGAAAACATTTTTTTGAAAATATTCTTATAATATTGTATGGGATGCTTCTACGATGTTATAACGGCGAAAAATATCCACACCCGCCATATAAGTTAAAAAACATTCTCACCTTAATTTTGTCGGAAATGTCATAAAGTACCATGTTTGGAAGACGACGGAAAGATTCCTTTCAAACCATTTTATAAAAAGTCAAAAAAGTGTATAAATGACTTTAAACTATAGTATAGTAAATAGAAAAAATGTTTTGAAATACATTTTTAAGAAAACACAGATGTGGATGATAAAGGACTCCTAGTAGATACTTACATAAAAACAACCTCAGATAATAAAGAGATTGTGAAATTGACCCTCTCCTTGTACTTTTCCTTGGTCGAGGGTATGTTATCCTCCTATATAATAGTTAAATCCTTGTTATTAAATTATACAAGAACTATATACATAAATATGATATCATATATGATCTTCTATTATTTCTTTGTTAATGATATTTCTGTAGTATCATCATTTTGGGTGTTAACTGGTTTGTTTTCCTTTATATAATTTGTTACGTAAGTAATGTTTGTTATGGATAAGATGTATCTTATTCATATTCAGGATGATATTTAGTCATTAAAAATTATTTTTAATCCTGAAATTAAAATTATTCTTGAATGGATACGATGGGGAATGAATCTCATCGCGTTCGTGGAGACGGTAATCTGTACGTACGCACGAGCGACAATATCATTATTTTGATATTAAAATCATATATAATTGGATTTTATATCATATATACAGAATAATTATCATATTATATTTATTATTTACATCATTTATACTCATTATTATTCCCATCCAAATGATTAAGTGTTTGAATAACAAACTATACCACAACGTGGAGACGGTAATCCATACGTACACACATATGGTGACTTTGTCATTTGTAGGATAGATAGAATAATGAATATGGTTGTTCCATATTTATAATAAAATAAAATTATATATAATATACTAGAGTTATTATTTTATAATGGAAACAACAAAGGAAGAGGAAGTGAAAGAAGAATAGAACTTGAATGAGGTGATGTAATATTTACCTCCTATTCTGATTCTTCCTTTGGATTTGATCAAACCGGCTCCTTAGGGTGGCATTCTGACTAAAGGAAGGCCTCTAGGATGAATTAATGGTAGTTGGAAGGATATTTGGGTAGGGTTTGGCCGATCCAAATGGCTTTGAAGATGTGAATTTGAGAGAAGGAGAAGTTCCCTTTTATAAAATTGGTGAGGGGCACCTTGGGAAAAGATTGATATATTATTTTATAATAAAATAATTTTTGGTTTATAATGGCTCTAAAATGATTTATTTAATTTAAAAGGTGGGTATGGGTTGAAAACCTCTCAACCAATAGGTTTTATACAGGTTTGGGTCACTATATTAACCTTATCGTTTAAATTTAACTCTTAGTTAAATAGTTTGACATTGACCATGTCTCTTTGTATTTTTATATTATATGGTTAATAAACTTACTATAAACATCCAAAAAAACCCCAAGAGTTTCATTAATGATACACTTATCATTATATAAGTCTTTTGGATGACCCTTATTTTTTTAGGACTATTATATCAACAAATAATATTGTATTTGATTTAAAAACTCATTTATGTCAATTTTGACATTTTAAATATTGGTTTTTCTTAAAGTCCTAACAACATTATTACTTCAAAATAAATATTTTTTATTAATACTAACATGTCATATTTTCCTAGAAAATTAGTTTAATTCATTAAAAGTCTAAATTACATTTATTTGGATATTTATAATATCAATTATTTTAATATTTTTTTAATATGGTAATTACTACATCATCATTGTGTCATAAATAAATTTAATTATCTAATTTTTAAAAATTATAAATAAAATACCATTTTGTATTAAATCGTATTATATTTCTAATGAATATTTATAGTCTAATTTATATTGGGTGTATCCCTATATTAAAAATGGTTTAGTTATTAAACATTGAATTTTAACTCTTTTAACTCTTCTTTATATAAAACATTAATAAATGTCCTAATCTAATCCAAGTGGACCAATGATGTTCCTATTTTATTATTAAGGTTGTTTTTGGTAGAATTATACTTATCGAAACTAATTAGGACATGTGTTAGGGTAATAATAATATCATTTTTACCCTTAATTACCCTATTTACTTTTAACCGTGGTAAATAAAAGTAAAAAAAGTTACTATTCCTCAAAAATTATTTTAAGCTTTTTGAGCCACATTTTACTTAATAATATCCACTTTTTCTCTCGTAGTTTTAAAATTCAACTCATAGAAGCTGTAAAATTAAGTTTTATACAAATTTGGAAATGCTCCTAGGAGGTGGGTAAAGGACGGTAAAAAGTTCGATAAAATTTTATATATCTAAACTCATTATAAAATGACTCCAATGAATCACATTGAACATATATAGGTATTATGCATTTATTTTGACCTAGAATAAATTTAAATAAAATAAATACTTATTTAAATAAAAATTCAGTTTTAAACAATAACTTAGTGTTTTCACTATTCATCAAAAATAGAATGTTTTCAGAAAAATACCAAAAAATCACCCTAATATAACTTCGATATTCTGAATCCAAAAATGAAGTCTATTTTGAAAGATAAAATTTAGAAAATTTAAAAAAGGGGGTATTATTATTCATAACGGCTAGTTTGATTGGTCTCGGAGTGTTAGAATCTCGATGTTGCATACAATGCAAGGTATTTCATTTTTCAAAGGGAAACGTATCGTGGAAGCTTGGGGAGTCACACTCACAAATAGAATGATTTTAACATTATCATAAAATAATTGATTCAGAATTGAATTGTCTGATACTCTGAGTTTAATAACCAAAATTATAATATATATATATATATATATTCTGGTAATAAACATAAATCCTATTTGGGAAAATATATTTATTTATTATAATGTAAATTTGAATGAAAACATAAAATACATGTTTGATAAAAAAATCATTAACATAAATTAAATATTTACATATCTCTTTTAATGGTTTACTTTTTTAAATGCTAAATAAAAACTAATAAAAACTATTACATTTAAAAATATTATACTTTATTATATCCTTTAAAAGGAAAAAAATTATCTTGAGAAATAAGGATAGGAACACTAAATATTTATGTGTGAATTTAGCACCCCTTTTTATTAAGTAAAAAATACCTTTGTCTATAATTCAAATTATAATGATTGTATCAAAAATTATTTTTTTGTAAATATACATTTTAAAAAATAGGATTATAAAATAATTTATAATAATATTTTATTGAGGGATAACCCAATCATGAAAAATAAAATCTCAAGATGAAACATTATATCTCAAATAACATACATTTGAGTTACCATTATCACTTATTGGAAACATAGTCCATAAATACTAAAAAATTTGAATTTATTTTTATATTTTAATAAATTAAATAGTGAGGAAATAACCCATAATAAAATAAATAGGTTGAATGTACCCAACTAATAAGAAATAATTTCTAGTGAACAATCACAATATAATGAATGAAAATTGAGTTACCAAAAAAAAATTATCAATGGGGTGACACATGAGTCAAATGAAATTTGTAGAAAATAAAGCTTTTCTTTCGATTATTTTACCACATTAATTACTAAAATTAAAAATTAAATAACATTCATGGGATAGTAAATAAATTGAACACCATATAAAGTAAATATGTAACATAACTTGAATTGTGTCTAAAAGAATCAAAATTGAGACCAACAAAAAAACTTATATCATTAGTAATAATTTAAACAAACGCCCTTAAAATATAGGGATTTTGATTTAACATAAAATAATATGATTATAGGATAATTAATGATTAGATATCTCACATTTTATGTATATTCACAACATAATAAAATGATACTCTTAATACCAAATATATCTTAATGAAATTAATTGAGATGAAACCCCTAGCTCGATCTCGATTCATTCTTCACATTCACCAAAGATCCTAAATAACTAAATTATTCTCTCTAAATACCTAACTAAGAACATTATTTATAACTATAAACATATATACTCTTCCTTTATAATTATTTTTTACATATATACAATAATCATTTTTACCTATTTTCAACACCATGTGTATAAAATCATTATAGTTTTAAACTACTGTAAAAAATTGGGGTTGATAATATTTTTTCAAATTCCATAATTATTAGATAGGATAATTAGTATAATTGATTTTTTAATTATTTTTATAAAGTAATAAGTTCATTTCATGGTAATTTGTCTTAGAAACCATGAATATGATGTTAGTGATGATTGGAATTTAGTGATTCTTAATGAATGAGTGATGCTTTCTAAGAGAATAAGTTAAATTCTGAAAAAATATACCATAACACACACAAAAAATACATATTTATATAATATTACACTAGTAAAAGTGTTCCCATATTCCTCCATGATATAAATGTATAATATTATTCTTGAACAATGTTAAAATGACCAAAACATTAACCTACCATGACTAATGGATGATTATGATGTGGTTTAGATGTAATATCATTATATGATAATCTCAATGATCTTATTTAGTTTTAATTAATGTGATAGATTATAATTTTAAAGTGTTAAAATGAAATGATTAATTATATAAATCATTACACATTAAAATAGATCATTTACTTACTTACCCCCTCCTCTAAAACGATTGAATTAGAGATAATAATTTGATAATCAAACCATTATTAGGTTAAAACAAATTACCATACCATAACATTAAGGATATCATAAACATTATATTAACCCCTTAATCCCATCCTCATTAAAATCTATAAATGGTAGTGAGGAAAAAAAGAACCATAAAGCAATCATTCCTTGTATGTGATAGTCCACATGTACACAAGGTTGATGATTAAATTCTCCACAGAACATGTGAGATGATTAATTTGGTTTAATGTTTCTGAATCATAGAAAAATTAAAATCGTAAATAATTTATTGATTTCCACTTTTAGGTCATCCTTGTTTGGTGGTGAAGTAATAAAAAACAGGTTGTGTTGTAGAGGTGGTTATCAATACGACAAATGATTCACGCATTCATTTTTATTAATAAAACGTTAAAATGTAGTTAATAATTATTATCATAGAGTATATAAAATTAGTTATATAATGAGTAATTATTTTATTGGATAGTGATTTGAAACATATAAAATTAAATAAATAATATAAATGAAATAATATAAGAAAAAAAGGTTACTCCCATTGAGCACTTTGATATTTCCTTATAATAACGCTTTGAAATAGATAACACTTGATAATATTTTGTGACTAGAATTTCAATATAGTGAAATATTATTCTAGGTTTATTAAAAAGGGTAGTTTTACATAATGAAAATAATTTTTTATGAGTTCCATGATTGGGTTATGATAAACCCCTTTTATAAGTGGTGAGAAAGAATTTTTTGTAAATACTTCAACTTAATATAAAGGGGGTCCTTGATAAACCTAAAATGTAGCTCCAAAATTGTGAGATAATTGAGTAGGGATGAGATAATTTCATTAAAATCCTAATTTTCTAATTTATGTTCATCTTTTATCACCATTCAATCCACATAACTCCTTCAATTATTATATTTTCAATTCGAGGATATACCATGAAAACTAGATTTTACATAAGGAAACATAATCATCATTACAAAAATAATTATGTTCTTTTTATTATATAATATAGACCCACTAATTAATTATTTAAACCATTTTTCTTGATTTAATTTATAAAATTAATAAAAAATAATGTTTTTTAAAGGATAATAGATAAATGTTTTTGAGAAAATATTACTTCTGTTCTAACTGATCAAATATGGGTTTTTAAATTTATATTTTTTATGAAAATTATAAAATCACATATAAAATGAATATTTTTTCTTATAAAAATGTTTCTTTAATTTGAATTTCATACTTATATAATAATTATTTCATAATGTTTTTGTTATTTTTGAAAAATCCATTTCAACAAGAAAAATTATTCTTTTACTTTTGAAAATATTTTTTAAAAGGAAAGAGTATTTCAATTACTGGAAGTATTTTTCATATGGTTTATAAATACTTTTCAAGGTTTTTTACATTGTAAAGATGTTTTATTAAAAAAAATTATTCATTATATTATCTTTGTACATTTTTTATAATGCTGGGTGAGCCTGGTATAACTCATGAAGATGTGTAAGCCCGAAATCTCTCTAATGTAATGGGTAATTATTATGTTCTATGCAAAAAATTAAGATAGAAGTTGATTGTATTGGTTATTTCACTTATAATGGTAAAATAAATATTATTTCCTAAGAAACCTATACGAATTCCATATTCTTACTAATGTGTTTTTATGAAAATCATTTTATTTCAACAGGTAAAGTAATCATCTTGTATTTTAATGGAATGGTTATATCCTTCAATGGTAAAAATGTATCTTATTGAGAAATTTTTTTTAATGGGATTTCTTTTTTTCTAAAAATCTCTTATGATTATGATTCATTCCTTTATATTTTCTTATATAGTGTTTTATAAAAAAATTGGGCTCTAAAGATGATTTCATGTGTATGAAAACTTTTATTTGAACTCAAATATTATTAAGTTAAAGTCAAAATCTCTTTTAGGATATCATGGTTTTAAAATGATCAAACTAATTTAATTCTTTATTTTTCTATCCCATACCAATATTTTTATTCTTATGACATGTTTTTAAATTTTTTTCATAGTATTTCAACAATTTTTAGGGACAAGGACGAGTTCAAGATGAAAATTGTGAATATTTTTCTAGAAAATAAAATGTATCTCATTTTAAAAGTTTTCTAGTGTAGTAAAAAAAGATACTAAGTAGAAGTGTCTACTTTGTAATATATGGTTTTATTATGTAAAAGTTAATATCTATTTATCTAAAACTCTAAATTTTAAAGAACATTAAAATTTAAGAACATGAATTATTGACTAAAAATCAAGATTATATAATATTTTAAGCCCATATATTTATTATTGGAATCATAAGAAATTTTTCTATAATTTTAGAGGATGTGATAATGGAATTAAATAAACTTAAGATACTTTAATTTATAGTTTTGATGTTTTCCATATTTCTTTATATTAACAATGTCTTCTGATATTGGTTTTGTATAATGGGAATAAAGGGGCTAATGTTGGAATACACCAAGAGGACAATATCCTTCCAAATAAGTAACCTTAAACGGTTAGAGTTGGTACAAAGTAATATGTTGCTATGATGGATCAATTGACATAGACTATAAATTTTGGTGGAATCTATGAAAGATATAAACCATGTTCACTATAGAGGAACATGTCTATAGTATAGAATTTCATGAAATATAATCTTTCATCATTCAATTGATCTGTTTACCCAGTGGTATATGAGGGATCGGTTAAAGCTATTGAAAATTTATTTGAAGACATGGGTTATCTGGATCATCAAAAGGTATATCTTTCTATTTACTATTTTAAAGGTGATTCTGATCAATGGTGTTCAATGGTTTGGAATACTAAATAAATAGAATAGATTGATGTTGTAGAATTGTATATGATATGTGCATTTATTACATTCATTTATAAAATTTAAATGGTTTTCTTTTAGGTCAAATGAATATCTCCTAGACATATATTTAATATATTTGTTCAAATTTTCAGGATGCAATAATTTATAGGAAATAAATAAAATAATCCCAAGTGAAAATTATTTCCACTTAAATATGGACTCCCATGATGTTTTATGTAAATGGAGTAATCTATGTGGTAAAAACTAAAGAACCAGGTCAAAATAGAGATTATGTAGCCTAAAACATAAGATTCATCATTCAAAAACATTACTCGACATGAAACCATAACTATTGTGATTTAATTACAAGACTTTAATCAAATCAGATTAGGAATCTATACTTTCATGGTGTGAATTTTTCTTTCACATTGTGAAAGTACTTAGACAGACCCAAATATGATTTTTTAGTGGGGATTTTAATGGAAACTCAAATATTCATTTCTCTAGAATCAAATAAATGTGGGTAATGATATGGGGAACATTATGAAATTATATTAATTATGACCTAAATATAATAAGATCCCCATGTATGTCTATAAATAGATATTTGTGTTACTACCACTAGGGAGAAATTCCGGAGACTAAAACATGGGGATAAAAGTTGTGTTGTGTGGGGTCCCCGACAATTTTGACATTTCCTTCAATTATTATTTTTATCTTTTTCTTCCTTCCTCCTTACACCCTCATCACTAGGATGAAGGTGTAACTCCCACCATTTTCTAGGGTGATATATCCAAATGGGAAAGGTGTTGTTAGATTATTTTTCTATATTTTATTCATTTATTTGTTTATCATAATTCAATAATAAAATTACAATCTCTTTTGTTTTTTAAATCATGGAAATTGATTGGAGAATATAAATGTTAGTTATAATTTATCAACTAGTTACCCTAAATTATGCTTGTCAATTTTCTTATTTAGGGTATCTAGGTTTAAAAATGGCATTAACACAAATTCAATTTGAAAATTCCCTAAATTACCTGACCATGAGAAAATGGGGATTTATATATTGAAGATAGGATACCGTAAAAATTGGATCCATGTTATCTTGAATAAAATTTCATAAATAGATTAACAATTTTAATTCTATATCCAACTATATCTGGACACTAAAATCTTTAAAACCATGGAACGTCATTTAACCTGATTTCAAAAAAACTAATTTACTCTTCCTTCATCTCTCACTTTTCGAAGCCTTTTCCAAAACATAATCTTCTTCACTCTCTCTCCAACTCATTAAAAATGTATCAATATATTGTATTATTTATTTCAAAATTAAAAAAACCAATTCATTTAAAGACACAAATAAATCAATTCACCCTATCATGGTTTCAAACTAGGTCTTTTATAAAACTATACTATAATTAATTAGTAACAAAGTATGTTTCCATTTTCAAATTAGCTTTTTTGATTATCCATGTAGGGAATAATATATACCATGTGGACCTATAAAATATTTTTCGTTTCAATGGATGGTTAACATGAAGTTTTTAGTTTTCAATTTTTAATTTTTAATCATTTCAGTTTTAATTTTATTTCTTTATTCACACTGGGAGTTTCATGGTTCTATTATCAGGATTTCAAATCTTATTACATGACCACAACATGCATGAAAAATGAAATGATATCTATGAGCATAATCCCAAGACTAATAAAATTATAAGTAAAATTGAAGAACTTGTGACCATGGAAGGTGGAGAGATCAATCAAGTTTCCATATTTCATCAAAAGTATCTATGACATTATACACTCACAGATTATGGGATGAAATTGATCACATGACATCAATAGATCATCTCAATGCCTCCCATTGCATCAAATTACATTGATATCAAACCTTTCATAACCTAGATGATCTCAAATATGTAAAATTCACTAGAATACAACATCAAGATCTAAACATTGACTGGGAAGATTTATTGAGTTCCGTGGCACATTTTTGTTCCAGAGTGTTTCACGTGATTTGGTAAGGCTTTAACTATTCATGTTTTCATTTAGGTTTTAATTTCAGGAATGGATTCATATTTTTCCCACTCATTCCATCACCACATAGGATTAGTTATAAATTAAATTTCTCACTCACTTATCCTCACATTATATTTCAATGTATATACTTGTAGATATATATAACATTAGTCAATTTGAAGCTGAATCTCTGTACTATTCTTGGTAATGATACAAAGATATCAATCATAAATTCTCTCACTGTGATATAGAGGTATGACAACAAATCCAAACATATTATAATAATTTGACGTAGGGAAACAGGTCAATTCTATATATTGTAGATGGTAGGTCCTTGATAAGGTAGTAAAATGACAATATCTATAGCCTACTTGGTAAAATTTCAAGAAATAACTTCTAATAGAAAGCCTAAGGGATGCAAAAAATAGGCTTACATATGTTTGAAAATATATGGATGGTGGCATAGATGGAATCACTTACCAAGAAGATAGACATTATAATGATTCGGCAACAACAACACCTAGGTATTTTCAAAGAAGAAGTAAAATATTTTGATTATAATAATGGTAACCAATTTCAGGGTTAAAGGCCAAAACTACTACTAAAAATTATAAGGGTATCAGTAAAGAACATAGTGATACTAGCAATAAGAACCCTAGGCACAATCACTCACAATCTAGGTTCATACCTTGAAAGATACATTTCCCACATTTATAACCACGATTAGGGTGGTAATCAAAGCGATAAAATAATAATCAATGAACCAAAAGGACACATTCTAAAATATAGATCATAAAGTTAGAAAACTTTTTAATGAAATAGAGAGAGTCCATAAGGGGAACTGCTTGGATGCCTAGAAGTTCATCAATGGGAACATTTTAAATTCATTTCATAGTAAAGTGGAAAAGTCACCTTGGATCATCCTAAACAATAAAAGTATAAGATTAAATAAAATAAGAGAAATAAAAGAGTGAGTAACAAGAGGCTAAAGAAGAAGTAATATAATAACCACAACTGTACAAGCCATTGATACCTTTTCTAGAGAGACAAACACAAGAGAAGATCAACGCATGGAATGGTAAATTTTATGAACACTTTAAAAAATTGAATATTAATATTTCAATTATAGAGGATCCCACAAACATTCTAACCTAAAAATATCATGAATGATATGGTTACGAACTAGAATAATCTAAAAGAAATTTGAACCATTCCACTCACCCAATAGTGTTTATTGGTTGTATCAATGGACCTACTAAAGAAGTAATATGATCCTGACAATTTTTCTAATAGAATATTTATTAGAGTTTATAAATTTAGAAAATATTTATGTTACATAGGTGTGAGTTTCAACATCATGTCATAATCAACATGAATTAGCATGGTACAAGGGAGACTGATTCCCACAAAATTTTCAATTCAATTGACACACTCAATGGTAAATTTATTATAAGGTTTCATAGAATATATTTTAATCAAAGTCAAAATATTCTACTTCCCATTAAACTTCTTAGTTTTAGATATGGAAGTTTAGAGAACTGAAAATATTAAAGGGAGACATTTTTATCCATTAGGATAATTAAAATACAATTCTTAGAACTCTATCTGAGAGTTGGTAGTGATCTTGTCAATTTCAATATCAATCAGGCGATGAATAACTATGATGTGTTAGAAGATGGTTAGTTCAAAAAATAAAAAAAATACATAAAGTTGTTGAATTTTATAATATTTAATATGTGCATGAGAAAGATAATGTTTTGAAATAGGATCATCAAAATAAAATTACTAAGAATAATAAAGAGAAATTTAAGGGTTATAGAACTTACACTGGAGGATCGACTGATTCAACCAGGTTTAAAAAATGGAAAAATGTATGGACAATACAAGACCTTCCTTTTGGTTCCTTGGGATTAAGGAATAAATTATGGATCATCTCGATAGAAATCAAACATTTATAGACATCAGGAAGACTTAGGATGCTTATAGATAAAGTATAGGGTCTTACTTACTTGGAATGAAATTTGAAGCACCCATCAAAGAAATCACAAGGTATGAAGACCAAGTTTCCAATTGGGATAGGGTGAGGTAAAATCAGAATTTATATTGTTTTGTTAAATATGGGATGTTTTTTAGATGTTGTCTGTTTGGAAATTTTGATCATGACTAAAAATAAAATGATCATACAAATAATGAAAAACTAATGGTAAAATGGTTTAATTTTAATGAGATGGATCATTATGAGAGTACTTGTACAAAGATAGGAATATAGTGTGGAAATAATCAAGATAAAATATATAATAGTGTGGCTAATACATTACAACTATTCTATAATTTTTTGGTCCATCAAATGAAGTGATAATAGGTACATTACATATTTATTTAAATTATTATAATATCATTTTTTATTCAGGGTCTACACATTCATTCATTTCAGAGAATGTTTATGGTAAAATGAAACCATCACCTTAAGAAATGAAGTCATATCATTCAGTAAAAACATCTGGTGTTAGTTTCAAGGAAATAAGAAATTATAAATATATTCTTTTTACCATATTTGGAATTTTTTCCCTATAAAACATATTTTATTTATCATTGTATAATTTGATGTTATTCTTAGTTTGGATTAAATTTCAGTTATCAATTAATATTGATTATAGAGACTAATCAATTATTTTCTATAAAAAAATCCATATAAATATAAGAATTAATTCATGCCTTTGATAACATATCAAGAACCTGATAAACTAATAAAATATGAAAAATACAGTTACCTTTCTCATATTATTGAAAATAAGGTATCGTTCAGATTAATAAAGTTTTAGTAGTAAAAAAATAAAGATGTTTATTCCGATGAGTTTCCACATATTATACCTAATCTATATGTGTATTTAACTATTGACTTAGGTGCATATTCTAAGTAAATTTTAAAAACCCCTTATCAAATTGGTCAATTAGGACCAATTTGTTTTCTGTCTTGTTTCCCTTCTTGTAATGGTTCTCCTCTTTCCCCATTCCTAAAAGAGGATCTTATTTTCTTTGTTCAATAAAAAGGGCTTGGACCTCAACCTTTAAAAAAAATTATCTTGTTTTATTTGGTAAAAAAGTAGTTGGTTCCATGAGGATTTCCATCAATTATAGAGTATTTAATAACTAAATATTTTTTGAATATTTATCTATTTTATCATATCAATTTATTTTTTGATCAACTATAGAGAGATTAGTATTATTTGAAGGTCAATCTCAGGTTTGGTGAGACACCCCTGATTTTAGGTACATTACCATTATTTTATGTATTCTTCACTCCAATAATACTTGGGTAATGGTTTGGAAGGATTTAATAGTTTTGGTTTTTTCATAGTGTTTTAAATAGTACATGGTTTGAGAACAGTTGGTAAAACAATGTAGCATCTCGAGGAAACTATGAAACATGGTTTGTATGTCATTTCACTACTAGAAATACAATTATATACAATGGTTTGAAATCGTTGGTCTAGGCATCAAAACTGTTGGTATTCTATATACCAACTGTTTTTCAAACTGTTGGCTAGTAATCCATTGCAAAAGGCCTATAGTAACTGTTTCCTATAACTGTTGGTATTATGGCACTGTAACCTTTAGTATGCCATGGTTTCTATGAAATTGTTGGTATATATTTATACCAATGGTTAAATATATTACATTTAGTTTACCAGTGGTTTGAAACTATTGGTATATAGTATTACCAACGGTTCCTACAAACTGTTGGTAAAAATATTTTTGAATTACACTATACAATGGTTTTGAACCATTGGTTAAACTATTCTCCAAAACACTTTACCCACAACTTAAAATCGTTGGTATAGTGCTTTTCAGAAAATAGCACAGTAGTCACCCATTCCTTCAACTGCGTACACATGAAAACATAGCTGCAAACAACACTTAAAATAGAACAATTTTCACTTAAAATAAAACAAAAAAAACCTTCAATATCGCATAAAAAAAGTAGAATCGTCCAACCATGACATGTACCATGACATTGTTTTACCTATTTTAATGATCACATGGTGACCAAACTTCCAACTAACCCATTTCAATTTCTTTGGTGGAGACACCTCATAATTTTGAGAGGACACTCACATTTCCAATGATCCCATCATAGTCAGAGTTACATACACCATTAAATAATTAACACATAATTCATAGGTAATTACAGAAAGTATACACATACAACAAGTATACCTATACACCTTTATCATATAATTCATAAGTTAGTTAAATACAAAAAGAATCGAATCAGAATGTAGGGGGTTGGGGATGTTCAGGGGTTTGGGGTGGTGGTCCAAGCTGGGTAGGCGTGTCTAGATGGATGGGGTGTCTGGGGGTGAATGGGGGTGTCTGGGGGGTGCAGGGGGCTATTCATGGGGTGTCCCAGGGGGGTGGGGTGGTGTTCGGGGGGGGGGGGGGGGGGGGCTGTCCGTGGGAGTGCCCCAGGGGTGGAGTGGTGTTCAGGGGGGTGGGGGGGGGGGGCCTTTCTAGGGGTGGGGGCGTCCAGGGGAGGGGAGGTGTCTAGGGAGGTGGGGGTGGTCTAGGGGTTGGGGATGTCCAAGGGGGGGTGGGTGGGGTGGTGTCCAGGAAAGTGGGGGCTATCCAAGGGGTGGGGGCTGTCCAGGGGGTGGGGCGGTCCACAGGGGTGGTTGGGCTATCCACGGTGTCCGAGGGTGCCTAAGGGGATGGGCGGGGCTATCCATAGGGGTGCGGGCTGTCCAGGGGAATAGGGGGTGTCCATGGGGTGGGTGGGGCAATCCAGGGGGTACGGGGTGTCTAGGGGGTGGTCAAGCTATCCACGGTGGGTAGGGGTGTCCAGGGGGTGGACGGGTTGTCCACAGGGGTGGGGGGCTGTCCACGGGGGGAGGGGCTATCCAGGGGGGTGGGAGGGGCGGTCCAGGGGGTTGTCGGGGCTACCACAGGGGTGAGATGTGCTATCCAGGGGGTACGGGGTGTCCGTGGGGTGCTGCTGTCTAGGGGGGTCTGAGGTGTCTAGGGTGTGGCATGGTTGTCTACAGGGGGGGCTATCTAGTGGGGTGAGAAGGCTATCCACGGGGGTGGTGGGGCTATCTAGGGTGTATGGGGTTTCCAGGGGGGGTGTATGGAGGGGGGCTGTCCATGGTGGTGTAGTGTGTGTGTGGGGGGGTGTCCATGGGGGTGTCTAGGGGGTGGGGGGTGCTCTCAGGGGTGGTGGGGGTGTCCATTGCGGTGTCCACGGGTGGTGGGGTGGTGTCTAAGGTGGGGTGGTGTCCATGGGGTGGGGGTGTCTAGGGGGTGTGGGCTTTCCAGGGAGTGGGGTGTCCAGGGGAGGGGGGTGTCCAGGGGGGCAGTGTCTAGGGGGTGGGCGGCTATCTACAGGGTTGTTCGGGCTGTTCAGGGGGGTATGGAGTGTCCAGGGGGTGAGAGGGATGTCCACAAGGTTGGTGGGGATGTACAGGGGTACAGGGATTCCAAGGGGTGGGTGGGGGGTGGAGGGTAGTCCACGGGGGGTGGTCAGGCTCTCCAGGTGTGGGGGGGGGGGTCCAGGGGGTCGGCGGGCTATCCAGAGGGGCGAGCAAGCTGGCCACGGGGGGTATGGGTGTCTAGGGGTGGGCTATCCATGAGGGTGGGGGCTGTCCATGGGGGAGGGGTGTCTAGGGGGGGTGGGTGTGCTGTCCAGGGGGTACGGGGTGACTAGGGGTGGGGGCTATCCACAGGGGTGGGGGTGTCCAGAGGGTGGGCGGGCTATCCACAAGGGTGGTCGAGGCATTCCAGGGGGTAGGGGGTGTCTAGGGGGTGGGGTGGGTTGTTCAAAGGGTTGGGCAGGGTTATCCAAGGGGTATGGGGTGTCCAGAGGGTGGGGGGCTATCCATAGGGGGAGGAGTTGTCCAAGGGGTTGGCGGGCTGTCCACGGGGGTGGTAGGACTATCTAGGGGAGTACATGGTGTCTAAGGGGTGGGGGTTGTCTAGGGAAGAGGTGAATCTGTCACCGAAAATCATCAATTCATGTTTTATTATTTATTGATAAAAAAATAAAGATAAAGTGACCTACCTAATCACACATATATTCAGGCACAACAACTGTATAAACATCAAAGGTCAGTAATATCAGTCAAAAATGTAACGGATCAATTTTTCCCTCATCACCAGAAATATCATCACCATCGTTATCACCCTCACCCTCATCCTCATCATCGTTCCCATCATCATCCTTGCCTTCCTCCTTGCCCTCGTACTCAGCCTCGGCCTCCTCATCTCCCTCCTCCTCCGCTTCGGCCTCCTCGTAGCCCTCCACCCCTACCTCGACCTCCTCCTCGCCCTCCTCCTCCTCTGCCTCGGCCTCGTTGCCATAACTTGAACCACCACTAGAACTGCCTCTTGTTGTACCATATATAAAACGCATCAATGACATATATTCATTACAAGCAGTGTTTGCCGATGGTGGAAGTGTTGGACGTAAAACTTTCATCAGTTTGATAAATGCATTGTTTTCCCTTGCAGACTATTTTGTCATCTCTATGGGCCTTTTCCAGCCTCTTATACCTATTCCTTAACCTGCTGCAACTCGTTGGCCCTTCAACTTGTACATGAGGAGGGCCAATACCTCGTTATAACTATACTCTTCCAAGGTCGGCATCGTACTCTACCAGGTGGCTCATCTCCCAACACCTAAGGTAAGTGATCGTTTGGATCAAAATTGTCAGGTTTGTGGGAATCATGGGCCTCTAAAGCACCCTTTTACAAACATAAATATATTATTAAGTTACAAAATAGAGATTAATATTTTAAATCTACAAAGTAAATCTTACAATATGCTATAGAGTCGGTTTGTTAACTGCACTTCCATCTTTCTTCTTTCTACTCGAGCAAAATATTTTTGCTCGAGGCACACATCCTTTTATTTTCAATTTATGCCTCTACAATGACATTGAATGTAGGAAACCATAATTAAAAATAGAATACCAAAAAACATTAATTTCATAACTAAAAAAATATAACAACTTAAGAAATTGAATAAATTATGGAGGAAGAAATAGAAAGTTCTAGTCATAAAGAATGATTATAAACTGTCATACCTACTGCCTCTCATGATCTGGAATCGTAGTATGTCCCAATGTGTGGATGTATTTATTAGCATCAATGTTTTTTTATTTCATCCAAATAAATCCTAAATAAAATTCAATAATTAGTATTAACGAAAAACATTAATATTTTCATTTAAATACCTCTAATGTGATTAATACCATAAATTTTCTATTCGTCCAATGAGTAATAATTTTTCGGTACTATTCTAATGGAAAATCATCCATGACAAGGACTGCCTCTAACTTTGTGCCCACTCTAGCACACCAAGCAATTTATAACTCATGCTTATAAGATCTCCAAATCTTTCCTAAATCCTTTAGACATGTTGGTTGTGCACCGTCACCATCGGGGAAATTAAACCACAGCTGACACCAAAATATTAATTCATATAAATAAAAAAATAATATATTTCATTAAATACAACAGATTTTTTTACCCATATATCTACCCAAACATTATCCTTGACTTCATTTGGAATCATTATCCATGAGAGCGGGCTGACATGAATGACGTTAGAGTATTTGGAAAGCATCGCCAAAAAACTTCAACATTGATGCCCTAGTTTTTCAATCATCTAACTATATTCATTGTAGTCCACCATCAACTGTGTGCAACAGTTCCACACTGCACACATGTGTGTACGCCCCTTCCCCTACCTCCTATCAGTATATCTATCCGTTATGATAGAAAAACGAATATTTTATCAATACATGTTATAGTGAAAATAAATATTGGTTTAAAAATTTGTTAGGGTTGTATAAGTATACCTATGATAGTCTAATTAATGGGCGTCGCTGGATCTACAGAAACTGAAGCAACACCTTGTATAAATGGAGTGGGTTCTAATGTATGCTTCGCATGGGTAGACTCTGGCAGAGCATGAGTCGAAGAATATGGAATATAAAAGCCCATAGAGAAGGAAGAAGAAGTAAAACATGATGACAGGGATGGCTAGCCGAATGCTGGATGGGTAGTGGGAATTATCATCGGATATGGTACATATGTGTGAGGAGACTCAGATGTAAATGGTGGTGACAAAATGGGAGGCCTAAATATCTTGTGTGTCCCAAATGACACATCGAGATCATCATGTGTGATGAATGGTATGTCAGTGGGAGGGGTAGGGTCGAATTATGTACGCCGTCCAGATCGTCTATCTCTCGTACCACCCCTCCTCGTACGAACACCATTAGTACTAGGACCACTAATAGGATTCTCATCAAATAATTGTTGCCTAATAGATGGATCCTACAAAAATTTCTAAAAAAAATTAATCACATGACCTTATATATAATTTAAATATATATATATTTGAAATAAAATACTCACTGCAGACCCTAGTGGTGGAATGCCCGACCCATTCATGCAGTGATTGTTGTCCATAATATGTTTTTCTCACCTCTCTTCAATTGGTTTTATTTCCTTCATTTGAAAAAAAATATGTAAGTAAATAGAAAAGGATAAATAAGTTTCATCAGTCTATTAAAATCATGTAACATTGATTCTACTAGATTCATAAGTGGTAAAGAAGTTGTCAAAATTAAGGAAAAATTAAATTTCTTTAGCCCAGGTAGATGATGCAGGTTTCAATACATGTATTAGAGAATAATAAAACCCTCATCTTCATTTCCTAGAAAAATGTTAAATATATTTCTTAGAGTCTTACAAATTTTATACAAATCACAGTAGGAGCATTGAAATGTTCAATAAGTTAGAAATGTTGGTTTCATAGGTTTGAATACAGTTAAATTACAAAATTGAAAATTCAATTAAAATAAAATTACAACCAATAAATATTGAAAATCCACATAATGGTCAAGTGGGATACAACATATTTGTAATCAATATTAAATCAATTAGAATAGTATCGACCTTAACAGCCCAATTCGAGGTAAACCAAAAGAATTGATAACATGAATGGATGATTTTATATATTTCCCACCACAACTTTAGGTTCACAGTCAAATCTGAGAATTGAGCTATTAGATTATTCAAAATTAATAAATGGATCTTTTCCAATGGCAGTAGGGATGGTGTCAATTCCATCATCACCATCATCAAAAATATGTCTTGGAATTACTTCAATAATGACACCAAATTAAGGTCGAAGATGGTCCTTTAGCATAAAAAAAATTGCTTCTCCATTGATGGTAATACATATGGTTTATCGGTAGTAAGAGTGTGAGTCATATCAACTACTCAAAATCCACAATCATCAATAAATGTGACCAGCCCCTTCATTGAATCAAACCACTTAAATTTCATCAGTGTGACTCGTCCAAGAGAATAATAATACGATATTATTATTATTTCAACAACTCTATAATAACCTACATTTTCAAATCACGGTATACTATCTAATGAACTAGCATAATAGTCTATAGTGGAAGAAACGATAACACCAATATGTTGTGTTGTCATGTTCTTGGCTCGTTCAGTGATAATAAATTTGTACCCATTGATAACAATTGATTTAGAGTCATGAACCACGGTATTAGGATGAAAAGCCAAAGCTCTTATTTCATCAGAGACTGAGTCAACAGGAAAACCCAATACCTGAAATATAAATCAATATTAAACTTAATTAATTATTTTTTTAATTATTTTAAATAGTAATATTATTACCTTCAATTTTAACCAAGCAGGAAACTCTTTGTTATGCAAAGTCTCCCTCCTTCTCAAAGATAAAGAACGATGATTTCTATTTATCTTTGATTTATGTCCCCTATAGATAAAAATAAGAATAGTTTAATAGATATATATATATATATATATATATATATATATAATTTACTTACAATATTTTTCCATCGAAAAAATCACAGTTGAACAAAACTGTGCGATGTTCCATCTCTTGCTCTTTAAGGATTAATGTCATCAATGTATATGATCCAGGAATTCCTCCTATTTGAGTATGTGATGGAAAACTGGGTTCAATTTGTTCATAATGTTCTTCTTCGTTTCTCATTAGTCTGTTCATTCTTGTAGTAAGATCAGACAAATACATAGAGCATAAATCTATACATTATTGAGCCAAGTAACTGTTTAGGATAGATCCTTGGGGATGATTCCTGTTATGGACATAAGACTTTAATGTGTACATATTTATTTTAGTTGGATACATCTAATGAAAATAAATAGGTCCTCCAAGAAGTATTTCAGCTAGAATATGGACAATCAGATGTAGCATGCATGTGAAAAATGATGGGGGAAATATTTTCACAACCTCACACAAAATTAATGGGGCATTTGCGAACATTTTTTTCAAGAAATACTTGGACAACTTCTTAGCATAAAGATATATAAAAAATGGCACAACTAAATAATAAACACCCTTACATTATTGGAAAAATATGAAGAGTTTATATTGGAATCAACTCATTCAGAAGGATGTGATAATCATGAGTCTTCGGAGATTTTAGCTTCAACACTCTTCTGTTGACCCGTTTGGATATGTTGCTTTAATTGCCGTCAAGAAATCCAATAGTCACAAGTACTTCCAAAAATTGTTTTTTTCTGTAGGTTTCATCACATAAGAAGCACATGGAAGTTTCCATTTATTTTCACTGATTCACACAGGATACAATTCTGGTCTGATCCCCCAATCCACGAAGTCACGTTGAGACTGTAAATCATATTTTGTATTTCCCTTAAAATTTTGAAGAATCGAAAGAAACATTTAACATATTTTTTTTAATTTTAATTACGTCAAAGAAATTACTTAACAAATTGGTTGATAAATAAGGAAAATCAAAGAAGATACTTCTTTTCTCCCAATTGTAACAGGATTCAGTGGAAACATTCTTTCTATTTCCAGATTTCATTTGACCCTTCCCAAATGAAAAACTAAAATCTTTCAATTAATTAGGCACGTCAGTTCCATATATACACTGAGGTGGATCATTGGTCTCTATGGTAATTTCGAATCTATAATGATTATTTCTATATGGATGGTACATTGGAAAGAATCGTCAATTTCCCATAAAACTGAAACTACAACAATGTTTTAGTCTTCTGTATCATGTATTCTTCATAAAAACATGACATGATTGTTTTCTCTTCATGATCCATCTAGACATTATTGAATAAGCAGGAAAATCATTGATCATCCACATAAGCACAACACAGATCTGAAATATGTCTTTCAAACATGCATCCTATGTGCGCACACCGACCTTCTAAAGAAGTTTTAACTCTATTATTAAAGGATGCACGTATACGTCTATATCATTTCCGGGATCAGAAGTCCCAGATAAGAGTATAATCATGAAATTGAATGTTATTTTCATACACAACCATGGGGGAAGATTATAAATGTGTATAAAAACCGTCCATGTGTTATGCGACATATGCATCTACCCAAACAGATTAAAATTGTCACATGAAAGACCCAAACTCACATTACATATGTCAGTTGCAAATACAGGATATTGAGTATCAAATATCTTCCATGAAAATCCATATATAGGGTGAACCAACCCATCATTAGTCTCATTTCTCTTTGTATCATGCCACCACATTTTTATTGATATTTTATCAAAATAAAAATATTATGGGGTCTGGTGATCAATGGAATGTGCTACATTACTTTTTGTGGCACAAGGGATGGTGTTCCATTAGCTTTTCTCTTCTAGCGGGATGTGCCATATTTTATACAATCATTCCATTCAGCATTTTCCTCCCAGAATAAACTTCAATCTTTCAGGAAAGCATGAATTTTGTTTCTTGAAAATCCAAGTTCCTCAACTAACTGTCATTCCATATAGTGGTTTGAGGGAATATATGTATCATCTAGAAGTAAGTCCTTTAAGAAGGTGATAATTTAATCAATGGTAGTATTAGAAATACCATACATATTTTCCCATGAAACAATCAGATTAAGAATTACAGCTTTTTCATTTTACCGCATTGTCGATATACTGAAGTTGTGGTAGCATCATTCAATTTTTCACCCTGAAAATATCATCATTTTCTTTAGACGCATCATTTGTGATCATATCAAAATATTCTTGGGTCAGAATCTTTTATTTTTATTAATGATGAATAAATGGAAATCAGTCATATAACAAATTCTCTAATCCAGACATCTCATTTGGATCATCATGAATTTGAGATTTCATTTTCTCCCCTTTATGATCCCACATAGATTAGTTTTTTTGAAAACCTTATTTGCTTATGCAGTAGCTGACTTCTTCATGGATCAACCAAGGTCTTCCAACACACTTGTAACAAGGGCATTGTATGTGACCACTATCTGAAGCATTGTGAAATGAAAAATCTAAAAATCTCTCCAAATTGTTTTGAAAATCACTTGAGATCCGGTCAGTTTCATACATCCTACTTCTATCCATTCTGAAATTTTTTTTGTTATAAATAATTTTTTTAAAATCAATTAAATAAGATTGAATTTTATTCGAAAATATAGTTATGTAAATTAGAATTGTTCGCTTTATATGAAACCATAACAAACCTAATACTCTGTATGATAATCATAATATAAAAGACAAAAAATACTTTATTTATAGAAAAATATCTTTGAAGAACTATATATGAGTGTAAAAGATCATGTACACTTGTGGAGGAGAATTATTCAAGAGTGGACTAAAATTTAGATCGAGGAAATTTTATATTTTATTATATTATTTGAGTTATCACATACATTTACCAAGGGTGTGGGGGTGTACAGGGGGTGTGGGGTGTCCAGGGGGTGGAGGGGCTGTCCAGGGGGTTGGAGGTGTCCATGGGCTGGGGGATGTCTAGGGCGTTGGGGTGTCTAGGTGGGAGGGTTGTCTATGGGGTGGGGGATCTCCAGGGGGTACGAGGTGTTCTGGGGGTCGGCAAATTGTCTAAGGGGGTGGAGAGGCTGTCCATAGGGGTCGAGGATGTCCAGGGGGTGGGGGGATTTCTAGGGGTGGGGCCTGTCCAAGGGGTACGAGGTGTGCAGGGGGGTGACTAGGGTGTCCTGGGGTGGGAGGGGTTGTCCATGGGGTATGGGGTGTCCAGGGGGTTGGTGAACTGTCCAGGGGGTGGTGGGGATGTCCAGGGGGTATGGGGAGTCCAGGTGGGTGAGTGGGTTGTCCACAGGGGGTGGGTGGTCTGTCCACGAGGGGTGGAGGGGCTGTCCTGTGGGGTCGGTGTGTCAGGGGGGGAGGGGGGTCTTCCCAAGGGGTGGGGGCATCCGGGGGGTGGGGTGTTCAGGGGGGGCAGGTGTCTAGGGGGTGGGATGGGCTTTCCATGGGGGTGGGGATTGTCCAGGGGGTACGGGGTGTCCAAGGGGTGGGTGGGCTGTCCACAGGGGTGGCAGGGCTATCCAGGGGGGGTTGGGGTTGTCTAGGGGGTGGGGAGGGGGGATGTCCAGGGGGTACGAGATGTCAAGGGGTGGGTGGGCTGTACATGGGTTGGAGGGGGTAGCATTGCTGTCCAGGGGGTATGGGGTGTCCAGGGGGTGGGTAGGCTATCCACAGGGGGTGGTCGGGCTTTCCATGGGGGTGGCGGGGTAGTCAAGTGGGGTCGGGGTGTCTAGGGGGTGGGGGTGTCCAAGGGGACGAGGGTGTCCTGGGGGTGGTGGGCAGGTGTCCAGTGGGTGGGAGGGTTGTCCACGGGGGTGGGGGCTATCCACGAGGGGAGGGTGTCCATGGGGTGGGTGGGCTGTCCACGGTGGTGGTGGGGCTATCCAGGGGGTTCGGGTGTCTAGGGGTGGGGGGATTTCCAGGGGTGGGGGATATCCAGGGGTAAGAGGTGTCCCGGGGGTGGTCGGGCTATCTAGGGGGTGGCATGGATGTCTAGGTGTGTATGGGGTGGGCGAGAGTGTTTTCCACGAGGGTGGTGGGGCTGTTTAGGGGGTACAGTGTGTCTAGGGGGTGGGAGGGCTGTCCACAGTGGTGCAAGTGGGGGGGGGGGGGGGACTGTCCAGGGGGTGTACGGGGCGTCTAGGGTATGGGAGGGCTATCTAAGGGGGTTGTAGGGATTTCCAGGGGTTGGGAGTCCAGGAGTGGGGGATGTCCCGGGGGTAAGCGGTGTCCAGGGGGTGGGCGGGCTGTTCTAAGGGGGTGGCGGGGCTATCCAGTGGGTACAGGGTGGGTGGGTAGGTTGTCCAAGGGGGTGGAAAGGATGTCCAGAGGGGTACAGGGGGTCTAGGTTGTGGTCGGGCTATCCATGAGGGGTGGGAAGGCTGTCCATGGGGGTGGAAGGGTTGTCCAGTGGGTGGGGGTTTCTAGAGGGATTGGGGGGTTGTCCAATGGGTGGGGGTTTCCACCCTCAAACTAGGGTCATAAAATGTAATCTTTATCCAATTGTAGCGTGATTTCGATCCTATTATAGATGATCGAGAAGACTGTTGTTGTAAACCATGAATATCATACATATAAATCACAATGCACACAATTGTAAACACACCACCAAATATCATATGTGGATCAGATTTTTTTAGCCATGTTTAGATGGGACACTACTCATAGGAAAATGATCCTTGTTATATAAATAAGTGATATGGAGTTGTATGAATGTTAAATTTGTATTAGATCAATATGGATAGTGGATAAGAACCTGATTGAGATTTCCTAGCAGAGATCACTTCTTCTTGGGTGAGTAAGAGTGAGTGTTGGAATGGAACTTCAAGAAAAGTCTTAACCTATGAAAGCAACTATACATTGGTTATATTTGATTCCTATTTTTTGTAGAGTATCAGAGTGGACAACCCAACCCCCTCCCTGGAAAACCCACACCCCCCCCCCACACACACACTTACATCCCCCTACCCCCCTACACCCCCCCACTCGGATAGCCCCCACACCCCACCTAGACACCCCCCACCACCACCACACCTAGACAGCCCACCCCCCTCCTACCTAGAAAACCAACACACCCCCCCACCCACTAGGACAGCCCACCCCCACCCCCTTGGACAACCCACCCCCTTGACAGCCCACATCCCCCTCCCCCACCTAGATAGCCCACCCACCACCACACATGGACAGCCCACCCCCTCCCTGGACAGCCCACACCCCCTCCCCTACTGCATCCCCCCCCCCCCCCCCGAAAACCCCCTAGATAGCCCCCACCCCCCACCTGGACATCCCCACCCCACTGGACCCCCCTGGACATGCCATACCCCTCCTCCCCCGCCTGGATAGCCTCCCACCCCACCCCCCCAGATAGCCCACCCACTCCCTGAGAAGCCCACACCCCCTCCCTTGCAGCCCCCCACCCCCACCTGGACACCCCCCCCCCCCCAACTAGACCACCCACCTTCCACCTAGACAACCCACCCACCCCCCCCCACCCCCCACCCCCCAACCTAGATATCCACCCCACCCCTACCTAAACAGCACCCCCCCCCCCCCACCTTGACATCCCCCACTGCCCACTTGGACAGCCCACCCCCCTCCCTGGACACCCCACACCCCGTCCCCTACCTGGACTCCCCACCCTGACCCCTTCGACAGCCCACACCCCTCCTTGGGTAGCCCATACCCCCCTCCCCCCACACCCCTATAGCCCCTACCCCCTGGACAACCCACCCCCCCCCCACCTAAACCGCCCCCACACTTGGATAGCCCCCCTACCCCTCCTGCAGCCCCCTTAGGGTAATTTTATTTAAAATCATTTGATTCATTAAGAAAGGAAACCCATCATTCATTGTCCATTTCATTCCAAACAACCCATTCAATTTATTAAAACATGAAAAATTCAATTTATAAGGATCTCTGGGTAACTTATCAAATGTCATTAGGGAAAGGTAAAATCAACAACATTGTTAATTCCAAATTAAAAATTGGGTCAGCCACTTAGGAGGTGTGGTGGTGTCTATGAGGTGTGGTGGTGTCCAGGGGGGTGTTTAAGTGGGTGGGGTGGGGGCTGTCCAAGGGGTTGGAGGGTGTCTAGGCAGTGGGGGTGTCTAGGGGTGGTGGAGGTAGGGGGAAATATAAGGGGGAGGGGGCTTTCCATTGGGGTGAGGGGTGTCCATGGAGGGTGGGGGTGGGGGTTTCACGGGGGGGAGGTGGGTGTGTCTAAGGGGGTGGGGTGGGCCTATCTAAAGGGTGGGGTATCCAAATGGGGTGGGGTGTCCAGGGGGTGGGGGATGGGGTTGTCCAAATAGTGGGGGTGTCCAAGGGGGTGGGTTGTCCATGGGAGGTGAGGGGCATCTAGGGAGGGTCGGGGTGGGGTGTCCATGGGGTGGGGGTGTTCACAATTCCAATCCATCACCCAACCAACACCAAAATCCAAATCCAATTTTCAACTAAACTAAAGTCCACAAAAAGTACCATATCACCCCACTAAACAAACCCTTTACCTTGATTGAAGTGAAGAACAAAAAACATAAAACAAATCAAAGGGTTTTGTACTCCAAAGATAGATGGAACTCTAACTTAGAAAAAATCAGAACAAAAAAACATAAGAAAAAGAGGAAGAACACTAAAACTAAGGTAACACTTACTAATTTGAAGTGTAGAAATAGAAATTTCTTTGCTAGTAGATGGATCTATGGATAGAAGGATTTTCCCGCCCGAGAATTCATTGAGAGGATCTCTGGATTAGGTTCTGCAATCAGGAAGAGATGGAGCTGGGGTGCTGGGTATTTGGGAGAAAACATTCCCAACGGTTTTTAAAAACCAATGGGAAAGCCTCTCTTTACCAACAATTTTGATGAATAGATGGTATATCTTAGAGAAAATATTTATTTCCCAACCCTTTTGTCAAACGTTTGGGAAACCTTAGGTATATTTACACATTTCCAACAGTTTGAATAAACCATTGGAAAATGTTTCCTTATTTTACTGTATAGAAACGGTTTGAAGAAACCGTTGGTATATTACCATTGGTAAAACACCAGATTCTAGTAGTTTTGGGTAACCAAATGGTTAGTGAATAGTTTGGCCAAATCATGTGAGTGCCTATAGGTAACCATACAAAGGGAAACAATGGGGAATTTATTATTGTGGAATTGATTTTATAACTGTGTGAGACTACAATAAAATTGGTATCCTTTATATAGTAGCACTTCATGGTTAGTGTAAGGTTTTATAACCTGTTTGGCTACCTAGCTAGTCCAGTGGAATGCACACGGTTGGTGAAAAGTTTGACAATCGTGAGACTGAACCATGTGACAGGTATTTATTAATCTAAAAGTTATATTTTCATATAGTTTAAAGCCCCCAAAATATCATTTTTTCATACTTATATCATCTTAAACTACCCTTCCTCCTAAGGATTTTTGGCTTATTTCCTTTGACCTAAAGTCATCATTTGGAAAATCAATGTGCGTTGGAGATCCAGATTCACTGGTAATTCATCTTTGTCTCCCTCTATCCATAGACCATCTTGTTTTCATTAACCGATATTATTAAATATATCCTTCCATGGATAGATACATATTCCTTATTAAGGATATTGATGTGATCTTGTTTGGTCTATTGAAGGAAAGAATATCTTAAGTTGGATCTAGAATATCTTAGAACCATTGTAAATTTTCCCAACTCATTAAGATGTAAGAGGCTTCTCTCTCATCTCCACCATTATATAATTTGAAGGATTAATTTTGATTAATGGTTTATATACAAAAATTGAAATCCTTCAGTGATTCTTGAAGGAAACCATTTTTTGGTTATAGATATGGGAATTTTGGGAAATTGGATGGATTTCGGAAAACCATCCTTATTGATAATTTTAAAATGATAGTTTTAATATTATGGTAATATTTTAATGAAAAAAAATTAGTGAAATTATTTCAATACATAATTGGTTTTATGTGAAATAGAATTTTGTATATAGGGTTGAAATAAGTTCAATGTTCAAGAGTGACCCTAAATAAAGGGAATATTCCATTGGAAAACGTATTTGTTTGTCAACATGTGATGACTTTGTGGATTGATGGAAGACCTCTCATGACTGTGGAATTGTCACTTGGCATGCATGTGTGTGTGCATGTGTCTATGTGTGTGGAAACATGTGAATGGGTATGACAATTGATGAGAAATTTTTTAAATACTTTGTTTATTGTTTTCCATGGAATTTCTTATAGTTTCAATATAAACTACTTTTACTATTTTTCATAAAGTGTTATAAATAATTGTTTTAATAGTTCTTGTCATAGTGTAGTGATTTGGGAAGTCTTTGGGGAATTATTATTGAGTTTATACTTACACCTTATTTTGAAACATTTGTGCATTTGTAGATACCATATACCAAGACATTGGAAAAAAGGAAGATATATTATTTTTATAGTGATTTGTCTTGATAACATGGAAGGGTAAGTAGGTTGGATCTTGGATATGATTCTGGGTGGTACATGGGATCATGTCACATTATGTATTTATGTCATGGTATCTTTTGGTATTTATCTTTTGATATTTCATGTTTCATTGTCACGTTGATATTATTTATCTATTAGATTATTAATTTTAGTTATACATAATTTATATAAGAGTATTGGATGTTAATTGACTTACATCATATGTTTTATTCCCCTTAAGATGGAAAATTATCCCCTAATGAATTACTAATCCATTGGCATTAATTTACATACTTTAGTGTCTTTTGTATGTCACCTAAGGCTACAGACACCACCACCACACCTCAAGATATTGAGGAGGGGTAGGATGTTGCAAATGGAATCATCCTTGATCGGTCTTTCTATCACTTAGGATAGTATCAATGAGATAGGAACATCAGAATTTGAAAATTATAACATAAGAATATGTATCGAACCTTTTTAGGCTGAACATCATTTTTCTAGGGTATTTTTCATACAATAGTGTTTTTAGACATTTCTATGTGTGTTTTGACCTCATCATTATGGGTTTTGTTGTCAAGTATTTCATATCATGCACTAGAAATGAGACTTACCACTAGAAATTCATTATTCATTATTTGTATAATTGTTTGTTTTAAAAAGGTAAAAATATTTTCAAATGGTTTTATTTTGAAATAAATTCTAATTATACTTGTTTTTTATTGTTATTTAGATATTTATAATCTTTCAATTTCTAGTGAGTGATGAATAATTAATGTTTTGTTCTGGTTATAGAGAATGGAACTAGGTATACATTAAATGAATCAATAAGAAGAGGTTGTAGAAAATTTTGCTTTACATAATCCAATTGTGAGATAATAGTTTGTCCAAATAATTATTCATGGTTTTCAAATAATGGATAGAGGAAATTATAATAATGATCCAAGAAAAGTGGACCATTTTTTTATTTTCTGAAATATAATCCGCCCATTTGGGGGGGGGGAATCCTAACATGAAAATGACAAAATCTGGTTGAATTGGATGAATCAAATCTTCAATTTATTTGGAACACCATATGATATGAAATTCAATTTGGTAACTTATATGCTCAAGGATCGGGTATGCCAATTATGGGATTTAGGTTTTCAAGATAAAGTTGACCAAGGCATTATATGGGAGGAATTTGAAAACAAATAGTAAGAAATTATACACTAACATATCTCAAATTTATAGAATAGTAGATTTCGTCAACGTGAAGTAAGAGAATCTATTAGCAATAGAGTATGCATATAATTTTATAAAATTAGTTCACTTTTTACTAGAGGGAGCTACAAGTGCATCCATGAAGTCACAATTTTTTTTAATTTGGGTGACGACTTCAAATTCCCTCAATGATTGATGTTTTTTTATTATGGACTATATAGAGATGTAAATAGAGAGACTATGGAAGAATGGGATATTTTCATAAATATTATCATAGAGCTAATTTTTATCCCTATGGGAACAGGTTGGTAGACAAATACTGGTAATAAGTTGAAGAGGGACACATATTTCCAAAGTGATGGTAACCAGGTGGGACATTTATAACATTATTATTGTATCACCCTAAATTTTATAAATGGAAGTGCATATCATGTTTCTCAAACCTCCATGGATTCAATAGGGTGACATCATTAAAACAATTATCCCCTTAGAATCCAGCAAGCCAAGGTGATTCTTGGAAAACCTCAAATCCTCGTCAATGGAAATATCAATAATGAAGTAAATAATCATGGGATGTGGGGAAGAAATTGTACAGTGTTAAGGAATTGATCATGGAGGATCAAATTGGTCCTTTGATGGTGCATGATATTATTCTTTTTAATTACACCCTTATTAAATACTTGGTTGATACATGCGTATCCCACTCTATTATTTCTTCTCATGTTACTAATAATATGGGTTTACATGTTGATATGATGCCTTGTTTTTTGAAACATAATTCACCTATGGTAGAATTGGAGTGTCGATCCTTTCAATGTTTGTAATTTTTTAAACTTTCAATGGGGTTGAATTGGTTTGGTATTTTTCTATACTTGATATGGATGTATATTATTTGATTATAGGAATGTATTGGTTGATATCGTTCAAAGTCCACATCGATTTGTATACCCAAAAAGTGTGTTTTTTATCTTCTAATGGTGATAATAATATATTTAAGGTAAATTGTGTTGTGGATGAAATTAAAACATGACCTTTTTACCAGTGTTTGGAAACATCTCTTATCAGTTGGTATTTTTTTACTTTGGATTTTTTCAATGAGGGATGAAATAGATATTTTCCAACTATCATTGAATAGTTTCTTGACGTTTTCGCGGAAAAATTCATAGGGTTTCCACCAAAACTAATAATGGATATTATTATTGATCTCCTACTAGGGACCAATCCTACTTCACTTTCATCTTATAGTATGGAACCAAAAAAATGAG
Organism: Viscum album; assembly: GCA_963277665.1. NCBI lineage: Eukaryota > Viridiplantae > Streptophyta > Magnoliopsida > Santalales > Viscaceae > Viscum > Viscum album. Next base: position 1,158,008,352 of record OY728125.1, read on the forward strand.
TTAATTGGAATTCCATTTGGAAGATTTGAAAAGAAAATGTTTCATTTGAAAGATCATGTCCCCTAGGGAAGCACCGTTATTTTTATAAAGAAGTAGAATGGAACTCTTGGTATTTGTGTGGGATACTATAATCTTAACCAAATTAAAATAAATAATTGACATCATATTCTAAAAATTGATGATTTTTTATCAATTTATGGTAACCTAATGGTTCTCTAAAATTTATTATTATTTTGTGTATCATGAACTATGAGTTCAAAAAAATGATATTGAAAATACCAATTTTAGGAGTATATATGGCCATTATGAATATTTGGTTATTCCCTTTAGTTTTATGAATGCACCCAATATATTTCTAAAACTCACGAATCAAATCTTTCAAAGGTATATTGATTCATTTTGGTTGTATTTGTTAATGAGATTATTGTATACTATAAGACTAAGGTTGACCATGAAAAACACTTGGATATAGTTTTGGGTATCTTAAAGAAGCATATAAATTAGGATAAGATATGAAAATATAACTTTCAGATATAAGAGGTACATTTCTTTAGTCATGTCATTTCAAAAAAATGAATTTTTTTTAATCCCGAAAATACTAAAGATATTATCACGTGGTATCCATGGAATAATTTATTTAAGATACATAATTTCCTTAGAATATAGGGAAACTATATATACTTTGTTTGTGATTTTTCACATATTTCCTCACCAATTATAAATTCAAAGGGTAAATTCATTCAATTATAATAGAATTGTGAGATTTAAAATAATTTCCAAGAATATAATGTTCGAATCACATCAGTACCTATCTTCATTTTTCTAGAGTCTAGATAGGACTTTGGGGTTTATCATAATGAATCAGAATCTTGTTTGGGATGTGTTATCATGTAGGGAGATCATGTTATTTATTATGTCTCATAATAGTTATGGGTACATTGTAATAACTCCCCAAAATGTGATTTAGATTTGGATACTATAGTTTATTTCTTAATGAATTATAATTAATCTTTTTTATCGCATATTTATAGGGATTACAGATCATAAGAGCTTGAAACAAATTTTATCATCAATAGATTTGAACTTAAAAAAATGTTGATGGATGGAATATCATAAAATGCTTGACTTTGAATTGATGTATACATCTGGGATAGAAAATTACATAAGATATTACTTGATTTCGATATCATTTACTTAGATAAAGATGATTCAGACCAATGGCATCTTATGTCACTTACATTTGATATGAATATTGACTATGTACTGAAAGGTAATATTATAGTTTAATTTCTGGTGTACATTATTATAGATTTAGTTGAACATTATAGGGATTCTATAACATAAGATAATGAATGTTTAACTATGAAGTTTAAACTCAATGATGGGGAGACCATTGAGTGATAAAAGCTAGATGGAAGATCAATGCTATGTTTTATAGATCAGATTGTGGTTCCACCTACCAATCAAGAACACCTTATTTCTATCTTCCACCATTCAAGATGGGATGTTCATATTAGTATTTATAAAATGTAAAATATGATGAAATCACATTTTTTGTGTTTTAATGTAAAGAGAAGTGTAAGTGTAAGTCTTGAGATGCCTCACATGTCTTATGTCAAAGGTGCATCACCAATGGTTAGAAGGTGTAATGAAATATTTACTAATTCCCATGTGGAAATGAGAAAAATAGTAATGGATTTTATTATATGTCTACCAAGAATAATTATAAATCAAAATTATATATGTGTGATTGTGAATCAACTCAAAAATATGGCTCATTTAATCCATATTGATGAAACCAATATGGTGGAATATTCATCCGAAATATAAATTTAAGAAGTTGTGAGGATGCGTGGAATTCATGTTTCAATTATACTAGACTAGGACTCTAGAGACCAAATCTTGCTGTACATGGACATTTAAATTCTTCTGCAAAATACTTAATACATGACACAAACAGACGCCCAATGATCATATTAGTTTAGTGTCTTTGGAAACTCAAAACAAAATATTCTACTCATGGTGAAATATCATCAACTTATCAAACAAATATCTTCACCTTTTGTTTTCATACATAAAACCTTTGTTTATATCTTAGGGAAAAGAAAACAAAGAATGTGTGAGATCAAAATCTCAGAAAGGGTAAACATGGAGAACATTAAAAAACCATAAGCATTTGAATGTACAAACATGAACATAAAGTTTAAACATCAAAATCGTGAATTATGAAATAAATCTTAACAGTACATAAGGAATGGATCATAAAGGAACATTAACCAAGATAGAATAGCATTGGCATAAAACATGTAATTGTGGAAAACTAATAAGTACATAATATGATTTCCATAGTAGCTAAGGCATTGTTTCTAAGATCATCATAGTGGACAAAGTCCATTACTAAACTGAGTATACATGATGTTCCATCCATGTATTACTGAACTGGATTTACTTGTCGTTAAAGCCCTATATTATTGAATCATTTTTACTTTTCATTCTATTTATGTATATCTCATGAGATATAAATCTTTACCCAATTAATTGGAGGGAGATATTGGTCCCACCCATCTCATAATTAAATCATTCTTACATCTTCCACAAAAACATAAATCACTCACCATACCATAACCCAAGAAATAAAATGTGTTTTCTTAAACATAATTAATATGTAAAATAATCCATATAAAATACCATTACATCATTAAAAAATAAAATCATAGTAATAATAGGGATTTAAACATAACCCTATTTAAATATCATCATATTAGATAGAAAATAATTTTTATAAAACACATGAACTTAATTCTTTAATAAAATATCCTTTCTTCTTCAAAAATGATTTATTTTCTCAAAAATGATGAGCTATTTTAAAATAAAACGATTTAGTTAAAAAATGATATATTTTAGAGGAAAATTAATGGAAATAAGGTGCCATGAAACCATAAAGATCCATTCATTCCATATAGGTTAAAAAACATTCTCTTTGTACTTTTGTCAGAAAAGTCAAAAAATACCTCATATAGTAAACAGAAGAAAGATTCCTTCCATACCATGTACTAAAAGTAAAAAATGGGTAAAAATGACTTTAAACATAAATTAAAGAATAAAAAAAATTTATGAAAACATTTTTATAAAACATTGATGTGTATGATAAATATATCCCTAGTATATACTTACATATAAACAATCTCAGATAAAAATGGGATTGCAAAATTATCCCTTACCTGAGGTCTGATTTCTTCCAAATATGTCTCAAACTACTGTAGAGTGGGTTTAAACAAATTATTAACTTTTAATAGAACCATTATAATATTTATTATATCATATATGATTCACTTACGATTTTATATTACAGGATTATTTTTCAATTCCATGTTAAAGCAATATTTTGGGTGATAGTCATTTTATTTTTCTTACGTGTTTTAAATGGTTATACTTGATATTATTACTAAATAATGATTTAAATTATTCCATATTGTAAAACATGATTTATATATCATATATATTCAGTATATAAATATATATATAATATATAGATATATTAAATGGAATATACCATTCATGGAGACGGTAGGTCATACGTACACATGAATGATGTTTTCGTTTCCTTATTGAATTGAATGGAAGTAATTGAATGATATATATATATATATATATATATATTTTATCTTTATTATGTCTTATATTTAATTATTATTTATTATATATACTTTATAATAATTTTTTAATAGTTAACGTGGAGAATGAATCGGATCGCATCGTGTAGATGATAAGTTGTACGTATGCACGAGCAACGATATCATTCCCATAATTATTGAATGATATTGAAGTGAATGTTGTATAATATCACATAATTAGTATCATGTTATAATAGTTATATATAGTTATTATTTCCACCATTATACCCATCCATGTAAGGTGGTGGTGAAAAACATATTACACCATGGTGTGGAGACGGTAAGTCGTACGTACGCACACGCAATGATTTCATTTTTTATAGGATTGATAGAAGGTGAAATAGTATAGTTTAGTATTTATAATAAAATATCAGTATATGAGTTATACTAATGTGTTTACATAATAATTAAACAACTAATGAAGAGTAAGTATAAGGAGAAATAAATTTGAAAGAATCAGTAGATGATATTACCTCTTCATCAACATGTCTTCTTTAAATTTCTTCTTAGGGTACTATAGTTGGTCTTTTGAGAAGACCATAACCTCTAGAATGTAACCAGAGAAGTTTAGAAGATAAATAGTCAGGTTTTTACAGATATTTAATGCTTAAATTGAGTGAAGAGTAGATGGAGGAGGTTCCCTTTTATAAGAGAGAAGATGGGCACTTTAGGAAACTCTCAAAATATTAATTTATTATAAATTAAATTTCTATTAAAAGTGTCCAAAACATATTTAGTTAGAATATAAGATGATTTTCTTTCAAATACCCATATTTAAATAGTTTTTAGACAAGTTTTGAGTATATATTTTTCTTTATCGTTTTGGTTTATCCCTTATTTTTCCCTTTTTAATCTCACAGCGATATAATGTTATTTACACATTATGGGTTAATGTAAATACCAAATCATGTCAAACAACCCAAAAAAAGATATTTATGATATATTTGGACTTATATTAACCATTGGGCCTAATATTTTATTTTTTTGAATTTAATATCATTTAATAAAATATTTTTTGATTTCAGTTATGAATTATGTCAATTTTGGATACTATTTATACTTGACTTTTTAAAAAAATCATAACAACCTGATTACTTAGTAAAAAAGGCATTAACATATTTCTAATATGTCGAAGTCATCCAAAAAAATTTATGACATTAAAACGTTCAAATAAAATTTATTTTAATATTTATAATTTCATTTATATGAATCTCTCGTTAATGAGGAAATCGCTACATCATAATTGTGTCATAAATAAATATACTTATATAATGTTTTAAAATTTTAAATAAAATAAAATGATGTATAAAATATTTTTATATTTCTAAATAATATTTATATACATAGATATCAATTATAAAACATTATATTCAAATGTATTTAGTAAAAGATATATGTTTAGGTTATAATTATCTTTACATTAAATTAATTCTTATATGATGTCATTTTCACATCCAAGTGAATCCATGGGGTCCCAAAATATACTCAAGGATGCACATGGTCGGAAATATCTCATCCAATTGGATTATGACATATGTTTGGGTAGTTTATTATTATTATAATATTATTTTTTTAACCTTATTTACCATATTTACCCTTTTACCATGGTAAATAAAATAATTACTGATGTTACTATTAATAATGTCCAAAAATAAAAAGAAACCTATTTACACAATTTGAACCTTATTATTCTAAATATGGAATCCATTTTTCCAAATTCAGAGCACATAAGTGGAAATAATTAATTAAATATTAATTCCCATTGTCAAACCCAAAAAACGAGTTTTTTAAGAAGTAATATCTATCAAAAGATTGACACGTGTTAATACACAATTTAAAGGTGAAATTTAATCCAATTACCAAAATTGGATTAAATGATAAAAATATAATCCAATTATACTATAAAACAAATTATAAATATTATCCAACTATATAAATAAATTAGATAAAAAAGCAGATTCCAATTAAAATGCAGTATTTTTTACTATTCATTAAAATTCTAATTTTATTAGAAAATTACCAAAAATTCAACATAAGTAAATTATTATGTCCCAATTAATAATAAGAAGTTTATTTTCTCAAATTGAACTTATATAAGTGTCAAAAACTATATTTAGAATGGGTGTGCCATCAAAAGGTGGTAAAACTGCATTTTTTTAAAAATATTTCATTTATCTAAAAATATTTATTTTGTTCTCAAATAATGTTCTAGAAAATGTGTAAGATAAATGATAATATTGTATAAAAATTAATTTTTTTAATATTATTTATAGAGGCTAGTTTACATACCATTAAATAATAATATTTTAATAATATATTGTTGTTTAGTGAAACTTTGTATCACGTGAAACACAAGCTATCGAGGAAGGTCGCTCTTGTGTGTAACATAAGACAAGTCTATGTTTCATGTAGAAAAACCCTCCTTTGGTTTTGAGTATAACATAAACCAAACATAAATCTATACTCAGTGTTGTGTGAAATGAAATATATCAAAAGAACTTGAAATTGTGTGCAATAGAAGCCAAGAATGGTATTGTGTATACTACAAACTAATACTGTGTTGCGTATAGAACAAGCTAATCCTGGTGTATCATACAACACAATACATCAAAGATATTAAAAGGAATCTATCTAATAAAATCTCAGAGAGTTACATTCTATACCCTTTGAAATTAATTTTCCCCTCGAAATTCGTCGGGGATATAAATGGTTTTTTACTTGAAATTTTCTTTCATAGAAACTCAGATCATAAAAAGGGATTATAAAACATCATTTTAAATGGAATTTTAGGAACATAACAGTTACCCAAAGTAAATCATCATTGGTTTTCCACATATGATAACATAGGTGGTAAGTGAAAACATGGATACTGAAGAGAAATCTAACCATCTAGTTCTGATAGATAGTGATAGAAAATAAGGTTTGGATAAAGTTAACTACCAGAAAGCCATAAATCTACAATGATTTAAAGGAACATATGATTCATCTGATAATATGGTAATAGGATAACATTTTTGGTTTTCATGATCCATTTTTTGAATTTGAAGAATTTTTCATGAGAATAAATACTTAGATTTCAAGAGACTATAATTATCTAATTTACTTAATCAAATCCAACATATCTTTATCCAAACCTTATTATCATAACATAAGGGGCATATTAAGGGTTATCTTTCCATTAATCATGTGTTCTACAAGTATATCACCTTACCCATAAATCACATTTCTATCTCCATATTACTATTCATCATGTAATTTCCAATATGTATACTAAAAAAACTTATATATTTCATGATTTATATGACATAATATTTGAATTCTAAAACATATACACCTCAATCATCCAAATTTATTCTTAAAAAGTTACTCATGATCCATCATCTTCATATTTCCTAAAATATGAATCATTTATTTTCATTTCTCAACCAAAATCTTCTTAGGTTCAAAGTAAACAATACTATAAGAACGTCACATACCTTACACATATCATTTAAAATCTCTTTATCCTCAGTAGTACAACCAATACTTTCACCATCGTCATGATCCCTCTATGATATTTCCACTTATGAAATCAATCTTCATAATTCCCATAGTTTCTAAATCAGAAGCATTCACTGGTTAACTATGTTCTATGTAGTTTGGGATATTGACTAAGATCATAAATCAAAGTGTGAGAAATACATATCAAAGATTAGAAACACATAAGTATGGTAAATTACTTATAATATTTAAATCTATGATATCTTAAGTTAAACCCTAGGTTAGTCATGATTATCACAATAACTCTAGGATTGTAATATATAATTGAATTATCTTTAGTACATCCCTTGACATCCTTATAAATATCTCTAGGGATATCAGTAATGCTTTAATATCCTAGTTTACAAAGGTTGACTAATCCTTCACTTTGATACCAACTGTAGAAACCCAAACATGATGTACATGAACATTAAATTTCTTTTTCGAAATACTTAAAAAGAATATATTAGTTTAGTGTATTTGGAAACTTAGATCAAAATCATCTAATTATGGTGAAATATCTTCAACATCACCCATAAAGATATTTCCCTTTTGTTTTCCTACCTAAAACCTTTATTTATATCATGGGGAAAATAAAATATAGAAAGGTTGAGATCAAATTATTAGTAAGGGTAAAAATAGAGAACAAAAAACAAACTATAAATATTCAAATGTAAAAAACCTGAACATAAGGTTTATACATCAAAATCTTGATTCATGAAATAATTCTTGGAAGTACGTAAGGCATGTATCATAAAATAACATTAACCATGGTAAAATAGCATGGGCATAAAGAATGTAATTATGGAAAACTAGTAATTAAATAATATTATTTCCTTAATATCCAAGGCAATGTTCCCAAGACCATCATAGTGGAAAATGTCTATTACTGAGCAGGGTTTGAATGTTGTTCTAGCCATGTATTACTGAACTAGATTTACTTGTCATTCCAGCCATGTATTACTGAACTAAATTTACTTGTTGTTCCTATCATGTTTATCTTGTGAGATATAAATATTTACCCAATTTATTGAAGGTGGATATAGGCCCCACCCATCTCATAACGAAATCATTCTTACATGTGCCACAAAAACATAGATCCTTCACCATAGCACAACCATATAAATAAAATGGCGCTTCTTAAACATCATTACATCATAATATAATCCATATAAAATACCATTCCATAACTAGAACAATAAAATGATAGTAATAACAAGGATAGAAACATAACCCTATTTAAATAGCGTCGTCTTAGATAGAAAATAATTTTGATAAAACACTTGAACTTAATTCTAGAGAAAATTATCCTTTCTTCTTCAAAAACGTTTTCTTTTCTCAAAATACCACGCTATATTAAAAGAAAATAATTTAGTTGAAAATAAAATTGATATATTGTAGATGAAACTTCATGGAAATAAGGTTTCATGAGATAGTAAAAATCCATCCATCCTTTATATGTTAAAAAAACACTCTCCTTTTACTTTTGTCAGAAAAGTCAAAAAATACATCGTATGGTAAAAAAAATAATGATTCCTTCCATACCATGTAGTAAAAATAAAAAATTTGTAAAAATGACTTTAAACATACATAGACTAATTTTAAACATTTTATGAAAACATATTTAGAAAACATGAACATGGATGATAAATATAACCCCAGTATATACTTACGTATAAACAATATCAGATAAAAATGAGATTTCAAAATTATCCCTTACCTTAGGTCTGATCTCATTCGTATGTGACTAAAACTCTAGTATAGTGGGTTTAAACATATTATTAACTTGTAACAAAAACATAATAATATTTATAATATCATATATGATTCACTTATTACTTTATATTACCCGTTATTTTTTCAATTCCATGCTAAAACAATGTTTTGGGTAATAGTCGTTTTATTTATCATATATGTTTTGAATTTTTATTATGAATATTATTACATATATCATGATTTAATTACAAAAAAAATTTAAAACATTATTTATATATCATATATATTCAGTATATATATATATAATTGATAGATAAATGAAATAGAATACACCGTTCATGGACACGGTAGGTGGTTTGTACACATGAATGTTGTCTTCGTTTCCTTACAGAATTGAATGGAATTAAGTAAATGACATATATATATACATAAATCATGGAGAATTATTATGTAATATATTTAATTATTATTTATTATACATACTTTATAATCATTCTTGAATGCTTAACGTGGAGAATAAATCTCATCGTGTCGTGGAGAAGATAAGTCGTACGTACACACAAGCAACGATATCATTCCCATAATTGTTGATTGGTATTCAAGTGGATGGTGTATAATGTATCATAATTAATATCACATTATAATAATAATATATTTTTATTATTTCCACCATTATACACATACAAGTAATGTGGTGGTGAAAAACATATTACACCACGGCGTGGAGATGGTAAGTCGTACGTACGCATGGGCGATGATTTTGTTTTTTATAGGATGGATAAATGGTGAAATAGTGTTGTTTCATATTTATAATAAAATACTATAATATGATTGATACTTATCTTATTAATTTATAATTAATCAATTAATGAATAAGAAGAATAAGGGGAAATAAATTTGAAATAATCGGTAGAAGAGATTACCTCTTCCTCGAAGTGTCTCCTTTAAATTGCCTCTAAGGGCACTAGAGTTGGACTTTTGAGAATATAGGAACCTCTAGAATATAAATAGGGTTGTTGAGAATAGAAATGGTTAGGGGATGTCCGATATTGAAGGCTCAAAATGGAGTTAAGAGGAGATAGAGGAGGTTACCTTTTATAAGAGAGGAGAGAGGCACTTTAGAAAACTAATAATATATTTTATTATAAATTAAATTTTGATTACAAAATGTCCAAAAAATATTTATTTCTTAGATAATATTATTTTGGTTCTAATAACCACCATAAAATAATTTTTGGACATATTTTTATTTTTTTATCCTTATCTTTTTTTATTTAACCCTTATTTTACCCTTTTTAATCTTATCGTGATATCATGTTATTTACACATTGTGGGTTAATGTAATTATCATATCATGTAAAACGACCCAAAAATTTTATTTATGACATATTTGGACGTACATTAACCATTGGTTCGAATATTAGATTTATAGTAATTTAATATCATTTAATAAACTATTTTATGTTTTAAGTTATGAATTATGTCAATTTTGGACATTATTCATACTTGACTTTTTAAAAAATTCATAACCTATTTATTTTTAACCAAAGGCATTAAATTCTCGTTAATATGTCAATTTAATACATTAAATTCTTGAATTACATAACAATTTTCAAAAAAAAATATTTTAATATTTATAAATTTCATTATTTGAATCCTTGATTAATGAGGTAATCACGACATCATAATTGTGTCATAAATAAATATATTTATCTAATGTATAAAATTTTTAAGTAAACAACCCTGATGTAGGAAATATTTTTATCTTTATAATGAATATTTATAGACATAGATATGAATTATATAACTCTATATTAAAATCGATTTAGTAAAAGATATATGTTTAGGTTTTAATTATCTTTACATTAAATTAATTGTTATAAGATGTCCTTTTCACATCCAAGTGAATCCATGGGGTCCCAAAATTGATCCAAGGATTCCCATGGTCAGAAATAGTTCATCTAAAAGGATTATGACATGTTTTAGGGTAGTTTAATATTATTAGAATATTATTTTTTTTACACATATTTACTAGTTTTACCCTTTAACAATGGTAAATAAAATAATTACTAAAGTTACTATTCCTAATGTCCAAATATAAAAGGTAACTATTTGAACAATTTGAACATTCTTATTGAAAATATGGAATCAATTTTTCCCAATTAAAAACACATAATTTTCTGTAATTAATGAAGAATTAATTCACGTTGTCAAAACCAATAAGCGGTTTTTTAAAAAATAACAGTTATCAAAATATTGACATGTGTTTATATCCAATATAAAAGTTAAATTAATTCCAATGACCAAAATTTTATTAAATGATAAAAATATGATCTAATTAAACTTTAAAACCAATTAAAAATATAATATAACTATATAAATAAATTAGATAAAAAGGCAGTTTCGAATTAAAATGCAGTATTTTTCACTAATCATTAAAATGTTAATTTTATTAGGAAAATTCCAAAAATTCAAGAAGAGTAAAGTTTTATGTCCCTATTACAAAGAAGATGTTTATTTTTTCAAATTTAACTTATTGAAGTGTCAAAATATATATTTACAATGGGTGTTTTATAAAAATGTGATAAAACTGCATTTTTTTAAAAAATATTTCATTTATTTGAAAAATTGTTTTTGTTCTCATAGCATTTTCTAGAAAATTTATAAGATAAATTATAATGTTATATAAAATTATAAATTTTGTTAATACTATTCATAAATTCTTGTTTATATCCCATTAAATAATAATATTTTAGTAATATATTGACGTTTAGTGAAACTCGGAATCGCGCACAACGTAATCTATCGTGGAGGGCCACACTTGCGTGTAACGCAAGCCAAGTCAGTGTTTCATGTAGAGAAATATTCTTTTGGGTTTTTTATAATATAAACTAAGCTTTAAAAAATACTCAGTGTTGAGTGAAATTAATTCTATCAAAAGAACATGAAATTGTGTGCAACATAAGCCAAGAGAAGTGTCGCATATACTGCAAGATAATACAGTGTTACATATAGCACAAGGTAATATTAGTGTATCATAAAAAAAGACATTAAAGAAATTATAAATAATCTATCTCATAAAATCTCAGGGTATTACAGGTACTCTGAGTTCACATCTCAGTCTTGGAAATATTTGAATCATTCCCTTAGAACACAATTGACCATGAACACAAATTTTTATCCTCAAATGAATGTAAAATTCTGACAGACAATCCAAACATTAGAATATATACTTAGAGAATATGTGATGGATTTTGGTGGCTCATGGGAGGAGTATATACCATTAGTCGAGTTATTGTACAATAGTAGTTATCATTCCTTTGTATATACGGATCCTTTCAAAGAATTGTATGGTCATCCTTATTGTTCTCCACTGTAGTGGGTGGAAATAGTTGAGACTTCACTTATTGGACCTAGACTTGTTTATGATACACGAAAAAAAGATTTATTTGATCATAAAAAAGGATTTTGATGTCTCAATGTCATTAGAAATTGTATGATATCATCATTGATTACCGTAATAATTTAATTTGGATGATCATGTTTTCTTGAACATCATTCCACGGGCAGGGTGTCCTCATTTCAAAAATAAGGGAAATTTATCTCCTTAGTACATTCTCCCTTTTGAGATACTTTAATGAGTGTGTGATGTGTATTATCAGTTGGATTTACTATCAAATTTACTTTTAGTATATATCATGTTTCATGTATCTCAATTGAAGATGTACCAACCTGATTCAGACCATCTAGTTTAATTGGGCCATATTTATCTTAATTGGGATACTATACTAATTCATGTTCCAGTATGGATTTTGGATTGGCTATAGAAAATATTACATGAGAAAAGTGTCAGTTTAGTAGGGCTTTTATGGTAGTCTGGTCAGATTTATAAAGAGACATGGGAGTGTGACAAAGAAATGTTAGATAAATAGACCAAACACTTCCAAAGCAGAAACAGTTTTTTGATGGTTTATGATGGAAAGACCAATGGTGGAGAGAATTTGACACCCCAAGACTCAAGAAAATTACCCTATTTATGTGTTTTGAGATTATATAATACTTTAGTTATGATTTAGGAGGTTCTAAGGGGATTTGGAGTATTTGGGGATTGTTTTTAATGGTTAATGATTTGGAAATGGTTAGCATAGACCATGAAACATCTCCAGGAATTCGTTCTACAGGGTTTGGAAGTCATAGGGTAGGAACACAGTTGGTGTAAGGCCCCATCTTTAAAACATTACTTAATATTGATTTAAATAAATAATTAACATTTACTATCTTTCCAGGTTTACAATTTTAGGGAATTAGGCCATAACTATTACAATACATCACAAATATTAAAAAGTAGACACTTCTACTCAGTATCCTTTTTTCATAAAATAAAAAATCTTAAAAGAAAACAAGAACTCTTTTCATGATATAAGTCTTATTGAATATTTTTTTTCTCTTACCCTTCATTATACGACAAGAAAAACATTTCAAAAACATGGGATAAGCATAAAAATCTTAGTAAGGGTTATAAAATAAATAAAGAAAACATTAGTCCATCAATACATAAAAAAATAATCTCTTTAACATACATCCTTAAATCATAAGATTTATGAATAACACATAGAATCTATAAATCGTAAAGGTAACTTTTGGCATCCATATAATACTTAAATTGTAGCTTTCAAAACTACATAGTGAGTTATGTTTGGAATACCCATCACAGTATATTCCCTAAATCGATTAGGATAAACACTAACGTTTACCTCTGTCACATTTCCCAATTCATTGGAGAGATATCTTGTAATCACCCGCCCTAGGTTTATCATGGAACCACCCATATATGTAAACAATGCGTAAGAACCATAACATAATCATAAAACATGAACAAGCATAAATGAAAGATAACATTTCCACATTGAAATCGCACTATAAAATTTCAATAAATTGAAATAATCAACCCATTTCCAAAACCATTTTTAATACCAAAATAGGTAAAAATATTATGTGGTATTTTTTCCCTTTAAAAAACATTACATCTTGTTAAGGAATCCAAATATCAAATAATGCTTGTAGCGGCAGAAAGGTCATTGTCACTGTGTACGTTAAAAGGATACATTATTTCTTTCATTTAGTAAAATAGTTCATAGAGAAAAGATTCCCATTGAATGAAATTAAAAGTACAAGGGGGTTATACTTCGTATAAATCAAATTCGTTTATAAATTAAAGTATGCCTCAATGGAATAAGATTGAGACGAAGTCCCTTACGAAATTTTGGCAGCCTAATGGTGTCACATAAAAAATTCAGAAAATGAGTTTATGAGAGAGAAAAGTGTATATAATAACATAGAAATAAAATTTACATCAATAATGATATATAAGAACATATCCCATCATTATATAATGGAAATTTAAATACATTACATAAATTAAGTCTTTAACTAAAAGAGGAGGGTGAAAGGTTCCCTTACCTCGAGTCCAACTTGTCTCATATGTTCCTTGTTATTTTAGAATAATAAACTTAAATTAATTTATACTTTCATAAGAAAATTTTTAAATTAAATTATTCCTTTTATATCACTTATAAATTTGATATAACAATTAGTAAATTATTTGAGTTTATATCATACATTTCGTCGATGTTCGGAACTTGAGTCAAAAATTAACTTGTTATAGTTATTAATTATCCATGTGGTCAAAATTTCATTATCTTTAGAATTGTATTCATGATTTAAATATCATATATGTCCAGTATATATGTATTTTGATCTATTATATATGTATTTATTATATTTTATAACATTTGGATATATAAAAATGAAATGTATTGTTCATAGAGATGGTAAGGCGTACGTACGCATGAACGCTACTTTCATTTCTTTTTTCATTAATAAATTATTGAAAAATAAATGATACAGAGGTATATTATAATTATAGTATAATATCTATTTTATATGTGTTAAATAAGTTCATTAATTCCATCCTTTATACGTTCCATGTATAAAATGAAAGAGTCTTATCACTTTCAGGGGAAGGTAGTCCGCACTTACTCAAATGAAATTATTGTATATATACAACATGAAAAGCATAATGGTGTGTTCTAAATAAGAATTACAGAAGTATATAGATGAAATAAATATCATAAATATTATATGTAGTCATAGTTCCATCATAATGTCCACCAAAAGAGGTGGTAGAAGAAATTAAACAATCATCGTTTCGTGAGGCAGTAGTTCGCCGTCCACAAAAATAGTATGTTCTTAATCTATTAGATTGAGGTGTGTGTAGGTGTAGTTATAATTATTCTCATAAAAACATCCTATTATATTGAGGATACTTTTTTATGTAAACAAATAATAATAATAGAATAGGGAGTGGAGAAAGATAATAGAAAAAAAATAATTTGAGAGAAGACGTTACCTCTAAATCGGGTAACTCCATGTAATTTGAGCCAAAATGATTTATTAAATTTCCTTCTCTACAAGGTAAGGCTTATAGGAGTAAGATATGGATTTCGGGAGCTTATTTTGTCAGATTTTGGATGATCCAAGAGGTCTTGAGAGGTGTGAGTAAGGGTTATAGGTGGTGGCCTTTTATAAGAGGTAGGAGGGGCTCTTTAAGAAAGTTTGAAGGTATTATATTATTATAAATTGATTTTCGGTTTCCGAATGACCAAAACTCATTAAAATACACTATAAGATAAATATAAGTCGAAATACTATCATCCAATAATAATTGGATAGGTTTTGGATATTTTTTAATCCTTATATTTTTTATTTAACCCTTTTTTACTCTTACCGTTTTGTTGAGTATTTAACACTTTGAGAATCAAAATAGTTACCAAAACAAAAAAAATATCCAATTAGAGAGCCATTAATAAAATTTTAAAATTATTATAACTATTTTTCTACGATATTATATTTTTGGAATTGTATAATATTTTATAAAATATTTTATATTTTAAAATATGAATTATGTCAATTTTTTAACACTATTCATATCATGACTTTTTAAAAATCAATAACAACCTTATTGATTAAAAAACATCATTAATAAAAATATAAAGTGTATATTGAAATTAAAAAATTCGTGTTTGACATAAAAATAACAAAAATAAAAGTATTTTAACATTTATAATATTATTTATTTTAATCCTTTATTAATTAAGCAATAACTACATCACCATTGTGTCATAATTAAATTTATTTATTTAATATATAAAAATTATAAATAAAATAACATGATGTATAAAATCATTTAAGATTTATAATAACTATTTATAGACTAAAATATAAGTTTTATAACCTAATATAAAAATTGGTTTACAAAAAGATATATGTTTCTGTTATATTTTCGATAACTATAAATTAATTTTTGTAAAATATCATTTTCACTTACAAGTGGCTCCATGGGGTCCCAAAATCGACCCAAGGATGAAAATGGTCGGACTTGTGTCAACAAATAGGATTATGAAATGTTTTAGGGCAATTTAATATTATTATAATATTATTATTTTTACCATTATTTAGTAGATTTACCCTTCATCCATGGTAAATAAATGTTTCACTGAAGTTACTATTCATAATGTCTAAAAATAAAAGTTACATATTTACACAATTGGGAACTATTGATTCCAAATATGGAATATATTTTTTCAAATCCAAAACACATAAGTTCCTAAAATTAAATTAAAATTAATTCCCATTGTCAAAACCAAAAAGCATATTTTTAAGAAATAATAACTATCAAAATATTGACAAGATTTTGTCCAATTTCAAAGTTAAATTACTTCAATTACCAAAATTGTATTAAATGATAAACATATAATCTAATTATACATTAAAACCACTTAAATTTACAATATAATCATATAAATAAGTTACATTAAAATGTAGTTTTGAATTAAAATTCCGTATTTTTTGATGATCATCAAAAAAAATTACTTTATCCGAAAAATACCGAAATTTTACCCAAAGTAGATTTTGTTTTCCTGATTCTAAATAATAATTTTATTTTGTCAAATGGAACACATAAAAGTGAGATAAACTAGATTTAAAAATGGTTCACTGTCAAAAGGCGGTAAATCGACTTTTTAAAGAATATTAGAGTATTTCAATCATAAAATCAGATTTATTCTTATTTCATGCCTCTAAAATTTATTGGAAAAATTTATAAGCATTTAAAAACATGTGTTATCATATTGTAGTTAGTTCTGTTCATTCACTCCAATACAATGGCTAGGCGTTAACTACTGTTTAAAATAATAACATTGTTATATTATTTTCAGTATAACTCAAAGTTGTGTGCCAAGTAAGATTTCAAAGAAACATGTTGTTGCGTGTTGGGTACGCTATCAGACATAGAATACCCTTGAAAGTAAATTTAATATTTAATTCACAAATATTAATAAATATTAAAATTTCATATTCTTTATTTACCTGAGATGTTACAATTGGTGCATTTTTTATCCAAACTGGATTATTTTATAGGGGAAACCGTGCAAATGGAAATAGAGGGGAGTGTATGTTTTGAACACAGTATATATAACCATGAAATCCAACAATTTGAGTTATTCCCTTGATATGTTAGCATCACATAGTTGGAAAATGATTTTCTAAAACATCAGTCTGAACTATGTGGCTACTTGAATTTTCTATGGGAATGTGCATAGTTGGAACACAATTTGAATAATTGTACAACCTAACTATGTGGAGGGTATAAATTAATCCTAAATTTATAATTTTACCTAGTTTAGGACCCCAAACCCTAATTTTTCATCATATATATGGGGTATCAAACTACAATAACTCCAAAAGCTTCTATGGTGATTTTCATTGTTCCATAATCAAATTTTGTAAAATCAAAGTGTGTTGTAGATCAAAATCCTATTGTATATCATCTCTTTATCTCTCACTCTCTCCTTAGATCCTCTTTTTTCTATCACTATGATTATTATATCTAGTCCAACATGGATATATCTATATTCCTTTTTAATATCATGATGATATATTTTTAGATCTATTTAAGGAATGATTATCCATGTTCAGATCTAAAAGTTCATATCACCATTCTTCTATTTCAAAGCCTTTGGGGATTTATGTAGATTTCCTCTCATCTACGCTATTCGAGAACATTAATTATTAGTTTTGATTACTTTTTTTTTTCTTGAATATTGTTTTCAAAAAATGTATGATTGTTTAAGGAAAGTCTTTTTTGATTATGACATTTTTAATTTTGGGAAATTGGATGGATTTCAAAAAAACCATCCCTATTGATAGTTTCAAAATTATTGTTTTAAAATTATGTTATTGTTTTGATGCATTAAAGTTGTTGATGAAATGTTCACAAGAAATAATTTGTTTTGTGTGAAATGGAATTTTTCATTGATGGTTGGTGTGAGTGAATTTTTTGAACGTTTCCTAGGATAAGGGGTGTGTGACATTGGGGCACTAGTTTATTGGTCACCTTGTGATGACTTGATGTATTAATGAGAGACTACTCATGGATGTGGAACTATAACTTGGCATGAATGTATTTGTCTGTTTTGAAACAAGGGAATGTGTATGTTAACTAATTTGAAATGGTTTAAATATCTTTTTATAATTTTCCATGGAACTTCATATGGTTTTAATATAAAATTATTTAACTATTTATCTTAAACTATTTTATATAAATGTTCTAATTGGTTCTTATCCTAGTGGTCTGAGTTGGTAAGAATTTTTGGGAATCATACTGAGTTTCTACTCAACTTCTTCTTGGAATATTTGGTGTATTTTTTGATAACATATATAGAGATATAAGAAATGGGAGATATATTATTTCTCTGTCAGTGCATCTTGATTCTATGGAAGGGTGGGTGGGGGTGGTTTTTTTAGGGGGTTTGGGTGGTACTTGGAATCATTTTGTATTATGTATTTACATCATTTTATATTTTGGGTTTTCCATTTTATATTCTATATCCTATTGTTAGAATAATATTATTATTTTAAGATCATATATTTTATTTTTGTTGTTTATTGAATCCTCGTATATAAGTATTAGATATTTTTATTTAATTCATTTTTTTGTTTCAATTTTAAATGTAAAATAATTATATAATGTATTCCTAACTCCTTTTCATTTATTTCATGCCTTTTCTCTCTTGTAGATTCCAAATAGGGCTAGTGACACCACAATCATTCCTCAATCCAATTCAGAGGGGCAATATGTTACATCTGGGTACCATGAGATGAAGTTGAAGGAGGATGAAATCCCTAAGACAAAATTTCTTACTAGGTATATTAATTATGAGTTTTTTGTTTTTTTCTTTTGGGTGAATGAATTCTCCAACTGTATTCATGGATCTTATGAATATTTGGATAAGTTTTCAGTTTTTTTTATTGATGATATTTTGGTTTATTATAAAAGTTATGAGGATGACAAAAAACTACAAAAGTTTTTTTTTATAAACAATGATATAAAATAGGTTGTGTAGAAAATGTAGTAAAATTTTATTTCAATTTAATAAAATTAAATTAAATTGATATATTATAAATAAATATGGAATAACTGTTGATCCTGTATAAACTAAATCCATTTATTAATGACCAAGACCTAAAAATGTTACTGAGATTCATAGTTTTCTTTGGTTAGTAGGATATTATCGGTGGTTTTTTAAAAAAAATTCATAGTTATCTATCCCACCAACAATGTTTACATGAAAGGGAGTTAGGTTCATCTGGAAGAAGGAATGAAATGAATGTTTCCCTGAATTGAGAAAAATATTAGTGAATGCTCCGTTTTTTGTCATTCTATCCCAAAATAGTAACTTTCTTATAAATAATTATGATTTATTAATAGGATTAGGTTCTCTTTTAATGTATAATTATTATGAAATTAGTTATGCATCATATTAATTAAAACCTCTTGATAAAAATTATCCTATGTATGAACATGAACTGGGAGCTGTAGTGTTTGATTTAAAAATACAAAGACATCATTTATATATAGTAAAGTTTTAAATATATAATGATAATATATTTTTTTAATTACATATTTACAAACAAAGGATGGAACCATAGATATAGGACATAATCATAATTGATAAAGGATTATGATGAAACAATTCATTGCCCTTAAAGTAAAGAAAATATAGTTTCTTCTATATTGATTTATAATGATAATGTCTCATTGACTATGATATATCTAGAACCTGATAATTTATTTAATTATATAATGAATGTTGGATTAAAAAAAATTATTCAGTAACTCTATAGATTTTTTTTAGCTGTTAGTATAATCTTCTTTATTATATGGGATTAATCGTTATCATAAGGACAATTGTGAGTTATCGGGAAATTTTAAATTGGTTAAGTGAGGTATGTTTCTAAAATTTGGTATTGAAAAAGATTGTGTTTTAAGATTTATAAAAATGTTCTGTGTTTCATGTGCCCCTCATTGAAGAAGTAATATTTGAGTGAAGATTATTATTCTCCATTTATAGTTCATCATGGGAGAATGAAAATGTATAGAGACCTTAAGGAATGTTTCTAGTGGGAAGTAATGAACAAGGATATTGTTGATTTCACTTTGAAATGTTTGTTATTTCAATAGGTTAAAGTCAAAAATCGTTTACTGAATGTAATTATTTAACATCTTATAGTTCTAAAATGGGAACTAGAGAATATATCCATTGATTTCATTAAAGTATTCCAAATTAAATCTTGAGGTAATATTGCAATTTTTTTAACTTTTGATCGATTAACTAACTCTGTGAATTTTCATCCCATTCGAGATTATATGTATTTGGATCAACTTTATCAAAATTACTTTAAAGATATAATTATATTACATATAATTACCCTTTCCACTATATATTATAATAATCCTAGATTCACCCGTAATTTTTATAAAGGAAAACAAAAGTCATTGGGTAGTGAATTAAATTCCAGTATAGGCTTTCATCCTCAATCTGATCGACAATCAGATTGAATGATTCAGAAATTGTAGAATTCGAATCTGACTTGTTCAATACATTATTAGGGAATTTGGGATCAACATCTGGCTCTGGTTGAGTTTTCTTATAATTTTTTTTATTTTCTTATATAAATGATACCTTTTGAATCATTATAGGGAAAATCGTGTCAGACTCCAACTTTTTGGGTTAAGGTTAGGGAAAATAATTAATTTGGATCATAATTGGTAGAATAAATTGTTGATAAGGTGAATATGATATAGAAAAACAAGATTAATACTTAGTTCAGTAAGTAATTTCATGCATTTTGGTTTTGAGTATCACCTTTATAATATTTTATATAAAGAGAAGTAAAAAAGTCACTCTTATTTTTAGTAACAATAATATTTTTAACATGGGATTAAACAGAGGATATGTTTTATTATAATTATTCATTTTAAATCTAAATAATTTTCCCTTAGAATGTTTATTTATTTTTAATTTGTATTAAAGAAAATAATTTCAATATATTATAACATAATGCTGATGCATTAATTATTCAATTAATTGAAAAATAAAATAAATGATATTAGAAATATTAAGAGTAGAATAATTTGAAGGAATTAATGTGATAAAAAAAATTATAGAGAAACATAACGTGTTAGAAATGTATTAAAATATTTGGTTCTAATTTCTTTTGTTGTATTGATGTTATTAAATTCAATGTATTGGATATTGTCAAAATTGACAATAATGATTAAAAAAATATTTTTCAAATTTAGTTAAAAAACAAAACAATATATTATATAATGAAAAATGGGATAATATATAGTAAAATTTACCACCCCCTATGCATTTATATGAAATTTGGAACCATTTTTCTTGAGAATGACCTTATTTTATATTAATCATCTAAGAAATTCCAATTGTGTCATTCCCCAACCTTATAAAATCACACCACTTATTTCAATTCCTCACACGACTTTGATCATTATAGTTCAATATTTTTCTACCATGTTTTCTTATCCAGTCCCTTAACCAAATTTTAGATTATCAGGTATTCCTAAAAGACAAACCCTAGAACAATTAAGAGGATATGGTCATCTCAAAGAAGAGGTAATGGCCTTAACTGGTAACCTTTTTTATTCTTATTTTAACTTTTATAACTATATTATATTATTCATAAAAAAATCAGAATCCTAAATATAATTAAATGTTATTATGACTATGAAACAACCATTATCCAACCTCTTTCCATTAAATGTGAAGTAAAAGTATCTTTTGTACATATGAATGGCTTGTCATCTCCCCATAGCAATACAATTCATTTTCCATCACCATATTTATTGGATGGTTTTTATGATGGGTTTAAAGTTTATATATAATATTTATGATACAATTGTTCTTATATAATCATAATTTCATATCATCTTTCATACCTTCAAATTTTTTGGAAAACAATAACATCGCTCATGTGTACGTGTGTACTACCACCTCTAGAAAGCAATGTGACTTGTTTCTAATTTATATTTAAATTTGATGGTAAATCGGATATATTTGATGAATATATTTTATATATAAATGATATAATAATTACTCTATAAAGGTGAAATATTATTTACCTTTCCCTTTCTTTATCTGTTGAAAAATGAAAACAACGTTCCTGCGTATATATGGCCCTTCGTATCCATGAACGGTGTCATTAATTTTCTATCTCTATTATTGTAGATTACTATAAAATTATGTGTATAATGAATATATATGGTATTCATATCATGATTAAAATTATGTAGAAGTTGGAACCATGATCAAAATTCAAGGAACAAAACTACTACACTAGAACATACATGAAACAATATGCAGATATCACCTTGATGAATCATATGTAAAACACAAATTGGCCCAAAATGATCTAATATTTATAACATGAGTGGGATGTGGAAACTAATTTATCACTTAAAATTTATATTTATCCACCTCAAAAACTTTTTGTTAAATTATACAACCCAACATTATCCCTTTTCAACCATAATGTGACACTTCTCAATGTTTAAAACATGGTTTTTCTCAATTAATTTTTTTAAAAAGTTATCCAGGTTCCCTAATAAATGATCATAAGAGTTTCCAAAAATAGTAAATATGTCCAATAATACATCTAGTTGGTTCTCCAAATAATCTGAAAAAAAATACTCATCATACATTGTTGGAATATACCTAGAGTGTAACGACCCAGGTATTATAAAATAATAATTTTTTATTTCAATTAATACTTATGAATAAGATATTAATTTTAAGATAAAGGGGATTCTTTTTCTGATAGTGTACTCGACATGAAATAATGGGCTTCTCTGAAATCTTACATTGCACATAACATTGAGTTATACTTAAAAATAATAAAATATTATTATTATTATTAAATGGTAGTTAACACCTATCTGTTGGAATGGCGGGAATGAATAGTATCAACTGAATTTTGAAATATGGTTTACACGTGTTTAAATATTGATTCATTAGTTTTAAAATTTATTAGAAATGGAAATAAAAACCAATTTAATTTAATGGTTCTGTTTTTATGAAAAACTATTTAAAAGATAATAATTTTTTTTCAAATCACTATTTATGGTGTTTTATTTAATAAAAAATATATGATATATATTCAATTTAATGTTTTAAATTCATCTCATATGTTTTATAGATTTGATATAAGAATAAATTCATTTTTTCGGATTAAAGAAGTATTTTTCTAAAAATGCAGTTTTAACACATTTTGATGGAAAACCGTTTTCAAATCTAGTTTTTGACACATTTAATGTTTTATTTGATAAAATAAACTTCTTATATAGAATAATAACATAAAAATTTACTTTGGAGGAAATTTTTTCATTTTTCTGCTAAATTTCATTTTTTAATGAATAATGAAAATACTGCATTTTAATTCAAAACTGAATTTTAATCTAATTTATATATATATATATATTACCTTTAATTGGTTTTAAGGTGTAATGGGATAATATTTTTATCATTTAATCCAATTTTAGTCATTGGAAATAATTTCACTTTTAAATTGTACATAAACACATGTCAATCTTTTGAAATTTTTTATTTCTTAAAAAACCGCTTTTTTGTTTCCAGGACGAAAATTAATTTTAAATTAATTACTACATCTTATGTGTGTTGAATTTTAAAAATTGGATTCCATATTTAGAATAATGAGGTCCAAATTGTTTAAATATATACCTTTTATTTTTAGACATTATGAATAGTAATTTAATTAAATATTTTATTTATCGTGGTTGAAGGGTAAATCTGGTAAATAAGGGTAAAAAATAATATTTTAATAATATTAAATTATCCTAACACATATCATAACCCTATTTTATAATATAATTCCGACCATGGGCATCCTTAGGTCGATTTTAGGACCCCATGGAGCCACCTTTTGTGAAAATGACATTTAATTACTTTTAATTTAAAGTTAAGGAAAATATATCCTAAACATATATCTTCTAGTAAAATAATTTTTATATGGGGTGATATAAGTTATATTTTTTACTATAAATATTAATTATAAATATAAAAATATTTCCTACATCATTTTATTTTATTTTTAATTTTTAGACATCAAATATATAAATATATTTATGACACAATGATGATGCAGTGATTACCTTATTAATGAATGATTTAAATAAATGAGATTATAAATTTTAAAATAAATTTATTTTGAAACATTTTATGTCATACACGAATTTTAGGTATGATTATGAATTCTGATATTTTAATTTATGAGGTTTTTTCGAAAGAATAATGTTTTTATGAATTTTTAAAAAGTCATGATATGAATAGTATAAAAATAGACATAAATGAGTTTTTAAAACAAATATTATTATATTAAATGATATAGTGGTCCTAAAAATGTAATATTTGGATAAATGAATTATATAAGGTTTAAAATGTCATTAATTAACCACTTGATGTTTTATTGTAATTTTATCGTAACGATATTAATCATAGAGTATGAATATACAAGAAGACATGGTAAGAGTCAAATAAGTTAACATACAGTTAAAGCTAAATGATAAGGTTAAATATGAAACCAAAACTTGTCTAAAAACTATTTGTTTAGAATATTTAGAACAGTCCTCATCTTATCTTCGAATTAAATGAGTTTTGGACCTTCTTAAAATTGAAATTATGTTTTTAATAAAATAATCGTTAAACATTCATAAAGTGCCCCTCCTTCCTCTTATAAAAGGGAATCACCTATAACCCTTGATCATGCATCTAAAGCCCCATTGGATTGTATAAAATCTACCCAAATAGGCTCAAAACATCCCTATCTTAATCCTAGAATCCTTACCTTGGGATGAATGAAATTCAAGAATTCTTTTTAGCTTAAATCCAAAGGAGTTACCCGATTTGAGGTAATGTCTTCTCTCAAGATTCTTCCATTTATTTTCCTTCTCCAACCACCTAAACTCAATTTACGCCATTATTTTGTAAAAACCCAGTAAATTCATTATACTAGTATTTTTTTTATTAGAATTATTAGAACTTCAGTTACACACACCTCTGCCTAATGGATACGAACATATTGTTTCTGTGTACGGCGAAATACGGACACACGAAATGATGATTGTTCAATTTTCCCCTACCACCTCTCATGGTGGCCGTTATGATGGAAATATATTTATATTTGATATATATTTTATTTATATTTTCTCTATGATTTTTTTTATATTTAAATCACACCTTTATACTTCCCATAATGTGTAAATACAATAATTTCATTTGAGGAAGTGCAGACTACCACCCCTCAAAGTGATATAACTAGTTCATTCCATACATTGAACGCATAAAGGAAGGTCTTAATTAAAATAAGTAATTTATATAAAATATGATATTATACTGGAATTATAATATAAATATGCATCATTTATTATTCATTCCTTTAAATATGAAAAAGAAATGAAAGTAGCGTTCATGCGTACGTATGGATTACCGTTTCCATGAACGGTGCATTTCATTTCTTATCTCCAAATGTAATGTACTATTATAAATATATATATATATATACTAGATATATAAGATATATATGATATATAAATCGTTAATATCATTTTTGATATAATGTACTTTTGACCACTTTGACAATTTGTAATTATAGCAAGTTCATTTTTGAATCAAGTACCGAGCATCGACCAAATGATCGATATTAAATTGAATAATTATATGATTGTCATAGAAAGGTAATAAGTGATATAAAAAGAATAATAAACATGAAAAAGGTTCTTAATCAAGTAGAAATTAACTTAAGTTTATTATTCAGGAAGAACAAGGAACATTCGAGATGACACAGACTCAAGGTAAGGGACTTCATCTCAATCTCCTTTCATTGAGGCATGTTTTGATAATATATACCTCCTTATTTTACAATTTTTATAATAAAACACTTTAACTTTTACTTTAATTCAAATGGAATCCTTTTTCTAAAAAGAACATTATTATACGACAGAAGAATGTTTTTTAAATTATGCAGCAACAACGACCATTCTGTTGTCGCCATCATTATTTGATATTTGGCTTCCGTAACCTGTCATAATGTTTTTTTAATGGAAAATAATTAGAATATTCTCCTATTGGGTGTTTTGGTATTGAAAATGGGTTTTTTAATGGATTGATTATTTAAATATCTTGAAATTATTTCTTATTTTTACAAATGAAATGTTATGATTGAAATGTTGATATTTGCAATATTTTATGTGTGATGATTTTATAATGATACTCAGACATTTGATGGGTGGTTACATGATAAACCAAATGATGGGTGGTTCCATGATAATCCAAGGATGTGTGGTTATGTTATAACCTTTAATGCATTGGGTATGTAATTCATCCCTATGGATATTTCATTGAGTGATATGTGTGGAAGTCAATCGTAAGGTTATTCCATTTAAGCATGTTTATGTCCCATGTTACCTTTATATGCTATACATTGTTTTTTATGGGCACTACTGGAAATAGGATCTTTCCTAACACTTCTATACCAACGGTTTGTAAAAACCGTTGGTATAGGCACCCTTTCCCAACGGTTCTCCCAAACCGTTGGGAAATGGAGCTCAATACACCCTTTTCCCAACGGTTTTGAAGAACCGTTGGGAAAGGGGTGGGTCTTTCTGAATGGTTCTCCCAAACCATTGGGAAAGGGAGCTCAAAACACCCCTTTCCCAACGGTTTTGGAGAACCGTTGGGAAAGGGGTGGGTCTTTCCCAACGGTTCCCCCAAACCGTTGGGAAAGGGAGCTCAAAACACCCTTTTCCCAACGGTTTTGGAGAACCGTTGGGAAAGGGGTGGGTCTTTCCCAACGGTTCCACCAAACCGTTGGGAAAGGGAGCTCAAAACACCCCTTTCCCAACGGTTTTGGAGAACTGTTGGGAAAGACCCAACCCTTTCCCAATGGTTCTCCAAAACCGTTGGGAAAGGGTGTCCCAAAATCCAGCATACACCCCGAAAAAATATGCACCTATCCCAACGGTTTTGCGAACCGTTGGGATAGGTTCTTCGATTTTTTTCCAGGTCTACTGCCCAAGAACATTATATAAATCTAAATTTTAAATAATTATTATAATACATATATATATTTATGAAATTATGTTTCAAAAAGTCATATTAGGTTAGTGGTTAAGTCGTTCTATTATAAACGAAGGGTTCAGGGATCAAATCACACCGAACGTATTTTTTTTGAAATACATATACCAACGGTTTTATAATCGTTGGAATATATTTTCATATTACATATGCCAACGGTTTTCAAAACTGTTGGGATAGGTCTATACCAACGGTTTTCCCAAAACCGTTGGTATAGACCTATCCCAACGGCTTACTTCGCCACGGTTCTCCAAACCGTTGGTATAGGTTAGTTTTCCAGTAGTGGGGATTTATGGTAATCTATTGGTTACAAAAAGGGTAAGAAATGAGCTTATATTTTGTGAAGTGATTTTTCTACTTTGTTAAGGTGAAAAGTATTACTTTATGATAAAGTATTCATGGTTTACATGTGGTTTTAAAAAACTAACCGTTTTCCTTCATTATGTATCCCTTACTGAGCTTTTTATACTCATCCCATGTTTTGAAATGTTTTTCAATGGACATAAAGATAATTGGGTCAAGGATGGGATCAAGGAAAAGTTGTGTTGTCTAAAAACATGTAACTATACATGTTTATTTCTTTAAGAGTTTTTGTTTTATGAAAAAAATGGATAGTGAGTAGAAGTGTCTACTTGTAATATTCAAGTTTTTATGTATAAGTTATGATCTAATTCTCTAAATCATTAATCCTAAAAAGATCCCCAATGTGAATTATTAACATAATTCAAGATTATGTAATGTTTAATGCTGGGGCCTTATTTGGAGCATTGCATAATCTAAAAGGCTTCCTCTTGTAAGAAAAGATTCTAAAATGGTCTGGTGAATATTGTCTTTTCTTTGCCTTATAGGGAAATTGTTACCTAAAATTTACAAGATAATCCATCCAACAAATAGGAATGTGTCCTACATTCCACTCATTCTAACATTTGGTCTATTAATGGGATGGGAATGTGAACTCTTCATGTGTCTTGATTCAAATTATTATAGTCAATTTATACCCTCCAACTATTTTGGACTCTTATTTGGATTAATTCATTATTCTCATTTGTACATTTTTTCAAACTAGTTTTCTTAGAAACCGCATTAATTGGGTTGACCCATTGTGAGTCGTAAATTTGAAATATTATGTCGTCGTCCCATATTTTTTCAAGCTCTTTTTTAACAAATTCTATGATGGTGGGGTTAAGTCTCCTCTGGGGTTTCATAACATGTCCTGAGTCTCTATCTAGAAAAATTATACGGGAACATACCATGGGGTTAATTAAATGGATGTCTTTATGTATCCTCCCTATAGCTTGAATGTTTCTTTTCAAAAGGTCAATTAATATTATTTCTTAGTCTCAATACAAGTTGTTAGCGATGATCAAAAGAAAATTTTCTACTTCCATAAGATACACATATTTTAAATTACCAATGAGAAATTTTAGTTCCAGTATGGGGGGTTTTTGTAGAGATGATATTGAATTCAAATTTCTAACTTAAAAAGCATTAATTTCTTTAATAAAGGATATCAAATCAGTTTCCTCTATAAAATTATCAAATGCTTAAGAATCCATTTTTTCATGAATAGAACTTCTAGATTTTAGAGTAGTCAATTATTCATTTGTGTTTTCAAAAGAAATGTTATCTCCTAAGGCTATAAATTTTCCAAGCATTCCAAATTCTTCCAAGGGCTCAATAGCTTCTTCATTGATAATTTCAAAGAGTGTATAATTTATTTAACGGTTCCTATTAGAGTCAAGAACATTAAATTACACCTAAATATCTCCCAGATCCATTGGGAGGGATCCTTGATGTACATAAATGATCATCTTGGTCATATTTAGGAATGGCCTCCCCCAATTGTTGGGTGAATGACCCAGTGATTTATCTTTCTCCTGAGGTTTATTCATTCATTCACATCTGACCTCTTTATCTTGGTGCAAATCTCTTTGAGGAATTTGGAATATTCAGAAATTTTCTTTATGGATTCCAAGAAGGGTATTTTAATTTCAAAATTTTGAAATGTCTCTTAAATATCTTTTTGAAGTTTCCCTTCCTAGATCTCATTTGATTCTATAAATATGGAATGAAATGGAAGTGGGTGTATTTTTTCTCCCCATGATGTATTTGCAAATTATTTTCTTGTCTTTACTTCCTAAATATTCTCTTGGGTTCTTCCTCTATCCTTTTATCCTCTTGTGTAGGTGGAGTGGTTCTCTCCTCTAGATTCTGTCTAGAATTTTCAGAATTCCTAGATTCACCTTATTATGGGGCAACATTGTCTTCCTTAGGTTATTTTGGACGGATCTCCTTACAATACCTTTTTATGATCGTGATCTCACTTTCCAGTGGGTTTGGGATTGTATAATATGGTATTTTACTGGGTTTTGGACATCATGTCCATGAGATTATATATTTTTATTGATAAATCCTTTAATGTATTTTTTAAGTCCTTCGTCTCTATTCCTTCCCATTTTTAGAATGGTGGTGCACTAGATGAGGTATTTAAATAAGATTTTTTTTGATAATTTGGTGGTTTATAGGCTTTTTTTTGGGAATGTTTCTTGTATGGTTGTTGGAATGGTTGTGAATTCTGAAATTTTTGTTCGAAAGGGGATCTAGTACGACTTTGTTGACCCCTCTATCTTTACTAGGATTTCCATTCCCTCTATTATTGGTTATGTTGAAACTATCTTGGATGGAATGTATCTACACAACTCTACATACCCTATACCTCTGCACACTGATAAGTGAAGTGATGGTGTGATGAACATAAACCACATACCTAAGGCAGAACAGGTTGTTCATTCACTTTTTTTAGTACCATCTATCCTACACAGCTTGTAGACTATTCTAGTTAGGTTTCAATTATTGGTGTCAAGTCAAAAGATTTTACATCATAGACTCCTCTAGTTCTTGTACCTCTTGTTCCAAATTGTTCTTTATTCTTGGAAATATTCTATATTTGGCTCCTAGATTCTATGGGTGATTTATCAATCATGGATCCTTTGGATGATAAATAAAATAAGTTTATCTCATTGTCCAATAACCCTTGTTAGATGAAGACTAAGAAGTAATGGTCTTCTGTAACACGGTGAGGAAATCTCACACACATATTTTTTAATCCTTCCAAATATTTCTAAAGTGTCTCTCTAGTAGCTTGTCTAATGGCATAAATCTCTTTCCCTATTGTAGTGCTTTGGGAGTCTTAGAATAATCTATTCATAAAACTTCTTTAAAGATCATACTAGTCATGGATCTTCTAGATTATAGGTCGTATAATAATTCTTCAGTATCCCCCTCTAGAGAAAAGTGAAATTCCATCCACTTTTATTGTTCCTCCACTACTCCTCTTGGATAAAAGATCAAACAGACATAGATGAACTCATAGATGTGCTAGTTTGGGTCTTCTCCTACATGGCCATGAAACAATGGTAACATAGGTATAATGTTGACTCGCAATTTGAAATTGGTTTTTTTACATTCATGGCAAATTTATTATTCTTATTGGCATATTTTGGGGGGAAGGTCCCTTAGGTTATTTTTCGGATTAATTTCCGTGTCTGTTGGCTCAGATTGATAACTTAATGTTTCACTTAATTCATCTAACTTGATTTTTTCAAATTAGTTTTCAGGGTTAAGATTCCTAATCTTGGCGAGCATAGTTCTCTCTATCTCAGGGTCAAGAGATAATATTTCCCCATTGGAGGTCCTAGTCATGCAATTTACGGTTTTTATTTAACACCTAATCTTCGTAAATGGAACTATGTTTTGTCACCACTCATTTTTTAGGTGTGTAAAAAGATAATTTTTCCCCCTAAGGGTGTAGTAGTAGTAATAACCTAATGTTTCTCCCAAGAGCAACATTTTTAATCAAGATTTAATGAATTTGAAAACAAATTAACAAACAATAATGAAATGACTTGGCAGGAAGGAAATTGGTTTTTAAAGATCATTTTAGATAATGGTGTTTGGGTTTTAGGTTTGGATTCCATTTTTTAATGTTATTATATCCCTTTCGAAATGAAATCTTTTGTTTTGATTAATTAGTTTAATTAGTTGATTAATAGTCATTTATCCTTGTTCACCCTAGATTAAAAATTGATTGATAGTTAGAATAATCATCCTAATGTCCTTGGTTAGTCTATTATCCTCCTCAAATTGTTAAAGGCACAATGGATCTTCACTGGATAACCCAGGCAATTTCTAACCAAAAATTGAGTACCCTATGTATTTATATTTTTCCACTCAGACTCCCTTATGTGTTTATTAATCACTAAACACTTCTCTTTGTGACACTTGATCAACCAATTAGTGTTACCCAGTACCAAGTAGAGGGAGAATAATTTTATTAATAAATGACATTTTTGGATTTTTGGATTTGAAATGAAAATACCATTATATCCAATTAAAATTATGAAATCATAAATCAAAAAACATTTAATAACCCAAATTAAAAAGAATGATTTTTAATAAATATAAGACTTAGGAATTACAAAAATTCACCTCCCCTTCAGCCTATTACAAAAAAGGGTCTACCCCTCCCTTAAAAACGAAACAATGGGGGTAGAAAATTCATAATACATAATAAAAATAGAAATAAATTAAATAAGTGAAAGAATAGTGTTCGCAGTGAGTGTTCTCTCCTTTGGCTGCTCAACACCTTTCATTAGTGGGATTACTTCTTTTATTGGTAGTGAGGACTTAATTTATCATTCTTAAAATCTCCACTAGATCAGGAATATACCTCTATATCTCTTAAATTTTAAAAATCCCCCGAGTCCCACGTGTTGAGTTTTAGAAACGCCAAAATCATTCAGGTGTTGAAATTATGTATCTTAGACTAGAATCCTTGGGGTAGTGGATTCCTTCATGTAAATGGGGTGTGTGTTATTTTCATGGATTGATGGATGTGGAACTCTATGTGGTAGCGGTAGTGGTGGAATTGGAAATTTTTGGTCAAGGAGATGGTAGGTGTGGAATATGATTTCACAAAACCACATCCGTCCTTCACAGTGGTCGAATGAGTCAATTTCTATTTCATGGGGGTCATAGATTGTGGTCCATCGATCATGAGAAGCAATGGTAGATGGCGGGATCTAGTGGTGGTAACCATTAATAGTGGATCATGTGTCACCATTGACTCAACAATGGATAGCAATTCAATGTTGTCTCAACAATGTCTCGTGGGTCACTAATGTCACAACGGTGGCCTGTGAGTCATTGATGGCTCCACAGATGATATGGATTCACTGTTGTATTAAAAGTTGATTGTGATTCACTATCAGATCAACAGTGGATCTTGATTCACCATTGTTTTAATGGTGGATCACAATTCAGCATCGGTACAACACTGTCTCATGATTTTCTTTTATATCAGTGGTGGTGTGGTGGAGTCGAGTGGCGAAGTGATACAATTGGTGTGGTGGTTGAAGCATGGAAGTAGAGGTGAGTATGTGTGGTAGTGTAGGATTGTTATCCCTCAATACCTCTGACATTCATAGTGGATGAAGGGGGATCAAAATGATCTTTACGGAGTCATCTGACGGTGTAGGAGATGACCCAATGAGTCGGTGTGCTTTGACAGTAGAAAAAGGCTTGACCCTAAGCTTTAGGGTGTCGGCAATAGATATTCCCAGGGTTTTCAGTGGCGGCTGGTGAGGAAGTGTAGCAGTAGTGTTGTAGAGGAGGGTGGAGCCATAGTGTCTAAGTAGGGCATGGGAAAATTTTGAGTGGGGCGTACATGTTTTTTTGAAGGTTGATTTTCCCGTATTAGAAATGATAATTACAATAGAGAGAATTTAAAAAAAAAATCATGCACCTCTCCGACCATAATAAAGTCACATGGGGGTTGTTGGATCCCCTCTCATAGGCATGCACCACCCCATGCCAATGAGGCCTTCCTCCCATCACTCAATGTATTTCACCACTACAGGTCCGCACTCCTGGTGTTTGGCCTCTCTATACTCCCCAAGGGCTTAATCCCACATGGGCAACAATTAGGGCTTGGTCCCCCCATTCTCTATTTTTTCTAGTGGGCCCTCTCAGTGGGATTCATGACCGAACAACCCGCTTGGGATAACAATGTAGTGCACAAACCCTCGTTAAAGTCCTGTAGGGGCCTGTGTAATTTGTTTGATAAACTCCTGGAAATTTATAAAACACCATTAATAAAAAATCAACAAAATATTAAAATAAATCACAAAATTAGAATTCTTCATATATTAAAACCTATAATAAATATTAATTCCGTATTAATAATTTCCCATAATTTAATTTTTTTTATAATACAGTCTTAATCATTAATGAACACTGAAAATCGATAGATTGGCTAAAAAAAATATGCATTAAAATATCAGTGTTCCATGGTGTCAGCTCTGTCTCATGTATTCAATCTTATTAGATAAATCGAATGATCATATATCTTAGGTATAAGATTCCCAGAGGAGTTACGGTTTTATAATATAGTTTCACCCCTACCCAAGTTCGTATGTAGTTTAATTTTTAATTATAAAATGATAAATAATGATAAGAGTGTTTTGGAACTTCTTACTCTGATTTTCCATGTGGAGAAAGACATGGGTCTTAAAAAACTCATGATCCTTATGGTGAATAAGAAATTGAAGAACAAGGAAAATGGTCCCAAGACTGATAACAAGTCTAGATCCCTCAAGAATCATCTTTCCAATAATAAGATGATCTGGTGGGAAGGGAAAAAATAATAATTATGTTTTGCATGTGTAAAGCAAGGCCACTAGATTAGAAACTACACCCAGAATAAAGGGGAAGATGATGGTGCGTTTGTTATTCAGTGTAATATTTCAATATATTCATATTGGGTAATAGATATAGCTTACTGTGCTGGAATCTATATCAAAATATAGAAACCAAGTAGATTTTGAAATATTTCCATAGGATTGGCTGATTTGTGAGATTTCAATAGTGCGAGGATGGTCTCTCTAGCCATTAGAGACTACCACCATTCATTTCCAATGATAATTATATTGGTTTTATGATATTGTCATTATGTATCTAATGTTACCAAAAACAAAATAATTGTATCATGCTTTGATATAGATGGTATTGTTTTAAAATATAGAAATAATTGTTTTTTTTATAATCAAAATATATGTTATGGTATGGAACATAATGATATTTATGTATTATTCTGGAGGTTGGAGTTTGGTTTTCAAACTTCTTCTACCGTCCCCCCCATGGCGGCTCGTGGTCTAGGGTTCCGGTGCCGGTGCCCTTCGACCCAGGTCCTTCTTCGTCCGCTGACGCGTTGCGCTCTTCTATTTCGGCTCCTAGTCTTCCATCTGGGGGTTGCGGTGCAGCGTCTTCCTTCAATGAATCCCTTTGTAGTCCGTCTGGGGGGAAATAATGTGGTGGAATCCAAGATGTTTCCTTGGTCACTGCGTCAGCTTCACGGGATTCTTCTGTCTTGGTTTTGGAGATTCTGGAGACGGCCTTCGATGAGACGGCCTCATCGGGTGTTTTAGCTCCTAGTTTAATGATCGCGAGATTCTATTCTTTGTTGGATCTGGATTCTGAAAGTTCTTCCACGGTGAAGGTGTTTTCTCCTCTTCCTCTGGCTCATCCTTCCTCCCTCTTTAGGTTTGGCTTAGTTCCCATTTAGGATTTCTTCTTCTCTTGCATAGGGTTCTCCGGGTTCTTGATTGCTGCATGTTTTGGGGAAAATGTGGTGCTTTAGGTGGGGCCTGGTCTGCTTGCCTCCGCTGGTTCCTTTTTGCTTGAGTCCAGGAAAGAGGTCCTCCCCCCAGGCTTCCTCAGTTCACACAATGCTCTATTGTTGGAATATGGTGGTGAGAGTTCTTCTAGTAAGGATTCATAAAGATAGTTTCAACAATAGTGGGCTACTGTAAGGGGCATGCATCCAGTGCCTCCAGTGTTGACTTCCCTTGATCAGCGCTCCCCCCTAAGTGAGGTGAGAGTATTTCCACAGCGGAGCCGTTCTCTCTCAGGTTCTCAATGAAATCTCATTTCTTCCCCGGCTTCTGGGGTATGTAAAAGGGCTAAAGCTAGATTATTTAAGGAGTGGGGTTCTTCCTCTCGAAATGAGCCCTCCGAGCCTGGGGGAACTACCGGGCCTCCTCTATGTTAATGATTAAGTTCATCATTTGGAATGCTTATGGCCTAGGAGATTGGGTGAAGTCATACTTCTTAGATACAGAGGTAAAGAAAAACAAGGATTGTATTTTCCCTGTCCTGGAGCACAAACAACATCTGGAAAAGTTAGGTGAGTTCAATTGGAAATGTTGCATGAAGGGGGGCTTGCATGCGGATCCGACCAATCACCATATATGGATTTTTTGGAAGGAAGAGGTGCTGGTTGATTTTTTCCAAGCTAGCGATCAGTTCATTACTGTTAAAGCGTCCATATGCACAGAATCTTTTTTCTTGTCTGTGGTGTACAAGAGATACGATGTGCAATAGAGAGAGGTGCTATGATAGGATCTCTATGGATTCGACCTAGGGGATTACCCTTGGTTTGTGGGTGGTTATTTCAATGTTATCTCTGATCCAGTAGAGAAAAAAGATAGAGGTTCCATTCCTCATGCGGCCAGCTTGAGCATTATGAAATTTATAGCTGGAAAGTGTCTTCTGGACTTGGGATATATAGGGGATAGATTCTCCTGGTGTAATAACCAGAAAGGGGGCTAAAGATGTTGGTGTCATTTGGATAGGTTTCTGGCTAACTTAAATTCCATCTCCAGATTTCCCAATATGAAAGTGGACCATCTCATGCGGGGTATCTCGGACCACTCTCCCTTATTGATATATCTTCCTCACAATCATGATGGGTGTAAGCGCTTTCGCTTCCGGGCCCATTGTATTGGCTCCCCTGGCTATCACCACCTAGTCAGTGAGGTTTGGCTTGCCCCATCTCCCGGCTTCTCCTGGCTTGCCCTGCACAAAAAATTGAGACGAATCAAAAAAGATTACAAGATTGGGATAAGGGATTTCAACCTTCTTAACAAGACCTTGACATCCTTGAGAATTAGGTTGAGTCCCTAGACTGGATCCTTGAGGATGCATTGGATGACATGGTCGATGAAGAGCTCTAGAGCAGGAAGTCAGTTCTGGGCGAGTTGGTGTAGAGGTAGGAAAGCATGGAACGGGAGTGTGTATGGCTGATGTGGCATTTGGAAGGTGAAAAAACTCAGTTTACATTGATACCTACATCAAGGAGAGAAGGAGGCTAGTGATTACCAATATTAGGCTTGATGATGGATCGTTATCAGGTGATAGAGATGTGGTTGGAGACATGGCCTTCTCCTTTTTCAATAACCTTCTTGCAGGTCCTAATCAGGCGCTGCCCAATGGGTACCCAAGTGGTGAATCCGAACTTCTGGAAGGGATCCCTAACAAGATGTCTAGGCAAGACAATGCGGCGCTGGAAGCGGTCCCAGATGAGAAGGAGGTT
This sequence comes from Viscum album, assembly GCA_963277665.1. NCBI lineage: Eukaryota > Viridiplantae > Streptophyta > Magnoliopsida > Santalales > Viscaceae > Viscum > Viscum album. Next base: position 1,158,045,260 of record OY728125.1, read on the forward strand.
TTTGGTGCAGTTATGAGAATCAACCCATAGAGTGCTCTGGGTCTTGATGGTTTCCTAGGCTCATTCTATAGGGGGTCTTGGGACGTGATCAAAGCTGATATCATCTCGTCCATCCATGAATTCTTTCGAGGCGGATCTATCCCTCAGGTGGTTGGCACCACTACCCTGGTTCTCATACCCAAGATAAAAGACCCTTCATCCATTCATGACTATAGGCCGATTAGTATGTGTAACTTTTCTTACAAGATTTCTTCAATAATTATGAATTCTAGGATATCCATTCATATTCCTTGGTGGATATCCTTAGAGCAACATGGTTTTGTCAAGGGGCGGTCGATTTAGGGGGTGGTGGATTTGGCTCAAGAAATTATCAGTGACAACAACATCAAAATCCACAGCTCCAATATGGCCCTTAAGCTAGATATGAATAAGGCCTATGATAGGATGAAATGAGGATTTATTAATAGGGTGTTTTCAGGCATGGGCCTCTCTTCCTGGGCAGTGGATATCATTTTCAGATGTTTTAGTTCTTCTTGGATGGTTGTGTCCTTCCTGGGCAAGGCTCATGGTTTTTTCAAGCCGGCCCAGGGTCTCCAGCAGGGAGACCCCATTTCCCCGACAATTTTTATCATGTTACAAGACACTCTTAGTGTTACTATCAATAGATATAAGGCATTAGGGTACCTTCAGTCGTTTCACATGCGAAGGAGTCGACCCCCTATTTCCCAGCTTATGTTTGTGGATAACTCTCTCATCTTTATAAATGCCAACTGAAGATCGGTGGGTAGAAGATCGGTGGGTAGGCTGTCCAAAATTCTGGATGAATATTGTTTATGGAGTGGACAGATCATTAACAAGGCCAAGATATGTCTTTATATCTCAGCCAAATTCAACTACCATCAGGCCACGACCCTGTGCAGTAAGTTGGGTATACAGAGGGGTTCATTTCATTTTTTCTATCTTGGTTCTCCTATCTCACCTGGTCGGATCTTGGTTCGTGACTATGATGGGATTGGGTGGAAGATCACCAGTCGAGTGCTTAACTGGAAGAACTGCTACCTTTCCATTGGAGAGTGGATAACTCTGGTCAAAAGTGTGCTTTCATCTATTCATGTACATGTCCTTTCAACTACCAAAGTACCCAGGGGAGTTATCTCCTCCATTGACAAGATTATGGCCAATTTTATTTTGGATGCTCAAGGCGAGGGTAATAATCATTGGTCCTCATGGAGGAGGCTAGCGAGCCCAATTCATTAAGGAGGGATCAGCGTTCGGAGGCTGGTTGATTCCGTCCATTTTTTTTCATGCAAATCTCGCATGGGAGGTGGTGGAAGAGTGTACACATTGGGGGAAAATTATATCCTCCCAGAGTAGAGGGTTTGAGTGGGATGATGGTCAGGATTCTTCATTCTGGTCAATGATTCAAAGTATTATTCCAACTATAAGTCATCATTCCTAGTGGACTGTGGAGAGGGGAGACCTCTCTTTTTGGTACCACAACTGGGTAGGTGCCATCTTAGGCTTTCCATGGTTCCCTAGACCAATGATCCCTTTTCAAGAGGCTTGTTCGCACCCCAGTTTTACCAGCATTGTTCTGAATGCAGAGCAGCAAGGGGTGCTGGATCTTATATCACTATCCTTTGAGCCTGATTTTTGTGTGTTCACTGCATCTACTGTAGTGACTTTTTCCTCAAAGGATTTCCTACGGGTTTCTCTTCCCCACTGACAGTGTGTCGAGTGGAATAGTGAGATTTTGTGTAAGAGGATCCCGACTCAATGCATCTTTCTTACATGGAGGATTAAAAAACTTGGGGTTCCTACAGATGATAATGTGAGGAGAATGGGGGTCAGCAAGGCAACTAAGTGTCACTGCTACAAGGCGCATAGGGAGGAGTCATCTCATCTCCTATTTATGGAAGGAGAATAGGCTATGTAGGTCTGGAGGTTTTTTTTGTGGTTTCACCGGTATCCATGACCCTATTTTTTATGGGTCTTCGTTTCTGGACAGATGGTATCATGGTGTGGATGGTCCGTGGCTAGAATGTAGGGCGTGATCGTTGATCTTCAGTACTAGTTTTGGGTGTATATAGTAGGCCCAAAATAAATACATATTCGACAGAGTTTCTTCCTCTATCAGAGCAGTGATCGCTCGATCGAGATTCCTGCTCATCGATCTGGTTCTTGGAGGTAAGAACTGGTGTGATGATCCTTGACTAACGGATCTTCAAAGGACTACACCCTCTTTGCAGCAATTTTCCTCTAGGACAAGGGGCAACTGGGTGTCATGGAAGTCTCCTGTCACGTGCCTCAAGTTGAATTGTGATGGGTCATGTGTTGCAGGTATCATGCGTGGGGGAGGGGTGGTCCGAGATCACAAGGTCAGTATCTTAACTGCCTTTTCTAGGTACTATGGGCTGGGGACTTCCATCCAGGCAAAGGTCAAGGTGCTTTTCACGGGACTGGAGCTATGCAGGTAGAAGGAGATCTCACTTCATCAAGTTGAAATGGACTCCAAAATCATTCATGATTCCTTTCTTGGAATGACTTCCACTCCATGGTTGATTGTTTATATCATCAAGAGATGAAAATCCATCCTCAGCAACAACAATATCCAGGTTCTACACATGTTTCATGATTACAATAAGGTGGAAGACCAGGGTTGTAGCATCTTATGTGTTTCAACTATTCTTCAACTGGGTACTGAGGGGGCTAACCAGATAAGAGGGGATCATCTAGGGGTTCATTACTTTAGGCCTCTATAGGCCCTTGTTTTCATAACCTAGAATTTGGCCATTGCTTGTGTGCTTTTCTTTGATAATAAATATATAATCACGTCATGTCATTTCATGTATTAAATTATGAAAAACGTATTGGAAATTAATAATGAATCATGTTCTCATAACTCATATAACACCCAAAATTGGAATCTTCATCTTGGTTATGTAAATGAGAATAATTTGATAAAGCTCTATCAAGATGGTTATTTAGACTATTTTGAGCTAAAACAACTTGATAGATTCCATTCTTACTTATAAGAAAAAATGACAAACCCATCTTTCAGTGGAAAGTGTGTTAGGGCCACAAAGCTTCTAGGATTGGTACATACTGATGTGTGTGGATCATTTCTAGTAGAATCTAATGGTGGGTATTCCTACTTCATAACATTATCTTATGAATTTATTATATATTTCTATGTCTCCATAATGAGGTATAAGTCTTAGTCCACTGATAAATTCAATGAATTCAAGAATGGAATAAGGAATCAACTTAGAAATAACATAAAGATGCTTCAATTAGATCATGGCGGTGAATATCTTAACTAAGAGTTTATCTTATTTTTATGGGAGTTTGTGATTCATTATAAAATCACTCCACCTTACACACCATAGTGGAATAATGTTAGATAATGGAGGAACCATACCATTTTATTCATTGTTATTTCGATGATGAGTCATGTTGGAAAATGTTTATCATTTTGGGAATATGCATTAAAAACTGTGGAATAAACACTAAACTGAGTACTGACCAAAGAAGAAAACAAAATTCACTTTGAATTAAGGAGTGTAAAGAAAGCCTCTGTCGCATACACGTGTATGGGGCTATGTGGAATTTTTTATGGCTTTCTCAGGAAACAAACTATAACCCTGGGGCACAAAGTGCATCTATATAGTGTATTGTAAAGAAATAAAGGGATACTATCTATACAACCCCTTATACCAGTGACTTATTTTTACTATAAAAGTTTTATTTCTTTAGAGGGATCATATAATAAAGAATTATAGTGGGAGATATATTGAATTTGATGAATTTGATGATCAAGATACATAAAATTTGGTACAGGAATAGATTCTACAGGTCCATGTGGATGAAGTAGTTACAAAAACACAAGTAATGTATAGGAGAATTAGATAAGTAATAGAACATAAGAGATATGGTTTGGTATTCATAAAATATGGTGACTCATTATTGGTTGAAAAAGATGAACCTATATCCAAAAAAAGAGGTAGTTGAGAGATCAGACACTCCAAGATGCAAAGAATAATAGAATTCTGAATTGGATTTCATGTATCAGAACCAAGTCTGGGTTCTGTTCGATCTACCAGTTCGTGTAAGGCATGTTGGGTGTAAATGGATATTCAAGAGAAAACTATACATAGAAGTTAAATTAAATACCTATAAAGAATTTTTAGAGGATAAAGTGTTTAAAAATCCTCAATTCGTTAACAACGAAAAAAAATTGACCAGTTTTCATGTATTAATTCATTATTATTATACTTGCTATAGCTGCTTACCATGACTGTGAAACTTTGCAGATAGATATTAAAATAGCTTTTTTTTATTGGGAACCTTCATAGATATGTCTATATGACACAACAAAAAGGTTTTAAGATTCCAGGTGATGCCAAAAATATTTATTAGTTGTAGATATCCATTTTAGATTTAAACAAGCTTCCATATCATGGAACATTTGATTTAATGAAGCTATAAAATAATTTTTTTAAATTAAGTATGAATTTTAATCATGTTTTTCTAAGTGTTTTAGTGGGAATGTGGTCATTATCCTATTAGTATATGTTGATGAAATTTTTCTTCTTGGAAATGAAATATTATCCTTACTATCAGTTAAGGACTGGTTAAACAAGTGCTTCTCTATGAAAGACTTAGGTGCAACAACCTATATTCTAGTGATCAAGACCATTTTTGATATATCCAAAAGGCTTCTTGGAATATGTAATGGTACATACAATAACTAGGCAATAATGATATATAGTATGTAGAAATATTAGAGGGGATTAGTTTCAATGTCACATGGCATATATCTTTCCAAGAAAACGTGTCTCTCACACAACAAGAGAAATATAGAATGAGTAATATCTCATATTCTTAAGTGATTAAATCAATTTTTTATTCTATGTTATGTACTACAATTGATGTTTCATACACATTGAGTATAGTAGGTAGATATCTAGCTAATCTAGGTGAATATCATTGGAATGATATTAAGGTCATTCTTAAGTATTTGAGAAGAAATGAGGATATTTTCTTGGTGACTTGAAGGGATGATGAGATATTTATCTGGGGTTATTTTGATGCTAGTTTTCAAATATATCAAATTTATTTGATGTCGTAGATAGGATATTTTTTTAGTCTCAACAAAGGATCTTTGAGCTAGAAGAGTTCAATGAAACCAGTTTTCGTTGATTATATAGTGGATTTTGAGTATATATAAGCTTCAAATGAAACAAAAGAAGACATATGATTCATAAAATTATCTAGGATCTTAATGTGGTGCCTATCAGAAAATATGATTCCATATTGTATTATTATATTATTGTAGCATTGGATCTTTCAAAAGAGACAAGGTCACACCAATGGAAAAAATGTATACTCCGCAAGTATCACCTCTTGAGGGATCACTACCACAAAACTGGGCAAGACCAGCGCCACACTTTTATTAGCGCTAACGAAAAAGCGCTGATAAAGGGGGGTACCTTTATCAGCGCTAAAAAAGCGCTGATAAACAGACCCCTTTATCAGCGCTTTTTTTAGGGCTGATAAAGGTACCCCCTTTAAGAGCGCTTTTTTAGCGCTGTTAAGGGTACCCCTTTATCAGTGCTTTTTTTAGTAGCGCTGATAAAGGGGGGTCTTTATCTGCACTTTTTTTAAAAGAACTGATAAAGTGTCCACTTCCAGAAAAATCATTAAAAATATATATTAATGATTAAATATATAGATATAGTTATATTGATATAAATATAATATATATTTTTTAAATATAATTTTAAATATATTTTAGATAAGTATAAATATACCATTACACTTAATATATAAGATATTTCGTGAAATTGGTTTATAAAAAAATTAAAAAAAATATTTTTAATTAATAATTTTTTATTTATTATGGAGTAATAGTCATTTAATAACAATTTGAAGTCTAAAAAGCAAAAAAATATTCAATAAAAGATCCAAAATATGTTGAAAACGCAACTCAAATATCAAACGACCATAACTTTTTATCCAAGTGTCTGTTTGAGCTCTACCACATATCAAATCGAAGCCTGCGACGAGAGCTACGTCATTGTCACCCAGTGAACCCTGGTCAAGGTTTTTTAGAGGAAAAAAGGCCATAAGGCCTCCAAAACTGAGTTTTTTGTCAGGGTACCCCTATTTTGTAACATTTTGTGGATTTTCAGCCTCGTTTAAGGGGGTATTATTTGTTTTTTTTGTGGGGAATAAATTTATTCCAAGGTATAACATTCATATTGATATTATGTATTTGAAATTTTATCATTTTTTATAATTAACTGCTATTTATAATCAAATATATAACTATATGTACATATTTTTTATATATTCACACATAAAAATTTAATTACAAATATAAATATTAAAATATATTTACATATTAAATATATTATCTTTATCTAAATAATAACTAATATCCATTTTATTTAAAATACAAATATATGAATATTTATATACCTATATATTAATCTAACTATATATATATATATATATTAATATAACTACATATATATATTGATATAACTATAAATATATATATTAATATCACTTTGAATATATATATATATGTTAATATAACTATATATTTATATTAATATAACTATATATTTATATTCATATAACTATATAACTATATATTAATATAAATATATATTACTATACGAATAAACATAACTAAATATATATATATAAATGAATAGACATATCACTAATAGGAGAACAAATCACTATCGGGGAGTGGAAAAGGCTTTAGGTGCGCAGGGGGGAGGTCTCGAGATCAAATCCAGGTGGAGACAAGGACACGTGCGCATGGGTGAATCTGGGGCTAGCACAGATAAAGGGTGGAGGGGTGCGTGCGGGCGCTAGTGGGGGGTGGAAAAAGCACTACAAAGGGGGGCTCAAGCGCTATAAAAGCCCCCCTGATTGGCAGGATTTTTTTTAATTTTTTTAATTTTTAATTTTTTATAACTTTTATGAGTGCTTAAAAAAAGTGCTGATAAAAGGGGTCTTTTATCAGCACTGATAAAGGACCCTTTTATCAGCGCTTTGTTTTAGCACTGATAAAAGACCCCTTTTATCATCGATTTTTTTGAGCGCAGATAAAAGGGGTCTTTATCAACGCTTTTTGGAGCACTGATAAAGGGGACCCCTATCTTTTCCGGCATTTATAGCGCTTTTCTAGCGCTATTAAAGTCCATTTTTAGCGCTGATAAAAGCCGTATTTGTAGTAGTGGATTTTTCTCAGAGGGGTGAAGTTGTAGTAAGAATAGTGGCCATAGATGAAAATGTATTTAACCCCTTAACAAAAATCATTTCTCAATCGAAGAATAATAAAAATGTGAGATCTAGGGGACTGAATGTTGTTAACAATTGGATCTAGTGAATGTTTGAGTCTGTTAGAGTTGGTTCCCTAGAACCAAATTTTGTGTACTTCATGATAACCTATATTGAATTTTTTTAATATTAATAAACTATTTATCACATCATGATTATTATAGTATGTAACATATCTTAAGATAATGTCCAAGGAGCAGTTGTCACACTGAAAGGTCATATCCCTGCTGTGATGAGAACCCAAAAGGGCCATTATAGTATTCTTAAATATATGTTATATAGTTAAATGAAATCATTTTATTTACAAAAATAATACAAAATATCAGGAGTGTATACTGATAGGAAATTGAGGAACCTTCTCATGGTGTAGACCCTTGGTAATATCTGGTTTATAATATTATAAGAACAAGACCCCTAAGTAATAAATCCACATTTATATATTTCATTGGATACTTCTATCTTAGGATGTGTTCATTGATCATTACACATTATGATTATTATTAATGAATGTTATGAGTCATGTAATTTTATGAAATGAAGAAAACCATTATGACATATTTTCATGGTGAGGTGGGATATATTTGGTGTATCAAGATTAAAACTTCAATAATGAATAATGAAAGAATGGATATTCCCATATATTCTTTAATAGAAGTTCATATCTCAATACCTTTGATATAAATAGTATAGACTAATTAAATCAATTGTCATGGTGTTCTATAAATAATTTCATTTTCATAAATTCAATGAAAGAGGCATGGATGATATTGGTTGATTAAATAAACATGAAACCAGATTGATTACATATATCATGATAAAGGGATTATATTAAATAGTAAGAATCTTCATGAGGAATTATATTGTTATGTCATTAACTTCTTTCTCTATGGGTTCCTTTTTTCATTCAAGACACTGACCTTAGACTTTTGGATTCTTTATTGAATTCCACTAAGAAAGAGTTCTAGAGAGTCACATACTAAGATTATATAGAACCATCATTAAATAATAATATTATTTATTATTTAACAAGTTGAATATATATTTTCCCCACATGTGGTTTAATAATTATTCATGTTTACTTGATTGCGTATATTTCATCACTAGTTATTCAAGAGAATATTTTTTGAGTAGAATATTTAATAAATATTTATTATATATTTAGTGAATGAAGTATTTATTTATTTTATATTGAATAATGTAGTGATATTTACTAAATAAATAAATATTCACTATTCAAGGACCAATAAATATTCTGAATGAATGGTGGACCAAGTTTAAAGTTCTGATGTGAAAATGAATTAATTTCTGAGTGTAGTTCATATCTATAAAAAATATTTTTTTTATTTCTATTTTAGATGCGGGGTTCTAAAGGGATTATGGAAAAAAATAAGGGTGCATAAGAAATTTTTATTTTCTAACCATATTATTATATAAACCCAATTATATTATTTTCTTGATATGGTCAATTCATTTTTTTCCTAATAATATTAAGAGAGAATCATCTCAATGAACAAGAGAGAAACCACTCCAAGAAGGATCTCAAGATAGGATAAAAATCACCCCCACCACCACTCTCAAATCTAGAGATATCAAAGAGAATGATTCCATGAGGAGATTTTCTAGGACATAAAATACGAAAGACGTATGTGTTAGGATCTACCACATCGGAACCCATAAATTTCTATAGTGACATTCAGAGGTTCATAGAGCTTGTGTTGATTACTTCTAGATAGAATATACTCTTGATTCCTAAAACACAATAACCATATGACCTAGTGATGTTTCAGGATTCATTAATGAATAAAAAATTCCTCCCAAGGTAATTCCTAATAGTTTAAATTAATTATAAATAATATGTGAGGAACCTGCACTTTGGTTTTGGTGTTTTCCCTCATCAATATTATATGATTTAATTATATTAAATAGAGTGTTTATCGACTTGTAAATCTCATATTAACCATCGATCATGTACCATGTGGCACTTACTCTACTCTGGAAACCATCAAAAAGAACTATATATATACATATATCATTTATATGAATTTTAGAACCAAAAGGTGTGAGATGGGTGATTCACCTATATAAGGCAGCTCGGATAGCTCTGAATAATGTGAGAAAAACAAGTTTTATGTTTGAAGAGGAAGCTATCGTGGTTATGAATAATCAATCTAGGTGGTACATTTTGCATGTTGGTGATGAAATTAGTGATGAGGCATAATTGGATGAAGGGTATGTTGATGCATAAATGAGGAATGTGGTGTGCTATTTTGAAGAAATCAAAGTGGAGTGTTTAATTTTCTAAAAATTCAAAGGAAATCATTGTGAATAGTTTTATATAGATTTATAAAAAATCAAAGGTGTTTTAAGGGTTTATGATTTTATGAGAATGACTATAGATGAATCGTATGAGCCTTGATTTGAAATAAAGGATCTCTATAATTCTAGGTAAACTATATGAGGAAATGTAAAAGTATATATTTCAAGTAGCTAAAGTCCCAAAGTATGTGAATCCACCATGTAATAAAATTCACATACATGATGTTCTATGTTAGGGGTATTGTCTCACATATGGGAAATTTCATGAAGCTGAATTCAAATACAAGGACAAGTTTCTCAATTTCCCATAGATGAATTCTACAAAAAACCAAAATCCTAGAACCACATACCCAAATGAATATCTATACAGATGAATTGACCGAGGATCACCACATATTCAAATTTCGATACGTGAAGTTCCTCATATGGGATTCTCTAAGGAATCTGAATTCCAAATAGTTTATTTCAAAAATGTATACAAATTTAGACCGAGTAAGTGAATTTGATCAAAAGAAAGTAGATCCCAACATATTCGATATCTATATATGTGAATTCTATAATAATATTCATATAAAGGAAATTATATATATATTGGGTGAATACTATAGTATTTCTATAATTGTATAGTGAACATCTTAAACTAACTAAATGAAGGATATTATACATTTTAAAGGTGAACGTGTGAGATTTTGGTTCCCCATAATCAAAGCACTAGATATGGATGTGATTTTTTAAGGATGTAAGAACAAAAAAAATTAGAGGCTTATTCCATTTAAATTCCCCATAGTATGGATATGAATAAGGAATAAAATATGTACCCTTGGAAGGGGGATGTGAAATGTCAAATTTTTTGCACATGTACATCTCATCAATAATCCACGAGGCTTCTAGAATGATCCACACCCTATAAATAGTTTCACATTATGAAAAATTATATTTATTAAGATATAACCTTCTTCATCAGACTACTTAAATTCATAGGATCTATTAAAAATAAGTTCAAAATGGACCAATCATGACAGTCATCCAAAAAAACAAAATACTATTAAGACTGAAATAAAATAGCCCATGTTAAATCATGTATTATGTTATTTTCTTCATTTTTCTCATAATTAAATAATAATTATCTTCACTTATTTTCATGATCTTTCAAAGAAATTATATTTGGAAACCCAATTGGTAGAGAAAAAACAATTGAAAATCACATAAATAAGAATAAGAACAACAACAAAAATAGTGGATAGAAAACTATAAAATAAAAAGAAATGTAAATGCTTTGATTATCACCTACTTCAGGGGGGAAATGTGTTTATTAATAGTAGGTATGGAATTTAGAGCATCACCACCAAATAACTATAAAAAATAGGTTTTTACGGACTATAATATCCTAATGAATAGATATTTGAATGAAACTTCCATGATATTTGAGCTCTCCAATACTTCGAGAGAGGAAGACGATTCCCAATAGAGGTGTCACCACCTAATAAATACAATCCATGTGGGGGTGAAGGACTATAATAACCTGAATAACACTACATTGAATGCAAATTTCATGGTATTCGAGTTTATAGTAGCTTTAATAGAGGCATATTCTTTGATATAGTAGTGTCACTGCCTAGTAACTACAAATAAAGAGGTGTGTGAAGGACTACTAATAGCCCAAAAGTGCTACCTTGAATCTCCTTCTTCTTTTCCCTTTAATTTTAATTTTTTTAATGGAAATCTACGTGTAATTCATAATTTAGGCTCTATAAATAATAATAATAATAACATAAAATAAACAAAACAATAGTAGGGAAATATTTAATGTTATAGGGTGGCCATATACAATGAATCAAGAAAAAAACATTAAAAAACATTATACAATTTAAAAGAAAACTCTCAAGAAACCATAACATAATGTGTTATTTATGGTTTTATTCATCTTGTTTACATAAATTATATTTGACTCTAAAAAATATAAAAATCTAAAAATTTATTAATATATCTCTTTTGGATCCTAAAAAGTGGAATGATCTTACAATCATCAAATTAAATACATCATACTAAAGAGGATTTTTCTATATCTGTTGGATCGGATTACACCAAATATACACAAGAGGGGGGGGGGTGAATTGTGTCTTTTCAAAAATCTTTACGAGATTGTGTTCTGCCTTTTAACTTTAATCATATAAAATAATTCAGCAAAAATTTAAATAGCAGAAATACAAGATGTATATTGGTTCGGGGAACAGAAGACCCCTACTCCACTCCAACAACACTCTACTCCATGAGCTTGGTGATTTTCACTATCTGGTCCTCGTTTGAACAGACCGGTTCAGAACATAGTATCGGCAGTTGACACCTTTACAATCCAAGGAAAAACAAATCCTTCTGGTTCACGTACAGAACTCACACAGCTTAGTACGAGAAGCCGATCACTCAAGAATAGAAAAAATGATTTTTGTATTTTGAAAATACTTTCCAGATGTTCTTCACAATTGAAACAACATGCAATTGATAGTAGATGGATCTTTGCCTTCAGAAACAATAATCTTCACATAAGAGACATTCTTAGTCGATCCCATTGTAGTAGATATAGAAATATATTTCACAACATCGGCAGTAGAAAATTCACAGTAGATCTTTATTGTAGGACAAGTGAATCTTCTATCACAATCCTTCTTCCTTTTAAAACAGAGCTTTTACACTCCTTTTGAATCAGTAGATCTGTATATGTTGTTTTTTTGCTATGTTTTATCTTTATTTCCTTTTAATAATCAAAAGATCACATATGATCAATAATCGTGATATAGTTTTTATAAAGACTATATAAATAAAATAATGATAAGAACTTTTCCTGCAAAATTAGATCCACAAAAGTCACCTTTTTATACACGATATTCAAACATTTGAATTTACAGAGTAGTCGTAACATCCCTGAAGAATCAGAATAAAAAGCTCTTTTTAATTCTATTATCAAATAATTGATGAAATGGATTTGAATCAGTCAAAATCGTACTTTGAAATCAGCTTTAAATCTGGCTTGAAGTCCGCTTAATAATCGTTGTATTGACTGTTGTATTAAAAAATCGACTTTAAATTCTCCGACACCAAACGTAAGGTTGAGTTGAACTGTATGCATCTTTTGAACATAAGGTTGATGATGTTGCCTTCAAACGTAAGGTTCACAACGTAAGGTTGACAACGTAAGGTTCATTCCAAATGTAGTGTTTGTCATCTATACTTTTCTCTTCAACATTCAAACATATGGTAAAAGATCCATACTTTTACTTGATCCATAATTTTCCAAGAATGTATGGTTGTTTAGAAAAGTAAGGTTGATGAACCATACTTTTGAGAAACAAACATAAAGTTTAATATTTACGTAGAGTTCTCCTTCCATACTTTTCTGATATCCTAAACGTAGGGTTCCTTCTTAACGTAGGGTTATTCTTCCATACATTGCCAATAACGTATAGTTGTTTAACCATACTTTTTCTTTATCTCAAAAAATTATACATGGTTTTTAACCTTATGCTACGTTTATCCACATAGGGTATGAACAGTGTTTCCAGAAAACGCTAAAGCAGATTCCTAAAAGTAGAGCATGAACAGTGTTTCTAGAACACACTAAATACGAATACTTTAGTAATAAATTCTTGTAATTTCATGAGTAAAATAAAATAATAACTTCCTACAAAATTCTTAATAAATAAAATCATTATAATATAATTAAGGGTATTTGTGACCATCAAAATTATCATAAAGAGATAGAGTATTAATATAAACTCCCCCTTTAAATAACAATATTATGTATTATTGAAAACAACACTTGCTCAACAATCTCCCCCTTTTTGATGATCACAAAACCCATAAGATATAATTAATGAAATTAACTTAACTTAAAATTAATTACATAAAGTTTTGAAATTTTGAAATGATAAATACAATATTAATTCCTCCCTTTAATTTATCCATGTTTTAATTTCTCCCCCAATAAAATGAATTACTCCCCCAAACTAAAAGATATTGTATTTATCCAAATTTCTCCCAGTAAAAAAAACTATTCTGTTTATCCAAATTTATCCCAGCAAAAAAAATTGTTGTGTTTATCCAAATTTCTCCCCCTTTTTGTGATATCAAAAAGAATGATAGAATATGAAATAGAATACAAATTAATTTAGCACTAAACATAAGTAAAGACTATTATTAACTGTTTATCAATAATAAAATCTGGAGTTCGGGCATATAAAAATAATGAAATGAAAACAAATTGAAAGAATGAAACATATTTTTATTAAAAGTAAAAATAGATACAATGATGATAAACACAAGAATTAAGGTTTTTTTTTCAGTGAACAGGCAGGGTTTATCTTCTCTAGACTGTAGACTTGATTTCTTCTAATTGTTCTCTGAACCATTTCATTAATCCATCACCAAGCTGAATAATAAGATCTCTGGCCTCTTGAGTCATATGAATATCTTCAATGATATTGACTCTGAAAAACTCATGAAGTCTTTCTTCTTTCTCCATAAACAAAGACATCTTCTCAATGAATTTATCTAAGACATAGAGGATTCCTAGCTCATTGGATGTCAACTGATCAACTAAGAATTTCTGATTATCCAAGAGAACAGATAATGGAGCACTATTGCACTGAAGATCTTGCAACCTATCATTCATATTGCTCATTCAAGCTGTGATAGCTTGAAATATTCTGATTAAATCAGGTGAAATACCTGATCCACTATCAGCATTATTTCCAACTATGGAAAATTGTGTCTCTAGAAACAACTTAAGATCTAAGAAAAATGACTTCATAACCATTTCAGATTTCAATTTGGAAATATAATTAAGTATATCATATTTAAAAATTTAAACTTATTGTCTTGAAATATTACTCTCCTTAAGCTTTTGAAATCTCAATTGTTCGGATGCTAAGGTGATTATGAGAGAATCATTCTCACATTGTAGTTGAGATATATTTTTGTACAATTCTTCAACTTCCTTATTCCTTGAATCAGAAGCACCCTGTGCTTGATTCACATTCCTAGGCTCTGTGTGATGTAGCAGTACTAAAGGTAATGATTCAGAATCAGATTTTTATTTCTCCTTGTCCTGAGTAGGTTGGTCCATAGATTTTTCTTCAGAGTCTATTTCAGACTCTTTCATAGAAAAATCCTCTTGAATAACTTCTGTGTGAGCTTCAGAAGCATGCTCATCATGAACATCTGCAATTTTTTCATCTAATGAAATATCTAAAATGATATCCTCTGGAGTTTCTTGAGGTCTGGCCACTTCCTCACTAGGCTCTGCCTCCTTTTCTTGTTGAAGTACAACAGCAACATCAGCTACAACCTGTTGTTCTGATCTTTCAACTACAATCCTTTCATGATCAGGATCTGTAACAGTGACATTCTGTTCTTGAGATTGTTCAATAACCTTTTCTTTGAAAAATCTATAAGAGAGTAAATATCTTGTACTTAAGTCAGGGGAGTCACAGGTCTTTTTCACTGAGTTTGAAGTCCCTCCTGACTTCTTTCTTACTTAGTTTCTACCACTTCAAATCTGATCCTCCTTGTCGCAGTGCTGACTCTCGATTCAGCTTGTCCCTCCTTGGACTTAGTAGATTGAGCTTGAGCACTCTCTGATTCATCATCTACTCCTACTGGAAAAAGTTTTCCTTTGGTAGTACTCAAAAAATAGTCAATCTTCCTTAATGTTCTAGCATTAAACACATTACTGTGATGATAGTGTACTCTGGCATCCGCCGGTCTCACCATGTCCTTCTTAAGCAACAGATTGGAAATGAATCAACCAAAAGGATAAAAGATCATTCAGGAATCACTCTGAAAAAAAAATATTAGGTATCTAACTATATACCTAGGAAAATTGAGTTTGACATCACTGAGAAAAAGATACATTACATACATATCAAGATATAATATCTTTTCCATCTCAGACATCCTCGGTACAATCCCTGTTTGCACAAATTTGACCAAAATTTTCTGATCAGGCTCCAAATCCATGATAAAAATTTTCTTTATAGTATTAATACCAAATAGAAATGAAATTATGTACTCTGATTTATGCATAGAATCTCTAATATTTTTTAAATATAAATGAAAAACTTCCTCATGAGGGCAGTTGAGAATCTGACCAATTTCTACTGACGAGATTGAGAAATCTCTATCCTCTATCCTGTCCATCATATTGTCCTCAGTATCTCCCAGACTAAACTGTACATATTTAAAGAAGTATCTAAGTTCTACCTCATACAAGAATTCAGTATTTTTACTGTTGAACGTCTGTTCAAGGTTCTGAAATGAGAATGCTTGTTTCAATAGTAGATTTGTCTGAAATAACCAGTCGAGATCGATTACCTTTCTCTGTAAGATTTTTCTCCCTTCGGAGCGTTGTCTCTTGGAATTGCTTATCTCTGCTTCACTGGCTCTTTTAGTCCTTACAATCTCTGTGAGAATCTTTGAAGGTTTTAAGGTTAGGGTTTTAGAGGTTCATAGATTAGGGTTGACGAGCAGAGGTGCAGTTTGCGGGTTCGAATAGGTTTTGATAGAAATGAAACGGTTTAGAAGTCGAAAGGGTTTCTGAAAACCTTGATTCCCATGTTTTTAATAATCATTACATATATTAAAAAAAATAGATTACGAGGGGAAAAGAAACTTATTATGTTTGAAAAAAAATAGCTAAATTATTTTAAGCAGAATTAAAAGAAATAACTACCATTGTAAAATAAAATTTTATTTAAAATCAAATAAACCTAGATCCCCCATAATAAAATCAAACCATGCAGTGGGAAGAGGTTTAGTAAAAATATCAGCTAATTGAATTTTAGTACTTATAAATTCCAATGATATATCCTTTTTAAGAACATGATCTCTTAGAAAATGAAGTCTGATATCAATATTCTTAGTTCTAGAATGATTAATAGGATTTTTTGAAATATTTATAGCACTAGTATTATCACATAAAATAGGTGTATTATAAAAATTTATTCCAAAGTCCATAAGTGTTTTTTTCATCCACAACACCTGTGCACAGAAACTGCCTACAGAAAAATACTCTGCCTCAGATGTTGACAGGGAAACTGAATGTGGTTTCTTACTTGACCATAACACTAAATATCTTCCTAAAACGTGAAAAGTTCTTGAAGTTCTTTTCCTATCTAATCTAAGACTCCCAAAGTCTGCATCTGAATATGAAATCAAATTGAAATCAGAAGTTTTTGGATAAAGAAGATATTGAAAAACAGTTACTTTTAAATATCTAAAAATTCTTTTAATAGTAGTTAGATGATATTCTTTAGGATTTGATTGAAATATTGCACAAAGACATACTGAATACATTATATCTGGCCTCCTAGTAGTAAGATATAATAAACTACCAATCATACCTCTATATAACTTGTTTTCAACTGATTTTCCAGTTTCATCCAAATCAAGTTTTATATTAGTACACATAGGATTTGTATATGTATTGCTGTTTTCATGTCAAAATTTCTTCAATAAATCAGTAATGTATTTGCTTTGATTCAAAACATTTCCAAAATACTTTTGATAAAATTGAAGTCCTAAAAAGAAATTTAGCTCTCCCATCATACTCATTTCAAATTATTTTTGCATTAACTTTGAAAACTCTTGAAAACGGGTTTTATTAGTTGATCCAAAAATTACATCATCAACATAAATTTGAACCAATAAAATATTAGAATTCACAGTCCTCTTAAACAGTGTTGGATCTGCCATTCCAACAATAAAATTATTATTCAAAATAAAAGAGCTTAATCTTTCATACCAAGCTCTAGGTGCTTTTTTAAGGCCATAGAGAGCTTTAGTAAGTTTAAACATAGAATCTGGTTTTTGAGAATTTTCAAAACCAGGAGGTCACTCAACATAAACTTCCTCCATTAAATAACCATTTAAAAAGCAGACTAAACATCCATCTGAAATAATTTAAATTTCATATGAGATATATAGGCTAAGAGGATTCTAATGGATTCTATTGTAGCTATAGGTGAAAAGGTCTCATCATAATCTATACCTTCTTCCTGATTATATCCTTTGGCTACAAGTCTAGCTTTATTTATAGTTATTATTCCTTGACCATCTTGCTTATTTCTAAAGACCCATTTGGTTCATATCACTGGATAGTTTTGTGGTCTTTCAACTAATTCCCAAACATCATTTCTTTTGAACTGGTTTAATTCTTCTTGCATTGCTATCATCCAGCTTTCATCATCTAAAGATTATTCTATAGTCTTAGGTTCTAATTGGGATAGAAATACAGAGAATTCTACAAGATTTCCAATATTTCTTCTAGTTTTTATTCCTGTATCTAAGTCTCCTATTATAGTTTCTAAAGGGTGATTCTTTAGGGTTCTAGTCTGTCTAGGGAACACACTTATAGGTTCTTCAGTATCTTGTTCTTCTGAACTGGACTGAATTTTATTTATATATTTTTCAAAATCATTTTTCATGTTCTCAAGCCTCATGTTATCATTAGAGTCAGATTCATCCATTTGATCTATCCTTCCCTCAAATGGATCAGATTCATCAAATTTCACATGAAATAATTCTTCAACAATCCCTGACTTCTTATTATATATTCTATAAGATTTGGAGGTTGCTGAATATCCTAAGAAAATTCATTCATCAGATTTTGGATTGAACTTAGCATGATTATCCTTGGTGTTTAAGATGTAAACCTTGCATCCAAAAACATTAACGTAGTTAACTTTATGTTTTATGTTATTCCAAAGTTGATAGGGTGTATTTTTCAAAAGAGGTATAATTAAAACTATATTCATTATATAGCAGGCTGTGCATACAAAATCTTCCCAAAAAGTAGGTAGGAAGGTTGTATTCATTTAGCATAGTCCTTGCCATTTCCTGAATAGTCCTATTTCTTATTTCAACAATTCCATTTTGTTGAGTTGTTCTAGGTGAAGAGAAGGTGTGTTTAATACCCATATTTGAGCAGAAGGAATTAAATTACTGATTCTCAAATTCTCCACCATGATCACTTCTTAATGAAAATATTTTAAAACCTTTTTCATTTTGAACACCTTTACAAAAACTTTCAAATAATGTAAAATCTTCATTTTTAAATTTCAAAAAGAAAATCCATGTAAATCTAGAACAGTCCTCAACTAAAACATATACATATAATTTACCCGCCAAACATGCTACTCTTAAAAATCCAAACAAATCCATATGAATAAGTTCTAGAGGTTTAGATGTAGCAATTTTGTTAACAGATTTGAAGGATGATTTGTGTTGCTTGCCATGTTAAAATGCATCAAAGAATCTGTCACTTTCAAATTTGAGACAAGGCAAATAAGAAACTAAATGTTTCTTAGATAACTTATTTGAAACATATACATTACAATATCTGTGTCTCTTATTCCAGATCCAGGATTCATTTATTTTAGCAGTTAAGAAATATACTTGTTGTTTACATAAGGAATTTAAATCCAGGGTATACACATTATCAGTTTTTGGTGCTCTAAATTTATGCAATTTATTTTTGAAAACAGAACAGAAATTGTTAGAAAAATCAACAGCATAACCATCATCACATAGTTGAGAGATACTTATCATATTGTGTTTCAATCCTTGTACATGAAGTACTATATTAATTGATACAGCTTATGGATCTCCAAATGTTCCAATACAAATGATTTTTCTTTTGGCATTATCACCAAAAGTGACAAGTCAACCATCTTTTTGAGTGAGTGCAAAGAAATTCAATGAGTTTCCACTCATATGTCTTGAGGAGCCACTATCCATATACCATATGTCTTTTTTATCTTGTGACCTGCTCCCTGCAAAGTCATTTACACAGATTGCTTTGGTACCCATATTTTGTTGGGTCCAACAGTCTTAGCTAGGAAGGATCTGGGAATCCAGACTTGCTTTGTTTTTCTAATTTCACATTAGTCAAATAGATCATTTGATACAACAGATTTCTTAATGACACTTATTTGGGGTTGTCTTAAGAAATAGTTTTTAGAAATATGTCCTCTTATTCCACAGTAATTACAATTTAGTCTTTTTGTACTTCGAATAAAATATTTTCTGTACATCTTGGGTTTTTCACCTTTACTACAAATTCCAAATATCTCCTTTTTAATGAAATTTTTTCAAAGGATTTTATTTAAATTATATTCTCCTTTAGTAGAAACAAGGTCTATAGTTTTATAAGTTTCTTCTTCAGTTTTCAGTGATTTTATCTTTGATTCATAATCTGTGTTGTTAGAATTAATTGAATAAATTTTTTCAGTTAACTCATTATATTGTGTCAGAATTGTATCTCTTTCATCAGAAACGACCTTATAAATATTCTTTAAAGACTTATGATTCTTAAATAAAGAGTCGTATTTTTATTCAATCATATTGCAGTAGGATTCAAGTTTTGCATTAGAGTAATTAGATGCAGAACTAGAATCAGAAGAGTAGTAAGATTGTACCTCATCTGTTTCTGCCATAAAACACATGTTGGATTTAGGATTTGCTTCCTCTTTCTCTGAGTTTAATTGACAAGTACTACTGTAGTCTTCAGATACACTCCATGTACCTTTAATTTATTTCTTGTTCATATTCTCATAGTCATTTCCATTGAAAAATTTCTTTCTCTTGTCTTCTTTTAGCTGAGGACAGTCAGGTCTAATATGCCTCATTTTCTTTCATTCATAGAATCTGATTTCCTTGTCATCCTTTTTAAAGGATTTTCTGGATCCCTTCTTATTTCTATAGAATATTGTGAATCTTCGAGCTAGCTAAGACAATTCCATATTAGAATTAGATAAATCAGAACTCTCTAACTTCTCTTTTACATTTTTCTTCATCTTTTTACTTTTTCTCTGTGATGATACTTTCAAGGCAATGTCATGTCTTTTGATAAGAAATTTATGCTCATTATCTTCATCTTCCATCTCAGTTCATTCATCATTAGTGTTCCAATCAGTTCTCTCATGGTTAAATTTTTGACAGGTGTCGACTGTCTGATTGCTGTAGAGATTCAATTCCATTTTGTAAGTAGTACTCTCAATACATTTAAAGCTTGATCAACTTTTTGAATGGGTTCTCCCAAGGCAGTTATGTTATTTATAATCTCTGTCAATATTATATTAATTTGAGTAATACTCTCACCATCAACTATTCTGAATGTATCATATTTAAGCTTAGCTGTTGCATATCTCATTTCGCTGATATTGTTAGTTCCTTCATAAGAAAAAGCAATAGTTTTCCCCATTTCATATGCTGTTGGGAATTGAGATACTCTGTTAAACTCATCAGGTCCTAGACCACATATAATTGCATTCAATACCTTCAAGTTCATGTCATAATCTACTTCAGTAGCTACACTCCATGTTTCATGTTTTTCTGGTATTTCATATGGAGTCGGAATCTTATAATAGACTCTGTATCCATGATTTTTCAGATAGATAATCATTCGCGACTTCCAGCATCCATAGTTTTCTCCATTGATGTATGGTGCTCTGACCATAGACATTCCCTCTCTTGTATCAGTCATCTTTCTCTTTGTATAATCGCATTCAGATCATTAAATCTTTATCAGAAAGCTCAACCTTTGATACCAATTGTTGGATCGGATTACACCAAATATACACAAGAGGTGGGTGAATTGTGTCTTTTCAAAAATCATTACGAGATTGTGTTCTGCCTTTTAACATTAATCAGATAAAATAATGCATCTTAAATTTAAATAGAAGAAACACAAGATGTATAGTGGTTCAGGGAACAGAAGGCCCCTAGTACACTCCACCAATTCTCTACTCCACGAGCTTATTGATTTTCACTATCTGGTCCTCGTTTCAATAGACCGGTTCACAAATGAGTACAGGCAGTTCACACCTTTACAATCCACGGCGAAACAAAGCCTTATGGTTCACTTATAGAACATACATAGCTTAGTACGATAATTCGATCACTCAAGAATAGAAAAAAATATTTTTTTATTTTGAACATACTTTCCAGATGTTCTTCACAATTGCAACAGCATGCAATTGATAGTAGATGGATCATCACCTTTAGAAATAATAATCTCCACATAAGAGATGTTATGAGTCGATCCCATTGTAGTAGATATAGAAATATAATTCACAACATCAGCAGTAGCAAATTCACAGTAGATCTTCACTGTATAACAAGGGAATCTTCTATTACGATCCTTCTTCCTTTTAAAATAGAGCTTTTATGCTCCTTTTGAATCAGCAGATCTATATATGTTGTTTTTACTCTTTTTTCTCTTTCTTTCCTTTTAATAATCAAAATATAACTTAAAATCAATAATCATGATACAGTTTTTAAAAAGATCATATATATAAAAAAATGATAAGAACTATTCCTAAAAAATTAGATCCACAAAAGTCACCTTTTTACTCACGATATTCAAACATTTGAATTTACTGATTAGTCGTAACTTCCCTGAAGACTCGGCATAAAAAGCTCTTTTTAATTCGATTATCAAATCATTGATGAAATGGTTTTGAATTAGTGAAAATCATACTTTTAAATCAGCTTTAAATCTGGCTTGAAATCCACCTAATAATCAGCGTATTGACCGTTGTGTTAAAAAATCGACTTTAAATTCTCTGACGCCAAACATAAGGTTGATTTGAACTATATAGATCTTCTAAACATAAGGTTGATGACATAGCCTTAAAACGTATGGTTCACAACGTAAGGTTCATTCCAAACGTAGGGTTGTTCATCCATACTTTTCTCTTCAACTTTCAAACATACGGTAAACGATCCATACTTTTACTTGATCCATACTTTTCCAAGAATGTATGGTTGTTTACAAAAGTAAGGTTGATGAACCATAATTTTGAGAAACAAACGTAACGTTTAATATTTACGTATGGTTCTCCTTCCATACTTTTCTGATATCCCAAACGTAGGGTTCCTTCCTAACGTAGGGTTCTTCTTCAATACTTTTCCGATAACGTATGGTTTATTAACCAAACTTTTTCTTTATCTCAAAAAGTATAAACGATTTTTATCCTTACGCTATGTTTATCCATGTAGGGTATGAACAGTGAATCCAGAACAAATTAAAGCAGATTCCTAATAAGTAGTGCATGAACAGTGTTTCCAGAACACGCTAAATACGAATACTTTAGTAATAAATTCCCATAATTTCCAGAGTAAAATAAAATAATAAATTCAAGCAAAATTATTAACAAATAAAATCATTGGAAAATAATTAAGGGTATTTGTAAACATCAAAATTATCATAAATAGATAGAGTATTAATATAAACTCCCCCTTTAAATAACAATATTATGTATTGTTGAAAACAACACTTTCTCAACAATATCTATATTGTGTTTAAGATGCTATTTTTATAAATTTTTATCATCTTAATTATATTTTAATCTTATGACCATGGAGAGATCCTGATAATATTCTTTTTTTTTATGAAAAAATAGAATATGTACCCTTTAATGGATAATGCGAATATGGACATGAATAATGAGGGAAAAAATATAACTTATGTTAAATGGAATCATATTAATTCTTGGTAGGTCTGAATTCCAAGTCATAACCATAAATGAAATAAAAACCAGGAGGTAGTGGAAGGACTATAATAGCATAAATAATAGTTCATTGAATGAAAATTCCATGGGAATCGAGTTTTCTAATGCTTTGATAGAATAAAATGCTTCAATAGAGAGAGGAATTACAACCAATGTACTAAAAACCAAATAGTGGGTGAATTACTATAACATCCATAATAATTCATCCTGGAGGAAACATTTCATTGGCATGGAGTTGGAAGATGCTTTGAGAGAGTTGTATGCCTCAAGAGAGATGTGTCTCCGCCTAAGAACTACAACCCAAGAGGTGCATGAAGGACTATTAATACCCCGAAAAACACTTCCTTGAGTCTTCCTCACAAGCTTCATAACACACTCGACTTCTACCGCCAAAGATTAAGACTCAAGGTTTTTTTTTGAGTATTAGGTTTCCTTCATGTAACTATTAGATTGTAGTTATTGGGTGGTGATGCCTCTCTCTCAAAGCATCTACCTATCTCAATGCATCTTATAACTCAAAGTTATATAATTTTAATTGAAGGAAGAATTATTTGGGTTATTATAGTCCTTCATCCACAACATGGTTTGTAGTTATTTGGTGGAGACTCCACTCTATCGAAACATCTCTCTATATCGAAGCATTTTTGAACTAGATGCTAATTGAAATTTAATTCAAGTTACCATTATTTAGGCTGTTATAGTCCTTCCACCACCTCATAGTTTTAACATCTTGGGTGGTCACACTCCAAAATTAATACCTTTTAGTAATAAACATGTTTTCCTTCTACTCAGGTGATTATCCTTACATCAGCCTTTATGTTATTCTTCACATTAAACTTTGAAGGTTGCATTTTCCTTTTTTTGCCTTTTTTCCTAAAACAAAGAATATTATTTGGATCTCTCCAAATTCATTAGATTAAAATTTAATTAGTTTGAATAAAATCTAAAAAAATTTCATATTAAATACAATATAGATTTAACATAATTCTTTTAGCATGTTATATTTAATTTGGAGATTATAAAAACTATATTTTTTTGTGATCCAACTAAAATATAATAATAAATTATTAGTTTTTTATATTTTTTATAGATTCAAATATAATTAATATCAACACAATGATGGGAAAGTTATGAAAAAAAATTACAATATGGGTGTCTAAGAGTTTTCTTTTAACTTTTCTAGTATATTTTTTCTCATTTTTCTTTTGATTCGTTATATATAGTCCCCTATAACTTTACGTTTTTTCCAGAATTTTTTTATAAAATTATTCTATGTTCTTATTCTTATTTATAGAGCCTGGATTATGAATAGAACATATATTTCCCTAGAAATTCCGAATAAATGTAAAAAAGTATAATAAGATGTCTCTATGTAGCGGTTTTTGACTATTAATAGTCTTTCATGCACTTCTTTATTTGTAATTCTTGTGTGGTGACACCTCTTTATCAAAGAATATAGCTACTCTAAGCCCATGAAATTTTCATTAAACATATAATTTCTATGATATTATAGTCCTTCTCCAAAAACATGGTTTTTAGTTCTTGAGTGGTGACACCACTCTTTAGAATCATCAGCCTCTCTCAATGCGTTGGTGAATTCAAATCTCATGGTAGTTTCATGAAAGGAATCATTCTTTAGGCTATTATTATCCTTCCCACACCACATAGTTATAGTTATTAGGTGTTAAAACTTTTGAATTCATAAATAAAATGAATAAACATTTTTCCCTTTGAGTTAGGTGATAATTTGGACATTTCTATTTCTTTTAATTTTGTAGTAATCTATACATTTTTTATGTTCTTGATCTTCTTATTGTTTAAGTATTTTTTTTATTTGTTTTCTTTGACATTTGCGTTTTCAAATATAATGTATATGGAAACTCATGAAAAATAGTGTTGATAATTATGATTGAATTTATGAGAAATTTTTTGGAAATAAGATAAAACACAATGTAACATTGTCCATTATCTTTCATTGTCAACAGTTTTTTGTTTTAGATGGATATAAAAATCATCCCCTTTTCAACTTGTTTTTTATTGATGCAATGAATTTAAGGAATGTGTGCAATCTATCCCTTAAGAAATTTAAATTTTAAGAATTTAAAAATATATATAGGGCATAGATCATTTTAGATGCTTCGGGTATTATTGGCCAGATATGAAAGTGTTGGAAATTTGATAGATTATATTACCCTTGAAAGGGGGTATATTTATTTTCCTCATTCATTTCATACAAATGGGAAATGAAAATTGAATGAGATTCTATTTTTTCAGAATTATTTTTTTCATACTTTAGTACAAACCACATCCATATCTAGTGCTTGGATTGTGGGGAACCAAAGTCTTACCCTTTGTCCATTAAAATATAAAATCTATTTAATCTAGTTATATCGGGACGTTCATTGTATAATCCTATAAATTCTATCTTTTTCACCCAATGCATAAAAAAATCATATATCTGAATCCTACTATGGAATTCATGTATGTGGACATCGGATATCTCGAGATCTACTAACATTGGATTGAATTCACTTACTTGGTCTGAATTTGAATACAGTTTTGAAATTGGATATGTGGAATTCAAATGCACCATAGAACCCCATATTTTTTGCTTCACATATCTATTTTTGAACATGTGTAACTCGTTGATAAAGTAACCTCTGTGAATCTCAATTTTGGTATGTGGATCTATGATTTTGAAATGTGGAATAATTTGGATATGTGAAATTGAGGCATTTGGATACATGGCTGACTTTAGCTTCATGAAATTTCTTATACATGTGCCAAAACCATTACCTCAATCTATACATATGTTCATTTCATTACAAGGTGGATTCACATAAATTGAGACTTCAGCTATGTGATTTTATACTTTTCTATTTACTTAAGTGGATTACTCAAAATTCCAAATAACCTTTATTTCAAATAAAGTCTCCTCTAATATATCTGTAGTATTTCTTATCAACTCATAGACACTTTAAAACAACTTTGGGTTTTTATGAATCAATCTCAAACATTTCAAGATGATTCCCAAGGACTTTCTAGAAAATATAACCCTCCTACTTAGATTCTTAAATACAGAACATTGCATTTGTCACTTCCCCTTTAACTTAGCCTTTATTCAATTTTATCACATTGGTAATTTTATCACCTACATCCATCGTTACACAAGGATAGATTCTTCAACACCAATCTATCTTCTTATACAAACATAAAACATGTTTTACAGACATTATTCACAGTTATAAAATTTATCTAATAAAATTGTAGCACCAAGATCTTACTTCCTATTTTTCAACTTCTTGAAAATGATCAAAATGTTTCTTTCAACATTGTCATAATTTTTGTGGCCACAGAAACCTGTTCCTAAATTATCTGATGTATGGTACACACACCTGAATATTCCCAGCAAGGAATTCACGGGTATCAAACACCATTTTTCCCTTTTGATAATATGTGTTCCACATATTATTTAATCATGTATCCCATATACCCATCATGGGAGAACCTCAAAAAACATTTACCTAATGTCATGGGTAGATTTCTTCTTATTTGTTTGGTGGATTATCTAATATATCACCAATATTATACAAGAATACATTTAATTCCATTATATTGGAAAGAAATACAATCCAAGTTCCTTTAAATCCAATGGCACTTCACCCAATAATATTATGGCACTAAAACTTAAATCATGTATAAAATGGAAATGAAGTGCATATACCATACACCATGGAATTCCTATTTTCATTGCCTTCATTCAATGTTTGATGGATATTTCCATGGAAAAATCTAAAGGTTATTACCCCTAAGGTGTATACACTTTTAATATAAAATCACCCAAACCCTTTAGGTAGGACCTTAATATTCGACATGATATTCTAGTATCTGAAATAAAAAAATGAAGAAGGGAACTTTAGGGAAGGAGGAGTTCTGTCTAGTGATCACTTCGATAAATCGTGCACCCAAAATAAATAGCGTAGCCACAATTATATGGACTATGTGACACTCATCGAGCTATGAATTTACTCAGTCATTTCATAAAAATATGAGTAAATCATTATTTAATTTTATTCAAATTTATATGAGATTCAAAACCTTTTCATATATCAAAATAGTTCCAAATGAATCGTACCTTACGATTCATGGAACTACAATTCACCCATAGTATTAAAATATGATTTTCCAAGGTTGTGAATACAAAATCCCCATATCATAAAATTCAATATATCCTTCATCATGAATGAAATATTTTATTCCATATTCTTGTCTTTCCCCAACAAAAATCTCAATTCTACTATAAAATGTGAATGAAATTAGTTAATATTCCATTCCCTATCATGGATATGGATTTAATGAGACAATTCTATTTCATGAAATGGGTAAGATATATCTTCTTTAATTAATATGGAAGATAAAATCCTTTCTTAACATATTCAATTATTCTCATGTCACTTATGGTTCCCCGGATATATTCTACCACATCATGAACATATGTCATCACGGTTTCCATTCGTTCATAAAAGTACAAGATTAATGATATAAATTAATAATAATACTATGTATAAAAACCAATATAAATTTTTTAATATTTTAATATACAATAACATGTAAAATATGTGGAGTTCCTATTGATTTGAATATCCTAATATCCTTCATTATTTAACATTATCAAGTCCAACAAGAATAGAAAAAGTCTAAATGTCATATAATTCTTTTACCCTTGATAGTCAAACATCATCTCCATATTATGAGACTAATATTCTCTATAAAATTGCATATCATTTAATAATATTGGTTTAGTTTCTCTGGCTTCACCTTATATGAGAGAATTGCTATAAAATTTTGATACATCCCATAATTTATGGGAACTATCACTTTTTTATGAATAAGAGAAATTATTTTGTGATATGATATTTATTAATATTTTAATAATTGAAACTACAAATTTAGTTGTTTCATGGGGCTCATAAAATATTATATTGATAGATGTTTTGAGTTCTTATCTTGTTATGAAAAAATCCTTGATCACTTATACATAGTCAATGTGATTGTAAATTGACATGAAAATTTTTATATTAACTCATTGTTTTAGAAACGACTAACTTAATTTTGGAACACTTATTTATAAGTGATTTATCATCAGTTTACACAAGAAGGTTGTTAAGTCCCTTAAATATTCCTCTATGACTCAATATATATATATATATATAATAAAAGAAAGTATAAAGATTCATTTCTAAAGAAAACATTTTTAATTTAATTTTTACACTCTTCTGGGTTGAATGATTAGGGCAATTCATGGATAAATGATCAAATTATATATTCTATCTACACGTATCATAGAAGGTATAATTTCAGGCTTTAAGCACTCCCATTTGTAATACAGTTGCAGATGAAATGGCCTCCAAGGTGTTGATGGACCAAGTGGCCTCTCCCAAACAGCTCCCTTGGAAACTGTAGATCCCCAGAGAAAACCTTATTGATGTATCAAAAAACACAAAAACACATTGTTTCCTTCACTTCAAATTCTATCACAGTTAGCTGTCAAACTATTGTACACTACAAATGGAAGGAAACCATAATCCCCACTATCATCTCTATGATACCAACATGTTATCTTTTCTATATCCTGATGTAGAAAAAATTTTCATTAACCAATTCATGTTCATGGATTGATATTGGATTAAAATCCCATTAATTATGGGAAAATTTTCAAAATAATTTGTTTTTTATTTTAAGTGTTAGGTTTTATTTATATTGGAATCTGAGAAGGTCAACTACAAAATAAATTGGGTCTTAACTGGGAGCGTTAATTCATATGACTCACTCTCGGTATTATTTATTTATATATATATATACAACAAAATAAAAAAAGAATTATAAATAGTGTTTTTTTAATTAATTTCATTTATAAGTTTTTTTGTTTTCTTACATAGATATATATATGTATATATATAAATTTAAAATAAAAATTTTTAAGTTGGAATTATCGTCATTTAATTAATTACAATATATAAAGAAACCCCACTTAGGACACCCTTATATAGTCAAGGGGACCTTGAAATCACGTATGAATATTTAATATGGGATTTGGTTTCGCATTTCCATCATTAAAAAAATAATATATTAATTATAATAACATATAAATAATAATATATAATTTAAAATAAAAATAATTAAAATAAAATATTGGTAATATAAATCATAAATAATATTATAAATAATAAAAAAACATAATTAATATAAATATTAATTATTTTGAAAAATAATAATTATTAGTTATTAGTTATTAATTATTAATTATTAATTATTAATTATTAATTATTAATAATATGTACTAATAATGAAAACCATGATAGTGCAAACTATGGGTTGTAGCCCATGGTCTTAAAAATTTTATTAAAAAAAGTAAACTAAGTATAAGGGAAAAGGCATGTGAAACACAGTTGTAGACCACTTACATAGAGTAAAAAGCATACAACTGCCCAGGTGAAACAAAAAATGATTTTTCTATTGATACAACCACTACCCTTACCTCTTGTATGATGACCCCTCCTCTAGGTTTTTGGATTTTCCATGTCTTGTCATCAACATCTTGAGGATCAATATTGTCATCCAGTGTGGTGGGTTCCTCAAGTGGGAAAGATTCTTATTCTTCATCTAGATCTGAACCTTCAAATAAAACCTTCATATTTCTTGACAATTACTACTCAATTCCATGTGAATAACTAATTTATTCATGTAAATCCTTATATATTTGAGATATATTTAGGATGTAAATCATGCAAATATTTTTCTTAGGTGATGAATAGTCCCCTTACTTATTTTGGACATGGATTGAGGAAGACCCATTGGAAGGATCAAATTCATTACCCTTCATATTTGAGGGATCTAGAAACCTCATACCAACTTTATTTTCACACATAGTAAGCAATGAATCATGTTTAGGATATCTATTGGAAGCCCTTTGTTCATCCAAATAATCATATAAAAATATTTCTTAATAACATAACCACCAAACTACTCAGAAGAATTATCATTGCCAATGTCTAGTGCAGGTATCCTTGGAGTAACCTACTGATCATGGTATGGATACTCCCTTATGACACCTTAGGTTCTTCCCAAGAAACTAGAGCCTCTATATTTGGAGATTCCATTTTTCTAGAAAAAGAGTTACCCTACTTCCTTCATGTGGATCCACTATTCTTCTTTAGGTGAGTAAGATCTGATCCATTAGATGATTTATTTACATTTCTATTTTCAAATTTGATGAAAATTTCATCAAATAAGTTCACTAATTCAAGAACATCCTCATCATTCATGGAGCACTAATCATCGTTCCTCAGCTCTTGTGTAGCCTATAAAACATTAGCAGCATATGCCTGGGGAGGCCCCTTCTTACTTTCCATTCCTATGTCACTGCCTTCCATATGCTTAGCTAAGATGGTCAATCCTTTTCCAAGGTTCCTATATCCAGTGGATGGATCAGACCCCTTATTCATAGAATCTGCATCTGGAATATTGAATATTTATATCCAAACAACATTTATGAACTTCATATAGCTGACACAACGCTATCATGTATGAAATTTGTTAATAGATATTACATCATTTTGTGAAATAGATGAGGTAATTATCGAATTTCAATATGAAACTTGAATTTATATGCATCATCCGCCAATATAACTATATAAGTGAGAATCAAACTCATGTCAATTTCAAAAAGAATTCAAGTAATGTTCCCAAACATTGCACGTTCGGTTTCATTATCAAATTCTATTATGACCCCAACAATAGAGGTTGTGTCTCACAATATTTGAGGATTCCATAGGTACTAGCAGATGCCAAATACCTGAATCCAAACACGAGTATTCAAATTTACAATTTTTGTTTGGTTGAAACTGGGATACCAGTCTTGAAATCATAAAACTTTATAATTAAGAGGAAAAATACTCATTCACCAAGTTCCCTCCTTTAGATCATAATAGTGGAAAATAATGTGATATAACTCCTTAATGAGAGAATCAATCTTCCATCCACCAAAAACCCATATTTAAATAAGGAGGGTCTGTAGGTCCTTGATCATCCAAGTATTGATCCCCTACTAGACCACTAACTAAGTAATGATCGAGTGTTTTCACTTATCAATTCATTGTAACATAATTATGTGGTAATCTTTGACAAAATATAGTGAGCCATTTTTTCATAATCCTCCCAGATTTCAAAGACCCAAATCAAGCATCGACAAAGAATATATTTACGGATCTGTAACCTTACTTTTTTTCTTTATGAACTAAGGCTCGGTAATACTCCACAGTAAGATTATCATCACTAGAGAAATATTTTGGACCCCAAGATCTATTTTCATTAACATCAAGGATCATTTTTTAGGAATCGCATATATTTAAGGCTGACCAAACCAGCACCTCCTTAAATGAAAGGATAGAAACACCATCCTTCTTCTAGGGAAGAGGAGAAGGATTAGTATAAATTAGATTATAATCCATCAAAACCTAGCATGTGAAATCACCAATGGAGTCTCTACAGATCTATCTTTTGATGCCCATCCCACCTCTCCAAATATTAGTAATAATTAATAATATTAACTAATAATTATTTAATAATTAACAATAACTATTTAATAATTAATAATAATTATTATTAAATAATAATAACTATTAATATTTAGTAATAATTAATAATAATTGATAGTAATTAGTAATAATTCAGAATAATGAATAATAATTATTAATAATTAACTTAATAATTATTAATTATTATTAATTATTACTAATTATTATTAGTTATTTAAAATTTTTACTACCTATTGCTATTTATTATTAATTATTACTAATTATTATTAATTATTAAATAATAATATTTTAATATTATTAATTATTTTATAATTAATACTTATTATTTTTATTAATAGTTAAATTTTAATAACTATTATTTTTTATAATATTTATTATTTATATTAATTATTATTTTTTTATTATTTTGTATAATATTATTTATTATTTATATTAATGATATTTTATTTTATTTAGTTTTATTTTCGATTATATATCATTATTTATGTTTTATTATTATTATACAATTAGTAGAATGTTGAAAATTTGAAACTGAATCCCACTTGGAAAATCTATATGGGATGTCGGGTCCCCTCCCCTATACAAGGATGTCTTGGATGGGGTCTTTAGTCATCTTTTAAAATTACACAAATGTTGGAAATTTTGAATAAAAAGTAATATTTAGAATTTCATTTAATTTTACATATGTTTGGTTTAAAGCCTCTTTATTATCAAATAATAGAACCTCTTTCTTTATGGGTAGAGGGGAACACATTACTTGGCCAATAAGCCCACGACCTATAGGACAAATTACATGGTCCAAATGACCCAAGGCCACATTCTCCTATGCCCGATCCTGCCGTTGCATATCGTCTACCCAACCTGCCTTGATGGACCAAAGACCCAGGGCCCAAAGGCCTAATTTTGTGGCTCTAAATCCCATTTGGGGTGAATAGTATATCTGTGAAAATACCCTGTTATAGTACCTATGTAAATTTTCTCCCATTTGGATTTGAACTAACACTCATGTAGGATTATGAGGATCCTTTACCACTTAGGTAATCCCCCAACTGCTTGTTTAATATTTTGATATATATATATATATAAATATAAATATTGTAAAAAATAGAAATTAAAATTAAAATTAATTTTTTAAAAAATTGTTTTTTTATTATGTTATATACATTTATTGAAAATTAAAAAAAAATATTGGAAGTGTGTAAAATTAATTGACACTTGTTTGATAATAAATTCATTTCATGGTCTACCCTCTATGGTTTCTAAATAAAAAAACAAAACCAAAGAATTAAAAAAATAACTCATTTCCAAAAAAATCCATAATCATTGTGCTCTTAATCCAATATCAATCTATGCACATGCAATGGCTAATAGACATAATTTTCCCCATCAAAACGAAGTATATGAAAATTATGAGGGTTATAGATATGATCTTGAGGATCATATTTTCTATCGATATGAAGCATATGATATCTCATTACCTTATAGTGATAAAATTTGAAGCTAGGGAAGCTTTGTGTTTTACTGTTTTATGATTCATCATTAGGGTTTTTCATGTGGATCTGTAGTGGTTGTGGATGTTGTTCGGGGGAGGCCATTCATCCCATCAGTATATTAGAGATAATTTAAACTTCAATGATATTGATCATAATGGATCATAAATCCTAATAATATACCTTCTATAATAATTGTAGACTAAAAATCTAATTTGATGATTTATCCAAGTGTGACACTAATACATCAACCCCAAAATGTGTAACAATTATACTAAAAACGATTCCTATAGAAATTTACCTTTATACATTCTTTTATGATATATATATATTGAGGAATCATCTTAACCACCATGTTTTGTAAACCGGTGATGAATCACTTATAAATAAGTGTTCAAAAATAATCTTATTCATTACTAAAACAATTAGTAAATAATCTTTTTTTCTCATCAATTTACCATCACATTGACTACATATAAGTGAAAAAGGTGTGTTTCATAACAATATAATTAATAAAAACATCTATATATAACCTTTTTTATAAATCCCAAGAACCATCTGGCTTTGTATGTTAGATTATTAAATTATTAATAAATATCTTATTACATGGTAATTGTTCTTCTATGTAACATTAATTTCATAATTCCATTAAATTATTTGATCTATCAATATTTTATAAAAATTATATAATATCATTAGAATATAGAAAAACTATACTATTATTCTAAAACATATGTCATGTGGTCTTGATAATATCTTTCTGACAAGACAGAGATGTCGTTTGTCTATCAAGTATGGGAGACTTCTATGAAATTTAAACTTTTTCTCTTAATGTTTTCACTTGATGATCTCTAGGAAGGAAGGTTATTTGGATAGAAAAATTAATTGTAATTCAACATATTTTACATTTTATTATATATTCCTATCAGTGAATTTTTATATGGGTCTTTATATGTAATATTTTTATTAATGTATTCCATAAATTGTTAACTTTTATGTATAAATGGAAATTTTGATGACCTTCATTCTTTAAAAGGTATAATATATTTGGTTCTCCATAAGTGAGATGTTATTAATTTAATAAGTTAATAAAAGATTTTCCCTTTCCTTGTTAATGAAACGAGTTATCACTGGACCATTTCATGATATAGAACTATCTAATTAAATCCATATCCATTGGTAGTGAACGGAATATTAAATAATTCAATTCACATCATATAGTAAAATAGTTCTTGTCATATCCCTTGTAAATGATAGGTAAAAATGATTTTATTCATGTTGAATTCTATATTGATTTTGATAATATGGGGATGTCATATGTACTATCTTAGATATCCATATTTTATTACTACAGGTGAATCATAATTTTATGAATCATAATGTACGATTCATTTGGTACTAATTTGAAACAAAAAAAGGATAATATTCTTTAAATTTGAATATCATTAACTAACTATTTCATAATATGAGATGGATGGGAGAGATATGGTATAAGGTTACCTGAGATGTAATGGAATACATTACTCATATGTTTATGAAATTTATTGCAAAATACATAGTTCATAGATCATCCCATAGTGTATATAAATGTGGATATGTTGTTGATTTTGGTGTGAGATCTATTAAAACGATCAGTAGATAAAAATACCACTTCCCCAAAGTTTCCTTATTCCTTTATTTTTTCATTCGATATACTAGAATATCATGAAGAATATGAAAATTATTCCCAATGAGTTTGGGTGATTCAATGCAACCTGTTGATACACCTTTGAGTGAAGAACCATTCAGTTGTTCTTAGGAAATATTAATAAAACACATAATAAAGGAAAAACAACATGAATTCTATAGTTTAAGGTATATTATCTTTATTTACAGTTTATATATGATTTCAGTTTAAGTGGGATTGTGTTATTAGGTGAAGTACCCTTGTATTCGAAGGATCATGGATAATATTTGTTGCCAATATAATGGAAGTTAATATATTCATGGATAAGTAAAACGATAGATAAGATTATCCACAAAAAAGGAGAAGAAAGCTACTAATTACTTTGGGTAAATGTTTTATGAGGTTCTACCATGATGGATACATGGGAAATGTTATTAAAGAAGTTGTGGAACACAAATTGAGAAAATAGAAAAAGGGTTTTTGTTTCCCTTGAGTTCCTAGATGGAAATATTCAACTACGTAGCCCATACATCAGAAAATTTAGGAGTTGGTTTGTTTTTCAATGATTAGAGTTGGAAATATTGAAAACATTTTCTACATAATTGGTAAGAAGTTATGAAATATGAAGTATGAGTTGGGTGTTTCACCTCTTTTATAAAGCATTAATAGTTTTGAATAATGTGTGTAAAAAACATTCTGTAGATGAATCTATCTTGGTGTTGAAGAATCCATCAATGTGGTACATTTTGCATGTAGGTACTAAAATTAGCGATGAGACACACTCGAATAAAGAATAAGTTGAAACAGAAGTGATGAATATAGTGTGATATACTAAAGAAGTCAAAGTGGAGTGTTTAATTTGATGAAACTTTCATAGGAATTGTCCAAAATTGTTTGAGATAGATTCATTAAATACAAAATGTTTTTGGAAGTGTTTATGATTTGAACATGATTTCTATAGAATAATTAGAGGGGCCTTGATTTGAAATAAAGGATGTCTCAAATTTGGGGTAGTCTATACAAAGAAATGGAAAAGTATAATGATCATATAGCTAAAGTCCCCACTTATATTAATCCACCATGTGATCAAAGTTACATACATGTAGTTTGATGTAAGGGTTTTATCTCATGTCTGGGAAATTTCATGAAGATGAATTAAATTATATAGTTAAATCAATCAATTTATCATAGCAAAATTATGCAACATATCAAAAACTGAGAACCACATACCCAAATGAAGATCTATGTAGGTGAATTGACCAAGGATCACTACTTATTCAAATTTGGATATTTGAAGTGAAACATATTGCATTATATGGAGAATCTAAATTCCACATAGTTGATTTAAAAAATGTATTTAAATTCCTACCAAGTTAATTAAATCCAATGTAATTAGATATTGACATATCTAATATCTATATAC
The DNA here is from genome assembly GCA_963277665.1 of Viscum album. NCBI lineage: Eukaryota > Viridiplantae > Streptophyta > Magnoliopsida > Santalales > Viscaceae > Viscum > Viscum album. The sequence continues at coordinate 1,158,081,676 of OY728125.1, forward strand.
ATGAATTTTACAATGGTATTCACCTAAAAATATTTGTATATGTGATAGTGGATAATTATAAAACTTCTAAAAATATACAGTGAACATCTAGATCTAAATCGATTAAGGATATTCTGAATTTTAAAGGGAAAGGTTCATATTTTGGTTCCCCATATTCAAATCACTATATATGGATGTGGTTTTTATTAATGTGATGAAACATGGATTCTAAAAAAATAGAGACTCCATAAATAGTCATTTCCATTTGGATATATATGAACAAGGAAAATGAATATATAACCTTTCAAGGGTAATGTGAACTATCGGTTTTCCAACACAGACACATATATTCTACAATCCATAAGGCATCAAGAATGATCCATACCACATACATTGTTTCTCATTAAAAAAAATTTATATTTATTAAGAGATAACCAATATAAGTACACTCATTAAATTCTACATCTATAAAAAACAAGTTGAAAATGAACTGATTTGGATTTCCTTCTAAAACAAACAACTATTGAGACATAAATAAAATGGACCATGTTACATCATGGTTTATTTTATTTTCTAATATTTTTATCACGAATGAAAACATAATTTTATTCAATTCATTTTGTGATATTTCAAAAATATTATATTTGAAAAACTAAAAAATATAGAAAAAGAAATTGAAAATTGATAAAATAAGAATAAGATAATTAACATGAAGAATGGACAGACAACTACAACATGCTGACTAATGGAAATGATAGTATTATCACCCTATTCAAAGGGAAATGTTTTTATTAATGATGGTTATGAATTTAAGAGCATGATCACCCAATAACTAAAAACATGGAGGTGGGGTAACGAATATAATATCATAATGAACTATTCTATGAATGAAACTACCATGAGATTCGAGTTTTTTAATGCTTTGAGAGAGGTTTATTTTTTCAGAGAGAGTTGTCACCACTCAATAACTATTAACCATGTAGTGGGTAAAATAATATAATATCTTAAATAATGATGTATTGAATAAAATTATATGGGATTTAAGTAGGAGTATTCTTCAATAGAGGAGGATGGTTCCCAAAAGTGGTTTCACCACCCAAGAACTACAAATAAATTGGTGTGTGAAGGACTGTTAATAGTTAAAAGAACACTGCATTGAGTCTTACCCTTCTGATTTTTGTACCTTTTTTTTAATTTTTGATAGTTAAATCGTTGAATTATTCATAATATGCACTTTATAAATAAGAAAAAGACCATAAAATAAATGAACAAAAAAATATATGGGGAAACGGTAAAGTAATATATAGATCATATGTAAATATTCAAAATAAAAACTTGAAAAATATATACTATAAATATTAAAATAAAACTATTAGGAACCCATGCTATAATTATCTCCCTATTATTTCCTTCATCAGGTCGATCTAAATTATATTTGAATTTAAAAAATATATAAAAAACTTAATGTCCATTAATATATATCTATTTTATAACAAAAAATGAAAATATATTTTTCTTTCCAAATGAAATAAATCATGCTAAAAGAATTAAGAAAAATCTATATTATATGTAAGATGATGTGTTTATTAATTTTCATCAACCTGATTATATTTTAATCTGATGTCCAGGGAGATATAATAACAACATTATTTTTTATATAAAATGTAAAAAAATAATATGTACCCTTGAAAGGTGAATGAAAACAAGAATATAAATAACGATGGAAGGACCATCACCTGAGTTAATGGGAAATAAGTTTATTTCTTATAAGTATGAATTATGGAGTATGAACACCCATTAAGAACAAATGAAGATGTGGTATAAGAACTATAATATCCCAATAAAGGGTGAATTGAATGAAAATGGAATGGGAAACAAGTTCTCCAATTCTTTTAAATAGAAGGATTCTCATAGAGAGAGTCATCACCAAAAAATAAGTAGTACAAACCAATTTGTTGGTGAATGACTATAATATCCCAAAGAATGAAACCCTAAATAAAAATTCCATGGGATTCTATTTGGAGTATTATTCAAGAGAGAGGAATCACCACGCATGAACTACAAACCTAGAGGATTATAAAGAGCTATTAATATCTGAAATAATGTTATTTTGAGTCTTCATCTTCTGATATGGTAGTCGATTGTCCTCTAAAAATTGAGAGGAGATCACTCGGTCGTGTATCAAGTCAGGAATCTGACAACAGACATTCACAACTGGGGACATATTCTGAAGCATAGTGGTCGGTGTGAAAATATTGGAGAGCGGTATGTTTCCTTGAGGGAGGTGTGTATTAGGTTCCTGTTCTATAGGAACTTATATTCCATGTCAACCTAGGAGAAAAAGGATCACCACCCCAGAACTGTAAACCAAGTGGTGCGATAAGGACTACTAATAGCCCAAATCATGCTACTTTGAGTCTTCCCCTTCTATGGTGGTAATTGATCATGTTCCAGTGGTTAACAAGAGGTCTATTAGTTGTGGATCGAGCATGTAAGGTGATAGTAGATGTCGAAAAATGATGATGTATATTGAAGCACAGTGGTTGGTGTGCATACCAACAAGATATATGGGTTTCAATGAGGGAGATGTGTTTGAGGCAATGGTTCAATAAGAAGTTAGATTCCCTTCCAACTTTGAGAAAGAAGAAGGCTCACCACCCAAAAAGTACTAACCAAGAGGTGAAAAAAGGACTATTAATAGCACAAATAACGTTGTGTTGAGTCTTCCACTTACATGGTGGTAATCACACTATCTATAATAGTTACAAAGAGGTGGCTCAATCATGGATTGATCATGGAAGGAAATAGAAAATTTTTATAATAGGTTACCTATAGAGAAGTGCAATGGATGGTGTGAAGATCGGTGAAAGTGGTAGGTTTACAAGAGGGAGGAACATGTGAGTTGGTAGTTCCAAAGGATGTTAGATTTCTATCAAAATTGATGAAGAATAATCCTCACCAGCCTGAAACTAAAGACCAAGAGGTGGGCTAGGGCCTATTAATAACCGAAAGAGTGCTTCCTTGGGTAATCATATTTCACATTCTATAATTTTACTTTAAACCCATCCATTCAATTTCATAGGACAAGATAAATAGTAAATAAATGAAATCAAAGATTTAAATAATAAAACCAGAAGAGAGATGAAATATAGAAAGTGAAAGAAATGGAAGAGTAAATAAAATTTAGTATATAAAAATAGAGTCAAGTCCTTATATAGTAAAATATATAGAGAGATACAAAATAAGAATTGAATGAAATGGAAGAGTAAATAATATTTACTATATAAAAAATAGAATCAGATAATTAAATATTAATCTATTACATTTCAACGAAATAGTTGAACTTTTCAAATGAAAGTAGTTTGGCCTATTCTGTTTTTATTTTAAAATTATTTCTAATATCTAAAGGAGTTGAACCATCTCTAGTGAAATCAATGCAATCTTTTTCTAAGAATCTATGTAAATAATCTGGTAATAAACTTGTCTAATAAAGTTCACACTAAAATGAGATAGTGTTTAAAAATATTACCTATGTGACCAACGTTAAGTCTTAATCATATGGAAGGGGAACATGCACTCTATCAATATACACACATATTGTAATTTCAACGCATTAGAGAATATTTTTATATGGTATACATAATATGAAAGTTGATAATTTTTAATTGTAAGAATAAGTTAATTATATAATGTTTAAAATGATCAATTCATATCAATAAATCATTCTCATAATTCTATGCCATATTTAATTTGAAATAACTAAAATTTATAATCAATTGAAACTATATAAAAACTTAATTGTATCTTGAAAAAAACAAAACACCTATATTGTAATTGTATAATATTACAGAATATATGAATATATTATACATTCTTTAAAAGGATAAAAATTTTAAGTACATTAAATGTTTCATATTGAATTAAGGAATAAAGGGAACATGTCTCGCTCATAGGGAGTGGGAGGAAATTGAATGAAATTAAGAGAGTGGGCTACTGGGGACTCACGAAAATGGGTGGAGGTAAGTTAAATCAATATATGCATAGTGTATACATATAGGTGTATGTGATTTCAAACAATGAAAACATAATATATTCATATATTAGGAAATTTATGTATACTATATGGAATTTGTCAATCTAGAAGTTGCATAAGAGGAATAGTGAATTTTATATAGAAGGAATGAATACTATAATTCAATACGGTATATAATATATGAATATTGTTATAAAAGTGGTAATTGTAGGGTTGTAATGATATAAAATTAAAAAGCTATATTCAAATAGAAATATTTATAAATTTGAAAGTGTATATAGATTTTTTATAAGTGTTTTATTATTATTAACAAGTCATACAACTTTTAACTGTGCATATAAAACTAAAAAATTTGAATTAATGGAACTTGAAGAAAATATATTTTAGTGTTGAATAAGTTTATAGAAATTTAATTTATTATAGTTGAGAGAGATTATGAGGATAAACCACATGACCCCATTATAAGAGAATATGTGCTTTTTCAGGACCACATGTAGTGAACTATTTACCAATTCCCCAAAACCTATTATTTGTAACCGCATGATGTGAGTCTGAAACCACTAATGATAACTAGACTGCCTTCCAATATCTCTTTTGTTTTCAAATACCTTTGTGTTTGATAAAAATTTACACCTATTCAGGTTATAATTAACAAATGATTTCCATCTAGTTATCTCCAGGTTCACCGAAGTCTGAATTTAAAAAAATATATAATTTCAATAATGTGTACTATAATTTAGATTGTATAAAAAGTTTACAAATAGAAATAAAAACAAAATATATCAAGAAATATGATTGAATAAATAGAAATAGAACCAAAAAATGTGTGATGGTACATTCATTTCCATAAAGTTTTCCCTTAAATATTTCAGTCAATGAGAGAATTTATCTTTTATCAACAAATATGCTACATCAAGAAAGTATTAGTGTGTGAGTATGGATTAATACATTATGGTATATAATTCCAACAAATCTTTTGAACTTATAATGGAACAAATTTTTCAGCGGCCTTTTTTCTTATAATGCATAATTATGACAGAGTAAACAATGATGGTAAAGAATGACTGAAAAGTGAAATATTTATAGAAGAGTGATAAATTTGAGATAATATCCAGGGCATAACTTGAAGATCCTTGGTGAATATTGTTGGAGGAAGAAACCCAGAAAATGGATGGGTGAACCAAAATTTTTCACTGAGTGTAAGACTCATGATATTGTTTGGATCCTAAAACAAATTATTCCTAATGAAAGACAGGGTAGAAAAAACAATCATTTTTTACATTGCAAGTATCAAAATATATTGAAAAATATACTTCATATTCCAGTGGAACTGATAATTTCTAAAACCTAAAAATTATGTTTCTTAAAGGATTTCCTTGAAACACCAATTGAATGATATTCATGGATTTGTTTTGTTTTTATGATATACACTTTCGTATAACTGAATATTATAAGAAATCCAAAAAATAAGCTAGAGTTATAGCATGTGAAATCATTAGTATCGTCCGTAGATAAGTAATTGGAACGATTTTATAAACATAAGTTGTTATAACCAGTACATCTAATATTTCCCAATATAGTTATGGAATTTAGAAAAAAATGAATATTTAGTTAAATTTTAATAACATAATAAACATGAAAAATTAAAATTAATATGGTATAGTAGCATATTTAAATTTATTGATAAGATACCCAAACAATAATTTATTTTACTTAAATAAATTGGTGATCATAGTTTAATGTCTATTAGAGAAAAGTTTTACATTTTTTATGAAACAAACCTCGTAGTATTGGAAGGTGATGCATGATTTCATAATGTCATATTATAATGCGAATTACCATGCAATGTTGGTGTTATACTGGTAGTAGTGACTTGAGTGATAATATAACTATAAAGTATGATATATTTACAAATTTCATAAATATGATAATCATAAAGTGTAAATATATAGATAAATTTTGAATAAAATTTTTTCTAATGATTTTAATAATTGCATCCATTTTTTAGATGAACTAATAATATGTTTCCCTGTTCGATAATTTAAATTTTTTTTAGAAAAAACCATACAGACCATAAATAGTTAAAGGTAATGTAACAAGAAAATAATGACAGAAAAAATATCTACTAATGTATCAACTTCTAAATAAAAAATATAAAGAACATCTATAAATTGAATAAAAAAGTTACCATATGATACATATTTTTCTAATGGCATTATTGATCAATAAAAATTTATTAAAGAATACTAAATTGTTTAAATTTATCCACAATTATTAAATTCATCAGTGTTCCACCTCAAACCTCACTAACAATGATGAAAGGCTTTATAATCCATAACATATTAACAATCAAATGGTCTTTCACTTCAATTAATTTTTTAATTCATTTTATGGCATTCTTGGAGATTAAAAATGAAATTTAAAAGTCATTTTAATATGAAGATGAAAAAATGAAAATCATAGATCAAAAATATTAGTCATACATAATAATAACATTGTTAAAAAGTAATATGTAATTAAAAAAATTAAAAATGAGTTTCATGTCTTATGGAAATAAAATTTTAACATACATATTACTAATATATGTGATTTTTAATTGAAAAAAACTAGAAAAAATTGAGGGATTCATAAATGTCAATTATTATTTCTAATAATAATCAATATTTGCTAAAAAATAGCAAATTAAATATAAAAATGAAAACTCATTAAGATCTATTACTCATATTATATAATTAATAATATATTTTACATTTTCCATGTTATTTGAGTAAATAAAAATGAATAATTTATAAAAACATTAAATAAGTTGATAAATATGGTAGTCAAAAATATACTTGATGTATTGGTGAATTGAATTTGTAAATAATATTTGTTGTGAATCAATTACAATTTTAAAAGAAAAGGGTGCTTAGATTTTAACAAGATATGAAAAAATATGTAATATAATTTGTATGAAACAACACTACAGGTATATAAAAGTAATAATTGAATTAAAAATATTAAAGTTTATTAAGAAATTTTAGATGATTTAGCTTCTATTATAATAGTCCCTACAATAATATTGTTAATATTTCTATAATTTGGTGGATAATTATATAAATTTTTTCTCATGATCCTCTATATGACACTATTCATTATAATGGAAAATATACCTATCAAGTGATTTTAATGTTGATTATTGTCTATAAATACAATATAGTTCAAAAAAATTTATTATCAATGTAACATATTAAAATTAGTACTCAAATTTTATTGAAGTAAATGATACACAACCGAAGGAACGATTAACATGTAAACCTAATAACAGAATGTGATTTGAGCTTTATATGATATTATCAGTATATGCAATTGTATCTATTTCGACATAAAACTTTTTGTTATTTGAATGTGAAGAAATCGATCCAATATAGACACATGGAAGTAAATTAAAAAAATATAGATATCCAATATCATCCACCCATGTATTTTCATTTGATTTATTATAATTTAGGATTATTATCTAATTAGAAAATTTCATTTATTAAAAATGGAAATTCTATATAATGTAGAAGGAAAATTATGTATAAAAGAAATTTAATAAAAGAAAATCTATATAAAATGGAAATTAGTATAGACAACCCTAAACTACCAATTAATAATATTAAATGCAATATAAAATGGTGGATATTGATGGGTCATTATGTTTGATAGGCTGGTTCCTCAGATGAAATGATAGATAGGGTAACTCTAGTTGCGGTTTAAACCCTCATATCATTCTCAAAATACGATTGTCAAAAAACTATCATGTAAAAAAATTTCAAATAATGATGAAACATTCAATTAAATTTAGTCAAATCAAAACCAAATTATGGATACATATCCATATTTTAGAAACTCAAAAAACCAAAAATAATTCTAAATGAATATATCAAGATGAATTTCTTGAAATTGATATCATAGTGGTCACCTAAAAAATATAATTAAAGTTGAAAAACCAAGACTCTAAAAAACTGTAACACTATATTATTGCATGTATATCATGGAAAACAAAAAATCATAAATTCAAGTATAATGAATTTATAGTTTATGTAAATAAATAAAAACCTATAACACATTAATATCAAATGATCATCAAGGAGAGGTAATATGATGTAAAATATATTATTCTTAAGAAAAATGTTTGGAAATGTTTTTTTAGGAAAAAACATATATCAAGAAAGATAATTGAATAGAAAACATATAAATAAATTAAATAGCAAAAGATATAAAATTTTAAAAAAAAATTTTCTTAAAAAAATAAAAACTAAAGGAATATTTTTCTATAGAATGAAAATTAGTACAGATAACTACAAACCTGAAATTATTAGTGTTCAATTCAATATCAGTTGGAGGATAGGTATGGGAAATTTATTTGGATATAATGGTACCACAAATGAAAAATGAGCTAGAGGAACTATTGTTTTATATTCATAACATGATATCATTCTCAAAACATGATTATTTAAAATTTACACTTAAAAACATTAATGAAAAATGATAGATGAATCATGAAAATGAAAAAAATCAAAGGAATGTGTTAGAATTTATATCAAATTGGTGTTATAAAAACATTATTAAAGTTTAAAAAAAATAACCTCAAACAACAAGAAACACAATAATATTTTATAACTGTCATGGAAAACCAAGACATGTGACTAAATAAATATAGACATAGAATGATGATATGTATAGAAGTAATGGACATAAAGTGAATTGTTGAGAAAGTGTATGTATAAAATTATGTATATTTAAACAATTTTTGTTGTGGGGTTTCAGAAAATTTTCTCTTTTACTTATATGGACTCATTAATATGGTTTCTCTAGGATTCCAAAAAATTTTGTAGATGAGAAGTTGGAAATTTGGTTGTCTTCCAGTGATACCTTGAGATATTTTCAAGGTTTTAGGAATTTGTGTAGATAGATTTGATAGGTGATAGCCTTGAAATGATATATGTATTATTTATAGGAAACTAAATCACATAAGATTTGTTTCCATTGAGGGAGAAGTAGTTTCGGTAAGAGAAATTGAATTGGACAATTCTAGAGAATCAATATTTTGGAGGAAATCAAATGGGAACCAGTAATTTGTGGAGGAAGACATATTAAAAGATTCATAGGATATATTTCTTAGAAGGTTTTGAGCATCTCTTGATGAGTCACGTGTTTTGGGGGGAATATTATATTGTATTTAACTAGTACCCCACCTATGGAATTTCTTGACATTTAGTATAAAAACGGTCATTATATCCTAGGAAATTGATACATATATTTTTACAGGATGTAGTAGCTTATGGGAAAAATAAAAAGTAATTTTTGTTTATAAAAAATAATAGAAATTATAATATAAAAATGGAATAAAATGTAAGAATAAAAATGAAATAATAAAAATGTAATAAATAGCATTGATTTTATGTTATATGTATGATTTTTCTATAAGTGGACAGTACAGCCCGGGTAAAAACACATAGAAAGATAGAAATATATATACCAAATTTCATTTAGTCATTGGTACCTATATTCATCTTTTTGATTCATTTTTATTTAGTGAATTGTTTTTTACCTCCTCAAATGTTAAAGATATTCTAGTGAAATCAGTTACTAGAATAAACATAGGGATAATATCCGGTCAAGTTTCATGGGTTTAATTAGAATGGGATAGTTTCATGGGTTCAATTAGGAGGAAAATAAAATAGATATTTTTTATACTATCCATAGGTTTCAAATAAAATTATCAGTTATGGTTTCATAGGTTTAAATAACCTTAAATGCCCCTATCTCCAACACCCGTAGTTGTTACTATCACAAAAAAGACTAACTTTGATTTTGAAAATAATAATAATAATATGAATAAAGTAGAAACATTATTTTCATTAACATGTACCTATGAAATGAAGTCATGTGAATTGATAAAAAATTCAATGACATGATGTTATAAGAAAAATAAATAAATGTTTTATTATAAGAAAAATGTTTCATCTAACTAATGGAAATATACAATCATAGAAAGATGCTAAGCAATTGAAATATCATAACTCATTACTTTTGGTCTTCATTTTACACATATTTAAATTCAAACATAAAATATTTGATTTTATTTTTGCCTTTATGTTCTAGGTGTGAAATCACTGTCTAATTTATCATATTTATTTTATATGGGATATATATAGGAAAAGAATAAAATATAAGAGTAAATAAAATTTAACGTATATAAAAAATGAAATCTTTAAATAGTGATACATTACATTTCAAGGAAACATTTTAACAGATCAAATGGCAGTAGTTAACCATATTCAAGATTGTGAGAAAATCAATGGACTCAATTATTTTCTAATATTATTAGATGTAAAAGTTTTTGAATACTTCTACTTCAAGAAAAGTTTCCATATCAAAATTAGGAGTTAAATATTTCAACAAAAAAATTAGCAACCAAAACGTGAGATGTGATGAAAAGTACCAAAAAATCAATTTTATCTAGAGTATATAGTTTATAATCATTCAATACATTTCAATAAATTAGTTAATGAATTATTTATGTTAATGATATAAATGAGATAGAATAATAGAGAAAAAAAATTTCATATAAACAGTACATGTAATTATAATATGTAAGCAATAAAAAGTAGTTAATTGAGCTTTGGATCACCAAAATCTAGAAATATTAAACACAGAGAGAGATACTACCCTTAATATTTTAACAACCAGAAATATATCAGGCCAATACAATGATGTAGTGTAAAATTTTTCTGATATACCTATTCAAAAACTTATACAACTAGCAGATGTATTATGAACCTATGTTAAACATACATTAAATCTCTTTTCCAAGGAAATTTCTCCGAAAAAGAAATTTGTGTAAGATATATTTGATACGATTTGATAAGGAGTAAAACATAATTATGATATCCATCACTATGAATATATAACATATTATGAAATAAAATAAAATGAAAAATATTTTTAATATTGATTGGGAATACAAAATCTTTAATCCTTGGAATTTTAAATTTTTTCACAAAAATTAATGGGGTATAAGACCGTCCCAATATGAGTATAATGTTATATACAATATACAGTTCAGACATGATGAATAAATATTATACTAATATTATTAGACAAATCATAATATGAAAATGCAGAATGATATAGTAGAATATTCATTATAAATATATATATAATTTGTATACTAATAAGTGGATGTAAAATATGATTATAAAATATATGTATACAAAATTTGATCTTTCATACTGAACTTTTACCTCTAGAGGAACTATAAAACCACTCATTCACTGTTTCATCCTAATGTGAATAGAATTTCTTGTGTGATATATGAATTCTTATAGCTAATAATGCATTAATCCATATATTTCACAAGCATCATGTCCTATTAAGACATGTTTATATATCATACCCACTAATGTAATGTCCACCTGGGAGTAAATGAGTTGAGAAAAATTATTTCACGCAAATTCTAAAAAAATTGAATACATGAAATAATTATTTCACTTGTTTTTGAAAATAGGAATTACCCCCTCTAGGCCTCCCCATTTTTTCCCAACTACTGAAAAAACAGTAAAAATCCATTAAAATAATTGACATGGTAAAATTTTTGTTTTTTTGTGAGTCTTCCATGCTATTTTCATAGAATAGTGACTTATTAACTTAATAAAATTTCAACTACTATCCAATAGAAGAATTAATTTTAGATTATATCACATATATCAAAATAAAATAAATCAATAAAAACATAAAAATTATTAATATTGAAAAATCTATAATGATGCCATATAACCATGGAAAAAACAACACGTAAGTCTCACAATTTAAGGATGAAACAATATAAGGTCTTGTAAAATTGTGAGTTGAATTTCTCAAAAAAATCTTCATGGATATTTTGGATAAGTTGGAGCTTGAAACAAAAAATAGTGAAAGTAAAAATATATTTCAATCTATAGACGAATAACAATTATTTGTTCATTAAATTAATTTAAAATAATTGAAAGAAAAAAGATTAAATAGGATAACTATTGACAGTGTCTTTAAATTTATAATATAAAACTGTATATAATTACTAATCCTCTGAAAATAAAGTGGAATATAATGAAAATTGTGTAAATATGTCTATTTAATAGAAAAATGATTCTATTTTGTAATTGAATTCACTCATTGAATTAGAACCTGAAAAAATCCATGAAAGAATCATATGTTACAGTCCCTAATCATGATTCCTTGGATTCCTCACTATAAGTAATGATGATATGGGATTGTAAATTTTTATAGAATGAACAAAGTATGTGGGGATAATGATCTAGCACCCTCATAGGTCAACGAATGAAAATAGAGATTACCATGGGATTTCTTAGCAAAATTGAGAATGTCTTTCATGATATGTACCAACATAATGATGATCTATAAGCAGTTTCCAAGAGTTATAATTGATGTTTCCATAAAATAGACATAATGATATTATCTCAAGAGTCCAACCGGTCGTATTCTTAAATGGTTATTCTGGTCTTATTAAAATGTTGTGAGCATAAAATAAAGCACCATATTCACTAGGTGATGAAGGTATTTCAAATATAAAGGGAAAATTATAAGCACTGAATAATTAAGGATAAAATATATATATAGTAAATTTCAAGAAGTTGATAATGATAATCTGAGCTATATATTCTGATATCCCACTATCAGTATTGGTTGTTAAAATTTGTAGAAACTGAGTAAAATATAATAAAATACCAAAATCAAACTATAAATATAATTAATAATGATTATAAATTGATATTGATGGTAGAATTTAAAGGAGGTGAAACCTATGAAAAGGAGAAAAGTGAGACTATTCAAATTAACCCGTTCTCATATGACACAAACCAAAAGTTATCCATGAGAATCCCTATTGAGAAGTAAAATTCCTCTGAGGAGAAGATAATTTTTTCAACACCATGATAGTTTTGGTATAGGAGGTTGATGTAGTAGATTCCCACATCATTGGTGAATGTGAGATAGATTGAGGGGTGATATTAGTGTATATCGGTGGAGAATGAGAAGAAGTAAATAATAGGATGATCTCAATGAAAGGAAATCATGTTCTTTATTTACTAATGAATAAATAATACTAAAAAAATGAAAACATGTTCTTTCTTAAGTTAAACAATTACAACGAAAAAATAATACTGGAAAATTGGAACAACAAATATAGGTGGATCCAAGATCTAGAGAGGGATATGGAGGTATGAAGGAGTCTTCCGATGATACCTTGAGAAATTTTCAAGGAAGGAGACAGGTGGTGGTTGAGTTAGAGGTGGAGGTGAGGGGTAGGGGAAGAGGTGGTTGGTGGAATGGGAGGTGGATGCCAAGACACCATGTGGACGCAGAGATAGAATGGGATACAGAGGCATAGTCGATGGTAGACACGATTAAAGAGATGAGAGGGGAAGGTGAGTAGGAGAGGTAAAGGTGAGAGCCTGAGGGGATGCAATAGTGGGGTTTCAAGTGTGGGGATTTGTAGGAAACCATTGATGTGGTTCCATTGAAAGAGTTGTATCTATAGAGGAAAACAAATCTTAATGCACAATAATAAATTTATATTAGGAAATATAATTATGAATCATATTTTGAGGAGGTGATGGTATTCGGATTTTATGGATATAATAGATTTTAAATTTATCTATGTGAAAACTATGTTCTATTCAGAGTCGTCAATTAATTATACAAAAAATGGAAATATAATATTGTATATGGATAAAATTTTGGAAGAAAACTAAAAACATAAATAATAATAATAATAATAATAATAACCATGAAGAAATTAAAACATAATTTTTAATTTTAAATATATTCTAAATAATTAATAAAAATATATTTAGAAATTTTATTTTTGGCATCATATCAAATAAATCCCTTTTTTATTCATTTTTTCATTTCAATAATCAAAATTATAGAAAAATATCATTTGGATAAAAATGTAAAGTTATAGGCTGAACATATGAAATGAATCAAAATTAAAACATGAATATATATATATATATATAATAGACTTGTTAAAAGAAAACTCTTAGGCACCCATACTGTAATTTCACCTTTATTGTTTCCTCCATATTGTTGATCTAAGTGATATTTGACTCTAAAAAATATAAAATCTAAGATTTTATTATTATTAAAGTGAACTTTTATCTCCATATTTAAATTTTCAAATTTATTTTTCCAGCCATTTCTTTTACATGCATTCATAATTGTTAAAAAATTATGCTCAAATATATTTTTCTGGATTCCTCTTTGTTCGTTGGGATATGGGTCCTCTGCAATGGATTTTATGTAAGGGTCTTATGTGGCTAGTAATTTGAAATTATTGTTTTTTCATTGATTGTATCTTATATCGTATCCAATAATTTTTCATTTTTAGATTAATAAAATGCATGTGTGGGTATGGGTGGGGTTCTTTTTGTGTAAGTAGGTCTAAAATGGGTAAAAATAGGTTCAATACATGTGTTAGTCTTTACTATATTCTATCATGTTCCTTCCTTGGAATTTGTTTTATATTTATATTATGCATCTTTATCTCATATTTAATTTTCATAATCATTATTTTCTTTTCAATTGTGACCATTGTAATCACGAAAAAATGTTTTCAAACACTTAATTGAAATGAATTGTATATTTATGGATCCTTGTCTATTTCATAGGTATATACACCTCAAAGTTTTCACCCAAAAAAATTATTACATCCATAAAATAAACAATAACATCAACTAAGTATAAAATTAGAAAATTTGGTACTCAAATTGATTTTAATTTATAGAATATCATAATGATGGCCATGTTTGTTCAACAGGAGCACATTGATGCATTGCATGGAACAAGGAAACATGTAATTACATGTACCAAAGAGGGTCAAAACTCCACTATATTTATCAATATTATATTTTCCATATCACGGTAGAGGCCTATATTTCATTATTATTTTTCTTATGTGACAATTTCTTAAGGAAAGTTTCAAATGAATACACTACGACAAGAAGTTGCATTAATCATAAGAAAAATTATATGAAAACTTATTAATTTGAATGATTGTATAATAAACATAATAGAAAAACCTAGGTAACTTTATGATAAGTCATTTTCATCTCTCATTAACATTCATTAATTATATTTTATATAATTATATCCATTCTAAGAATATTCCACAATTTTCCAGTCAAAATGAAAAGGATTTAGTTATAACCATATTTGATTTTCATGCCTGAAATGGTTTTATTTAAAAGTTATATTTCCAAATAATATAATTAAATTACCAAAAAATGAACTTATTTTTCTAATTCATCACATCAAAATTATATTCAGATGAATTTTTTAGAATTTTACTAGAAGATTTATTTTTTAATGAAAAGTTAAGAACACGTATTTCTATTAGAAATTGTATTTCTATTTCATCTAATTAAAAATAAAAATTCTATTTTTTATTTTTTTTTAAAACTAATTATTTATTTATTATAAAAAAAATTAATTTTATAGTTGAATTTGGTATAGAACCATTATTTACTCTTAAAAATGTATATTTATGAAAAAACTATTTTTATCACATTTTGCGGGTTTAATTTTAAAATAAATTCTAAAAATTATAGAAATTTAATATTGAAAATTGGATTCTATATTTTCAATCATGAAGTCAAAACTATTTTCATCGCATTTTGTGGGGTTTGTTTGATGTATTAAAACCATTGTATATTTGTTTACGATGGTAAAGGTAATTTTTTTAATTGGGTTTAAAACTAATGTGGTGAGGCTTAAAATTCATTCAAATACAATTTATTATTTATTTTTATGACTATATTTCATCCATAACCATAAAAAATCAAAAAATGTGACCTTTTTACAATTATCTTTAATTTTGAATATTATAATATTTAAGTAAAGGAAAAGTCAAAAATGTCACTCTCTTGATTTTAATATGTATAATATTTTTGTGATAGAGGTTACAATAGTATATGTTTTGTTATAAATGGTTATATAAAATATGAATTATTTTTTTATGATGTTAATTTATTTTCAAATTTTATTGATGAAATAATTACATTAAATATTTACACAACACTGATACAATGCTTGTACAAGTAATGAAAAAATCAAGTATATGAATTTAAAAACTCTAAAAGTACTTTTTCAGACAGTTTTAGCATCCCAATAATTTTATAAATAAATATAACATATTAGGATTTTTTTAAAGGATTATATTTTAATTCCATTATTATATTTATGACTTTAAATTCAAATTAAATGAATAGTTCCAAAAATTACATTAATGATATTTTATAATAAATAATATTTTTTAAATGATTTTAAATTTATAAAAATCCTATATTTGGTCAAGGTAATGGGATATGGATGAAAATATCATCCATGGTCCATTTATGGGTCAAATTTTCATTTATAGTATCTTATTTAACCTCTAATTAGTAAAAACATGGATATCATGATAATACTCAAAAGGGTTAAAGGAGGGTTAAAAAAATATATGGGGGTTAAAATATCACCAAAACTTGTATAATTTTTATTATTTGAGAGGATTTTGAATCATCCTAATTATATCATTAAATTAAACAATTTTTTATCATTTTTCCATGAAAAATAATTTATATTAATTTGATAATTTATGAATTTCTAAGTGTTCCCCTCCCCTCATTTATAAATGCGCACATCATATCCCATCTTCCTCACACCTTTTTATAATTCTAGATCAACCAGTACCTACCCAAATCCATTATATAAGTCCTACATCACATCATGGAGGCCCTGGATTGATCAAAAAACTATCCTAGGAAGTCTTTAGGTATAAACCTAAATTGTTCATCTGAATAATAGGATGTTAAAGAATATATGTGACAAGTCATACTCGAGGTAAGAGTCACTTAAACATAAATATATTTTCATTAATTATTCTAAGGTTCTTTTAGAAATATTTCTCTTCGAGGAAAATATTTTTTTAAATTGTTTTATTGACATATTTATATAGACATGAGTGAATTATAAATGGTAATTTTCAGTTTATTATAAAGGTTTTCAAAATGAATCATTTTACAAAACATTTTGACTTTCTCTACAATGTATAAAAGGAATGTTCTATGTTAACGTAAATGGTGACAATGGATTTTACTGCTACTGGAAATGTTATATTGTTTTTTTACATTAAAGATTCCATGTTTTCTTCAAATAAAAACCCTACATCCCTTTGTTTTAGTTATTTTATTTTTGAAAAAAAATTAATGGTGTATTTTGATACCAAAACTATTTTTCATATGGGATCAAAAGTGTTTTTCAAGGGTTTTATGATGGAAATGTGTTAGAATAAAATGTTTTATTCATCATATGGTCCTTTTATATTTTCTGTGATTACAGGTGAGCTTGATATAGCTCGTGATGATGGGTGATCTTCATATACCTCTCTAATGTATTATATAATGATTATGTTCTTTGGAAAAATATTACCGAAGTTGAAGATATAAGTTATACCATGTGTATTATTTCAATGAATATGATGTCCCAAGACACATATATAAATTTTTAATTCCTAATGATGAGTTTTTAAGAAAATAATTTGGTTTTAATAGGTAAACTAATGTTATTTTTGAAAATTAATTGTTATTTCCTTTTATGGTAATAGAGAATATTTTAAGGAAAATAATTTTAATGGGATTTCATGTTTTCTATAAAACCCTTATGATTGAGATTTTTCCTTTATAATTTATTATAAAGTGTTTTAAGAAAAAAATTATGTAGTAAATCTAATTTTATGTATAAGTAAATGATTATTTTAACTCATAGTTTATTAAGTTAAATGAAAATTCGATTGTATGATCTTGTGGTTTCAAAATTGACTGACAGATTTCTTTATTATTTTTTATGTCCCTAACCAATCTTATTGTTCTTATCCTGTGTTTTTAAAAAAATTTATAGGGTTTTAAGGATGATTAAGGACAAGGATGAGGTCATGATGAAAATTGTGAAGATTTTTCATGAAAATAAAATGTGTCTCGTTTTAAAAGTTTAATATTGTGGTAAAATAGATACTAAGTAGAAGTTTACACTTTTTAATATATGTGTTTTTATATATGTGTTATGATTTATTTCTATAAAACTCTAAATTTTAAATATCTTAAAAATTTAGTAATGTTATTTCTTGACTAAAACTAAAGATTATATGCCATTTTATGGTCGGTTCATAATTTTTAGTATCAAAGGAATGGTTAAGATAGTTTTAGAGTTTAGACTAATGAGAGTAAATAACCTTAAGAGATTATTATTTATGGTTATCAAGGTGAAACATTGGAAGTTTACCATATGTCTTCATCTATACAATGTCTATTAAAAATGGTTTTACATACAGGAAATAGGGAAGCTAATGTAGTAGGGAACCAAGGGGATAATATACTTACAAATCAGCAACTGGGAATGGTTAAAATATGAATAATGAATTATATTGCTATAATGGATCAGTTGACACATATTATAAATGGTGGTGTTATATAAGTGATAGAGAAACCAAATTCACTGTATAGGAACATTTATATAGTATATAATTTCATGAAACATCATCTTATAGCATTCAATGGATCATCGAAACTAACGGTAGAAGAGATATGGATTAAAGCTCTATAAAAGATATTTGAAGACATGGGTTGTTTGGAGCATCAAATGGTAACTCTTTATGTTAAATGTTTTGAAGATGAATATAATAAATATTGGTCAATGGTTTGGAATAATAGATAAAGATAATTTATTGATTCCATACAATGGGATATGATATTTGAATTTATTGCATGCATTTCTAATATTTAAATGCATCACTTTTGGTTTAAACAAATAACTCCTACTCATATATTTAATATATTTATTCATATTTATTAGGATGAAATAATTTATGGTAAATGAGTAAAAGAAGCTAAAAATAATTATTCCCACCTAAATATACACTAACATGATGTTGGATGCATATGGAACACTCTCGAGGGACGAAACTGAAGAACTAAGGTGAAATAGAGATTCCAGAGTAGGAATCACAAGATTCATGAGGTGAAAACAATACAATATAAGAAATCATAAATTTCATGAGTCAATTACATGATGTAAAGAATATTGGATGTGTTACCTATATGTTCATGGAATTCTATATACTTTTATGTCGTGAATGTCCCCGAATAGATGCAAATACAAATGTTTAATGGGGATTTCAAGAAAAACTCAAATATTCATTTCCAAAGAAGACATTTAATAGGGGGAAGATATAAGCCTAATTATAGATCCATATTCATGATCAATTAAATGATATAAAATCCCCAATAAAGTCTATCAATAGAGAGTTTCATTGCTGCAACTATGTATAATTTTGGAGACCAAAGCTTGGGCCAAGAAGTTGCGTTTTGCAGGGTCCTCACCAGTTTTCATCTCCATCTATTATTTTGATTTGTTTCTTGTTATTACATCCTTTTTAATCCCTAGTCACTAGAATTAATAGAAAATTACTACCTTGGGATAGGGCGATGTATAAAAAAATTTATGGTTTCATTGGATTATTTTACTATATTTTATTCATTTATTGGTGTGCCACAATTCATTAATAAAAGTGTATGGTTTCATTGGATTATTTTTTTTATATTTTATTCATTTACTAGTGCACCATAATTCATTAATAAAATTAAAATCCCTTTCTTTTTTTAAAATTAGGACCATTGATTAGATAATATGTAAGTACATTTTATTTCTGAAAATGGTTCCATAAATTGGTCATGATCATTGTCTCCTTTAGGGTAACCATGTTTAAAAATGGTATCAGGACAAACATGATTTTGCAAAGCCCTAGATTACTTGAAAATGATAAAATGAGGATTTTCATGATGAGGAGATGATACCATAACTCTTGAATCAAAATAATATTGAATCTGATTCCACACATGCATTAACAATTTAAATTCTTTATCCAACTATTTATAAACTATAAAAGATACAAAACCAAGGAATACCTCGAAACCTTATTTCCAACCAACTAATTTAATTTTCCTTCATATATCACTTTTACAAACTATTTCCAAAATATAATATGATTTACTCTCTCTCTATCTATTTCAAAATCGATCAATCTGTTGTCTTTTTTTTTTATAAAAAATAAAGCATTTCTTTTAAAGAATTAAATAAAAAAATTCATTATCTCATGGGTCTAAAAATGATCTTTATACATAATATATTAAAATTATATAGTCTAATATTTTGTGTCTTTTTTATAACTTTTATATTTTGATTAGTACCATAGATAATTAACGGCTCCTCGATGACCTATCAAAATTCGTGTCATTTACGGGGATGGTTGTAAAGTAGTTTTTTTGTTTGAATTTATTATTTATAATTTTTATGTTGAATTTTAATTTCTTTATTCATGTTGGGTGTTTCATGCTTCTATTTTCAACATTTTATATCATAATACATGACCATAACACTCGTATAAAAGGAAAAGAGATCAATTATTACAATCCTAAACTTGAGTAAATTATAAGGAAAAAAATATGAAAAAAGCGGGCGTAGAGCTCATCTATGTTGTTAGAAATCTTCAAAGAGATCCAAGACTATGAATGCTCAAAGATTATGAGAATCCATTAAACATAGTGCTACAACTGGACATCATGGTTCCTACCATTATATAAAATCACTTTGAGATCAAACCTTCCATCATCCATGTGATTTTGATCATTGTGAAATTCACTAGACCACTGCATGAAGATCTGAATACATGTCTATGAAGCTTTATCAAGCACTGCAACACAATTATATTCCATAATGTCTCAAGTGATGTGATAAGGATTCAAATATTTTTATTTTCCTTAAGGGATTTAGATCATGAGTGGATTAAGTGTTTTCCCACTCATTCTATCACCACATAGAATGAGTTTTCATGGAATATTCTCACTCTCTTCTTACAAACTTCTATGTTTATTGACATATAGGTAAATAACCTTAACATTAGACAATTAGAAGATTAATCTCTCAAATATTATTTGGAATTGTACAAATATATGACTCGTAAATTCCCTAACCACATTATATATCTATGAATATTAATCCAAATGTTTTCTAAGTGTTTTTAATAAGTAAACATGTCAATTTTTGATGTTGTAGATGGTGGGTTATTGATGAGAATGCCACCGTAAGATAGCTACATACTACTGAATAAAAATTAAAGTAATATCTTCTAGTGTAAAGGTGAAGGGATGAAAATAAAAGGTACCCACATGGTCAACAAAAATAGTCGTACATAGACATATATAGAAGCACTGAACAAGATTATGGACATGATGATGGTTCAGTAACAAAAAACCCTGGGTATGTGACATAAAGAAGTAAATTTTGTTGATTACAATCATAGTAAAAAAATTAATTCTTGGTAGACAAAACAACTACAACAAAAATATGGACAAGGGTATCAGAAAAGAGCAATGGGATACCAGAAAAATTCACCCCAAGGACCTTCGCTCACAATCCAGGTCCTTACCTTGGAAGAGACATTGGCTACATTTGTGACCATGATTGGGATAGTAATCAAAAAAGAAAAAGGACTAATCAATGAACAAAAAGGAAAAATTGTTAAATCTATATCATTAATTAGATAAAATCATTGAATTACATAGAGAGTGGCCACAAGGAGCACTGCCTGGATGTATGAGAGTGCATCAATGGATAGATTCGAAATTCATTTCTCTGATAAGTGGATAGGTCATGCAGGATCATCCTAAACCCGAAAAATTACAAGAAGAAAAGATAGATGGTCAGGAAAAAGAGTGAGGAAAAGTAGCTGATGAATATTTAAAATAAGAACAACCATAATTTATACCGATGATAACTTTTCTAGATCTACTGAAATAAGAGAAGATAAACATATAGAAAGGTAAATTTTTAGAAAAAATTAAAATACTACATATTAATATTTCTTTTGTAGAGGATATCACATGCATGAAGACCTATATTAAGTTCATAAAAGACCCGGTTTCCATCAAGAAGAATTTAGAGGAAATTGGAACCATTATACACACATGAGAGTCTTCCACGATGCTATTAAAAGACCTACCTAAGAAGCAACAAGATCCTATTAGTTTTTCCATCCACATATTTATTGGTGATCATAAATTTGGAAAATATTTATGTGACTTAGGTCTGAGTGTCAAATTCATGTCATATAATACTTACAAGATCATTCTTTTCAAGAGACTAAAGCCCACAAGAGTTTCACTTCAATTCATAGAGTCAATAGTAAAATTCCCACAATGGTTCATCCATGATATTTTTATCAATGTTGAAAAAATATAATTACCTATAAACTTCTTAGAGATAGATATGGATGTGGAGTGAACTCAAATTACTATAAGGATAACATTTTTATCCATTAGGTACATGAAAATTGATGTAAAAAGTGGGTAAATCAGTATTAGAGTTATTATTGATAAATTCAATTTCAATATCCTTCAGGAAATGAAGAACTATTATGTCAGAAGATATAATGAGTTTAGTAAAGAAAAAATACATGATTTTGAGG
Organism: Viscum album; assembly: GCA_963277665.1. Lineage (NCBI taxonomy): Eukaryota > Viridiplantae > Streptophyta > Magnoliopsida > Santalales > Viscaceae > Viscum > Viscum album. Next base: position 1,158,104,274 of record OY728125.1, read on the forward strand.
ATATTGTTGAGATAGATGAAGTTCATAGGATAGTTTTTTTTTGAAAGAGTATAATATAAATAAAAGTACTAAGAAGAAGAAAGAGTGGTTGAAGGGTCATACCTCTGTCATTGGAGGAGAGACAGATTCAACCATGTTTGAAAAAGGGAAACATGAATGGATTGTGCATGAACATACATTTTTTCTTCATGATTGAGGAAGAAATAGTTAATAATTCCAATGGAAGTTATGAAAGTACCACTATTAGGATGAGTCAACATGTTTATAGAGGAAAGACAAGGGTTAGATTATGTGGAAAGGTAACTTCTGAGGCCATTTTCAGTCAAAGACCAAGTAAAATATTTTCAATCATATGTCACATCAGTTAATGTTGAAGGATGTAAGTTCAAACCAATGTAGTTAAATAAAAGCTGTCTTCAGAGGCTACATGTGTTTTTTGGATTTTTCTTTATTTTTTTAGGCACATAAATTATCCCAAAAATATTTCAAAATTAATTAAAAATGAATTTACATTCACCTATTTATCATTATTTTTCAATACCATCAATACCATGTAACGAAGCATGGGAGTAATATTCGGGACCAATACAAATCATGAACCCCATTCATGTCATGAAATACAGAAAATACACGTTGTGAATTATATTCAAATCAAGAATTTGGTATAGGTGGAACTAGCATAGATTTGTTTGAAGCATAATTTAATAGTGAATACGAGTTTTCTATCTGTAATTTTCTACTATATTCCTAACATTTTTTTAAAATATTTCAACTACCAATTTTATTCCCACCATTATTCTTTCGTTACACAACTGAACTAAGGGACATAAACTTGTTAGGATAGTTTCTATGTTAGAATTTTAAATTTCATCATCAATTAATTTTACTGAGAAAAATGGGGGAAATTATTAGTATAGATAAACATGTGAAGTAAGATTTAAAAAATCATGATATAGAAGAGCATGTTATTTTTTGTAAATAAATTTTTTCTAAAATTTAACGTACATTGAATTTTAAATATTTTAATTAGTATATTTACTTATTCATATGCATTGGAATGAGTGATTGTCCAAAAACTTCATCCTTATTCCAAATATATCATCTAATCCCAATATTTATCATTCTTTCTATAGTATATTTCTTTCTATACTTGGGAATGATCTCCTATATAACCTTCTTACCAGGTTATCAAAAATATGAATGAGTGGAATCATTATTATATTATTATAGAATATTTTGGTTTAACCCTTTATCTTTGGAACCACCTTAAATTAATCCCATTTTATCCCATAGAATACATGAATATACTGGTTAGGAAATGAGCCAGTTTACAAAATTATTTTATCCATTCTTACCTTCCTCTAAATATTTTGTATGATATTTAAAAGAATAAATGGGGTATATTATCTATGGGGATCAGGATATACATCATAAAGAAAATAGTGTGGGGGTTTCTCATTGTGATTTGGGGAGATCCCATGATATCATTCACCATCCTTTATCATTATTCACCTCTCTATCAAAACAATAATATGGGTTGTGTATTAGGTGGATAAAAATCACCATTACTAGATTAATGATCTTTTAATCATATGTGGTCTAGTAGTGGATATTATATTTACCTTAAATTCATTTTAAAAAAAATAGAACATAAAATAAAATGAGAAAGAGAGGTTTATTCATTCATTGAAACTGCTTTTATCATGATCCCACTTTGAGAGTTTTGGGGGGGAATAGAGAGATAATATCTATAAATGGAGACTTTCATTAATCTTATCTATTGATATCATGAATTCTTTATTAGAGACAAACCTTTGATATTTCTTTCACACTATTTCCCACTTTCCCAAAGACCTAGATTCATGTGAACCTAAAGATGAATCCCTCATGATAAAATGTGATTTATATATTTAAATGATGTAGATGTTAGATTACTTTAAAGGAAATAGTATGTGACATGATCATGAGGTATGATTTTAACTCTATTCACATTTGTATGTTGATAATGAGTGGAAAATTTTAATGCGAGGTAAATTAAAAATGGTAATCATATTAATGATGAATTAAAAATGAAAATGGATGAATCAATAGATTTGGTTATTTTTAAAGGGAAAAATTAAAGTACATAATTAATATTTTCCTTTGAAAAGTGTAGAGTTAATGAATTTTCATGTGTGGTGCTTAAATATTTAATTTCCTATTTTATCAGTTCAATTTTTCAAATTGAGTTTAAATCATAGTAAGATTAGAATCGATTAGAGTAAGTTGGAATTCGAGCCTCGAGGATAAGCATGAATTCAAGTGTGGGTTATTTGATATTTAAATTTATTGAATAGATTTTTTATATTTATATGAATCACTTTTGGTTGAAATTATTAACTTCTATCTAGATATTTAATATATATTTTCCTATTTTGAAGAATACAATAATGATATGGTAAATAATAAAAAACGAAAAAATGGCAATGATTTCCACTTAAAGATGGCCTCTCATGATTTTTGATGCATATGGAACACTCTTGTGGGTTAAAACTGGGGAATCGAGGTGAAACAAAGTTTCTTGAGTAGGAAATACAAGATTCATGATGTGAAAACATTATAGCACATGAAAACATACAAGAAATTAGTATATTATAGGAATGAATAAAATAAGAGGAGGGAATGATACCTTCATATCATGACATATACTTCCACGCCATGAAATTCCCTATATATTTCAAGATATGAATGTTTTGATGTGATTTGAAATGAAGGCCTGAAATTTATTATATCGACCACTTCTCAACACCAAGGGAAAAATTGTGATTCATTATGGGCTGCATTAATGGAAGAATAAATACATCCTGATCCCTATAGTGTTCTATAGATAGATAGATTTGTTACTATTGTTCAAAGGGGATTATAGAGACCTAAGCTTGGGGTGATAAATTATTCTATGTAGGGTCCTAGCCAATTTTCATTTACACAATTTATTATTATTTCATTCTCATTATTCCATCCTCTATACTCTCTCATCACTGTAATGAGGGGGTAATTCTTACCATGTTCAAGGGAAATATAGTATAAGGGGGGAGGTGATTTTGGATAATTTTATTAATTTTTTTCATGTATTTCGCGTTACTCAATTCCTTTATTCATTCCCAATATCTTTTTTTGTTTACTCGTAACCATTAATTGATAAATCTAAAATGAAACTTTTAATTTTTCAATTGGTTAAACTAAATTAGGCATGACCATTGTCAAATTTAGGGTAACAATGTTTAAAAATGGTATCGAGATAAACTCAATTCAATATTTACCTTAATTACCTAACCATGATAAAATAGGGATCACCACATTGAGGAAGGGATACTATGATGAATGGATCTATCTTATCTTGAATTCAATTCCAAATATGTATTAATTAATCTAATTCCTAAATCTGAATGGACCAGAATTTTAAAGGCTACAAAACCATAGAATTCTTTCAAAACCTAATATAAAAACAACCTATATGCCTTTGTCTCTCGGTTTCTCAATCATATTAAAAAAAATAACTTTTTATTTATTTATTCATCAAATTAAATAAAACATTTTCTTTTAGAACCCTAAAATTTAAAATTTTACAATCTTGTGGGTTTGACCTAGACTTGTTTCATATTATATTTTAAATAATTAATTACACTAATATATGATTTATAAGTTTCATATATTGGTTATCCACATACAGAATTAACAACACCCTATAGGGTTGTCAAAAATGGTGTTGTTGAGGGGGATCAATCCTGGGACACTAACATGAAAAGAGGTAATACTTATGAATACAAGAGAAATATAATAGATTTATTCCATATAATTGGATACATTTAGAAATATTCTCCATGAGAAGTATGTTCATAAGGTTTTTTACATAGGTTATAAAATAAATTCATGGAATTTTCATAGAGGGAGGAAGATTTAGTGGATGTGAATAAGGAAAACATCACACAATTACAATGGTACACTCAAAATTGTATTTGATATCTTGAGAGTTTAATTAATTTTTTATAATCGGGATTGAGGCCAAGATATCAATGGGTATTGGCTTCCTGTGAATTTCAAATTTGTGAGAAACTTGTTCAAAGTTCTAATAAGGTATAAATGGAGTTTTTATGATCATGTATTCCATGATAATAAGCAAAAATGGTCTATGTGGAAGGAAATGCAGAAAAATCCGTCGAAGAAATAAAAAGGTGAAAATCAAGTTTCTAGTTTGGGATATATGTGGTAAAAAGCACCATGGATAATTTTTGGTTAAATCTTGGAAGTTTTTTTTATGTTGTAAGATTGGAAATTTGTCACATCACTTACAAGAACATGATCATTCGAATAATAAAAAACTAATTTTATTATTCTTTAATTTTAATGAGATGGGTTATTATAAGAGTACTTTTTCAAATAGAGGAATGGGGGATGGAGATCATCATGACCTGAAATATAAAGGTGTGGTTAAATCCTTTTCGACTACATAGAAATATTTTGGCCATAAAATAACATGTTAATAGGAAAATTACTTATTTATTGAGAGTATAGAAATGTATGGTTTGATTCGGTTCAACACAGTCTTTCATTTATTATAAATTTTATAGTAAAATGATAATATCACCTCAAGAAATGACGTCATGACTTTCATTAAAAATTCATTGGGGTAGTATTAAGGAAATAATAATTTAAAAAGATATTCTTTTTATCAAATGTTGAAGTATTTTACCTAAAAACCCTTTCTGTATTTCTCATTATAGAAATCAATGTTATTCATGTTATGGATTATCTTTTAGTTTATCAGGATAAGATAGATTTTAGAGACAAAGAAGATATTTTCCCAAATAAGTTTCAATTTATATGTAATAATTAATTTATTCATTTTATAACATATCATGAACTAAAGAAAATAGTAAAATATGGAAAAGAAATTAACATTGCCCATATTTTTGAAAATAAGGTAAATTTCTAAATTAATGATCTTCTGATAGTAAAAGAATATTTAGATTTTTCCTATGAGTTATCCAATATTATACAAGATTAATAAGTGGAATTTACTATTGAATTTTTTTCCTAATGCTTATACATTTTCAATACCCCCTTATCGAATTCCTTGAGTAAGAATTCTGGATTTGAAAAAGTTATTTCTGGAGTTTCTTGATAAAGTTTTAATTATTTATATTACTTCACCATGGAGTGAATTTGATTTATTTGTTGAAAATATAAATAGTTCTAGGAGTATTTTCAATGATTATATAGTATTGAAAAATATTAATGTTATGAATAAGTATATGTTTCTTTATATCAATGACTTGTTTGATCAGCTCTATAGAGGTCAGTATTTCTCAAAGGTTGATATTCAGACCTTTGTGATACCCATAATTTTATATACTTTATCCTTAATTTATGTATTTTGAGCTTTTAAAATATATGGGTTATGTTTTGGGAGGTTTTTTAGTGTTTTGGGAGTCTTTAAAGGGTGCACAGTTTGAGCACGATTTGTAGAAACAATACAACATCTCTAGGATACCGTACATCATGTTTTGGAAGTCACTGGGTAGGTGCATAGTTGGTGCACGTTTTCGCCAAACTATGTGTGTGCTCAGAGGAAACCATTCAAATCGAAATAATGTGGAAAGCACAATTAGTGCACAATTTTTCTACACATGTGAGCAAACCATGTGAGTTGTGGCATTGAAAAAATATTACTACATAGATGTTGTATAGTTTTACAAATACTGTGGCTACCAATATTGTCTAGTAACATGTGCACTTTTGGTGCACAATTTAACAAATAATTAAACTGAACCCTATGATGGGTCTTAATTAATCTGTAAATTAGATTTTTAGCTAGTTTAAGGACCCAAACCCCCCATTTTTCCCACACATATAGGCATTAGAACTCCCCATATTCCCAAGGATTATTTACTAAATTCATGTTATCTAATGTTATCTTCCAGAAAATCAAAGTGTGTTCGAGATCCGAATTCACCGGTAAGTCATCATTTTTTCTCTCAACCTCCTAAGATCCTATCATTTTGTCTCACTTATATTATTATATATATCATTAAATTAATATATCTGTATTCTTTGTTGAAGATATTGATGAGATCTTGTTATATCTATCAATGACAAGAAGATCTAAGGTTTGATCTATCATATCTTTCTATTATCCATCATTTTTTCAACTAGTTGAGAGGTAGGAGGATTATCTCTCATCTCTACTATTCTACAACATGAAGTATTAGTTTTTATTAAATTTTTTTCTTAAAATTATTTCGAAAAAAATTTGTTATTATTGATGAAAATTCCTTTTTTGTTGTGACTTTGGAAATTTTTGGAAACTTGAAGACTTTCGGAAAACCCTTCTTGTAGTTAGTTTTAAAATTGTAGTTTTAATATTCTCTTATTTTTTTGATCCATAAAAGCTTCTTAATGTTTTTTTAATAAATAATTTGTATTATAATAAATTTAATTTGGAATAAATAGTTGGAATGAGTTCATGGTTCAATAATGACACTAGATAAGGGGTGTGTGGCTTTGCGGAACATAGTTATTGGTCACTTTGTGGTGACTTAGTAGATCTATGAGAGAGAACTCATGAGTGTGGAAATATTACATGGAATTCATAGGTGTGTGTGGGTGTGGAAACATAGGAATGTGTATGAAAAATGTTGAGAAACATTTTCAAGACTTTGTTTATTTTTTTCATGGAAATTTGTATGGTTTAAATATAAAAACATTTTACTATTTTTCTTAAATTGTTTTTTATAAATGTGATAGCTAGTTTTTGTCCTAGTGTAATGAGTTAAGAAGTCTTTAAGTAATTCATAATGATATTTTAATCACCACCTATTTGGGAACTTTAGTTTGTTTGTAGATACCATATACCAAGACATAAGTAAAAAAAGATATCTTATTTATATAGTGATGAATCTAGAAACCATGGAAGGGAGGGTGGGGATAGAGCATTAGAGACAGTTTGGCTGGTACTTGGGATCATGTCACGTGATGTCTTTGTGTCATGTTGTCTTTTGGGTTTTATCTTTTGATATTCTGTTTTCCATTAACACTCTGATATTAATATTATATTAGATTGTCTATTTAAGTTTTATTATTTATTCATGCATCATATAAGAGGATTAAATGTTTATTTATTTATGTTCTTTGGTTGCCTCACCTTTAAAGGGAAACAATTCCCACAATGTATTCCTAATACTTTGGAATTTATTGTAATCCTTTGGTGTCTTGCGGATTTTCCCTCAATCTTGTGACAACGTCATCACTCCTCAATAAAAGGAGGAGGATTAGGATGTTACAAATGGTATCAATCTGGGTATGTCTATTTGTATCTTCATATGGTAGTAAGAAGATATGAATGTTAGAACATTATTAGTATATCATAATAATATGTAGGTAACATTTTTATGTTTAAGTTAAATTTACTAGATATTTTTGGTTATAAAAGTTTTTTAAGAAACTTATATGTGTGTTTTCTGCTCATTGACATGGGTTTTTTCTAATGATTATTTCACATCATGCTCCAATAACAATAATTAACACTATGAATGTATCATTTATTTTGCATTTAATTTTTTGTGTAAAATGCTAAAATTATTCCAAATGGTTATATTTCAAAATAATTTCTAGTGATACGTGGTGTTTATAGTGATTTGGAAATTTTCTACGCCTTCAATTTCTAGTGAGTGATGACTATGTAATGTTTCTTTGGGTTATAGAGAATGGAACCATATAGACATCGAAAGAATTTGTAGCAGAAGGATTATGACTCAAAAATAACTTTTTTTATTAAGAAACACTTTTATGGAAAAAGTGAGAAACTAATTAAAGTTACACCCGAAAATCATCCTCATACATACCTTTATAAACATCCTGCTCCCTCTCAAAGTCGATATCTGAATCCTCAGGCACAAAAATAGATTAGAGGGAAAAGGAGAGAGTCCCCATCCTTCCCAACCTTCCCGCAACCTCCTTCCTACCGAAGACCTTAGAGGAAACACCAAAGTTGGAAAACTCTCTTTCTTGTCCTCGTATTTTTGGATTTTGAATTGGCTGAGTGTCATCCCCAAGGGTGTCAAGCTGATTTACCATATGTGCATCAGACTCAGCATGAGCCCCCATGTCACCGGTAGATGTGTAGAGAAGCAAAGTGAAAATGGCTACAATAATATTCCCATTAGAATCGACAACATCAGCGATATTCTCTTTAATGGTAGGTTTAGCCGCCATAACATGCACAACATTGGCATAGGAAGGTCCAACACCCCCCAAAATAATAGCGATGCCCTTACCTTTACTATCACCACTCTACGCCTTTGGATCAAATGGAGGATCAAGAACAACTGAACCTAGTAGACTAGATGTAGAGGGGGTTTGTCAGGTATCGACATGGCTGTATCACATTGAAAGCATGGGGGGTGATGACCACCAGAATGTGGACTCATCTTGCCACCAGCTGGAGGCGTTCCATCAACCATTGGGACCGTGGGGGCAAGGGGGTCAGTTGTCTGTGTTGATGATCCCTTATGACCCATCCTCCCATATTGAGAGTAAAAGTATGTCTAGTGGCCTTATTGACAGTATAGCGAACTAAAACCAAAAGATTCCTCATAATGAATGTGCTACAAAAAACCAGACATACCCTCCACCTAGAGACGAAGACGTTTCGGGAGAGGCTTTGATAGGTCCATCTTGATACATAGGTGGACCAACAGTTGGGCCAAAGAAATATTTAGGCTTTTCAAACTGTAGATATATGTAATTAAAATGATGATCCTAGAAAAGTGGAAAAAAATCAGTTACAAAAGAAGAATACACCTATATTTTAGGGTGATTTTGAACCTAAAAAGGATAATTTTAGTTGAATGAGATTAATCAAACCTTCGACTTCCTTAGAACACCTGCCAAGATGAAATTCAAGTTAGAAACATATACACTAAATGATCTGGAATTCTAGTGGTGGGATTCATCTTTTTAGGATAATGTTGACCAAGGAATTATGTGGGAGGAATTTGAATAATGTTTTAATAAGAAATTATATCCTCACACATTTTAAACTACTGAAACAACATATTTATTCAACCTAGTGTAAGATAATATCATAGTAATTGAGTATATGAATAATTTTATAAACATAGTTCACATTTCACTAGGGGTAGCTCTAATTGCGGCCTAGAAGGAATATATTTTTTATTCGGGGTTACTATTAGAAATTCATTTGTAAACTGATTTCCTTTGTATTACGGACCATATGGGAATTTTAAATAGAGAGAGTACTGCAAAAAAGGATATTTATAGAAATACAGTCTTAGGGATCATGTTTATCCCCATAGTAATCGGTGGGAAATATAATTCTAGGAATAAGAAAAGGAGGTACACCTATTTCCAAAGTGGTGGTATATCTCAAAATCAGAGAATGGGATCAGTCAACTACCCTACAAGTATGAAAAGTAATCAGGGATATTTGTAATGTGTTTCATTTGAGCATATCAATCGAGATTTTATACCCCCTCATAGATCATGTCATAATAGTAACCCTATGGGACATATCCAATGTTATTATCATAGTTCTACAAAGTCTATTAATATACATGCATCTCATGTTTCTCAAACATTATATTCTTCAATGGAGTGACCTCAGTAAAACAATTCATTCCCATATAACCCAACTACTCAATGTGATTATAGTAACACCATGACCCATTATCAATGAAAATATCAGTAGGGAAACAACAAACAAGGGTCGGTAAGCAAGCCATTGTACAGTGCTGAGAAATTGATCATAGAGGATCAACCTAGTCCTTTGATAATGAAAGGTACTATTCTTTTAAATTATACCCTTATGAAATCATTGTTTGATACAGGTGTATACCACTATTTTATTTCTTCTCAATTTATTCATCATATGGGTTTACATGTTTAGATGTTCCCTTCAGTTTTGAAACTTATAAAACCTCTCATAAATTGGGTGTTTTGAGCCTTTATTTTTGTAACATGTTTGATAACTATCGATGTGATTGAATTGGTTTGGTATTTCTCTATTATTGAGATGGATGTTTATGGTTTTAATCTTGGGATAGATTCGTTTTCATTGTTCAAGTCATACATTGATTTCTATACCTGATAAGTGAGTTTCATATCATTTGATAGTGTTAATATTCTCTTTAAAGAATATCGTGTTGTGGATACATGAAGACAGTACATTTCATATCAGTGGTCGGAACCATCTCTTATTAGTTGGTAGTAGTTACTTGGTAATTTTTTATGAGATTGGAAATAAATATTTTCTAACTATCATTGCCCAATTTAATGATGTTTTCCTGACACTTTTTTTGGGGTTTCCACCCAAAAGAAAAATGAAGTTTATAATTGATCTCATAATAGGGAAAAATACATTTTCAATTTCATCTTATAGTATGAAACCAACAAAATTGAGGGAATGTAAATTACATTTTGGTAGAGTTATAAGGAAAAGGGTTTATTTAACCGAGCATATCCCTGTGGGTAGCACCAATTATTTTTGTAAAGAAGTCTGATGGAACTCTTATTCTTTTTTTGTATTATCATATTCTTAGCCAAGTTATGATAAGAAATTAGTATCATATTCCATGAATTTATGATCTAAATGATCAATTTAGGGGATCCTAGTGGTTCTATAAAATGTACTTATGTAGGGGGTATCACCAACTAAAATTTTTGAAGGAGGATATTCTAAAGACAACCTTTAGGAGAAGATATAGAGATTATGAATATGTGTTTTTTCCCTTTGGTCTTATTAATGCACTATTTTTCATTATAAAATTGATGAACTGGGTCATCCAAATGTATCTTGATTCCTTTGAGGTTTTATTTGTTAATGATATTCTAGTATATTATAGGACAAAGACCGAATATTAAAAAAAACATGGCTATAGAGTTGGGAATCTTGTGGGAGAATATCCTTTATGATAAGCTTTCAAAAATGTGATTTTTGGATATAAATGGTGCGTTTCCATGGAAATTTGATTCATGAGAAAGTAATTTTGGTTCATCCAAAAATCATTGAAGTTTTTATCTCTTAGAAGTTAATAAATATGTATTTAAGATACACTAGTTCTTTGTCTTAGTAAGATACTATTGATGCTTTATTTTTAATTGTTAACATCTTGCCTCACTAATGATATCTTTGAAGGGGAAAGGTAAAACACCCCAAAATTTTATGGTTTGTATCATCTCAAATAAGGTTAGTTTATATGATCTTTAACGTTGCCAAAAAGAACTGTGATATACTATAAAATATTAACATGACTGTTAGAATAGTAGTGTTACCATTAGGAATAGTAATGTGGAAATTAGAATGACAACCACAACTATGTAAGTATAAATAAATTTTAGGTATCTCATTAATGAAAATATTATATATTTATATCATAGAATAAGTAAATAAATGTTTTAAAAATGATAAATTAAGTGATGGTATTTTTGTTAAGAATAAATGTTTATTTAGAATTTTACAATTAATATAATGATTTGAAATAAATTTATTTTCATAAAATTTTTCATGAATTAATATTTTTTTTATAATTATAAAATAATTTTATGAGACCATATTTATTTTTCCAATGTGTCATAAAATCAATTATAATATTAAAATCGGTATTTTTTGAATAAATGGTTATTTTAATTAGAATATATATTTCTCTTAAATATAAAATAATTTTCATAAAATGCGGTCTATTTTTAAAATATACTCATAAAAAATGGTTTGGGTGAATTTTTTGGATTTTTATAAAATTGTGTAATTTTTTGTGAGTAGTGAAATGCGGTAATTTATGGTATTTTACAATATAAGTAAATAAATGAATTATTGAGTCATGGATAATGTATGGATGAGGTAATAACCCATTAGTTATAAATCACATTATCTAGTTTATTTAATTAGTCACAATAATCCACACTATTGATATTCTTGAGAAAAAATAGAGATTACTAAAACAAATAATCAAAAAACACCCCTCACCTTCCCTATAAATACCAACCCTCACCACCCCTTATCCTCACACATTTAAAGCCTTGAAGCTTCTCTAAATTCTAAAAAAATAATTTCCCAATACTATTCCTCAATGTGAAATTTTTACTAGTCTTTCCAAAAGACCAAATCAAAGTTAATGATGGTGGTTCCCGGGGAGACGATATTCAAGAGGTAAAATCATCCTTCTTTCTCTTTTATTTTCTTTTATTTTATTATCATCTCCTCACCAAACCTATAAAAAGTATAAATTGTAAATTTAGTATCACATATATACTTGAATTTGATTTTTCTAATGGAATATCCATCATCAAATATATTCTCCCCTCCTTTAATTCTACAAATGAAAATATCGTTTCTGACATGTCGATTCACCACCTTCACGAACAATGTGTTTTCATTTTCCCTTACCACCTTCAAGTATAATAATAAAATTAGTATTATGGTTAAATATTTTTTTAATATATATATATATATTACAAGTTTATTCATATTATGTTACCAACATATAAATATAATATTAATAAAATGATATATGTTTTTGATGGTCATAAAAACCGCAAAAATAGATTAAAACATTTTTATATCATTTTATCTAATGGATCATCCTCATACAATATAAAAAAAATGATATATCATACCATTTAATTTTTTGGAAGTTTAATAATAATAAAATCTTCACTTTTGGTTTTTTCGGCCATTTTACAAGAACTCCCATAATTATTCACAAGGGAACCAACAATAAAACCATGAAACGAACGCTCCCAAAACAATGAAATTAAACATTATAACTCATCTTAATGGTAATAAATGACCTTAATAAAAATATAATAAACCAAATATATTTTTATTAGGTTATGAATTAATTAATTAATTAATCTAATTTTATTATCCCGGACATTAAGTACAAGTGTGAAATGATTTCATACATAAGGTAATGGACTTCATCCCAATTTCTATTTCATTGAGGCTTACTTGGTATGTGCACCTAATCATTTTGCGGTAGTATATCTACTAACCCTTTGATATAATTTTTCTTTTGAAATTATATTTCTCTTAAATATCCATATCTCTTTTACCATGTATATGATTATTGTCTAAGCCATATACCATTTTTTCCATATGTTGTTTACTTTGAATGTTATTTTAAATGGGAAAATATGGATAAAATTTTATCCTCTACTCAATATGAATATTTTGATAATTCATATTCTCCATGAAATAAAACTATGTACAAATAATTATTTGGACTTTCATTGATGTTTGGGACTAGAATTATATAGCCCATCAATACATCGATAGGACTCATCGGATTAAACAAATAACGAAAAAAACTCTTCATTTGTTTCCAATCCGAATCAGATGGCTTTTTACCTCCAAAGCCCTTTTTTAATTTCTGAATAAACCAATTTTTGGTCAATTGGGAACCTCACAATCAGATTCAAACAGAAAAAACAATCACAAAATAATAATTCAAAGATAACACATATCACAATTAAGGAGAAAGTGTTTTTCATCTATTTTCCTTTCCATATTTATTATGATTTATTGATTATTCTTCACTTATTATTAATTCATGTTTCAGCTATATGTAAAACTTACTAAGAATTTAAGATCACCCTTTTATTTTTTTCCCTTTCTCAGGTTATGTAATGAAATCTATGAATAAGTGTTAATTATGTAGTTATTTTCATTTGTTATGTTTTATGATTAATTACAAATGCAATAGGGGATCCATGTATGTGTATATTTCTTCAAAACTACTAAAATGATCAATTATTGGTAATGTGATCTCTTGTATCTATTCCATTATAATACAATAACCACAAACTCTAGGTTACTGGGGTCAGGGTTGTTATAATTGGTATGAGAGTTGGTTTAGTAGAATCCTTGAGAACAAGATGTTATGTAGACATGAATATTATAATAATTTTTTATAGTGAATTTTTCACTCAATACTCATGATTATTATAATCTATCTTAGTATGTTCCATTATTTAGTCAGGCTGACTAATGAATGAAAGGTAATCAATACACACAAGAAATGTAGGGATTTCCCCGTAGAGAAAATCAAGATAGTTGGTGTTGTAACTAAGAAGATCATGTCCATATTAAGATAGATTACTTATGTTATGATGAATAACTATACTACACCTATGTTGGATAATTTAATACAACAGAATCCTTTATCTTTTAGTGGAACTACTTATCAAGTGGTAGCTGATAAATAGATCAATTTCCCTTGAAAATATATTTTTGGTATTATGATGTGGTGAAAGTGAAAATGTAGAGATGGTGATATATTTCATCATGGGTGATGTCGATCAATGAGGGTTGTTGATTAATAATACAGAGGAGTAATATGAAATTGAATACATGGAATAGAGAAATTTTATTGAAATATTCTTGAATAAATACTTCTATCTTGAGAAACGAACTGAAATGAATAAAAATATTCTTAGATTAAAGAAAAAGGATGAATAAACTGTGGTAGAGTATGAGTCTAACTTTACAAGACTATCCATGTAGGCCAAATATTACATATGTTATTCTAAAAACAAGATTTATCATTTCTTTTAAGGTCTTAATCCATGTCTCTAAAGGTCACTGGCTTCTCGACCATTTTCATCACATGATGAAATAGTATTAACATCCATAAAAATGAATATTTAATTTGATATATCATATATATTGAAGGGAAATCAAGATTAAAATATGTATTTTGATAACTAGGAAAAAGATAAAATATAAAAGAAGAATATGGGAACAATTTAATTTCCATAATGAAATTTTTTTGGAATGGATCATCCTGGGAAATGCTTGAAATGAATGGAAGTTTGTTATAAGTGTGTGGGAAAGGTTCATCGAGATAATTAATGAAAGGGGAAGAAACAAATAAATGATGTTAAATTGTTAAAATGTAATGAAATGGGTCATTATTTAAACCAATATCCCACGTGTCAAGGGAATCTACCATAGAAGAGGCCAAGGGAAGATTGTTAAGCTTATTGGATCACCACAGCTAAAGTAAAAGTATTTATTGATGTAGGTGAAGGTACATTGATCTTATATTTAAATTTATCCCATGATTTATTTGGTTCTAGATCATCTCACTCTTTTATATATACCTATTTTTCTAATAAAATTAGACATTTCCCTTAAGATTTAATAAGGGAGTTGTTGATCAAAACTCAAAAGGGAAGTCTCATTACAAAAAAAAATTTATAATTCCTTATAATCATACCTATGGATGACTTTGATATAATACTTGGTATAAAATAGAATTCAAAATATGATGTGAAAATTTATTCCAAGAAGAAGGAAATTATGATTTATGAGGATGTTGTATAATTCCTTATCTTCATAGTAGAATAATCATCATCTAATTCTTGTCTAGAACCACCCCCAATAGCTATAATGAATGAAATTATTAGAGAGAAAGTAAAAAAAGAATCTATAAATGATAAAATAATATTCGAATTGAGGATATACCAATTTTATAGGAATACATTGATGTATTTCTTGAAGAATTATCTGGTCACACCCAAGAGTGTGAAGTTGATTCTACCATAGATTTAACTCCTAATGTAAGACCAACATCAAAGAATCCTTATAGAACAGACACTATGGAATTATTAGATCTGAATAAACAACTAAAAGAGCTTATTAATAAGGGATTTATTCACCCTAGGGTTTCGCTATTGGAAGACCTTGTTCTCTTTGTTAAGAAGAATGACGGATCCATGAGGCTATGCATTGACTATAGGTAAATTGATGTTATTACAATAAAGAAAAAAAATTATGCCTGTCATTGATGATTTAATTGATCAACTTTGTAGAGATCATTATTTTTTTAAGATTGAACTTCATTCTAGGTATTATCAATTTTGAGTAAAGAAGAAATATATTATGAAGACAACTTTTCAAATGAGTTATGAACATTAAGAGTTTACAGTAATTTTATTTGAATTGACAAATTCATCTTCACTTTTCATGGATCTAATGAAAATTCTATTCAAGGAATATCTTGATGATTTTTTATAGTATTCATTAATGATATTATAGTACATTATAAAAGATATAAAGACCATGAGAATCACTTTTTGACCATTATTGAGACTCTCTGAAGGAAATAGTTATAAGGTAAATTTATCAAGTGTGGATTCTGTATTATAGAAATTTATTTTCAAGGAAAGGATGTAATATTATTTAATTCTATAAATACAAAGGAAATAAAATAATTGACTATTCCAATGAACATAAATGATGTACACCGTTTTTTTGGTTTCATAGGTTACTATCATCCTTTTATTCAGAATTTTGCATAATTGGACAACCAGTTAACTAATCTTACATGTAAAAGGGATAAGTTTTTATGGAAAAAATAATCTGTATAATATTTTGAAGAATTTAAGAGATGATTATCCAATGCTCTAATTTTGACTCTACCACAAAAATGATGGGTTTCTGATATGTAGTGATGCATCAATGAAAGTATTGGTTCATGTCCTTTTGAAAAATAATTAATTTATTGCACATATATCAAGTCAGTTGATGATTCATGGAAAACATTATCCAAAAAATGATATTGAGTTAGAATTCATAATATTTTCTATGAATATATGGAGACCCTATATCTTTGGTAAAAAATGTGAGATATATAAAGAACATATGTGTTTTAATTACATCTTTACATAGAAATAATTAAATATGAGGCATGTATGATGTCTCAAGTTACTCAAATATTATGATTTATCAATACACTACCACCTAGGAAAACAAAATAAGGTAGAAGACAAATTAAGTACAAAATATCATGGACTTCTAACCCATATGAGGATTGAAAAAGATCTTATATTCATGGATTTATTCAAGATATATATGGTAATTATTGGGGAATGGGAAACATAAATCATTTTTTAAATGATTTTGAAACCATATTTACTGTAAAAGCTAAAAATATCATAATATAATTATGATAATTTTCAATAGAAAATTAAATCAATGAAGCATGAGATATTGGAAGACATCATTTATGAGGATAGAATTATTAAATTTAGAAAGTGTTTTTGTTTTCCATAAATACCTAATCTAAAAAGGTAAATTTTAAATTATTCTTATAGATTAAATTTATCTATACACTCTGTTAGTACCAAGATGTATATATATATAAAGGAACGTTTTTGGCGGTATAATATAGTGACCCTGCTTTTCCATAAATGATTTTCAAAAAAATTTAAATATAAACAACATAAAATCATTACAAAACAAGGATCTAAAGGTTTAGTGTCTTATGAAAATAAGTGTTATACATAATATTTACATAATAAAACATAAAAAATAATTGAATATGTTCTTCTCTAGCTTCTTAGTGGCCCACATGTTCTCCTTAGTAAAACTATTCAACTAAGGTATACAAAAAAGTAAGGGGTGAGATAAAAGCCCATAAAGAGAGTAGATAAGAACATGGATGAATATATCATGGGGTAGAATATTCGTCATCATAACATCATCATCATAATCATGAGGGGAATCATTAAAAAATGTAATGGAATGTGGAAATGCATAAAAATGAATCACCATGTATTAGTAGACAACTACCACACATACATCACTTTATATAATGAGATATATCACAACACCCAATACATTGGAGTGCTATATAATTTAGGGAACACCCATCAAATCATAACATTTACTTTTTCTATATAATTTCGAGCGCACCCATTACATCATAACATTTACTTAATCATACATGTCACATAGAACATATATCAATATTGGACATGAAATATACCATGGAAATATATGGGTTTTATTTCATAAATAATAAATTCATGAATAAAATTTTGGGTTCCCAAAATAATTATGGAAATACATACTTGGTGTATGAATCACCAATCATTTGTGAAGAAGAGAAAATCTCACAAGAAGTTAAAGATGTATTTTTTAGAAATATGAGTTCTTTTGGAAAATTCATTGTATTTTCATAAAATCATATTGGAAACATGTAGATGAATAAAATAAAAGGTACGAATAAAGAAATTATATTTATATAAAATTAATGGAAATTCCATATTAAAAATGGTGTGAAAGATGGAAAACCCAAAGAAATACGATTATATTCGGGAATACCCTCACCTTATGTCTGAATGATTTCTTCACATTCATATCCTATATAATCAAATTAGATTCATTAATTTCTATACCATGAAACTATTATACATGTATTTTATTTTTTATAATTTATTAAGTTCATTTATGGTCTTTTTTATGATATATAGAGTTCAATTTCATTATTCGAGAGTGTTCGTTTTCTTGGTTTTCACTATCAGTTCAATTGAATATTAGTATAGAAGTTCATGTAGAACATGTATGATTCTATAGATTTGAAATTGTATGTTATTAATGAAAATATAAAGTTTTAAATGGTTATATATATTATTTGGTTAAATGGTATGAGGATGAATCATCAGATAAAATCTTAGTGATAATCATTTAGATTATTTTGGAAGTTCTTCAATCATCATAAAATGTTTTCATCCCATTATTTATTATTTTTTATATATGTTAGTTCTAGAACCTAAAAACGTTTATTATATAAATCTTAAAATATTTACCAACCATTATTTTGATTTTATTAACATCCTTGAAGGCATTAAAGGAAAAGGAAGGTGTATCGTCCATGATGTGGATAAATTGAAAAATCACAGGTGATGATTTCATTTTTTGAATAAAAGAGAGAGTGGAAAGATTTTAATGATGAATATTCCATTAAAATGATATAATTATAGTATATAAATGATAATGGAGTTATAATTCACATTTGGTTATAGGATGTGAGGATAGGATAAGAAATTGAAATAAATTAAAATAAAAAAGAAGATGTTTTTACCTCATGAATTTCTCCTCCTTGAGAACCTCCTTAGGGAAAAGATTTTTGTATTTTGATGAGACCAAGGAATCATATACATGGTTGACTGGATTGTAAATATAATTTGGAATAAATTTTACAATCTTAAATTCTTTAGATTTTTTAGGAGAAGATGTTGTGAGGGGTGGTATTTCTAGGGGAGGACAAAGATGTTTCCTCATTATTTTCTTCATTAGTTTATTAATTTGGCTCAAAACTATGAATAGTCTGAGAATTATCACTAAGTATTTTAAATAATTATTGAGATTTATATATTATGGTTCTTATATATTCAATGAATCAATTAATAATTTATTTAACTTATAATGTATATATACTGTAAATTATTGTATATCACTATTTACCAAAAAATCAAGAATTTTAAAAAAAATCCAAAAAATTTACACTAAACATATTTCAATGTGTATAATTAAAAAATGAACTCCATTTTATGAATAACTATTTTCTAAATATGATATATTTTAAATTTTATTAAAATCATCATTTATTAGAAAAATGCGGATTTTGAAATTATAATTGATTTTATGAAACATTGAAAATTAAATAAGGTATCCTAAAATTAGTGTATAACAATAAAAAACCAAAATATTAATTTTTAATTTTATCTAATGAAAATTATTCTTCATTTAAATCATTATATTAATAATATATTTTTAAATAAATTTTTATGTTTTACAAAAATACCAAAACACAATTTATTATTTTACAAAATTTATTTACTTATACAATGATATAATTATATAATATTTT
The DNA here is from genome assembly GCA_963277665.1 of Viscum album. Classification (NCBI taxonomy): domain Eukaryota; kingdom Viridiplantae; phylum Streptophyta; class Magnoliopsida; order Santalales; family Viscaceae; genus Viscum; species Viscum album. The sequence continues at coordinate 1,158,123,986 of OY728125.1, forward strand.
CATTTATATTATACCTAAATTTTAATTATAAATTAATAGGGTATTTTACTATTCTTTTGTCTGAATTACTATTCTTAATGGTCTAGTTATTATTCCAAAGGTGGAGTTACTATTCTATTGGTTAAGTTCCTTAATTTCATGAAATATTACTTATTTCATTATTCATTTATGATAATAAAGTTTTTATTTGGATATTTATTGTATATATGTGTTTCATATCTTATATTGTAGTTATTAAAATGGAAATAATCCCATTGATAAAATTTTGGGTCGTTACATTCTTCCCTCTTTTCAAATTTGGCACTCAAAATTTCATTTTACACCAACAAGAGAGGGTGTTTATCATTCATCCATTTCTTCAGTTCCCAAGTATCTTCTTCATACCTATGATTCCTATACAAAACATTGATAAGGTAGGTTTTATTAATACATATAACCTTATATCTCCATTCCAGAGTCATTATCGGGTGGTCCACAAAAGAGAGATTACCTTCTATATATACCTTCTCTAAGTTCAAAACATGTGAGGGATCTGGTATGTACTTCCTTAAGATATATAAATGGAAAAATTCATGAACCTAAGACATACTTTCTGAAAGTGAAAGACGATAGGACACTTCACCTATGAGATCAAGGATCTCAAGGGATCCAATGTACCTTGGGCTTAGCTTCCCTTTCATTCCAAACCACATGACTCTCTTCCGTAGTGATGTTTGAAGGAAAATTTTATCTCCAACATTGAACTCCAAGTCCCTTCGATGGTATTCAACATATCTATTTTTTGAATCTAAGAAACATTGATATGTTTTTGGATGGCTTGAACCTTATCTATCATCTCTTTCACAAGATCGGTTCCAAGAATCTTAGATTCACCAACTTCATCCCAATATGTTGGTGTTCTACATCACCCTCCATACAATGCTTCATATGGATCCATCTGAATACTCGAGTAGAAGCTATTTTTATGATAACTCAGCCAATGGGAGATGATGATCCCCTCCACCATTGAATTCCATTGAACTAGAACATAACAGAACTTCATGCATCTGAATGGTTCTTTCAAATTGGCCCTTAGTTTGGGGTGATAGGTCCTACTAAAATTTAATTTGGTATGGAAATCATGTTGAAGAGTTATCCAAAATTTAGATCTGAACATTGGATCACAATCAGAGAATATTGAAATTGGAACCCCTTGTATCCATGCCACTTCTTTAATATATATCTTAGCATGTTTATCAAGTGAGAGATCTTCCCAAATAGAAATAAAGTGGGCATTCTTAGTGATTTGGTCAACCAAAAACCACATCACATTGTTTCCTATGTATGTCTTTGGGAGATGAGTGATGAATTAAATGGAGACATTCTCCAATTTCCATGTGGGTATAAGAAATGGTTTCATCATCCTTGTAGAACTATATCACTATTATTTAACATGCTGACATATCAAGCACCATGAGATATAATTTGCAATATGTGTTTTTATGTTATCCCACCAGATGTATTCTCAAATATCACAATACATATTATTACTCCCAAGATGGATAGAGAAACTTTTTCTATGTGAATTATCCAATATATCCTTCTTTATCTCAGGTGATGAAGGTATAAAAATCCTTAATTAAACCCTAATTACACCATCATCATAATTATGGAACTCATGTGGCTTCCCTTCCTTTACCGTAGTCACTTTCTTTTGACACTTCAGGTTATCCCTTTTTGAATTCTTGATATTCTCTTGGATATATGGTTGGGAAGTCATTTTGGAAAATTAGTATATATTTCCAGCCATTATTATTTCAAAATCCATCTTTTACATATCTGTGAAGAGAGGGCCTTTCTCGATTCATGTCATGGATAGAGTAGCATGTTATTTTCTGATAAGAGCATCAGCTTCCTTGTTTTCCTTGATAGGATTATAGTGAATATATAAATCATAGACCTTTATTAGCTTTAACCATATCATTTGAAACATTTTGAGCTCCTTTTGTGTGAATATATACTTTTGACTCTTGTGATCACAATATATGTATCACTTCTAAACATAGAGGTAGTGCCTCTGGATTTTCAAGGAAAAATCACAACGACTAACTCCAAATCAAGAATCGGGTAGTTCTTCTCAGGTATATTCAATTGTCGTGAGGCATAGGTAATAAATGTATCATTTTTCATAATTACACAACCTGAACCTTTCATTCAAGAATCACAGTATATCACAAAGCATCCTCCACTTTCTAGTAGTGTGAGTTCAGGTGTGGTGATCAACCTCTTCTTGAGATCCTTGAATCCTTCCTCGCATTCTTATATCTAGACATAGTTTACCCCTTTCCTTGATAAACTAGTAAGTGAGACAGACAATAAAGATAATTTTCTCAAAAAACCTCAGTAGACCCAACTAATCCAAGAAAACTGTGGATTTCTATGACACTATAGGGTCTGGTTCATAACTCAATCGCCTTTGTTTTTGAAGGGTCTATAAAAATTACCTCACTTGTGATCACGTTTCACAAGAATTTGACTTTGTGCATCCAAAAGTCAATATTTCTGAACTTTTCATAAAAATTATCTTTATTTAATGTAGTCTCCACAATCCTTATATGTTCTTCAAGTTTCAAATTTCTCATGGAGTAGATGATAATATTGCCGATAAAAACAACCACTAATTTTTCAAGGTAATATCTCTATTAATAAAATAAATTAATATTTTAGGGTACTGTTAAGTCTAAAGTTCATCACTAAAAACTCACAGTGCTCATTCCTTATATGTATGACAGTATTCTTAATATCATCATTATTCAACTTCAGTTGATGATATCTAGAATAAAGATCCACCTTTGAGATGTATTGAGCTCCTAGTAGCTGATCGAGTAAGTCTTAAATACTTGGAATATGATACTTTTTCTTTATGGATATCTTATTGATTTCTTGATAATCGATTCAATGGCCCATATATCAAACCTTCTTCTTTAAAAATAGAGTTGGTTCACCCCAAGGAAATTCACAAGGGTGTATAAACCCTTTGTCCAAATGATCTTACATTTTCTTCTTCAACTCATCGAGTTCGATCGTTACCATCCTATAGGGTCATTTTGATATTGAAGTATCTTTGTGTATGAGTTCTATTTAGAAATATACCTCATGATATTTTTGAATTACTTGTAATGCTTTGGGAAATAAATCATTTAATTCTCCCATGATCGTAATTTCTTCAAGGTTGATACCTTCCTTTTACTCAGCCATTTGATTGAGGTTTACCTCTTCATAGGGAATTAACACCCACACTATTGATGGATCTTCCAGAAAGATTCATGGTCTTCCTTTAATTTTTATAAGAGCATGTTATGATTCAATATATGAAAAGATATTTCCTTTTCCTAAAATTTTATGTTTTCTCTATATAACAAAATCCAATTAATCCCCATTATAGTGTCAAATTTGGCCAAGGGAAGTTTCATAATATTTTCTGGATGAACCTTCCCACATACACCAATAAGATAAGAGTCCAATACATGGATTGAAATTATTTCACCACTAGGTGTTTTTACAGATATCTCTACTTCAAGGTTTCAGTGGTTCAATTCAATAGTTCTTTCAAACTTGCAAGACATAAAGGAATACATAGAACCAAAATAAAATATAATTTTTTTTATTCTCGAGTAAATAGGAATTTTACATTGTATGACTTCATTTTCTTAACCCACTTCATTATTGGTAATGGAATAAGACTTTACTTGATCATTTTTATTTGGTATCTACTGATGCTAAATACCCTTGAGGACTCTAGGTTTAGTGAACTATCTTGCATAGTTACCTTTGTCCCAGTAGTTAAAGCATTGAACCATGGGTGGTTCTCTCTTTTCCACCGTCATATTGAATGGCCTCTTTATGTATCCACTATATTCATAAGTTGGGTGTCCATATCTCCCACACTTATATCATTTCCACATTCTATTGATGTTGTTTTCAGGATTCTTCATCCCACACATTTAACATGTGTGTGTTTGGTCTTTCTTTCCACATTTCTCATTAGATCCTCAAGCTTGAAACTCCATCTATTGTTTATTATCACCATAGCCAGGGTAAAAAAATCCAAACTCCATATCCACATTGATGTCACATAAAAAAAACAAATTTATAACTCTCAATGTTTCGAATTTCTAGATCCTTTTGAAGGTGTGGTTTTAGGCCACTGAAGAGTCTATCAATTTTCAATCATTATTGATATCAAAACACAAAGTGTTCTTGTGAAATTTTCTTCATAGAATATGTCATATTGACCTTCCTTTTTATTAATTTATACGAATTCACTCTCCATATTTGTATGAAGAGTTAGAGGGAAATAATTTTTAAGAAACAATATCCCAAATACCTCCCACTCAATGTCTTTAATTTCATCCTTCGGCTTGGTGTTATTAATCAATGTCTGATATTGATTAGAATATACATCTAGACGATAGATGGACATATTGAACTTCTCTATCTCCATACATAGAAGCATAGAAAATATCTTCTTCATTGATTTGGCCCATTATTCCATGACTTGTAGATCAGAACACCCACTAAATATATGTGGCTGTTGCCACATAAAAGATGTGATAGCTAGTTTCTCCCTCTTAGGAGAATCTATACATTACATGCTATTCATGTTATTTTACATAGCCTAAGATATTTGGGTAATAATTTTCATCAAATTTTGAACTCCACCTCCAAGTTCATTGGGAATATCATTAAATAAATCACTATCTTGTCCCTCACATTGGTTTTTGGAAAGTTTTCTCCTAGTTCCCACCATTTTCTAAAATATAATAGGTTTGAAAAAATAGAAGTCAACAAGTCATGAATAAATAATTTATTCCCTTATGTAATTATCACTAAAGACATGTTTGGTGGTATCCATATATTTATCATATTTCTAAAACAATGCTTCTTTGGAGCTTACATATACTTAGTCTCATTCTAAGGGTTTTAACTAAGTATACCTAATCTTAATTCCAAAATTAACTAAAGTGTGTTCTCATACCAACAATAGAGACCCTACTTTTTATTACCTGATTATTACAACATTTTAAAGATAAAAAAATAAATCATTACAAAACCAGGATCCAAAGGTTTAGTGTCTTGGTAAAATTTTGACCATACATAACATTTACATAATAAAACATAATCAATTATTTAATTCCTTCTTATCTAGCTTCTTAGTGGGCCACATGTTCTCCTTAGTACAAGTATTCACCTGAGGATATACATAAAGAGAAGGGGTGATCTAAAATCATATTAACAGAATAGATAATAGCATGGATCAATATAACATGGGGTGATCATAATCATCATCATAACATTAACATCAGAATCATGAGATGAATTTCTAAAAATGCATGGAATTTGGAAATGTATAAAAAATGAAACATCAAGTCTTAGTGGTGAACTACCATGCATGTTTCACTTTATCTCATGAGATATATCACAATACCCATTGCATTGGAGTGATAATTAATTTTGGGTGCACCCGCCACATCAAAACATTTACTTATTCTATATAATTCTAGGTGCACCTGTCATATCATAAAATTTACATAATAATACATGCCACATATAACATATATCAATCTTGGACATAAAATAACTAATGGAAAAAAATTGTTTTAATTTAATAATTAATACATTCATGAATAAACTTTGAAGTTCCCAAAAGAATGAGGGAAATACATACTTGGTATAACAATCATCAAACTTGAATGAAGAAGAAACAATATCTCTATAAATAAAAGATCGATTTTTTGGAAAGAATAGTTCTTTTGTAAAAATATTTTCATTTTTAATAAAATTATATTGGAAAAATTTATATCCAAAAAATAAAAGGTAAGGATAAAGATATTTTATTCATATAAAATTAATGGAACATTCATATTGAAAATGGAGTGAAAGAGGGTTGGGTTCAAGAATACCCTTACCTTATGTTTGAAATATTCCTTCAAATTAATATCCTATATAATAAAATTATATTCATTAATTAAAATATATAGAACATATAATAAAATTATTTTATTTTATTTTAATTTATTTAGTTCATTTCTGTACTTTTATATGAGTTATAGAGTTCAATTTCATCGATTGGGAGTGTTCGATTCTTGCTTTTCATGGTTGGTTCACTTGAATATGAGTATGGATGTTCATGTAGAATGGGTATGATTCTATATAATTGAAAAATATATTTTATTAATGAGAATATAGTGGTTTAAATGGTTTTATGTAGATATATATATATATATATTTGTAAATGGTATTAGGATCAAACATTATATAATATGTTAGTGATAATCATTTAGATTATTTTGGCGGTTTTTCGATCATCACAACTGGTTTTGTTTCATTATTTATTAGAGAGTAAATATGTTTGTTCTAGAACATAAAAATGGATATTATATAAATTTTACAATATTTAAAACCCATTATAGTGATTTTATTAAAATATGTGAAGGTTTTAAATGAAAATGAAAATGAAATATCCTCGATGTTAGTAAATTGTCACCTTACAGGCGATGATATCATTTTTAGAATAAAAGAGAGGGGGGAATGGATTATAATGATGGATCTTCCATTAACATGATATTATTAAATTATATAAATGATACTTGAGTAATCATGAAAATTTGGATAGATTTTGTGAGGATATGATAATAAAATAAAAATAAATTAAAAGAAGTTAAATGAAAAGGGAAGAGGATTTTACCTCTTGAATTTCTCCTCCTTGAGTACCTCTTTAGGGAAAATATTTTGATCTTTTAATGAGATCAAGGGATCCTAGAAATTGGGGAATGTCCATGTACAATTATTTTTCCTAAATTGGATAGGAATCAAGGATTTAGAGTTCTGAGGAGAAGAGTTTTTGAAGGGTGCCATTAATAGGGGAGGGGAAGGATGTTTTCTCATTATTTTATTCATTAGCTTATTGATTTGGCTCAAGAATATGAATATTTTGAGAATTATCACCAAATAGATTAAATAATTGTGAGGATTTATATATAATGGTTTATATATCTACAATTATTAAAGGAATAGTGCATTTAACTTATAATGTATATATACCATAAAATATCATTTTTCACTATTCACAAAAAATACAAGTATTTTAGAAAAATCCTAGAAATTCACCCAAACCATTTTTCAAAATGTAAAATTAAAAAATGAACTCCATTTTGTCATAATAATTTTCTATATACAAAATATTTATTTTTTTAATTAAAATCATAATTTATTAGAAAAATACCAATTTTAAAATTATAATAGATTTTAAAAAACATTGAATAATTAAATTAGGTCTCACAACATTATATTATAATTATAAGACACCAAAATATTAATTTATGATTCTATTTAATGAAAATAAATATTATTTTAAAACATTATATTAATTAAAAAATTATAAATAAAAATTTGTATTTTACAAAAATACTAAAACATAATTTATCATTTATAAAATATTTATTTAATTATACAATGATTTAATTATAACATATTTTAATTTATAATATACCTAAATTATATTTATAATTTTAAATGTGAGGTTAATATTCTATTATTCTAATTACTATTCCTAATGGTCATGTTATTATTCCAAAGGTAAAGTAACTATTCTATTGGTATAAGTTCCTTAATTTTATGAAATATCACTTATATCATTATTCATTTAAAATAATAAATTTTTCATTGCTATCTCTATTCTATGTATGTATTTTATACCATATATGATAATTATAAGATGGGAAATAATTACATTGATACGATTTTGGGTCGTTACAGTAATATGATGTGAGAAATTGCTTACTGTGTGTCAAGATGTCTTGATTGTCAACAAGTGAAGGATTAGATATAGAATCCTAGAGGATTCACGAAACATCTACCTATTACTATATTGAAGGGGGTGAATTTTCTATGGACTTCATCACTGGATTACCGAAGACCCCCAAAAATAATGATATGATATGGGTTATTATCGATATCATTAAAAATGAACATATTTTTTTCAGTAAGAGAAAATTTACTTGTTGAGCACCTAGAAATACTATATATTGATGAATTTTTAAGATTTCATTGTGAACCTCTATCGATTTTTTCTGATTGAAATTTCCCATTTTACCTCAGTATTCTGAAATATTCTTTATAACGCTTTGGATACTATGCTTCATTTGAGTACTTCTTATCACTATCAAACTAATGGATAGTCTGAAAGGACTATTTAAACATTGTAAGACATGTTGATATCTTGATCTCTTGAATTAAAAGGTATGTAGGATATATAATTAACTTTGGTAGATTTTTCCTTTAGATATAGTTTCTATTATAGTATTCAAATAGAACCATATAAAGAATTATATGGAAACATATGTCATACTCTAAATTGTTGGGATGAATTTTGAGAGAAGAAAATTATAGGCCCATAACATATTAAAGAGACAATGACAAAGGTAAATATTATTTAGGCTCGTATTAAAGAATCTCAAAGTACGAAAAAGAGTTATGTTGATAAGAGGGTAAAGGATTTGGAATTTAATGTTAGAGGTCATGTATTTCTAAATTTATCTACATGGATGGGTGTTATAAGGTTCGGTAAGAATTGGAAAATTATCCCCACATACATCAAACCATTTGAAATTATGGAAAGAATTGGAATGGTAACTTACCAATTATAAAAGTTACCAAGTCTCTCCAAAGATCATGATGTTTTCCAAATACCATTACTAAATAAGTACATGCCAGACCCAATGAATAAACTCACCTATGAAGAAATATAACTAGAACCAGATTTTTTTTAATATAAAAATACTATTGAGATTTTTTAAACTTGAGGGAATGTATTGAGAAATTGAATGAATTGACTGGTAAAATTTATTTTTAGAAACTATAAAATGGATAAGCGATGTGGGAACCATAGGACGTTATAAAGAAAAAACAACCTAATCTATTTAAAAGGTAATTCTCATGATAATTTTGAGGATGAAATTTATCTGAGGTAATAATATAACACCTAAATATTTTACTATATATATATTCATAAATAAATTCAATTTATTTGATAGTTTATGTTGCACAAAATAACCGTGATATACTATTAAATTTTAACATTACCTTTGGATTATAAGTGTAACCATTTGAAATTTAATATGGCCATTAGAATAATAACCTCACCTATGAAAGTATAAATAAAACTTAGGTATCTCATAAATAAAAATATGATATATTTATATCATATAATAAATAAATAAAAGTTTTAAATATGATAAATTAAGGGTTTGAATTTTTGTGAAAGGTAAATGTTTATTTGCAATTTTATAAATAGTATAATGACTTAAAAGAAGATTTATTTTCAGAAAATTGAATGTTGAATTAATATTTTTTTATATTATAATTATATAATTTATTTTGAATTAATATTTTTTTATTAATTTTTTTAATTTTATGATGATTTAATGGGACCATAATTAGCCTTCAAAGTTTCATAAAATCAGTTGTAATATTAAAATCGGTATTTTTGAATAAATTATTAATTTAATTAGAAATTTTATTTCTCATATTTATATAATTATTTTCATAAAATTTATTCCATTTTTTAATTCTACACATAAAAAATGGTTAGTGTTATTTTTTGGTGTTTTTCAAAAATAGTTGAATTTTTTTGGTGAATAGTGAAATATGATAATTTAAAGTATTTAACATTATAAGTTAAGAAATGAATTATTGAGTCATGGTTGATGTATGGAAGAGGTAATCACCCAATAGTTTTAAATCACATTCTCTATTTACTATACATATTCAAAATAATCAACATTATTGATAATCTTGATCCAATATAATAAAGTAATCAATAAAATAATCAAAAAAACCCCTCTCCTCTCATAAAAATACCTCCACCACCCCTTATACTCACACCTTTTAAGCCTTTAATACTATATAAATTCTACCCAATTCACTTCCTAATTCTATTCCCCACTTCCAAGACCATTTTTTATTACTAAAATACCAAATCCAAGTGCCTAAAGGAGGTTCCCAAGGAGGTGATATTCAAGAGGGAAAATCCTCCTTCTTTTTCATTTATTTCATTTTCATTATTTATCCTATACTAATATTCCCTATCCAAATGGGAATGATATATAAAATAATATATATATATATATACGTGAATTTTGTTTTGATAATGTAATATCCATCATCAAAACATTTCTCTCATTTTTTTATTTTAAAAATGAAAACATCTTCTGTGACGTGTCAATTTGTCACCTTCATGGACGATGAGTTTTCATTTTCCATTACCACCATCACAGCTGGTCATAAAACAATTATTATGGTCAAATAATATTTTTATATAAATATTATAATTTATATCATGTTCTATTACCAACATATAAACATAATATTAGATAAAATGATACAAGTTCATCGTGGTCGTAAGAACCGCCAAAATAGATAAAAACATTTTCATTAACATTTTATCTATTAAATCATCATCATACCATATAAAAATGATATATGAGACCATTTAAACTTATAGAGTTTCATTAAAACTAAATAATATCAATTCTTTAGTTTTTCTTCCATTTCATAAGAACTCCCATAATTTTACACAGTAGAACTATCCATAAAACCATGAAAAAATGCTATCGGGATAACAAAATTAAACATTATAACTCATAAATATTGATATAAATGATATTAATAAAATAATAATATATCAAATATAATTTTAATAGGTTCTTAACTAAGTAATTAATGATATAATTTGACTATCTATTGCATTAAGTTCATGTTCGAAATGCTTTCGGAAAAAAACGTATAGGACTTCGTCTTAATTACCATTTCATTGATACATATTTGGTATTATCCACATAATAATTTTTATAAGGTGTATATAATACCCCATTTAGATCATTTTTAATTTGAAATTATATTTATCTTAAATATCTATCTTTCCTGTATTAGGTATATGATTTTTGTTTGAACCATATATAATTTTTACATACGGTGTTTACCTTGATTGTTATTTTAGATGGTGAAATATTGATAAATATGTATCCTATACTCAATATAGATATTTTGATAAGTATTAATTTTTATGGATTAAATATATAAATATATATATATATATATATATTAATAATGATTTAGACTTGTAGTTATGGGTGGGACTCATCATTATATGTCTCATCAATCAATCGACAGATCTCATGAGGCAAAATAGGTGGCGATAAATATTTTGTGTTTGTTTCCATACAGAATCATATGGGTTTACACCAATAGAATTAAACCATCCTATGAAATTTCTTGATGTAATTGGTTCATGTGATTGATACATGACATCTAATAATTAAGAATTTTCTTAATTTAATATTCTGTTATTACTATCCATTAGATTTTCACTATGAAAAAATCTATGACTGCATTTACATTATCAGTGTATTGATTAAATCGCAAGTGTTTTTCATATATTTTTCATTCTATATTGATTATTCTGTATTGATTATTCTTCACCAATTATTGATTCATTTTTCTACTATATATAAACATTACTGAGTAATTGAGCTCTCCCTTTTTTTTTCTTTCCCCAGGTTATGAACATGAAATCATTGAATAGGTTTCAAGGAAGAAGTTGTTATGTTATTTGTTTAATTAAAAATGTAATAATGGATCCATGTATGTATCTGGTTATTTATGACTACTAAACCAACCTCTCCTTGGTTATGTGATATATTGTATCTATTCTATTGTAGTAAAATAACTACCGACTATGGGCTACTGGGGTCGGGATTATTAAAAAATGAATTCCCTTCCAATGGAATGATGAGGGTCACAATTACTTCCAAGAATATAACCATAGAATCAAATTAAAACATATATTCATTATTTGAGTTTCTGTATAGGGCTATGTGATTTATCATGATACATCAGGATCTGTGTTGGGATATGTTCTCATGTAGCGATATCATGTTTGTTATTATGGATCATTATAGTTACGGGTTCATGAGAATAACTACACAATACATAATTTAGATTTGGATGTTGTAGTTCATTAATTAAAGACTTGGAATAATAATCTGTTTGGTAATAAATTTAATGTTTTTATGGATAATAAGATCTTAAAACACATTTTCTCACAAACAGATTTAATCTTAAGGCAGTGATGACAGATAGAATATCTATAAATTTTTGACTTAAACTTTATGTATATATTGAGGAATGAAAATTCAGTAGGATATTCCTTGAGAGGGAATTAATTTACTCAGTTGGATAAATAGGATTTAGGTTATTGGAAACTTATGTCAGTTATATCTTATATGCATCTGGATTGTGTAGTGCAAGGTAGTGTTACAATTTCCTTTTTGGTTTTTCTTCTTAAATTTATTGAACTAGTTAGAGACTCATAAATATAATATCGAATGTTTACCCACAAGGAAAAAACTCAATGGTGGGGTGACCACATAGAAGGGGAAGCAAAATGAGATATATATGTTATGGTTTAGAGATTAAATTATGGTTCCATTTACCTGTCTAGAACAATTTATTTCTATATACAACTAGTAAATATGGGTTGTTCATCTAGGTATTAATAAAATATATAATGTGATGAAATCATAGTTTTTGTGGGATTGGAAGAATATAACAGTGAAATATTATGTCTTGAAATGCCTAATAAGTCATCAGGTAAAGGTGAAGCACCAACATCCAATAGGTATGATGCAATATTTATCGATTCCCATGTGGAAATGAGAACATATAGTCATGTATTTTGTGACATATCAACCAAGGATAATTAGAAAACATGATTCCATATGTGTTATTATGTATTGACAGAAACAATTCTGATCATTTTATCCCTCTTCATGAAAACAATACAGTGAAATATTTTTCCAAATTCTACATTCGAGAAGTTGTGATGATACATGGAATTCCTTTTTCAATTATTCTTGATGAAGACCCATGTTTCACATCTTAGTTTTTTAAATCTTTATAGAAAGGCCTTGGAACACAATGACCATGAATGCAACTTATCATCCTCAAATTTGGACAATATAAAAGGACAATCCAAAAAATGAAATACAATTTTAGAACATGTGTGATGGATTTTAGTGGCTCATGGGTGGTGTATATACCATTACTAGAGTTAACATACAATAAAAGTTATCATAAATTGATACACATTGATTAGTTTGATGAATTTTATGACCATCATCTCTATTCTCCAACATTATGGGTGGAAAATGTGAGACATCGCTTATTATAACTAACATTGTGTAAGAGACAAAAAAAGATTTAGATTATCATAAAAAGGTTGGTAATGGATCAGAGTTGTTAGAGATCATATACAGATCATCATCAATGATTTTATTGTTTAAAGTGGATGATTATGTTTTCTTTAAAATCTCATCAAGGCTTGGGAATCATCATTTCAGTATATAACATGTTTCATGTATGAAAATTGATGAAGTTCCAACATGATCCTGACCATGTAATTTTATGGGACCATTTTGATCTTGAACAGGATGCTTCATGAATCATCTCGTATAGATTTTGTATAAGATATAGAATCTATAATGTGGTAAAATAATCAATTTAGTATGGTTTCATGGTAGTTCATTTAGATTCAAGAAGATACATGGGAGCATGAGAATTAAATGTTATAGCAATGGCCAAAACTCTTTGAAACAACCATTGGTTTTCTAAATTTCTATGATAGAAAGAACAATAGTGGAGAGAATGTGACACACAAGGATTCAGGTATAATGCCTTTATTTTATGTATTTTGATCTTATATAATACTTGGGCTATGTTTTCGGAGTTTCTATGAGACTTTGGAGTGTTTGGGTAGTGTTTTGAAGAGAAAATTATGTGATCATGGTTCATAGATATAATAAAATATCTCTATAAAACTGTGAAACATGGTTTAGAAGTCATTGGGTAGGCACACAATTAGTGCATGGTTTGGTCAAACTATGCATGTGCTTAGTGGAAACCATGCAAGTGGGAGTATAGGGGAATGCATAGTTAACACATGGTATTTCTAATTATTCAATCCAACCATATGAGGTGTGGCCTTCAGATAGTACCACAACATGCTTAGTCCATGATTTTCAAAACTATCTGGCCAAACTATGTAGATACTTGGCTTTTCTAGTGGCATGCTCATGGTAGGAAAACGGTTTAAAAAATCATGAAACCTAACCCTATGTATTAATTAATCTAAAATATCTATTTTTGGATGATTTATGGACCCAAAGCCCTCATTTTTCCCATATATCTAGGGTCACAAAATCCCCATACTCCCAATTCTCCTTCGGTGATTTTCTTTGATCCATATTCATCTTTTGGAAAACAAAGTTCATTGGAGATATGGATTCACCATTAATTCATCATTATCACCCTCTCTCTCTCCTTAGATCATTTCATTTTATCTAACTCAGATTATTATTTCTAGTCATCCATGGATATATATATATATCCATGGATGACTAGATATAATATATATATATTCCTTATTTAGAATCATGAATATATTTTTTTGGATCTATTGGAGGAAAAAAGATCCCAAGTCCTAATTTAGAATATATTTGCATCATTCTTCATTTTCATACCTTTTTGAAAGGTGGGTGAATTCTCTCTCCTCCCCACCATTATAGAACATGAAGGGTTAGTTTTGATTAAATCTTTTTCATGAAATTTTTGTGAAAGCCTTATGGGATTCTTGAAGGAAATCAATTTTCGGATCAGAGTTTTGGAATTTTAGAGATTGGATGGATTTTGAAAAACCCTCCCTGTTAATAATTTTAAATTTATTGTTTGAATATTATGGTATTTTTTGGATTTATGCAAGTTTGATGAAATTGTTTTCAATAAATTGTTGGTTTTATGTGAAATGTATTTTAGAAATACATTGTTGGTGTGAGTTATTTATTCAGAAGTGACCCTCGATAAGGGGTGTGTTCCATTGGGGAACCTAGTTATTGGCCACCTTATGATGACTTATTGGATTCATGAGAGACCATTCATGAGTATGTACTTGTCCCTAGGAATTCATGTCTGTGTGTGTTTTTGTGGAAACATGTGAATGGGTATGTCAAATGATAAGAAATGGCCTAATGAATTTTTTTTATTATTTTACTTAGAAATTATTATATTTATAATATAGACTACTCTAACTTATATTCTTAAATTTTTTTATAAAAATGTGCTAATTAGTTATTATACTTGTGGTGTGAGTTGGAATGTATTTTGAGAATTCATATTGAGTTTATTTTTACCTAATTCTTGGGAACTTTTGTGAGTTTACACATACCATATACTGAGACACAAGAGAGGGGATGATATCTTATTTCATTAGTGATTCATCTTGATATTGTGGTAGGGTATGTTCGGTTGGATCTTGGAGATAGTTTTGGAGGTACTTGGGATCATGTCACATTATGTCTTTGTGTATTGTGGTCTTTTGTGTTTTGTCTTTTAATATTATATTTTCAGCTATCACTTTGATATTACTATTTATTTATATTATCTATTTGAGTTGTTTTTTTATTCATGCATCATATAGGTGGATTGGATATTTAGTGATTTACATCATTTAATTGTTTCACCTATAAAGGAAAATCATCCTCTAATATATTCTTAATACCTTGGAAGTTATTACCAGCCTTTGGTGTCTTGGAGATGTCACCTAAGTCCAGTGATAGCTCTTTCACTCCTCAAGCAAGAAGGAGGAATGATATATTACATTAAAAAACCATAAGATGAAGGTGCATGACGGTGACATATCTAAGACAACATTTTATACTCGGTAAGGGAATTATGAGTTTGTGGTTATGGATTTTGGGTAAATTAATAATCTGTCTATATCCATGGATCTTATGAATATATTTCTCTAAAAATATTTAGATTACTTAATGGTTGTGTTTATTGATTATATTTTTTTATTACAAAATTTAAGAGGATCATGATAAAATTATAAAGGATTATTCTGCAAACCTTGAAAGAAAATAAGTTATATGGAAAAAATTTCCAATGTGAATTTTAGTTATAGAAAATTTAATTCCTATTACATATTATAAATAAATTTGGAATAATTATTGATCCTGTTAAAAATAAAATGGTTGATTAACAACCAAGACCAAAAAATATTACTGAGATTCATAGTTTTCATGGGTTATCATGCTATTGTCAGTGGTTTTTTGAAAACATTACATGGTAATATATACCACAAACCTTGTTAACAAAAAAGGAGATCAGGTCATCTAGAAAAATGAATCTGATAAATGATCCCATCAATTGAAAAGAAGATTAGTGAATGCTTTGGTTTTGGACATTCCTTCCCTATATGGTTACTTTTTTATCTACAATGAAACTTCATTAAAAGTACTATATTTTGTTTTAATATATAATGATAGTGTGATTTCTTATGCATCATGTCAATAAAAACTGCTATTGAAATAGTATCCCACATATGGAATTGAACTCGTGGTTGTAGTGTTTGATATAAAATTTTTAAGACATCATTTATGTGGAGTAAAGTGTGAAATATATATTGATCACATGGAATGGTTTGAACCTACTATATAGGAGATAATAAAAATTGATAAATTATTATGAATGCACAATTTGTAACATTCCTTGTAAAGAAAACAGATTACATGATGCTTTGATTCGGAATCATAATGCATCATTAACTCTACTACATATAGAACATGATCCTTTGTTTAATGATTTAATGAATGTTTTATCATATATTTTGTATATAGTAACTCTCTATATTTTATTTTATGTTTTAGTAAAATCATCCTTTTCATATAGGATTATGCAATCTCATAAGGAAGACTTTTAGTTATAGAAAAATGTTGAATTGGTTACACTAGTGTAGAAAACGTTTTTTACGTCGGTTTTAGCCGAAGTTAATACGGACGATGTTATAAATATTTTTTTTATGTCAGTTATTTAAAAACTGACGTAAAAAACATAACATCGTGGTGTTTATCACGCTGGTTATTAATTAATCGACATGCAAAAACCAGGGGGGGTTTATCACAGAGGTTATATAATAACCGATGTGATAAACCATTTCTCCGGACTCTATCACATCAGTTATTATATAACCGTTGTGATAAAACAATGCAGACGATGTTTATCACGTCAGTTATATAATAACCGATGTGATAAACCATTCTAGGGATTTTATCACGTTGGTTATTAAATAACTGACGTGATAAACCATTCACAAGTGTTTATCACGTCGGTTATTCAAATAACCGACGTGATAAACCCTTCCCTATTCCTTTATCACGCCCGTTATAAAATAACCGGCGTGGAAGACCATTTTTTTTTAAAATGGAATGCAGTCCTCTGCTCTCCCCAAAAACAACTAGAAACCAAATCAAGAATTCGTACCAAAAAAATATAAGTAGACCAAATCAAGAACCAAAGAAAAATTAAGCATCTGCATTGATAACATTTAAAACCTATCCCACTGGACAACCCCCCACCACCCCCTGAACACCCCCCCTTACCCCACTGGACAGCCCCCACCACACCCAGGGACTGCCCCTTGACCCTCTGGACAGCCCCAAATACCCTGGGATAACCCCCCTACCCTCATGTATACCCCCCACATCCTGGACTGCACACCCACACCCTCGGATAGCCCCCACCACACCTTTGGACTGCCCCCGACCCCCTGGACAGCCCCAAACACCCGTGGATAACCCCCCCACCCCTCATGTATACCTCCCCACCCCTTGGACAACACTCCCACACCCCTGGACAACCCTCCCACACCCCTAAAACAGACCAAAAAGTTACCAATAACAAACCAGAACCCCCTCACCCCACTAGACTGCCCCCACCACACCCCTGGACACCCCCACACCCCTGGACATCACCACCACCCCTGGACATCCTCCCACCCTCCTGTATACCCCCACCCCTTGGACAGCACTCCCACACCCCTGGACAACCCTCCCACACCCCTGAAACATACAAAAAAGTTACAAAAACCATACCAGAACCCCCTCAACCCACTGGGCAACCCCCAACCAACCACACCTCTAGACACCCCAGCACACCCCTAGACACCCCACACCCCTAGACATCCCCACCACCCCTTGGACAGCCCCACCACACCCCTTAACACCCCCCAACAACCCTGGACATCCCCACCACCCCCTGTACATCCCCCCACACCCATGGACTACCCCCCCGACCCCCTGGACAGCCCCCACAGCCCTGGACATCCCCACCACCAACTGGACAACCCCCCCCCCCCCCCACACTCCTGGACAACCCCCCACCCTCCTGTATTCCCCCACCCCCTGTACAACTCTCACACACCCCTATACAGCCCTCCCAAACCCCTGAAATAGACCAAAAAGTTTTGAAAAACAGACCAGAACCCCCTCACCCCACTGGAATACCCCCACCACATCCCTGGACACCCCCCCACCCCCTGGACACCCCCACCCTCCTGAACACCCCCACCCCTGGACTTCCCCACTCCCCACCCCCTGGATAGCCCCCCACACCCCTGGATGACCCCCACCCTTCTGGACACCGCCACACTCCCCTGGACTTCCCCCTACCCCCGTGACTGAAACCTACCCTCATGGACACCCCCCACACCCCTGGACTGCCCCCCACCCTCGGGACTGCCCCCCCACCCTCTTGGACACCCACTGGACACCCCCACCCTCCTAGACACCCCCTCGGTGGGCACGCCACTGGAAGGTACTCATCACTCCCACATGCGATGTTTGAGCTCTCAAAAATGTTTCACATGTGGGAGTGATGAATACCTTCCAG
Organism: Viscum album; assembly: GCA_963277665.1. Taxonomy (NCBI): domain Eukaryota; kingdom Viridiplantae; phylum Streptophyta; class Magnoliopsida; order Santalales; family Viscaceae; genus Viscum; species Viscum album. The sequence continues at coordinate 1,158,142,808 of OY728125.1, forward strand.
CGGCGTTCAGCCCCATGAGGGATGGCGGTGCCTCCTCTCCCACCCCCTGGACTACCCCCCCCCCCCCATCCCCATGGACACCCTTGACCCCCCCCCCCACTGGATATCCCCCCCACCCACCCCACTGGACAACCCTCCTACACCCCTTGAAACCCCCTCACCCCACAGGACACCCCCACACCCCTGGACACCCCCTGGACAAACTCCCACTCCCCTGGACAGCCCTTCCACCCTCTTGGAAACGCTCCAACCCCCCTGGACTTCCCCCCCCCACCCTCATGGACACCCAGGACCCCCCACCCCACTGAACCCCCCTCCCCCACACCCTTGGAACCCCTCCCCTAGACCTGAATCCATGCCAGAAAAACCATCATAAGTAGACCAAAACAATAAGTAGAGAAAAATTAAACATTCACATATATAAAATTCAAAATTTACATTGTCAACTTAAAAAAAACTAAATCCTACCTAAATGACTACCAAATACACAATTACAATGACAATATTCAAAATTACATTTTACACTACAAACAACTAAAATTCAATCAAATCTGTAAAATAGTTTGACCACTCTACTTGTAAGTGTTTGATGTCTTGAGCAGTATAGGGTTAGGGGTTATCAAATAGAAATAAATGAAAAGGATAGTAGATAACGTGAATAATGAATAAATCAAATTGAAATATTATGGCAACGTCTAAAAGGAAATCTTACCAGATCAAAGTTCAAAACTGTCCCAATTGTTATTATTTCATACATAAATCTTAACATATAATATCCATATTCGATGACGTCGTGTTGTTCATGAAAATTCTGTTTGAATGAGTGTAAATTCAATATATTATTTTTATGTAATAAATCAAAAAGTACGAATTATAAATGGATATTTACCTCTGCATTTACATATTTGATCTTTTCACTCCTTTTCTTTGTGTTTTTTCGAAAGTAGGACCATACCCTGTTAGAAAATAATACGAATGGGGTAAATTTAAAATTCATTATAATATATAAAAATATTGAGAAATTGAAACTTACTTTTCCAATATATTCATAAAACTTTCCAGCACATCATCATGGAAAGAACATATCCAATAATGTGTTTTCTCCCTTGGGAAAGAAACCCCTAACATCCAATGATCACAGATAAAAGAAAATTTATGGTTAGTGATTTTTTATGTTAAAAGATAATGAAATATTTGAGAGAGATGTGTTTCATACCTCTCACAAAAAGGAATCATCCAATATTGTGTGACTATATTCTGTTTAAGTCTTTCAGCAATATAAAGCATTCTTTGTTCCTCATCGAATGCACATGCTTCAGGAGAAATCAATAGCAGGTCCATGAATCCATATACATATGTTAACTAATTCCTCCCACAAATGTTATAAAGATACCTAATACAAAAAAGGCATAAGTATACATTTTTAATAAATATAACGCAAGGAAAAGGTGTTAAGACTTACATGGAAGAAATTTTCACCACGTTGATGCCCAAATTATCTCCAGTAACAAGCTCCATGATATCAGTTTTCATAATCCCCACAGTTATTTTACGTCCAAAAACATGAGCTTCCATTGGAAACTCATAATTACCTGCCAAAAAAATTTGAATATCTTGACAATCTGTCAAGACTACTAGAATCTGTATCTGATTTCATAGCCATTTGTCTTTTTTGTTGTCTATAAAGTATTTATTTACCTTTGAAGTATTCCTATAAAAATAAATAGAAAAATATATTAGTTTTCAAATGATAAAAAAAATTTAATAAAAAAATAAAATAAAAGATATAACATTCATACCTCTATGGTAATGAGTTGAAGAAGTCTGGATGTTCAAATTAAAAAATGGCTGATACTATGTTCAATTGTAATCACCTCATATGTATATAATTGTACTCAATAAAATCTATCTATAATATCCTGTAAAGTGACCCTCTAATTATCTACCTCTAATTGTTGATGATGAATTGTATCTCTTATAAAATATAACAACCCATATGCAACTATATGATGTCGAGGATCATCAACACACAACTCGCAATAAGAAGGAAGCTGTGATGGAGGAGTAGGATAAAAAATGGGGTCCACACGCTGAGGTGGGGGAGTGGGAGCTACTGGCGGAGGTGAAGGATAAATAATGGTGTCTGTAGGGGGCGGTAGAGGAGTGGGAGCTGCAGTCTAAAATTATCTTTGCATGTCTGTAAACATAGACTGTACTGACACTCTAATAGTTTCCTCCATCGTTGCATTAATATTATGAACTTCAGCCTCCATGGATTCTATTTTTTATAAACACCCTCAACGTTAGAAGATGAAGAACATGGAAGCACTTTTCTTACCAATACACCTGTCAGATATCCTCTTACATGACCAGGATGTTCGGGCTTTCCCAATGCTATAGATAAAATATCTTGCCTCCCAGTAGATTTAAATTCCCCATATGAGCTCTTCTCCTCAAAAGAGTCCTATGTTAATTAATTGAACATTTTTTTAATGACTGAAATTATATGAAGAAAATAGTTAACTTAAATTAATAAAATAGATATCTTACAATCCAATCAGCTACGATTATTGATTCTTTCGAAACATATTGCCCTTTTTTGCCCATCTGAGATCTCTCCCATTTTTCATGTCTAGATAGAGGGGATGGAGGGGCCACCTTTCTAGAGCTTGAAGTCTCAGCTCTTAGTTTTTGAAAATTTTCCACTATTATTTGTTCTTTCAAAAATGCATACCCTCCCCAAGATAAACTATGAGGGTATACATTTTTAGATTGGATCTCTTGATGAGATTTCCTTGTTTTCTGTAAATTAAGAATAATAAATCATTAACAAAACATTAATAATATCATTTATATAAGAATGCTTATAAAAGTTCACATTGCCCTTACCAAAAAATGACTCTTTTATTCTACTTTAAACAAACTATATCCATGTGTCTTCATCTATAAAAGGATATATATGACATGGATTGTCATGACTCCTATGAACAAAAATGAAATCAAAGGTGAGGGTTGATTTGAAATACCTCCATCTCCTGGCAGCCATCAATAAGAATTTTTTCCTGACTCCTCCAGTGTCATGAATATCAAATGTCATCTAATGAGGAAGAGGTTAAACATATTATATATACTAGAATCATTTAAATAATAGTCAAACAATAGCAAAAGATCTTACGAAAATCGTCTCACACAACAGAGAGATCATCACGTTATCCACACTTCTCCAGTCATCATTCAAAATTCTTATTTTTCTCTTATCCTGAGTTGATGAAAAACTCTTTAAATATTTTTCATTTGGACCTCTAGGAATATCATCATCATCAAAGTCAACAAGTATCCTCTGATCATGCATACAGGCAAGTGCTAATTTTGGTAAACGTTTGCACCCATGTTTACCAACTCTTGAACTCTTTGTCGTAATAGGAGCACATGAAGAAGATTGGGGAACATCAAGAGGAGAATATGAATGTTCCTCCCCAGAGGTATGACCAATATTATCATCTCCAAAATTATGTGGTTGATCAACTGAAAGATCTGTCATTATCCTTCAAATAAAAAAACAAACATTAGTTCACAAATATAAAAATTCAAATATTTTAATACTACTGTAATCATAAAATATAATATTGTACCTTGTTACGTAATAGTAAACATTGTTAATATGGTAATCATATTAAACAATGGTAAAGATGGTCAATATGGTCAAGATGTAAAACATGGTAAACATGGTAAACCCGGTAAACTTGGTAAACATGGTAAAGTAATTGTCACTGAACAAAAAATAATAGATATATAATTCATGTAATGGTAAACATGAAAAAGTAAAATAAACAAAATTAAAACAAAAAACAACTTATACTTATTTTTTTAAATACATTTTTTAATAAAGAAAATACTTAAAATATCTAACATTTTATGAAAAAATTAAATGTAAACAAGAAATAAACATATATTACCTGTAAGTTTAGGAATGTAAAAATGGATTTTTTCCCAAATTCCTTCATCGTGATCGTTCCTTATGGCATAAACCATGTCTTCAACATGCTCATCATTATGTTCTGTTAATATTTCCATAGAAGTAGGGATCTCACATAAATAAAAATCTTAATCACGTTCATCCTCACCAACATATTGTTTTTCCCTTGTAAAACAATAAACCACTACATATCTGATTGATATACTACATAGAAAATTTGTTTTCCATGTGTTGCGATTATAAAAGAATCAGTTTTGTCTTCCAATCTATTAAAATTAACAAGTGTAATTCCAATTTCATCGTGTCTGACACTATTGTTACCAATAAACCATTTATAGTTAAAAATAGGAACTTTAATTTTAAAGTAATTAACCTCCCATATGTCTTCAATCACTACATAATATGCACTTGATGCAGAAATTGGGGTTTTGACCTTAGCACTAGAAAAATGCATTGCTTCTGCAAACACCAATACACCACTATTCTGAACTGTACTTCTGTTGTCCTAATCTTTTGTATGAAATGTATAGCCATTAATTTCATAACCGGACCATGTTGTCAAATTTAAACATGGTCCACCCACTATCCATTTTAATGACTCTAATACATTTGATCTACCTATAAAGGTCTTTTAAAACCATGATTTTTTTTGTTGTGCTCATTCAAAATCCACATTTCTTTATTATTAGGATTACATTGTTTCAACTCATTAATATGCAATGTGATATACAGTTGAGAATCAGCTATGTTATTTAAGATGTATGATTCTAACTTCTTCAACTATTCAGCTGACAATGATTTGACTTTCAATCCATGAATCCCCTTTCCCTCTTTATTAACTCGTTCATGGAGAGATGGAGGCAAACCTATGTGCTACGCTGTAGCCATCTAGCTCGTATAAAACACTGGAGCCTCCTCATAAATATACTTTTCAATAATGGAGGCTTCAGGTCGATATGGATTCTTAACATACCCCTTAAATATTTTCATATACCTTTCAAAAGGATACATCCAACGAAGATATACTGGTCCACAAAGCATTATTTATTGAACCAGATAAATCATTAAATGCACCATTATATCAAAAAAAGTTTGTGGAAAATACATTTCCAATTGAAAAAGTATAAAAATTTCATCCTTTTCCAAAATGTTCAAAGAATTCACATCAATCTCCTTATTACAAATTGAATTGAAAAAATAACACAACTTCATTAAACTCTTTCTAACACGGATGGGAAATATTACATGAAATGCAACTTGTATAATTTGTTGCATCATGACGTGACAATCATGTGATTTCATACCTATCGACTTCAAGTCCTTCAAGGAGACAAATTTTTTTACATTTGAATAATAACCGTGAGGCACTTTGATATCATGAAGACACTGACAAAAGATAATTTTCTCCCTCTTCAATAATTTATGACAAGATGGGGGAATAAATGTTTGTCTACCTTTAGGAGTGGGAGCTAACTTCAAACGTATTCCCATTGATAGTAAGTCCAATCTGGCATTCAACCCATCTTTTGTCTTCCCTTTAATATCTAACAATGTTCCAATCAAACAATCACATATATTCTTATCCACGTGCATGACATCAATATTATGTTTAACTTCATGATATCTCCAATATGGTAGCTCAAAAAATATTGACCTTTACTTCCAAATATGTCTATCCTTACCAGATTTATTTGTCTTTCCCAATGTCACATAATGGTTTTTCACCCTCTCAAAATACAGATTAGGGGATAATGTTTTTCGAGAAATATCAAATTCTTGTGAGCCATTGAATGCCTTTTTTAGTATTCTATAAGGGTGATCCATAGGAAAAAACTTTTGATGACCCATGTACATTGTTTTCCTCCCATGATGCAATTGACAATATGACGTCTGTTGTTCACAAATTGGACATGCTTTATGCCCTTCAACACTATATCCAGACAAATTTTTATATGTTGGGAAGTCATTTATAGTAAACAAAAGCACTGCATGCAGTTGAAAATATTACATTTTATAAGAATCATACACCCCCAATACCATCAGCCCATATGAGTTTCAAATCATCAATCAACGGTGATATGCAAACATCAATATCATTGTTGGGTTGCTTCGGACCAGAGATCATTATCCTCAACATGACATATTTGCGCTTCATACAAACTTTAGGAGAGAGGTTGTAAATTACCAATAAAACAGGACATGAACTATGTGTGCTACTGAGGGTTCGGTATGGATTCATTCCTTCTATGCACAACCCTAGTCTGATATTTCTAATTTAATTTCCAAATGTAGAATACTGCTCATCAATTTTCTTCCATTGTGGAAAATTAGCTAGATAACGTATTTTTCCATCACATAATCGCTCATCTACATGCCATATTATCCTTTTTGAATCATGTGAATTAGCAAATAAATGTTTGAAATGATGAATTATAGGAAGATACCGAAATACCTTGGAAGGAATGTTTGTAATCTATACAGCAGCCTGTGATTTTTCTTTCACCTTATACTGTGATGTACAACCTTTAGGACACTCTGACATAAATTCATATTCCTTCCTATATATAAAATAGTCATTCATATAGGCATCTATTTTCTTGTATCCCAATCCCATTGGGCATAATTTTTTCTTGGCCTTATAATGTGAACTTGGAATATCGTTATCTTTTGGAAGAATGTCTTTCATCAATTGTAGCAGCTCTGTAAATCTTTGGTCACTCTATCCATGTTTTTCCTTCAGGTTAATCAATCTTAACACCTTCGAAAAAACCGTAAAATTTGTACAACCAGGATATAATGGTTTTTCAGCATCACTATATATATATGCAAGTGTCGGTTCTATCTCAATTTGTTTTGCTGTAATATCGTGAATCATTTCTTCAATGCCATCAGAGTTACCATCTGGTGAATCATTATCATCAGTGACATTCCATCCAGTTTTACCATGCCAAATCCAAGGGCTGTAACACGGATTAAAACCATGACAAATCAGATGACCTTTTATCTCTCTACTTTTCAACTTCTTCATATTCAAACATTTCAGGAATGGACAGAAAAAATTTTCACTACTAGGAACATTTCGTTTAGCAAATTCCAAAAAGGCATCAACACCTTCCCGATATTCATTTTTCATTCGATGTGCCACAATCCAATTCCGACTCATTATTACCTATAATAAATATCAAAATTGTACATATTTTTATGATAATACAAATATATGTTTATATGAAAAATAGCATAATTTGAATGTAAAACAATTTTGAAATATAAAACAAATCTATGCGTATTTAAAAGAATATGCTTCAATATGATTTTAAAAAGAAAATATAGTTAGATATAACAGTTTTAAATTCCATTGAATCAAAGAAAACCATAGGGCCTCCAATGGTTGATAGAAAATTAGAGAAAATAGAGTAAACCTGAGAATCAAATCAAATTTAAAATAAAAACTCAAATTGATAAAATCACAATGTAAATCCAATCATCACGGCACAATGGGGTCAGGATATCTACGCATATTTGAAAACCAAGAAATGGTCTCCCCCATAACCAATAATTTTCTCATAGTCGTTGACTAGTTAAAATATATATAACCAAATAGAGTCATATTGCAACACTAATATCCAAGAAACAATACAATCATCATGTCATAATCTCACAAACCACGATGCAGTAGTCAATCCCAACCGACACTTATCCCCCTCCCCCTTGACACCACCACCCACCCCCTTGGAAACCCCCTGGACACCACCACACCCTTGGACACCCCCACCCCTCCTGGACACCCCCACCCCTCCTGGACACCACCACCCACCGTCTACCCCCTTGGACAACCCCCTGGACACCACCCAACCCTCAGGACATTCCCCCTCCATAAACCCCCAAACCCTCTGGATAGCCCCCCACCACCTTGGACATCCACCCCCACCCCCTTAGACACCCCCACCCCCTTGGACGCCCCCCACAAACACACAAACCCCTGGACTGCCCCCCCCCCCCCACCTCCATGGACACCTTGGACACCCCCAACACTCTGGGCAGCCCCCCCCCCCCCCCCCCGAACCCTCTAAACACCACCCGCACCCCCTTGGACAGCCCCTGGACACCACCCCCCCCCCCCTGGATAGACCCCAATCCCTCTAGAATACTCCCCCACCCCCTAGACATCCCCCATCCCTCTAGACAGCACCCCCACCCCTCCCGAACAGCACCCCCACCCCCTACCCCCTTGGACACCCCCTGGACAACCCCCAACCCTCTGGACAACCCCCCCACCCCTGGATAGCCCCCACCCCTCTAGACAGCACCCCCACCCCTCCTGGACACCACCCCACCCCTACCCCTTGGACACCCCCTGGACACCACCCAACCCTCTAGACATCCCCCCGGACAACCCCCCCCCAACCCTCTGGACATGCCCCCACCCACATAGCCAACCCCCCCACCCAGACACCCCCTTGGACATCCCCCACTCCACCCCTTAGACACCCCTCCCCCTTGGACCCCCCACACACCCCTGGACTGCCCCCACCTCTATGGACAACCTGGACACCGCCCAACCCTCTGGATAGCCCCCTGAACCCTATGAACACCACCCCACCCCATTGAACACCCCATGGACACCATCACCCCCTTGGAAAGCCCCCACCCCTCTAGAAAGCACCCCCCACCACTCCTGGACACCACCACCCACCCCGTACCCCCTTGAACACCCCCAACCCTCTGGACAACCACCACCCCCCAGAAAACCCTCCAAACCCTCTGTACAGGCCCCCACCCCTTGGACAGCCATCCACCACATTCGACACCCCCACCCCCTTGGACCACCCCCCACACACCCCTAGACTTCCCCCTACCTCCATGGACACCCTGGACAACCCCCAACTCTCTGGACATCCTCTAACCCCCTAGAAAGCCAAAAACCCTCTTGACAGCCACCCAGAACCAAGGGATTTTAACCTCAAGCTACTAGTTTTGGCATATCTAGGGATTTTAACCTCAAGATAGTAGTTTTGGTATCATTCCATTATTCAAAATGAGAACCATGAAATGTATCTCATATGTCTAAAATTCTCTATTGTGCAATGAATCAGGGTTTTAATAGCATATGAAGACTTATAATAGTCCATGAAAATAAGCGATGTAAATAGATTATAGAACTACAAATAGTGATACCCAAAATGGAAACAACCAAGGATCCAAAAAAAACATTCCACCATGAAAACCCATATATACTTATAAAATAAATCACGCTGGTACACAGAATGGTTGTATCACAATGATTTACATATATATTTCAGTAATATAGGTGAATGAGATCATTAGTTGTCAATGAAAAAAAAAATTACCATCAATGTCGGGCATCCGCGAAACAAAAACAAACGAAATAGATGTAGGTGAGGCTTACGTAAATATTGTGAGTCGATCTAATAGATCTGGTTATAATAAATAAGATTATGATGTAAAAAAAATGTAATAGGTTTCGAAATCGAAGAATCTTACCTAGTTTAAACAAAAATATCGCAAAATGTAAATATTGACTATCTGGGAAAAAAACGAGCAAAATAAAGTCATGGGAGGCTTACCTGAGTGTTGTGAGTGGAGATGATAGACCCGAGGAGAGTAAAGATGACAAACGATGATGGAAAAACGAGTTTAACGAAACAAGATCAAAGAGTCGATTAGGGTTTTCTGCGCGAGAGAGACGATTCGTCGGTCTGTCGATCGAAAAATCATAAATGACAATCCACAGGGCGTGTTAATATTTTAAATGTTTTATAAAGTTGGTTATTTAATAATCGACATTATATTCTATTTTTATTACATTTATAACATCCGTTATTATAATAACTGACGTTATAAATGTATCAGATAACGTAGTTTTTACGTCGGTTATTTTATAACCGAAGTAAAAATGCTGCATGTTAGTTTTTTACGTCGGTTATTCTATAACCGACGTAAATTAACAAATCAGAAACCACATTTTTTACATCGGTTATTTTATAACCAATGTAAAAACTGCCGAGTTTTGGTTTTTTACGTCAGTTATAATATAACTGACGTGAAAAATTCAGCAGGTTTGGTTTTTACGTCGGTTATTTGATAACTGACATAAAAAAGGCATCATATTCCCACTTTTTTACATTGATTATTTTATAAATGAGGTAAAAAATTCATAGATACCTCATTTTTTACGTCGGTTATCAAATAACCGACGAAAAAAATATTCCCTTTGGTTTTTTACATTGGTTATTTTATAACCGACATAAAAAATGAACGCGTGGGATTATTGATGTCAGTTATTAAAATAACCAACGTAAAAAATTTACACTCCATATTTTTTACGTCGGTTATAAAATAACTGACATAAAAAATGGCGACGTTAAAAATGTTTTCAGCACTAGTGTTAAATTTTTTTTGTTTACTAAATTTAGTTTTGAAAAATATGTTATCTTGAGATTCGAAAAAAGGTTATGCGTTTCTTGTAACCCCTTGATAAAGAAACAATTATTGATTGAGGCTTATATTTCTCCATTTTTAGTTCATTATGGTAGCACAAAAATGTACAGAGACCTTTAGGAATGTTTCTGGAGGGAAGGAATGAAGAAGTATTTTTCTATTTTAACTATGAAATGTCTATCTTTTCAATCGGTTGATGTCCAATGGAATATACTGAGGGGTGTAATTAAGCCTATTCTAGTTACATAATGAAAATGGTATAATATATCAATGGATTTCATGGATGGATTTCAGAATACATCTCGAGGTAATAATGTGATATTGAAATTTTTTTATCAATTAACTAAATCTTTAAATTTTTGTCCCATTCAAGATAATATATCTTTAGATAAAATTTCTAAACTTTATGTTGAATAGATAATTTTATTACATTAAATCCCACTTTCTAATGCATCTTATCATAATCCCAGATACACCTTTAATTTTTGTAAAGGACTACAAAAGTCATCGGGTATTGAATTAAATTTCCGTCTATGATTTCATCCTCAATATGATTGATAGTCAAATAAAATTATTTAGACTTTAGAGGATATTATATAAACCTTATGAAAATATTTTTGGTGAGTTTAGGATCAATATCTTAATTTTTTTGAGTTTTTTTATAATAATATTTTTTATTCTAGTATATAAATGACACCTTTTGAAGAATTTTATAGAAACTAGTGTCAGACTCTATCTTGATGGGATGGAGTTGGGGAATGAAAGTTATTATGACCATAATTGGTAGGTTGAGAAAGTGAATATAATTAAATAAAACTTGAGTTTTTCTTATATAATGTAGTAAATTTTCACATTTTGGATGTCATTATTAACTTTATAATATTTTATATAAAGAAAAGTAAAAAATTTCACCCTCTTATTTTTAATAATTCTAATATTTTAAACATGGAATTCAACAAAGGATCTATTCAGTTAAAACTATTTCTATTAATTATAAATAATTTATATTCATAATGATAATTTATATTATGTTTTTATTATTGATATAATTACTGAAAATTATTACACAACACTGATGCATTAATTATTCAATTAATGAAAAAATAAAATAAATGATATTAAAAATATTAAATGTAATATAATTTGAGATAATTAATATTATAAAAAAATTTAATAGGCTAACATTACATTTTATTATGTTATTAAAACATTTTTATCAAATCTATTTTTTTGTTTTGATGTTATTAATGTCAATTTAATGAATGGTGTCAAAATTGAAAATAATGATATTTTATTAAAATAAATTTTCATTAAATTATTTTAAAATCATAAAAATATTAAATAATGAAAAGTGGTAAAATATATTGTTTAATATACCATCCCCAATTAATTTATATTCCATTTTGAAACATTTGGATTAATAATTACCTATTTATATTATAATCATTTAAGAAATTCCAAGTGTGTCCTTACTCTCCCTTATAAAAGGAAACCACTTAATTCACTTCATCCCAAAAAATTTAGACTTATATATAAACCAACATCTACAAATATATCTTATCCACTCCCTTAAACACATTCTATAAGTTTTTTTCTTCCAAAAACTCCAAACCCAAAGCCCTTAAGAGGAGATCTAAGGGGGGTCGTCTCAAAGAAGAGGAAATCTCCTTAACTAATCACTTTTTATTTTATTCTTATTTTACCTCATTTAAATATGTATTATTATTCAAAAAATAACTTCTCAAGTATCATAAATATACTAAAATGTTTTTATGATTATGAAACCATGGTTATCTAACCTCCTTTCATCAAATGGGGAGAGCAAGTATCTCTCGTTCATACGTATGGATTAATATCTCCATGTAATGATACAGTTCATTTTTCATCACCATATTTCATATATGGTTATTATGATGGTATAAAATTTTATATATTATGTTTTTGAAAAAATTATTCTTATTTATTCATTAATCATATATAAATTATTACCTTAAAAACTTTTGTAAAACAATAACATCGCTCGTGCGTAAGTGTAGACTATCAACTCCATGAAGCGATGTGATTCATTTCTCATTTATATTTTTATTTTGATAGTAAGAATGATTTATTTTATGAATTTATAGGATAAAAATGATATAATAATGATACATAAGTTTAAATACTATTTAAATTTCTTTTTTTCATCCGTTAAAAAATGAAAACAGCATCCATGTGTGTCCACGCCCTATAGTATCCATGAATAGTGTAAGTCATTTTCTATCTCTAAAATTATGGATAATTATAAATATATGTATATAATTAATATATATGATACTTATAACATTATTATAATTCTTTATATGATTTAACCATGATCAAAATAGAAGGATCAAATCTACCAAACCAAAACACACATGAAAAACGATGAATATATCACATGGAATAGTGATTTTAATAAACAATTGTTAATAAATTGGTGATAAAATGTTATAATTAAATAATATATAGTATGATATATATTATTATAGTTATATAATATATTTATAATAAAAATATATTTATTATACATGAGGTTCTAAAGCATACAAAGGAAGGCAGACATATGGTAAGGGGTCTTTGTCTCACATTGGCTTTAATGAGATGCACGTTATATTCCCCACTTGTTTCTTTTATGTGGTGTGTATACTAGCCATAAAATTATATTGATATTATTAAAATTAAAATTATGGGATTTTATTATCCATATAATTATATTTATTTCATGTTTTTATGGATAGACATGGTTTTCATGTTTATTTGATTATGAGTGGACTTAGTTTTATGTCCATATATTTATGCAAGGGCCTAGTTTCATCTCCATAACTCAGTAAGTAAACCTATATTTATTTAAAAAAATTCACATATTTTTAACACTATGTATCACATAAGCTCATTTCTTATGATAATTTCATGTTCTCATGGTTATTTTTCTTTGATTCCTCTATGATTCATTTATTATGAACTATCAAGCTTAATTCCATGACTCGAGATTATAAACTTTGATATAAAGGGTATGGTTGTAAAATGTTAATATATTATTATTATATCATTATTCTTATATTATTCATATATAAACATTGATATATCCCTTTACTAGACTTACTATGTATTTTATAACACCATATATTATGTTTCCTTTCCCCGTGTTATGAGGAAAGGTTTTAGGACTGATATGTCCAAGAAGGGTTATATTTCTGAGAAACTTAATGGGATACACATATGAGCCAATTATTTATGTGTATAATTTCATAAATATAATATAACTATATGATTCAATCATGTATCATTATTTTATGTAGTGAATATTTATCTATTATGATGTGAAATCTATGTATGGAATGTATGGGTCAATGTAGTTGGTATCATAGTAATATTTAGTTAACCATTGGAAACTAGGATAAGAAAATATTAATGAGAACTCTAGTGATGGGTCTAAGTATTTTACAACATCCAAATATTTGAGAAATAGACATGGATGACCTAGGATAATCCTTAGGAGTCATATATTGAAAAACTGTGTTAGGATTTAGGCATCCAATGAATGGTCTTTTATAAAAATGTGGTTTCCACTATAATTATCATTACTCATACAATGATTATTATTTTTATTCAATGGATAGAACCCAAAATAATCATGTCAATAATGAATGGGATGCTAATTAAATTTCCTTCCTCATTGGAAACCAAATTTATTAAAATTTTAGATGAAATATATTATGACTATACGAACTCATGCCCCTCAATCTATTGGTTGTAACACAAATCATGATGAACTTATCACCAAATAGGGAACAAAATGTTAGTGAATAATTTATATGAAAACATCCACCCTTATTCTATGGGTATCCTGATCCAATTGTTTTTTTAGAAATCTATCAATGTGATGGAAAAGATATTTTTCATTATTTGGTACTTAGACAATGAAAAAGTTGACATAGATATTTGTCATTTGGAATTTTAATAATAACAATGGTGGAATATTTTTAATAATATGGGGAAATATGAGTACATTTAATCCATAGAATGGGATGAGTATGAGGGAATAATTTTCAATAAGTATATACATCATGTTCTTGGTAAAAAAAGGAGAAATAATTCCTTGAGATTAGGAAAATAATTTATGAATCCATTGGTACCTATGAGGAGAAATTTACAAGACTTTGATGGTATAATTTTGGTTTAGTCATTAAACCTAAAAGAAAAATTGATATATTCTTTAGTGGATCAAAACAAATTTTTAAAAATGCATTATTTATAAGGGATAATGGATGTTATGAAGAAATAATTTGATGTGTAATGAAAGTAGAAATTGAAGTTGGAAAACCTCAAGGTCCGGGTGATAAGAAAAAGGAAGATCAAGCTTCAAAGAAGCTCTAGTGATTTTTCACATGGAGGTAAGAAAATTTTTTAACCTCATACTTGTGGGAAGGAAAACTCAGGAGAATGCATAAAAGTAAAAAGAATATGTTTCAAGCATTAAAAGTATGGATATAGAAAGAAATAATATCTATGTTATTTTAAGAGTCCAATTAATGAAATGAATGGGGAGAGATCTCAACAGAATACAGCACTCACACATCAGTGTTATAAATGAAAATAGTTTATACATTATGTGAATAAATTCCCTAATAAAAGGGATAATGAATATAATAATCCATAAAAACCTTTGAAGTCAATGGAAAAAGGGAAATATTATTCATTACAAAAAACTGATGTGGGTAATGATTGTTGGGTAACACTTATCCTTCACTCAGGAATAGAGAATTCCATATTTATATGTGTATGAATAATTCCTATAAAAATATTATCCATTAGTGAAATTTGAATTGATTACAATAATTTTTTATCACTCCATAGATATATTTAATATATATTTTTGGAATAAAGAAATAATATTTGATATTTTGAATCAAACTATGATTATCAATCGGTGCAAGGATTAACTCAAACCTTTAATGGAAATATTTTTTTTGGCTGAGATAATATATTATTTAAGAAGTAAGGGGTGAATTATCATTTAGAATAATATTTGATTTTATGTGTTTTTATTTTGGTAAATGATTAGCATACATTGGAGAATTAATGATCGAGGTATATACATTTTTGTAAGAGGAATTATGAGATCAAATCATGGTTGTGTTTCCATATTTGTTAGAAACATTTTGGATAAGTCTTAAGGTTAACTACTTATGGAATGGATTATGCTACAATTTGGGATTAAAGTATGATTTATCAAATCCTATACTAATAATTTTGGTTTTTCTAAATATAGGGATAGAAAAAATGAATTATTATTCTCATAAGGATATTATGGTCCTTTAAAAGTTAATTTATTTTCTTTATATCTGAATAATTAACCATAAAGTTTCATTGTTTAGAGCAAAAAATTATATTTTGATGGAAAATTAAAAAAGGGATGTAATTATACTTGTTAAGTAAGTATATTTTTTTATATTCCTAATATATAATATAGATCAATACCAAAAATCTAGGAAAAGTATCTTATGAAAAAAATGGTGTTATATAAACTTCAATTTAGATGAATTGATGGTCTTTTAACTCCTCAATAACTTATAGTTTTAAGTTGTTTACTTTCTCCTGACTATGTTCTCTATCACTATATATTAGTCATTATGAGTGAGTTTCTCTTCCATGCCCATATTATAACTTCCCATCAATATTTTCCTTATCTCAAAACATATTTTATGTTATTTTAGTTTGGATTTATGTTTTCCACTTTCCTGTTTTAATGGAGGTTTTATTATTCCTTTATAAGATAACGTTTTTAAAAAAGATATTTTATAACATTATACCATTGATGAATGAGAAAAATTTTTAGGGGTCAGTTTATTTAATAAGTTTAATGTAACACCACAAAATTTTATGAAATATTTCTTTCAAATATCTTTAACTACTTCAATATATTGTGTTACACACAATAGTGAATTTAAACAAACCTCGCTATACTATTAAAAATACAATTAGTTAATGTGATCACCTTGTAAATAAATTGGTGTGTATGGATATGATTTACTACTTTATTAGGCATATATATAGCTCCTACTCCAAATTAATTTAAAAATTATTAGTGATTAATAACTAAACATTTAGTAAATTTATTTTATTCTTAAAAAAATTCATATTCTTCAAAAATGATTTTGTTACTTTTTCTAAGAAAATGTTATTATTAGTTTTAAGAAATTTGATAAAAAAAATTTAGATAAAATTAAATTCATTTTTTAATTTATAATATTAAAATTATTTTCGGTTTAAATTTTGGTATTTTTCTAGAAATATTGATTTTTCAGTGAAGAGTAAAAAAATAACGATTTTTGTAAAACTGCGATTTTATATTCAATGAAAAGTATCAATATTTTTTTAATTTTATTGAAACTTAATGTATTTATTAGTTAATAAAATATAATATAATTATATTGTGATTAATTTTCATTATACCTAATTTTGGTATAAGTAAATTTAAAAAAAAAGCATTTTCTAAAAACAGTTTTTCAATGCATTTTATGCATTTATATTAAAAGTAAGTTATGAAAGTTATCAAAATTCCATTTGAAAAATTTGATTACAAATTTTGAATAATAAGGAATAAATTTGGGAAATATTTACCTTTAATATATGGATATTATTAATAGAAACGTTATTAATAATATTACCATGGAAAGTGGTAAATCGAGTAATTTTGATTAAAAATAATATGATAAGGAATCAAAAATTACCCTAATACTTGATTAATTTTTTTTGGAAGATTATATCACATCCATAATTATCCCAAATTTTAATTCATGTCCTTTTGTTTCTATTTGGATGTGATTGTGAACTTTATAGTATCTTATGTAAAGAAAATGTAAAAAATATCACATTCCTAATTTCAATAACTATAATCTTTTTAACATGGGATTAAACAGAGGATATGTTTAGTTATACTAATAAATTTTAATTCCAAATAATTTATCTTCATCATAATAAGTTATCTTTAAATTTTTTAAGTAGATCATTACATTAAATTCTTACAAAACAATGATGAAATAATTATTCAATTAATGGTGAAATAAAATAAATGATATTAAAAATATTAAAAAATAATATAATTTAACTAAATTAATGTGATCCACTAATTTTATAGATAAATAAATTTAGGAATTTA
The DNA here is from genome assembly GCA_963277665.1 of Viscum album. NCBI lineage: Eukaryota > Viridiplantae > Streptophyta > Magnoliopsida > Santalales > Viscaceae > Viscum > Viscum album. Next base: position 1,158,160,423 of record OY728125.1, read on the forward strand.
TTAAAATATTTTCTTATAATTTATTAATTATTTCTTGGTTTTATTAAATTCAAAGTTATGAATAACGTCAAATTAAAAATAATGATATTTTAAGAAAATAATATTTTATTAAAATATTAAAAAAATATTAAAAATAAAAAAATATTCACAAAGGGGATAATATATGGTTGACAATTTCATCCCCTAGGAATTTATATCCAATTTTGAATCATTTTTCTTGAGAATTACATATTTATATTTTAATCTTTGAAGAAATTTCAATTGTTTCCTTCCCTTACCATGTAAAAGGAAAAAAATTTGTTCACTTATTCAAACAAAATTTAACCTTCTATCTTGACAAAACTCTTCCATGTTCTCTTATAAAATAACTTGTCCACATTATAGTGGTGTTCTTTTTCCCAAAAGGACAACCCTAGATCCCTTAAGAGTATATCTAATGGAGTCATCTCAAAGAAGAGGTAACTATCGTAGCATATCACATTATTATTTATTATTATTTTACCTCCAATAAATAAGTTATATTATTTATGAAATAATAATTTCATTATAAAAAATATACTGAAATTTTATTTTTATTATTAAACCACCATCATTAAACCTATTTCCACTAAATGGGAAGTGAAAGTATTTCTCATATATATGAATGACTTATTGTCACCACATAACGATAAAATTCAGCTTCCATCACCATATTTCATAGATGGTTGTTATGATGGGTTAAAATTTTTTATATGATGTTTATGAAATAATTATTCTTCTTTAATTATAATATCAAATCTATCTTCTTTCCTTACAAACTATTGAAAAACAATAGTCTCGACCACATCCATGAAGTGATATGATTCGTGTCTCATTTTAATTTTACTTGGATGGTAATTATGATTGATTTTATGAATATATATGATATATATGATATAATAATTATGCAAAAAATTGATATATTGTTTACCATTAATTATATTTCTATCAGTAAAAAAATGTATTAAGATGTGTTCATGTGTACGTATGGCCTACCATCTCTATGAATGATATAATTAATTTTTTATCAATATTATTATGTATAATTATAAATATTTGTATATAATGAATATATATTATATTTATTTAATGATTAAAATTCATGAGTTTATGGAACCATGGTCATGATATTGAAACCAAAACTACCGAATCAGAACATACATGATAAAAGAAGCAAATATCATCTAGAATAGTGATTTTAATAAAGAAGTGTTAACGAAAGGGTGATAAAAGGTTATAAGTAAATCATATGTGGTAATATGTGTGTGTGTGTGTGTTGTTTTGTAATATATTTAGAATAAATATATATTTACTATATATGATGTTTCAACGCATACAAAGGAATTCATACCTAAAGTAAGGGGTTTTCGTCTCACTTTTTCTATTGTGAGATACCTGTTATATCACCAATTGATTCCTTTATTTGGATTATATACTGGCCATGAATTTATATTGTGATTATTATCATGAAAATTATGGTATTCAAATATCCATCAAATTATCCTTTTGTCATGCGTTTTATGATTCAAAAGTTACCAACATAGTAATTATTTAATGTTGAAGTCTCATTATGTATCATGATTGTTTATGATAATGTTTCCAATAATGAAATATTATTATATATTTCTTAATAAACTTATGAATTTTCTTTTCCTTTTGTTATTTATTTTAAATTCATGTATTCTTATTATTTTCCTCCACTTAATTATTCATGAAACTGAAAATATTTTTTAAAGGAAAATTGAATTTATTTCTCTTTTTGGTCATAAAACATTTTACATACATATTTTTGTTTTAAAAATAAATATTTGAATGAAGGTTTTTACTAATATAATATGATTGTTTAAATTCATTTTTACCCATGTTTTCCTTTTTACAGAATATTTTGAAGTAATATTCTTATTGTTTTCCTAATGACATACTTTTCTAACTTTTAATCAACAGTGTGAAATGAATGTTTTTTTAACATGTAAAACATTAGTATCTTTTCCCACCACCATGAATAATTTTTTCTTTGAACATTACTTTAAATTTTTATAAGGTTCTTTAAAAATAAATTATTTCCCTTATATGTGCACACTTTTTTTTAAATAATATGTTGATTAAAAATAGAAAGATTATTTAACTCAAGAATATTCTAATTACCATTTAATGGTATTTTTATTCATCAATTATAATAACCCTTGATTTCACTAATGCTTTACCAGTGATATGATTTAAAGATACCATCCATATTATTTCTCTAAGTGGTTTGTGTTTATTATGGTACGATGTTTATGAAACCCATTTCTTTTCCATAGGTTATGCTATGATGATATGTTTATGAAATCCATTTATTTTCATGGTTTATGATATGATGATGTTTTATGATCTTCTGGTACACATATATATGATTTTCATTATTTGATGGGTGGAACCTATATGTCCCTCAAATTCATTGGGTAACGATGGATAACTCGTGATGTTATTTGTGATCCTTATTTCATATTCTCTATTTTATATATGGACCTAGATTTCATGTTCATAAGTTTATCGATGGACCTGGATTTCATGTTCATAATTTTATACATGGACAAGATTATGATGTCCATATGATTATGTGTGGACCTATTTTCTTGTCCATGATTTTATGCAAGGTCCTGATTTCATATACTTAACTCAATAGGTGAACCTATATTTATTTATACATGTTCACAATGTTATAAGCTTATGTATTCCATAAAATCATGTCTTATGATAATGTCATGTTCTCATGGCTCGTGTTTTATGATTCATCAAAGATTCATTTCTTATGAACTGTGAAGCTTTATGAAATGAGTTGACATTAGGATCTTTGTTATGAATGGTATCATTTTAAAATATTAGTCTCATGTTATTATATACTTATGTTCATGTTATACTTATGTGAACATTTATATCTCCCTTTTTTACCCTTACTGAGCATCTGATCTCACCCTTTATTATGTTTCCTTTCCTTATATTATAATGAAATGTTTTAGGAATTATTTTTCTAATAAGGGTGATTGGTGTGAATATACTTGTAAACCAATTGTTTATGTGCCCATGTTTTCAAAGAAAATTTTCCCATATGATTTTGGTGTGGATCATTATGTTATGTAATGAATATTAATATATTAATATGTGATATCTACATATGAAAATTATGGGTCACAATTGTTGGTATTAGAGTAAGGTTTAGTTTACCATAAGAATCTAGGATAAGAAAACATTAGTAAGAACCATGGGGATAGGTCTAAGTGTAGTATAACATCCTAATATTTTGGAAATGGTCTTGGATGACCTATGATAAACTTAAGGTGTCATATATTGAAAATATTCCTCGATTTAGACATCCAATGAATTATATTTAATGATAATGTGGTTTCCACTATGATTAGAATTTATCGTACCATTATTTTTGCAATGAAACTGATGTATTTGTGTGAACAATGAATGGGGTGGCCAATTAAATTACTGCTCTCATGGGTAACTGAATGAATTAAGAGCTGTGATACGATATCTTATGATTATGGCCACTTGAATCTGTCAAGTTATTGGTTATATCATGGATCATTTAGAATTTATAAATGCAACAATGGGGGAGAAACAGGTTATCGAATCATTTATTATACACATACACCCTCCTTATATTAGTCTCCTGGTCAATTGGTTTCTAAAAAATGGATCAATGCAATGGAATGTATAGTTTCCATTATTCAGTGCTAAGACTATTATAATTTTTTATTAATTATTTATCCTTTGTATGTTGAAGTAGATCAATGATGGATTATTATTAAAATATTAGGAAAGCGGATAAAATTGACTCCATGGAATGGGATGAATTAAAGTGAATATTTTTCAGAAAATAATTCTTTTATGTTTTATGTATAAAAAGGGAAAATTAATTCCTTGATCTTAATAATAAGTTTTATGAATCAATTGGTACCTATGAGTAAAATTTCACCATATTTTCATGGTATTATTCAGGTTTAATAATTATACTTGGAAGAAAAATTTATCAAGTATTTTTTTTTCAAACGAAGTATTCGAAATACAATATACTAAACAAACTTTGGATGTAATGTAGAAATAATTTAATGTGCACTAAAAGTTGAAATGGAAGCTTAAAAACCTCAGGGTTCTAGTGACATGAAAAAGAATATAGATCTTTATGGAAGATGTAATGTTTTTTAAAATGGAGGGAAGAAATATTTATAACCTATTACTTTCCCAAAATGTAGGATGTAGCACTTAGGTGAATACTTAAAAGAAACTAGAAGATGTTTCAAGTGTGGAAATCCTAGAAATTGAGAAAAAAATTATAAAAGTGATATTAACAGTCCAGTTAATGAAATGAATGCAGATATAGCTTAATAGAATACACCACTCACACTTCAGTTCTATAAATGAAAAGATTTTAGGCATTATGTGAATCAATTCCCAGATCCAAGGGATAATGAAGATTATAATTCACTACAAAATCTAAAGACAAAAGAAAAAGGAAAAAATTATTTAATCATAATAGTTGATGTAAATCATGATAGTTAGTTTACACTTATACTCTAATATAGAATTGGTAATTTCATATCGACATATTTGTGTATAATCCCTGTAAAAATATTATCCTTTAGTGAAGTTTTATGTAATTCCAAGAATTGATTATCTCTCTCGATATATATTCTATATAAATTTTGAGAATAAAGAAATCACATTTGATATTCTAAATCAACCTATGATCATCTATTATAATAAGGATAAACCAAAACCAAAAATTGAAATATTTTTAGGCTAATATAAGAGATTATTTAAGTAGTAAAGGATTAATTATATTTTTGATTAATATATGATTTTATTGTGATATTATTTTAGGAATTGATTATTATATATTGTAAAATATATGATGTAGGTTTATATATTATGGTCTGAGGATTTATGACTGATTAAAATTAAATTAAATTAAATCATGGAAGGATATGAGATTAAATAATCTTTGGTTTTCCATCTTGGCTAGAAACATTTTGGATAAGTCATGAGGTTAACTATTTAGGGAATGTATTATGTTGAAATTAGGGATTAAATTGTGAATTATCATAACCAATATTAATCATATGGGTTTGGGTAAATATAGATAAATAGGGATTGAATTATATTTCTTTTATGGAACTAATTATATATTCAAATTTAATTTTAATTCTTCAACCATGAAAAAATAATCTTGAATACTAATTTTTTGGTGAAAAATAATATATTATGGTGGAAAATTGAATAAATTAATAAATTATACTCTTCAAGTAAGAATATTGTCTTATGTTCCGAATAAATTTGTTAGATGAATAAATAAAATCTATGTAAAGAATAATAATAGAAAACTCTTTTCATATATACTTCAATTCTGATGAATTGATTATATTTTAACTCCTCACTCAATTATGGTTTTTAGTTGTTAACATTTTCTTTACCATGTTATTTATCACTATCTAATAGTACATAGGATTATTTTTCTATTTTATGTTTATATTTTAACATCCTTTCAATGATTTTCTTATCATGTAACCTAATTTTATGTTATTTCATATAGAATTTTGTTTTCCATTTTCCATTTTTAAAGGATGTTTTATTATTCCTTTGTATGATGTGGGTTTTGAAAAATGAATTTTCTAATATTAGACAATTAATGACCAGGAAAAATTTTGAAGTTACAATTTATTTAATGGGGGATAATGTAACACTCCATGATTTTATGAAACATTTCTTTTATAAATTTTTATTTTATTCAATATCTTTCATTCCATGAAACATTAAATTTAAAAGAACTACGATTTACTATTAAAAATATAATTAGATAATGTTATCACATAGCCAATAAATTAATGGGTATGAAAAAAATTAAATATTTAATATATATATATATATCCAACCAAAAATAAATTGATAAATATTTAGTGATTAATCACTTAATTTTTAGTAAATTCATGTTATTTATAAGGACCCAACCTTAAACCTTACTTAATATTGAATTAAATGAATAATTAACATTAAGGATCTTTTCAGGTTTAGAGTTTTAGAGAATTAGAACATAACTATTACATCTCAAAAGATTTACAATGTAGACACTTCTACCAAGTTTCCATAGAATAAAAAAACTCTTAAAAATAAACATGTCTAGTTCTATGTTTTATATAGCATGACATTCCCTTGATCCCATCCTTGATCTTATTCCACATTAAGTCCTGTGAAAAACATTTCAAAAAAAACTTGGGGTGAGCATAAAAAGATCAGTAAGGTATACACAAATAATGAAAACTTTTAGTTTTTCAAACATCAAGTAAACCATGTATACTTTATCAAAGTAATACCTTCACCTTCATGAAGTAGTAAAAAACTCTTCACTGAATAAAATATCATTACTTACCTTTTTGTAACCAAATGATTACCATAAAACCCATATACAGAACACATAACATATATAAAGGTAACTTGGGATATAAACATACTTAAGTGGAATAACCATACGGTCGACTTCCACACATATCACTTAATGGAATAGCCATACGACCAACTTCCATACATACTTAATGGAATAACCATACAGACGACTTCCATACCCAATGCATTGGATGTTATAACGTAACCACCTGTCCTGGTATTCATGGAACTACCCGTCATATGGTTTATCACGTAACCACCCGTTAAAATGTCCAAGTACCAATATAAAATCATAAAACATAAAACCAATATAAAGGAATGATAACATTTCCACATTTCAATCACAGTATATCATAAATATATTGACATAATAGAATCCTCTATCAAAACCATTTTCAATACCAAAATACATAAAAGAGTATATGGTATTTATTTTATTTTAAAAACATTACGGCTTGTTGAGGAAGCCAAAGACCAAATAATACTCATGGCGGCGGAAAAGGTCATTATCACCGCGTACGTTAAAAAAACATTCCTTTTTGTCGTTTAGTAAAACGCTTCGTAGAAAAAGATTCCTTTTGTTTAAAAGTAAAAGTCAAAGGGGTTTATACACCGTATAAAAGAAAGTTGTGTATAAAACGAAATATGCCTCAATGAAAGGAGATTGAGATGAAGTCCCTTACCTCGGGTCCGACTTGACTCGATCGTTCTTTAATGTCCTGAATAATAAACTTGAGTTAATAACCACTTGATTAAGAACCTATTTTTTAAAGTTCATTATTCCTTTTATATCACTTATTGCCATGTTATAAACATTATGTAACCATTTAAGTTAATAATGTTTGTTTTGTCGATATTTGGTTCTTAAGTCGAAAGTGGACTTCTTACAATTACATGTTGTTCGTGTGGTCAAAGGTTCTTTATATCCAGAATGAAATTCCTGATTTGGATATCATATATATCATATATATCCAGAATATACATATATTTATAATATTACATAATCATTTAGAGGTAAGAAATGAAATGCACCGTTCATGGAGACGGTAATCCGTACGTACGCATGAACGCTACTTTCATTTCTTTGTCATATTAATGGAATTAAAACTAAATGAGAGGTATGTATATTTTAATTACAGAATTATATTCATAATTTAGATGTATCATTCATTATATATATCCATTATATACATGTACTTTTAATATTACATTACATTTGGGGATAAGAAATGAAATGCACCGTTCATGGAGACGGTAAGCCGTACGTACGCATGAACGCTACTTTCATTTCTATCTCATAATTTAATGGAAATAAATAATAATGATATAGAGGTATATTATAATTCCATTATAACATCATATATAATAACATTAATTCCATCCTTTATACGTCCCACATATGGCATTAACGAATCACATCACTTTGAGGGGGTGGTAGTCCGCACTTCCTTAAATGAAGATATCGTGTTTAACCATAATGGAAACCATAAAGGTATGACCAAAATGAAAAATACAGAAGCTTAAGGAAAACATAAACATATTATATATCATATATAAATATAGTTTCATCTTAATGGCCACCTTTGAAGGTTTTAAAATAATGTTGAACAATCATCTTTTCGGGAGGCAGAAATTCGCCATCCACGGAAACAGTATGTTCTTTAACCATTAGATGTAGGCGTGTGTAAGTGAAGCTCTAATCCTTATTATAACAACATCATAGTATATTGAGGATACTGGAGTTGTTACAAAAGAAAAAAATAAAAAGATTTGTGGGTGTTGGAGAAGCAAAATAAAACAAAAGGACTCAAAAGAAGACATTAGCTTAAAATCGGGTAACTCTCTTAGATTTGAGATCAAAGGCTTCCTTGGGAAGACTTATGCCCAAAGTGAGGCTTCAATGAGTAAGAGAGGGATGTGGAGAGCCAAAATGAGCAGGGTTTGGTCGAGCCAAAGGCTTTGGGCGTGTGGGTAAGGAGGTAGATGTGGGGGCCTTTTATAAGAGGAGAGGAGGGGCACTCTTGGAAGGTAAACAAAAGTCACTTTATTTTAAAATGGTATTCGGATTTAAGAGGTCCCAAATTGATTTGTTTCAAGGATAAGGTGATAAGGGTTCGAAATCCACCCATCCAATAGGTTTTGTCCGCGTGTAGTTCTTAGATTTTACATTATCTTTCCATTTTATTTAAATCGTTAAATAATGAGGTCATCGCTGCATCATCATGATGTCATAAATAATTTAATTTATTTAATTTCTAAAAATTATAAAAAAAAATACTATGATGTAGGAAATGTTTTTAGATTTCTAATGAATATTTATAGTCAAAAATCTGTCTTGTATAACCCCATGTAAAAATTGTTTTAGTAAAACATCTCAAGTGTGTGTCATTTTTACTTTAACATTAAATAAAGAGTTATTTATGTCATTTTCCAACCAAAGTGGCTCCATGGGGTCCCCAAGTTGACCCATGGATTGCCTTTGTCGGCCATGACACATCAAATAAGGGTAGGACATGTGTCAAGGTATTTTCATTTTATTATAATATCATTTTTTTCTTAAATTGCACTAATTACCTCTAATCGCGATTAAGAACTTAAAAGTTACTATTCACCAAAAAATTATTTTAATCTCATTGAACCACATTTTACTTCTTAATGAAAACCATGTATGTCGGATTTTTGAAATTCAAAACACAGAAGTGGTAAAATTTCATTTAAACGAAAAATCAGTTTTTATAAGTACCACTTAGTGGTTTCACTATTCATCAAAAAATTGAAGTTTTTCAGAAAAATACCAAAACTTCACCCTAAGCTATATTTGATATTCCGAATTCAAAAATGAAGTCCATTTTACAAAATTCACAACATATAAGTTGCATTAATTAATTTAATAATTAATTCCCGCTGTCAGAGCAAATAGCGTGTTTTTATGAAACAATAAGTATCAAAATATTGACACTAGTTTAAGTCCGATTTCAAAGTGAAATTAATTCCAACGACCACTATTGGATTTAATGGTAAAAATATATTCTAATTTCACTTTAAAACCAATTCAAAATATAATCTAATCATCTTAAAAAATTAGATTAAAAAGAGGCTTTGAATTAAAATACAAAATTTTACACTATTCATTAAAAAAATGAACTTTATCGGAAAGATACCAAAAATTTACACAAAGTAAATTTTGATGTCCCTATTCTAAAAAAGATTTATATTTGGTCCAATAGAATTTATAAGATCAATCAAAACTATATTTAATGATGGTTCACCGTCAAAAGGTGATAAGTGGACCTTTCGTGAAAATTAGAGTATATAAGCCTAAAATTGAATTCTTTTCGTATTTTATGCCTTTATCCTTTATTAGATAAATGTAAAAACATTTAACAAACATATATAATCATATTTTAGTTATTTCAATCCCATCCCTCCAGTACAACGGCTACGTGTTAACTAACATTTAAAATAATATTATTTTATTACTAGTGTGCAACGTACGATTTCAAAGAAACTCTTTGTTGCGTATCGGGTACGCTATCGAACATAGAAACCCCTTTAAAGTAAAATTACTATTTAATTCACAAATATTAATAAATATGAAAATGTATTATTCTTTATTTACCTGGGATGTTACATCCTTCCCCCCTTTTTGGAATTGCGTCCTCACAATTTTATTCGCTTATCAAAATAAGTGGGGGTATTTATCCCTCATAGAATTTTCAGATTCCCACGTTGCCTCTTTAACCATATGGTTTTTCCAAAAAACCTTTACCTGGTGAATTACCTTATTTCGCAACACTTGCTCTCTTCGGTCAAGAATCTGGACTGGTTGTTCTCCATAAGATAGGTTCTCTTCCAACTGAACTACCTCTCGACTAAAAACATGAGATGGATCTGGAATATACTTCCTCAACATCGAAACATGAAAAACATTGTGTACCTGAGATAAACTCAGAGGTAATGCCACTCTGTATGCAACTGATCCAACTCTCTCCAGAATTTCATATGGTCCAATGAACCTTGGAATCAGCTTTCCTTTCTTACCAAACCGTATCACACTTTTCCATGGTGAGACTTTGAGAAAAACATGATCACCTACCTCAAAAGATAGATCCTTCCTCTGGTTATCCGCATAACTCTTCGGTCTACTATGAGCTGTTTTCATGTGTTTCTGAATCAACTAAACTTTTTCTACCATCTCTTCTACCAATTCTGGTCCCATAAGCTTCCTTTCACCCACTTCATCCAAAAATGCTGGAGTTCGGCACCGCTTCCCATATAATGCCTTAAATGGTGCCATCTGTATACTGGAATGAAAACTGTTATTATAAGAAAACTCAACCAAAGAAAGATGTTCGTCCCAACTTCCCTGATAATCCATCGAAAAAGCTCGTAGCATATCCTCCAAGGTCTGAATTGTTCGTTCTGACTTCCCATCTGATTGAGGATGAAAAGCTGTACTAAAATTTAATTCAGTACCCAACGACTTCTGAAGGCCTTTCCAAAAGTTAGAAGTAAACCTGGGATCACGGTCAGATACAATGGAGAGAGGAACTCTATGTAACCTGACTATCTCTTTAAGATACAAACGGGAAAGTTGATCTAGGAAAAAATTATCTCGTATAGGAAGGAAATGAGAAGATTTAGTCAAGCGATCAACAATAACCCAGATTGCATTATTACCTCGATATGTCTTCGGTAATCCCACAACAAAGTCCATGGATATATTCTCCCATTTCCACTCTGGCACTGGTAGAGGCTGAAGCATCCCTTTCGGTAACTGTCGCTCTGGTTTAACCTGCTAACAAGTCAAACACTTCACAGTAAAATCAGAAATATCTCTTTTCATTCCATCCCACCAGTAATACTCCTGCAGATCTCTGTACATCTTAGTACTGCCAGGATGAACTGAAAACGGAGAACTATGAGCTTCACATAACAACTCTCTCTTCAACTGTGAATCACAAGGCACACACAATCTCTTCCCAAATCTCAAAACACAATCATTATCAATGTTGAATTCAGGCAACTTACCTTTCTGAACCAGCTCTACCTTTTTCTGCAACTCACTGTCTTGCTTATGTGCTTTCTTGATTCTATCTGATAGAGATGATCTCACTGATACCTGAAACAAAACAGAAGAACTTCCTGCACCAACAGCTTCTATGCCAAAGTTCATCAAATCCTTAACCAAAGGATCACGTTCCAAACACAACATTGCTAACGAAGCATTACTTTTTCGACTCAAAGCATCAGCCACTTTATTTTCTTTTCCTGGATGGTAATGAATTGTACAATCATAATCCTTGATTAATTCTAGCCATCTCCTCTGTCTCATGTTCAATTCTTTCTGAGTAAATATATACTTTAAACTTTTGTGATTAGTATATATTTCACACTTTACTCCATACAAATGATGCCTCCAAATTTTTAAAGAAAAAACAACAGAAGCTAATTCCAAATCATGTGTAGGGTAATTTACCTCATGAGTTTTCAACTGACGTGAAGCATAAGCAATTACCTGATCATTCTCCATAAGGACACAACCAAGTCCCTTCAACGAAGCATCACTGTATATAACAAACTCACCATTCCTGGAAGGAAGTGCCAAAACTGGAGCATTCACCAATCTTCTTTTCAACTCCCGAAAACAATCATCACATTATTTTTTTCCAAATGAACTTAACACCCTTATGAGTTAGCTTAGTCATTGGACTAGATAACCGTGAAAAATGTTCAACAAACCTTCGGTAGTAACCTGCCAAACCAAGAAAACTACAGATCTCGGTTACATTTGTGGGTCTCAGACATTCTTCAACAACTTTTGCTTTAGCAGGATCAACAGTTATGACAACTTTTGAAATAATGTGACCCAGGAAAGAAATTTGTTGTAACCAAAAATCACACTTTCTGAATTTTCCATACAGTTTCTTTTCTTTTATGGTTTGCAAGATAACCCTTAAATGACTTTCATGCTCCTCTTTACTTTTAGAAAACACCAAAATATCATCAATGAAAACAACCAAAAACTTATCCAAGAACTCATGGAAAATTCTATTCATAAGGTCCATGAATATAGAAGGTGCATTGGTTAACCCAAAAGGCATAACTACAAATTTATAATGTCCATATCTAGTACGGAACACAGTCTTCGGAACGTCTGCTTCTTTTACTTTCAATTGATGTTACCCCGACCTCAAGTCAATCTTCGAAAAATACTGAGCTCCCTGGAGCTGATCAAACAAATCATCGATATGAGGCAAAGGATACTTGTTCTTAACAGTAATATTATTCAGGGCTCTATAATCAATGCAATGTCTCATTGATCCATCTTTCTTTTTAACAAACAAGAAAGAAGCACCCCATGGTGATGTGCTAGGTCAAATGAAACCCTTATCTAATAACTCCTTCAATTGCTTATTTAACTCTAAAAGTTCAACTTGATCCATTCGATAAGGGGGTTTTGAAATTGGCTTAGAATCAGGAAATAAGTCAACAGTAAATTCAACTTCCCGGTCATGAATAATACCAGGAAACTCATCAGGGAAAACATCAAGATACTCATTTACCACTGGAACATCATTAATCTGAACAGTTCTTTTATTTTCAACAATATGTGCAAGGTAACATTTATTTCCATCTTTTACTAGTTTCTCAACTTCCTGATATGTTATCAAAATCAAGGGTTCATTCTTGTATACAAACTGAAAATATTTCTGAAAAGAAACCATTTTAGCTCTACAGTCAATCTTATCATAATAAAAAGAAAGCCAATCCATGCCCAAAATAACATCAAACTCTACTAGAGGCAAAACAATAAGGTTTGCTGGTAGATTCTTTCCACACACAAGGATAGGAAGGTTCTTATAATTAATTTTTGTCTCAATGTTCCCTCCGGGTGTTTTTACCATAAGTTCAGGATTCATATCTTGAGATGGAATTTCCAATTTACTAGAAAACTTCTCAGAAATGAAAGAATGTGTAGACCCTGAATCAAACAACACATTGGCATAATCTGAACAAACAAACAGTGTACCTGATACTACTTCATTCGATGGCCCAACATCTGCTGAAGTTGTTGCAAAGGATTTCACCACCCCTTTCTGCTTGTATTCTGGCAGCTTTCCCCCAGTTGAGTTCTTCATTGGACACTTGTTTTCATAATGACCCATTTCATTACACTTAAAACATCTTACCGTTGGCTTTTCATTGCCTGCTTGATCATCTTCCTTACAATTACGAGCAATATGACCAGACTTACCACACCGAAAGCACTTACCAGACTTGGATAAACATTCTCCAGGATGCATTTTACCACACTTCTCACAGGATGGATATTTGGTTTTCTTACCTCCTTGATTCTTTGATGAATTCTTCCCCTTTTCCTGCCAACTAGACCTCTTATTCTGTTGTTTGTCATAGAACACCTGATCATCGGCAAACTCCATTTCCACCTTCTCCGCACATCAAACAAGTTTTTCATAACTTTTGAACTCACGAGAATCTAAAGCCCTTTAATAATTTGGCTTTAACCCTAAGTAAAAATGGTTTATTTTACTATCAAGGTCTCGTATGAAGTTTGGAGAATACCTTGACAATCGAGTGAACTTTGCTTCATAAGCAGCCACTGAATCATCCTCCTGCCTCAATTCTAGGAACTATTTTTCCATCCTAAGACGAACCACCTTAGGAAAATATTTCTCAAGAAACATACCTTTGAATTCGTCCCAGTGAAGATCCTCAATCTCATCACTATCCCTGATATTTTTCACCATAGACCACCACTGATTAGCTTCACCTTCAAAACGGTAAACAACAATACTAACCTTTTGATGTTCTGAACACCCCATGACATCAAAAATCTTCTCCAATGCTTCAATCCACCCTTCAGCTAGCACATGGTCAGATGATCCTATGAATGATGGGGGATGTTGCCTCATGAAATGTTCCACCACTGACATGTTCCTCTACGGTTGATCTGGCTGATCTCGTGCATGGATACCACCACCATTTATAGCCTGAGTCAACTGTGCCATCACTGCAAAAAACTGTTCAGTTCCGATTCCGACCATCTCAGGTTGCTGATTTGGAAGGTTGTCTTCCTCCTGATGTCGTCCCAACATAGCTACTTTGTTTCCTCTACGGAAAACCATTCTGAACATAGAAATATCTTAGGCGAAGCAACATGGTAATCCGTAAATGCTATATCATTTCAGTTATACCATAAATTAACTTATAATTTAACAATTTTCTAACTCCTAATGTTGTCTAAACCGACCTCTGATACCAACTATAAGGCCCCAGCCTTAAACATTACTTAATATTGAATTAAATGAATAATTCACATTGAGGATCTTTTCAGGTTTAGAGTTTTAGAGAATTAGAAAATAACTATTACATCTCAAAAGATTTACAAAGTAGACACTTCAACCAAGTTTCCATAGAATAAAAAAACTCTTAAAAAGAAACATGTCTAGTTCCATGTTTTATATAGCTTGACATTCCCTTGATCCCATCCTTGACCTTATTCCACATTATGACCTATGAAAAACATTTCAAAAAAACTTGGGGTGAGCATAAAAAGCTCAGTAAGGTATACACAAAGAATGAAAACTGTTAGTTTTTCAAACATCAAGTAAACCATGTATACTTTATCAAAGTAATACCTTCACCTTAATAAAGTAGTAAAAAACTCTTCACTGAATAAAATATCATTACTTACCTTTTTGTAACCAAAGTATTACCATAAAACCCATATAAAGAACACATAACATATATAAAGGTAACTTGGGACATAAACATACTTAAGTGGAATAACCATACGGTCGACTTCCACACATATCACTTAATGGAAAAGCCATACGACCAACTTCCATACATACTTAATGGAATAGCCATATGGCCGACTTCCATACCCAATGCATTGGAGGTTATAACGTAACCACCCGTCCTGGTATTCACGGCACCACCCATCATATGGTTTATCACGTAACCACCCGTTAAAATGTCCAAGTACCAATATAAAATCATAAAACATAAAACCAATATAAAGGAATGATAACATTTCCACATTTCAATCACAATATATCATAAATATATTGACATAATAGAATCCTTTATCAAAACCATTTTCAATACCAAAATACATAAAAGAGTATATGGTATTTATTTTATTTTAAAAACATTACGGCTTGTTGAGGAAGCCAAAGACCAAATAATACTCGCGGCGGCGGAAAAGGTCGTTGTCACCGCGTACGTTTAAAAAAACATTTATTTTTGTCATTTAGTAAAACGCTTCATAGAAAAAGATTCCTTTTGTATAAAAGTAAAAGTCAATGGGGTTTATACACATTATAAAAGAAAGTTGTGTATAAAACTAAATATGCCGCAATTAAAGGAGATTGGGACGAAGTCCCTTACCTCGGGTCCGACTTGACTCGATCGTTCTTTAACGTCCTGAATAATAAACTTGAGTTAATTTATACTTGATTAAGAACCTTTTTTTAAAGTTCATTATTCCTTTTATATGACTTATTTACATGTTATAAACATTATGTAACCATTTAAGTTAATAATGTTTGTTTTGTCGATATTTGTTTCTTAAGTCGAAAGTGGACTTCTTACAATTACATGTTGTTCGTGTGGTCAAAGGTTCTTTATATCCAGAATGACATTCCTGGTTTGGATAGAATATATATCATATATATACAGAATATACATGTATTTATAATATTACATAATCATTTAGAGGTAAGAAATGAAATGCACCATTCATGGAGACGGTAAGCCGTACGTACGCATGAACGCTACTTTCATTTCTTTGTCATATTAATGGAATTAAAACTAAATGAGAGGTATTTATATTTTAATTCCAGAATTATATTCATAATTTAGATGTATAATTCATTATATATATCCATTATATACATGTACTTTTAATAGTACATTACATTTGGGGATAAGAAATGAAATGCACCGTTCATGGAGACGGTAAGCCGTACGTACGCATGAACGCTACTTTCATTTCTATCTCATACTTTAATGGAAAGAAATAATAATGATATAGAGGTATATTATAATTCCCGTATAACATCATATATAATAACTTTAAATACATCCTTTATACGTCCAATATATGGCATTAACGAATCACATCACTTTGAAGGGGCGGTAGTCCGCACTTCCTTAAATGAAGATATCGTGTTTACCCATAATGGAAACCATAAAGGTATGAAAAAAATAAAAAATACAGAAGCTTAAGGAAAACATAAACATATTATATATCATATATAAATATATTGTCATCTTAATGGCCACCTTTGAAGGTGTTAAAAGAATGTTGAACAATCATCATTTCGGGAGGCAGAAATTCGCCATCCACGGAAACAGTATGTTCTTTAACCATTAGATGTAGGTGTGTGTAAGTGTAGCTCGAATAATTCTTATAACAACATCCTAGTATATTTAGGATACTTGAGTTGTTAGAAAAGAAAATAATAAAAAGAGTTTAGGGTGTTGGAGAAGCAAAATAAAACAAAAGGACTCAAAAGAAGACATTACCTTAAAATCGGGTAACTCTCTTAGATTTGAGCTCAAAGGCTTATTTGGGAAGACTTATGCCCAAATTGAGGCTTCAAGGAGTAATAGAGGGATGTGGAGAGCCAAAATGGGCAGGGGTTGGCCGAGACAAAGGCTTTGGGAGTGTGGGTAAGGAGGTAGAGGTGGGGGCCTTTTATAAGAGGAGAGGAGGGGTACTCTTGGAAGGTAAAGAAAAATCACTTTATTTTAAAAGGGTATTCGGATTTAAGAGGTCCCACATTGATGTGTTTCGAGTATAAGGTGATAAGGGTTCGAAATACACCCATAAAATAGGTTTTGTCCATGTGTAGGTCTTAGATTTTACATTATCTTTCCATTTTATTTAAATCGTTAAATAATGAGGTCATCACTGCATCATCATGATGTCATAAATAATTTAATTTATTTAATGTCTAAAAATTATAAAACAAATACTATGATGTAGGAAATCTTCTTAGATTTCTAATGAATATTTATAGTCAAAACTCTGACTTGTATAACCCCATGTAAAAATTGTTTTAGTAAAACATTTCATGTGTGTGTCATTTTTACGTTAACATTAAATAAAAAGTTATTTATGTCATTTCCCAACCAAAGTGGCTCCATGGGGTCCCCAAGTTGACACATGGATTGTCTTGGTCGGCCATGGAACATCCAATAAGGGTAGGATATGTGTCAAGGTATTTTAATTTTATTATAATATCATTTTTGCCTTAAATTGCACTAATTACCTCTAATCGCGATTAAGAACTTAAAAGTTACTATTCACCAAAAAATTATATTAATCTCATTGAACCACATTTTACTTCTTAATTACAACAATGTATTTTGTATTTTTGAAATTCAAAACACAGAAGTGGTAAAATTACATTTAAACGAAAAATCAGTTTTTATAAGTACCACTTAGTGGTTTCACTATTCATCAAAAATTGAAGTTTTTCAGAAAAATACCAAAACTTCACCCTAAGATATATTTGATATTACGAATTCAAAAATGAAGTCCATTTTACAGAATTCACAACATATAAGTTACATTAATTAATTTAATAATTAATTCCTGTTGTCATAGCAAATAACGTGTTTTTATGAAACTATAAGTATCAAAAGATTGACACTAGTTTAAGTATGATTTCAAAGTGAAATTAATTCCAACGACCAATATTGGATTTAATGGTAAAAATATATTCTAATTTCACTTTAAAACCAATTCAAAAGATAATCTAATCATCTTAAAAAATTAGATAAAAAATAGGCTTTGAATTAAAATACAACATTTTAGACTATTCATTAAAAAAATGAACTTTATCGGAAAGATACCAAAAATTTACACAAAGTAAATTTTGATGTCCCGATTCTAAAGAAGAGTTATATTTGGTCCAATAGAATTTATAAGATCGATCAAAACTATATTTATTGACGGTTTGCCGTCAAAAGGTGATAAGTGGACCTTTCGTGAAAATTAGAGTATATAAGCCTAAAATTGAATTCTTTTCGTATTTTAAGCCTTTATCCTTTATTAAATAAATGTAAAAACATTTAACAAACATATATAATCATATTTTAGTTATTTCTATCCATTCCCGCCAGTACAACGACTATGTGTTAACTAACATTTAAAATAATATTATTTTATTACTAGTGTGCAACGTACGATTTTAAAGAAAATCTTTGTTGCGTATCGGGTACGCTATCGAACATAGAAACCCCTTTAAAGTAAAATTAATATTTAATTCGCAAATATTAAGAAATATGAAAATGTATTATTCTTTATTTACCTGGGATGTTACATTATTCTCTAAAACATATGGTTTCTTCAAAAATGGTGTTGTTTCTTTTTGTGAGAAAGTATTTTAATTAATTTTTAGAACTTTTATAAAATAAATTTTATTAAATTAAATTCAATATTTAAATTATAATACTAAAATTATCTTTGATTGGAATTTTGGTATTTTTCTTAAAAGATGGATTTTATAGTGAACGGTAAAAAAATAATGTTTTTTTAAAAACTATCATTTTCATTTCATTAAAATGTAAAATTATGATTTTAATTTACTCTAAAATTAAAATAATTCTATTTTTGTTAGATATAATCTAATTAACTTTATTTTAATCATCAATGTACTTGAATTTGGTATAAGTACATTTTTGGGCTTAAAACACATTTTTAAAAAACAATTCATTGTGTTTTACACATTTATATTAAATGTAATTAATAAAACTTATATAAATTAAATTCTATAAAATATATTTCATATTTTTAATCAAGGTGTATAAATTTTTTAAATAGGACTCTTTTATTTTTGGAAAATATGAATAGAAACTTTAGTAATTTTGTTACCACGAAATGGGGTAAATCAGGTAATTTAGGTTAAAAATAAAATGATAAGGACTCAAAAATTACCCTAACTCAATATTAAATTATATTGGATGAGTATATAAAATTAATAATAATCCAAAATACTAATATATTACTTTTTTCTAGTTTGGTTATGATTATGACCTTTATAATATTTCATGTACAGAAAAGTCAACAATGCTACTCTTATTTTTAATAACTATAATATTTTTAACATGGAATTAAAAAGAGGAATTTTTTATAACTATTAATTTTATATGTAAAAAAACTATATTTTTAATGATTATTTTTTTAAAATTTTTAGTAATGAAACATTTATATTAAATTATTACACAACACTGACGCAGTAGTTATTCAATTGATGAGAAAATAATATAAACATTATTAGAATGTTAAAAGTAATATAATTTTATGTAATTAATGTGATAAAAGAATTTATATATAATAATACAATTTTATTAATTTATTAAAATATTTTTTTCAAATTTATTTTGTTTTATTGATTTTATTATTGTCAATGTAATGAATAGAGTCAAAATTGACAATAATGAAATTTTATGAAAATAATATTTTATTAAATTATTCCAAAATCATAATAATTTTAAATAATGTAAAATTGGATAATATATGGCGGGAAATTTCTACCCATATTCATTTATAGTGAATTTGGAACCATTTGTCTTGAGAATGACCGTATTATATTTTAATCTCTTAAGAAATTCAAAGTGTGTCTGACCCCTCCTTCGTAAAAGGACACCACTTCATTAAATTATTACTCCAATTTGAGCATTATAGTTGACGAAACACTACCTAGTTCTCTTATGCACTCCATTATCCTAATTATATTGATTATAGTATTTTAAAAATACCGATCCTAGATCCCTTAAGAGGAGATCTATGGTAGTTTTTTCAAAGAAGTGGTAATCGCCTTAACCGATCACTTCATTTTTTTTCTTCTTTTACCGCCTATAAATCTATTATATTATTCTAAAAATAATAAATTAATTAAAAAAAATATACTAAAATTTTATTATGATTATGGAACCACCATTATCCAACCTCTTTCCATCAAATGGGATGTGAAAGTACCGCTCATGCGTATGTACGGCTTATCATCACCACATAGCATTACAATTCATATCTCATCACCTTATTTCATGTATGGTTATTATGATGGTTTTAAAGTTTTTATATGATATTTATGACATAATTATTTTTATTTAAATACTATATTATATCTACTTTCTTGACATCCAAACCATTGGAAAATAATAATGTCGTGCCTGTGTACGTGTGTACATCCACCTCCACGACGCTATGTTATTCATTCATCATTTTTTATTTTACTTGAATGGTAAGTATGATAGATTTGATGAATATATATGATATATATGATAAGATAATTATTTTATAAATGATAAATATGTGTTACATTTTATTCATTCTATATATAAAAAAATTAAAACAATATTCATACATACGTATAGCCTAACGTGTCCATAAATGGTGTAATTCATTTTTTATCTCTACCATTATGGAAAAATATAAATATATGTATATAATAAATATATGTATATAATAAATATATGTATATAATAAATATATATGATATTTATATCAATATTATCATTTTCTAGATTATTTAACCACGATCAAAATACCATGTCCAAAACTAGTAGACCAAAACATACATGAAAAACGAAGCTGGTGTCACCTAGAAAAATTATTTTAATATAGTACCGTTAACAAACATGTGATAAAAGGTTATAAGTAAATTATATATTATATCATATATATTAGTATGGTTATTTCATATATGTATAATAAATATATATTTATTATACCATAGTTCTCAAGGCGTACAGAGGAATTCATGCATAAGGTAAAGGGTTTTCATCTCACTTTTACTTCTATGAGATACATGTAATATTCACCATTTATTTGTTTTATGTGGTGTATATACTGATCATTAATTTATCTTTCTGTTTATATCATGACAATTATGGGATTTAAATATCCATAAAATGATCTTTATTTCATATAGGTTTGGATTAAAACGTTACTAAAGAGGTAAGGGTTTAATGTCACAATCTCAATGTTTATCAGGATTGTTTATGATTAAAATTCCAATGATGAAATATTATTATGTATTTATAAATAAAATTCTATTCTTATCCTCCTATTATTTCTTTTGAATATATATTTTCATTTCATATTTATCATCTTAATTACACAAGAATGAAAAAGAAATTAAGGAAAATCGACTTCATTTCTATTTTTGGTCAGAAAACATTTTTCTTAAATACCTATGTTTTCCAAAAAATGTTATAAAATAGGTTTATAATAATATCTTATTATTGTTTATAGTCATTTTACCCATTTTTTACTTTAAAAATTGTTTGAAAGGATTCTTCCTATCATTGTCCAAAATATGTATTTTTTAACCTTTTAGTCAATAGTGTGAAGGAATGATTTCTTAACATATATAACATGAACAACGTTTACCATCATCATGACTAATTTTTGATTTTATGCTTCCTTTACAATTTTATTTGGTTATTTACAAATAAAATGTTTTCCTTTTTATGAGATCGAATTTTATTAAAAAAATAAGTGAGTTCAAAATGGAAATTTTATTTTCCTTAAGAACATTTTAATAATCTTTAATTGTATTTATATTAATCAATATTAACAACCCTTGATTTCACATATTATTTATTGGGGATATGTTCCAAAGATATCATCATTATTATTTCCCTCTATGGTTTATTTGTATTATGGAATAATGTTTATAAAACCCATTTCTTTTCCATGGGTAATGTTGTGATGAAAGGTTTATGAAACCCATTTCATTTCATGGGTTCTAATATGATGAATTATTTATGATCTTGTGGAAAAAATATATATGACATTAATTACATAAGACGTGGGACCTATAAATCTCTCCAATGAATTAGGTTAAGTTGGATAACACATTAGGTATATATGTTAGGTTTGAACTTTCTTTCATGTTCATAATATAATGCGTGGAACTGGATTTCATGTCCATAAGTTTATGTTTGGACCTGGCTTTAATGTTCACAATTTTTTCCATGGAACATGTTTTCATGTCCATAAGATTATGTGTGGACCTTTTTTCATGTCCATAAGTTTATGCAAGGTCCTAATTTCATTTCCATAACTCAATGAGTGAACCTGTCTTTATATATACATGATCACAATGTTATAACATTATGTATTCCATAAAATCATGTATTATGATAATTTCATGTTCTAAAGTCTTATGTTCTATCATTAATCTATGATTAATGTCCTATAAAATTTCATGATTTATGACATAACTCAATATTATGATCTTTGACATTTAGGGTATGGTTTTCAAATGCTAATATCATATTTTGATATCTTTATAATCATATTATGATTATATTAGAATTTATATATTTGTTTTTTACCACTAATGAGCATATTACCTCACCCTTTATTTTTTTCCCTTCCTTAGGTTTTAAATAAAGGTTTTTTGAATGATATTTCTTAGAAGGGTGAAAGTTACGATGAATTTAATGGGAAACTCTTCTGAAACAATTGTTTATGTGTCCAAGTTTCCAAAGAAACTATACCTATAGGATTATATAATCAATTGTTATATTATTTAATGAATATTATATTATTAAGAAGTGATATATATACATGAATAGTATGTGTCGCTATAGGGTGGTTCATAAGAGTACTCATCGTGTTTCCTCTATGGTATATTTTTTATACACAGTTAATTTTAAATAAATTTATTTAATTTGTTTAAAATTATGATGGATGAGAATACCAATGAAAAACTTCAGACGATCATCAAGATAAGATAATTGATTAATTAAATAAGACATTTAATTAATTCGAACGTTATTTATCTTATATATGAATGACTAAAATTGAAAGTAATTTTATTAAATGCATAATTACTTTAATGTAT
The DNA here is from genome assembly GCA_963277665.1 of Viscum album. Classification (NCBI taxonomy): domain Eukaryota; kingdom Viridiplantae; phylum Streptophyta; class Magnoliopsida; order Santalales; family Viscaceae; genus Viscum; species Viscum album. Next base: position 1,158,183,765 of record OY728125.1, read on the forward strand.
GCGGGTGATCATGAGAATATACCAGACATTCATGTGTGATTTTTTTCTTTTTAATTTAACTGGAAATTAAAAAATGTTATATGCATCATTGCTTCTCACATTATGTAAGGTCTTCATGCCCATGGTTTCTTTAATGTAAACCCATAAACCAATCCTTTGGTTCTTCAAACTTGTGAGTGAATAAAATAATATGTAATGGATGAAGATCTAAATATGGTGGAGGTGTTTAAATCTTGGTTTCTAGGTGAAAACAATCCAATAAATATATATAGGTGGGCATGTATAAATATGCAACATGAACCATTAAAATGGTTCAGGTTTTCCCCCTAGGGTGATAGTTAATTTATCATCCTCTTGATAAACTAAACATTAGTAAAATATCATGATCATGACACATTATTATTTTATTTCTATAAAGTTTTACGGTTATTTGGTTATGGATGTTTTTTCTCAATCACATTAATTAATGAATTAATAATCATGCAAGATAGAAAGAAAATAAATTGTCCTCTGTGTAAACATTATATAAGACATGGTTAATCAGATAATAAAATATACTTAATATTAACAAGTTGTAATAAAGATAATAATTTTAAACTTACCCATAAAGATTAAATCTTTCAATTATATATATTTTTATAGTATATACTTCCACTAATTTAGTTAAAATCAAACCATAGTTCAAAGTTATTAACCAGCCAAATTCGGGATTCTTTATATTATCAGGGAATTCTAACATGAAGTTTTGTGTTAACATAAATAGTAGAGTGTTAAAGATGGTCTTTGTGTAACTAAGGGGAAAAGTTTGAGGAAATCCAATTTAAGGATATCAATATTGGGTAGTCCTATCAACATACAAAGTAAAAGTGTGTTAATGTAGTTGGAATTTGGAATGCCTACCTAAAACCTATCAAATTGATTGACTGGGGAAATTCAGGGTATAAAGGGGAATATGGATCCTTGCATCCATAATTTCCCAGAAATGGGATATTACATATACAATGGTGAAATCTATTAGGTTTCTATAAATTAATGGGATATTAATAAATATAATTTTATTTATTTATCTACCTTTTAATAGATAATTACTAATTATTTCATTCTTTTTATTTGTAGAAACATAAATCAAAATCACTTCAAAAGTCTCTCTGTGATCTATAATTTATAATGATAACAGTCTCATAGGAATAAATTTCCAAGAGTGGAAAAGGTACTTGCACAATATTCAACACCATGAAAAGAAATTTTATATTATAGAAAACCCTATTCTTGAAGCACCTAGACAAAAGTCTTATGAGGAATAGTTATCTCTCTATGAGAAACATTTAAATGATTCGAGAGATGTCTGATGTTTCATGATACCATCCATGACGAAAGAGATTCTAAATAAACATGAGGACAATGACATATATAACATGATATCTCACCATCATGGTCACTATTAAGAGAATGTGGGATAAGAGATACACAATATCTCAAATGCAATATTTACAACTAAACATGGAGAGTCATCATCAGTGGGGACTCATATAGTGAATATTAATTCCTACAGATAATACTTAGACAAGTTAGGGATCAAATTCCTAGATAATTTATTCACAGATCTCATACCTTATTTAAAACTCAAGTACTTCTCTAGTTTTATTATTAACTATAACATAATCTATAATAAGAATTGTATTTTGATACATCTTAATATGATTTAAAAAGTGGAAAAAGGACATGGGGCATGACCAACAAGTGGTTTTTATTATGATTGAGAAATGGAAGAATATGGAAAAGGGTCCCGTGACTCATAATAAGTCTAAATATCATAGGAACGGTCCTTTTAGTAAGAGTAAGATACAATTCCAAGGGAAAAAAATTTTGTCTTGGGTTTTTAATGTGGAAATAAAGGCCACTAGAATGGGAATAGAACCTAGAATCAATGGAAAGATAAAGGTGAATTCATTATTGAGTGTAATATTTCAATATCTACACATTGGGTATTAAATACAAACTATGGTTCTCACATATGTATCCAAATTTGTGAAACAAGTATATTATGAAAGATCTCCATAGGAAATGTGGATTTTAAAAATTCCAATAGTGTTATGTTGGATGCTCTAGCCACTGGATACTTCCACCTTTCATTTCCAAAATGAATTATATTGGTTTTAAGAGACTGTTATTATGTACCAATTGTTACTAAGAACATAATCTTTCTATCATGGCTAGATACATATTGTTTTGTTTTCAAATTTCGAAAAATAAAATTATCTTTTATAATAAAAATATATGTTATGATATAGTAAAAAATAGTATATATGTATTAAATTATAAAAAACAAGTGTTTGAAATTGATAAAAAATCATGGTCATGTGACTGATTTAGCACCCAGCTTTGGCACCATCATCATGGTCACCAAAAAGAAAATCATTTGAAAAATCTCTATCAAGATGGTTATTTATACTCTATTGAGCTACAACCGCTACAAAGTTATCATGATTTTTTACAAGAAAAAATGGCCAGACGTCCATTCAATGGAAAGGGTGAAAGGTTCATAGAGCTTCTAGGATTGGTTGATACTAATGTATGTTGACCATTTTTGGTAGATGATAGAGGTGGATATTCTTAATTCATAACCATTACTCGGGACTTAAGTAGATGTGGATATGTCCACTTGATGATGTATAAGCCTGAGCCCTTTGAGAAATTCAAAGAATTCTAGACTGAAGTAGAGAATCAACTTGTAAAGTAGAAAAAAAAAGTTTATATAGGATCAAGCTGGTGAATATCTTAATCAATAGTTAATTTAATTTTTATGGGAGTTTAGGATTCTTTCATAACTTATGCCACATTACACACCATAGTGGAACACTGTTAGTGAAATGAGGAACCATACCTTTCTATAAATGGTAATGTTGGTGATGATACTTGTAGGTCTACATTTTTTCATTTGGGGTATTCATTACAAACTGTGGAATACACACTAAACTGAGCACTGAATAAAGTGGAAAATGAAATTCCATTTGATTTATAGAGTTCAAGGAAAATAATTTTTTCACATACATCTGTATGGGGTTGCGAGGAATTTTCTAAAGCCTTCCCTGAAAACCAACAGGAACCCTGAAGCACAAAGTGTATCTTTATAGTTTATCCTAATGAAACAAAGTGATACTACCTATACAACCCCTCATAAAATAATGTGATTATCACCAAACATGTTTTCTTTCTTGAGATGGAGCACATCATCGAGTTGGATAGTGTAAGATCGATTGAATTAGAAGAAGTTGATGATCAATATAAAAAATAGTTTGTACGATAATAGATTCCATAGGTCTCTTTAGAATAAGTAGTTCCTAAAACAAATGTACTATGTAAGAGCACTAGAGAAGTAAGAGAACTAGATGGATATAGCTTTCTAGTCATTGAATATGGTGGACTATTATTTCTTGATAATGATAAACATATCTCATCCAAAGAGAAATAAGAGATATCATAAGCTAAAAGATGGGAAGAATCCATAAATTTTGAAATGTATTCCATCTATCAAAACCATGTTTGGGTTCTAGTTGATCCTCTGATTGATGTAAATCCTATTGGGTGTAAATGGGAATTCAATATAAAACTGTACATGGAAGGTAAAGTAGGTACCTATAAAGAAATACTAGTGGATGAATTGTTTAAGTAGTGTCAAGGAATTTATTATGATGAAACCTTATCTCCAGTTTCCATGTTTAAATCAATCAAAATTTTAGTTTCTATCGTTTCTTACCATGCCCAAATGGCCCAAAGGACTTATTTTTATTTTATAATAGATAATCCACCTCTTTAAGGGTTGAAGGGGAACCCGTACATGACCGGTAGGCCCAAGGCACATGTCCCGACTAACTCGCAATACATAAACTGAAGGCCAAGAGGCATACCATGCCCAATACATGACACATAGGCCCAACCCACTTGAACTACCCCTCCCCAGATTCTGCGTGATTTATCACCTAGCTCCCCACCATGCAATGCTGATCATCTAGCATTTCCTCGTAAAAAGATGCACGGTGCCTGGTCCCGATGGCTGTTGCCATACCCTCTCATTCTTCCAATATGTTTATCTCTACTTCTGATGGCTTCTACTCTTGTTGCTATGATCGTCTTCTAGGGCATGCTCTATGTGAACTGGGATACTCCATGGTCTACGTGGCCCGAAGGACCAAATCGGTTGAATAGTTCTGGCTGCTACAGTAATGAATAGTAACTACTACATTAACTACTACAGTACTACTATAGTGCTGCTACATTGATTTCTACAGTACTTCTACAATACCCCAGAAATTCACCTCCACCTGGTTTTGAACCTGGGTCTCTTGGATTCCAAGCAGGAGCCCTTACCACTCGGATATGGGCTCGTTGGCTATAGTTGCTTACCATGACTATGAAATTATACAGATGGATGTCAAAATAACTTTCTATAATGGGAAACTTACTAAATATGTCTATATGATGCAACCATAAGGTTTTGTGACTCCAGGTGATTCCAAAACAATTTTCAAGTTGTAACGATAAATTTATTGATTGAAACAATAATAAATATCTAGGATCATTAGATTCAATGAAGTTATAAAAGAATTTTTTTCATTAAAAAAATTGAACCATGTGTTTATAAGGGTTTTAGTAGGAATTTGGTCATTATCATAGTAGTGTATTTTGATGAAATATTACTTATTGGAAATGATAAACTATTCTTACATATAATTAAGCACTAGTTAAACAAGTGTTTATCCATGAAGGACTTAGGTGATGAAAGATATATTTTAGGGATCAATATAATTCATGATGGATCCAAGAGGCTTCATGGATTATGTTAAGGTAGATACATTTACCAGATACAAAAAATATTTTGTTTGGAGAAATCTATAATGGGGTTGGTTCTAATGTCACAAGAAATATATCTCTCCAAGAAAATGTGTCCTTAGACACAAGAAAATAAGGAGAGAATGAGTAATATCACATACAATTCGGTGATGGGATATTTTATGTATGTCGTTTTATATACTATACTTGATGTTTCTTATAGATTGGGAATGGATGGAAGAAATCAAGATGATCAATGTTAATGGTATCATTATGATGTTAAATCTACTCTAATAAACTTGAGAATATCTAAGAATATATTCCAGGTGTTTGGAGGAGATGAGGATCTAGTTATCATGGGTTATACTGATACAGTTTTTCAAAAAGGTCATAATTATATAAATTCATAGTTATTATATGTTTAATTCTCAATGAAGGAGTTGTGAGTTGGAAAAGTTCATAGCAGCCAGTTGTTGTTGATTCTACAGTGGAGTCTGAGTATATATAAGCTTTAGATACAGCCAAATAAGCTAGTTGGATTCAATAAATTGTATAGTATATTAATTTGGTACTAGGTATTAGATACCCTGTCATATTTTACTATGATAATAATGTAATGGTGTCTCTTGAAAAATAGTTAAGGCCACACCAATGGATAAAGAATATACTCCCGAAGTACCACCTATTGAAGGATTTCTTTCAGAGGGATGAAACTATAGAAATCATAGTTTCCATGTAAGAAAATGTGGTGAACCACTTGACTAAATGTCTATCTCATAAGAAACATGAGTATCATTTAAGATCTAGAAGATTGAAGGTTGTTGCCAATTTACATTATTACAAGTGGGAGTCTATTGGAGTTGGTTCCCTATAACCAACTTTAATGTTCTTTATGACAACATGTATTCATTTTTTTCAATATTAATAAACTCTTTATCACATTATGATTGTTCCTCTACATAAAATATCATAGTATAATGTCTTAATAGTATCTCTCGGACAAAAAGGTTATAGTAGTTCCCTGTTATGATTATAACACATATGTACTGTGAAATTATTATTAAATATATGTTCTATAGTTGGATGAAATCATTTGAGGGACACAAATGATATAGTCTACCAGGTGTAAAGACTCATAGGAAATTGAGGAACATTGTCATTATATACACCCTTGGAAATATCTAGTGTAGGATATTATGAGAATGCGACCCACAAGTTAGAAATCCACATTTATAGGTGTCATTGGATATTCCTATCAGAGGATGTGTGTATAGATCCTTATATTTTAATATTATTATCAATTAATTTTATGAGTAACGTAATTTGTTGTATTGATGAAAACTATGATGAAATATGTTTGCAGTGATCTAGGATATATTGGTTGTGTCATGAGTAGTACTATATTAATGAATAATGCAAGAAATGACCTTTTCCATTTTTTATTTAATATAAGCTAATATATCAATCCCTTTTAAGGAAATTATGTAGACTAAATAAATCCATGATCATGGTGTTCTATATAAAATATCATTTTTCAAAATTAAAATAAAAATGATATCAAGCATATAGATTGATGGAACCAGCAAGTTACCTACTTGATTAGAGATATCATGATGAAGAGATTATATTATATAGTAAGTGTCTGCATGTGGTATTATTCCATTACGTTATTTACTTATTTATCTATGGGTTCCTTGGTGTGTTTCTAGATGATAAACTTAGAATTTGGGATATTTTTCCTATTGATGCTAATAAAGAGGCCTATAGGTTCACACACAAAGTGTATCCAGAACCTTAGTTAAATAATTGTATTATTAAATTTTAAAAAGTTGATTAAATATTTTTCCCACATTTGGTTTAATGGAATGGTGAGAAAATAATTTAATTCTTAGGCTTAGGGAATTTAAATAAACAATAATAATAATATTATTATTATTATAGACATGGGGTATCATAGGTATTAGTAAACAATAAGTGAAGATGTGCAATTATTATTTTCTAACCCTAGGGTTAAATCGATCCAATTATATTTTTTTCTTAGTTGAACCAATTTAGTTTTTTTGTACGACATATGGATATAATCTCCTCGAATCCTTAGAGGGATCCCTCTCTATGAACAATCTCAAGATATGAGAACAATCCTCACCCACCACTACTTTAAATTCTATATATATATTGCATAGAACACTTCTTTAAAGAGATTATGGGGGCTATCAAAGATAAATGATGTGAGTGTTAGGATCTACCATTCTATAACAATAATATTTCTATGGAAACATTCAAGGATTCATGGATCATGTGTGTAATTATACAGAAGGGAATCTACTCTTGATTCCAACAATGTAATGATGGTTCGACATAGATACTTTTTCAGATTATTTAATTATGAACAAATTCCTCAATGGGCAATTCTTAGTTTTTTAAATTAATTATAAATTATACGTGATGATCCTACACTTTAGATCCAAAATTTTATTTCATCAATATTATTTGATTAAATTATGTTGATCACATTGTTTATAATCATGTAAATAATATATTAACCATCGATTACAACAAAAATATGAGTTTAGAATTTCCTGTGTGGTGCATCCACTATGCCTGGAACCATCAAAAAGCATTATCTAGATCATTTTTAAGAATTTAAGAAACATAAAGTATGATATGGGTATTGTACTTGTATTATAAATCTTGGATAGATGTGAATAATGTGTGTAAAATAAGTTTAATGTTTGAAGAGGAAGCTAGATTGGTGTTGAAGAATCCATCCATGTGGGCCATTTTGTGGTTAGGTGATCAAATAAGTGATAATACACAATTAGATGAAGGCTAAGTTGAATAGAAAATGATGAATGTAGTGTTCTATATTGAAGAAATCAATGTGGAGTGTTCTATTTTTTAAAAATTCCTTGGTAATAGTCTTGAAGTATTTCAGATAAATTCATAAAATCTGAAAGGTGTTTTGGAGTGTTTATGAGTTAATGAGGATGCTAATAGATGAATTGTAAGCGCATTTATTAGAAATAAAGGATGTATATAATTATGGGTAATTCACATAAGGAAAAGGAAATGTATAATGTTAATGTAACTGAAGTCCCCATGTATGTGAATCCACCATGTAATCAAATCCACAAATGTTAAATTCAATGTAAGGGTTTTTCTCACTTATGGGAAATCTCACGAATCATATTCCAGTTACATGGATGAATGCCCAAATTTCAAAAATTTGAACTCAACAGCATAGTCAAATGCCTCAATTTTAGGTAGATAAATTTTGAAACATATTAGAATCTAGGAACCCATACCCAAATGGAGATCCATGTAGGTGAATTGATTAAGGAGAACCAGGTATTAAAATTTATATATTTGAAGCACCACATATGGGATTCTATGAAACATCCAAATTACACATAGTTTATTTCAAAAATGTATGTAAAGTTAGACCAAGTAATTGGATTTGATCCCATGTAAGTAGATCCTAACATATTCAAAATCCACATACCTGAATTCCATAATGGGATTCATGTAAAGGAACTTGTATAAATTCTTGGTGAAAATGATAGTATTTCCATAATTATATAGTGAACATATTGATATAACTCGTGAGGGAAACTATGTATTTTAAAGGATAAAGGGTACGATTTTGGTTCCCTATAATCAAATCACTAGATATGGATGTGTTTTTTTACTCATATGAGAAAACTAGAACTCCAAAAAAATTTGAGTCTCATTATGTTGACATTTCACTTTGGATGGAGAGGAATGAGGAAACAAAATATGTATCCTTGAAAGGGGAATGTGAAATATCATATTTCATGTACATTCACATATCATCAAAAATCCATGAGGTATCCAGAATAATCCATCCCCTGTGCATAATTTAATATTATAGAAATTCATATTTCTTAAGAGATAGCTTATATCAGCACACTCTATAAAATCTGTTCATCTGTATAATAGTAGTTGAAAATATTCTAATTTCAAAAGCCTTATAAAAAAAACTATTGTGACTAAAATAAAATTTAATATGTTACATAATGTTTTATGTTATTTTCTTTATTTTTTCCCATTAACTCAATCATAATTATCGTCGCTAATTTTCATGATCTTCTCAGAGCATATATTTCAAAACCAAAATTATATACAAAAAAACAGTCAAAAAAATTCCCAAATAAGAATAATATCTAGAACATAAATAATATAAAGAAAACTATAAAATAAAAATCAATGTAAATGTATTTATTATCACCGAATTTGATAGGAAATGTTCTCATTCATGTTAGGTATGAATTTGGGAGTATAACCGTCCAATTAATATAAACCTGTAGGTGGGTAAGGACTTTAATAGACTAAATAGTAGTGATTTGAATGAAATTTATATGAGCTTTGAGTTTTCTAATACTTTGAGATAGGATGATGCTTCTATAGAGTGGTGTCGCCATACAGGAACTAAAAACCATGTGGTGGATGGGTAAATTACTATAATACCTTAATGAATGGTTCATTGAATGAAAATGACATGGGATTCGAGTTGGTGCATGCTTCAATAGAGGTGGTTTCTTTGATAGAGTGGTGTCACCACCTAATAAATGTAAATATAGAGGTGTGTCAAGGATTTTTAATATTCAAAAGTACTCTTCCATGATTCTTCCTCTTGTAATTTTTCACATTTATTTTTAAATGTTTTAAGAGAAATATATTTTTTCTTCATAATTCATCATCTATAAATAATAATATGAACATAAAATAATGATTCAAAAAATTGTTGTAAAAAATATAATGTTATAGGGAGACATTATACAATCCATCAAAAGAATAACATGAAAACAGTATACTAGAAAAGTTAAAAGATAACTCTTAGGCACCCATACTGTAATATATTACTTATTTTTCCATTTAACATGTTGATCTATATTATATTTGAGTCTAAAAAATATAAAAAACAAATAATTTTTAAATATAGATCTCTTTGGATTATAAAATATGAAATGATATTGTACTATCCAAATAAAATAAATCATACTAAAAGGATTGAGCTAAATATATATTGAATTAAATATGATGTGTTTATAAATATTCATCATCCTAATTATATTTTAATCTCATTAACATAGATAGATCTGGAGAACATTCTTTGTTTTATGAAAAGAGGAAAAAATGGAATATGTACCCTTGAAAGGTGAATGTGAATATGATCATAAATAATTATAGCAGGACTATGACCTGATGGTAAGGGAAACATTTTTATTCCTGGTAGGTATGAATTCTAGAGTGTAACCACCCAATAATTAAAAACCAATAGGTGGTGTAAGAGCTATCATATCCCAAAGAATGGTTCCTTGAGTGAAAATTCCATGGGAATCAAGTTCTCCAATTATTCAAGATATGTGGATGTTTTAAGATAGTGTCACCATCACTAATGAACTAGAAACTAAATTGTGAGAAAGAACTATAAAAGACCAAATAATGCTTCATTTAATTAAAATGGAATGGCCTATGATTTAGAGAATGCTTCCCGAGAGGTGGATGCTTTGATAGAGAGGTGTTACCACCTAAGAACTACAAACCAATATGTTCACAAAGGACACTTAATAGCCCAATGAACATTTCCTTGAGTATTTCCCTTAAAATTCTGAACACATTCGACAACCACCACTAAAGAGTAGGACTCAAGGTAGTGATATATGGGCTATTAATAGTCATTCAAAAATCTCTTGTATTGTAGTTCTTGAGTTGTGAAGCCTCTATCTCAAAGAATCTACCCCTATACATGCATATGCTAACTCAAAGTTCATGAAATTTTCATTAAAGTAAGTGTTATTTAGTATAATATAGTCCTTAATACACGACATTGTTTGTAGTTCTTTTGTTGTGACTCCTCTCTCTAGAATCATCAACCTCAATCAAAGAATTGGTGAACTCAATTCCCATGAAATTTTCATTCAAGGAACCATTATTTAGGCTATTTTAGTCCTTCAAACACCTCAAAGTTTTTACTTATTGGGTGGTCACACTACAAAATTCATAACTTCCATGAATAAAAATGTTTCCCTATAACTCAGGTAATGGTCTTTCAATCATTCTTTATGTTCTTATTCACATTCACCTTTAATGGGTGCATATTCATTTTTTTACCATTTTACATAAATAAAAAATGTTCTCTGAATATTTGCATGGTCATTAGATTAAAACATAATAATTTTTATGAAGATATAAAAACATGTCATCATAAATATAATATATATTTAGCACAATTATTTTGGAATGATGTATTTAATTTGGAGAGTGGAATAATATTTCATTTTTTGTGAGCCAACTGATTGATATTAATAAATTCTTAGTTTTTTATATTTTTTAGAGTCAAATATAATTTTGATCAACATGAATAAGGGAAAATAAGGAACAAATTATAGTATGGATATCTATGTGTTTTTTAACTTGTCTAGTATATTTTTTCAAGTTTTCCTTTTAATTCGCTGCATATGGTCTCCCTAAAACATTACCTTTTTTCATCTATTTTTTATAACATTAATTTATGTTCATATTATTTTTTATAGATTTTGGATCATGAATAACACATAGAGTTCCCTTAAAAAATCAAAATAAAGGTAAAAAATTAGAAGAGGAAGACTCAAGGTAGCATTATTTTTTCAATTAATAGTCATTCACAGACATATTTGTTTGTAGTTACTTGGTGGTGAAAAATCTTTCTCAATATATCCAACTCTCTTAAAGAATATTCGTACATTAAGTCCATATCATTCTCAATCAATATATCATTCATTAGAATATTACATTCTTTCACCCACCACATGTTTTGTAGTTCTAGAGTTGTGAAGCCTTTTTCTAGAAGTGTTATACTCTCTCAAAGTATTGGAGAAATCAATGCATGTGGTAGTTTCATTTAGGGTACCATTAATTAGGATATTATTGTCCTTCCCCAACCTCGAGGTTTGTATTTATTAAGTGACCACACTTCCAAAAGCATATATGAAATGAATATACATCTTTACCTTTGAAATAGGTGATAATCCAGGAATTACCATTTCTTTGACTTTTTTAGATATCTTCCAATTATTTATGTTCTTGAACTTATTCTTACATATATTTTTTTCAATTGTTTTTTCCCTCTATCATTTGGGTTTTCAAATGTAATGTTTTAGAAGCTCATGAAAAGTAGTATTGATAATTATGATTGAATTTAGGAAAAAATGATGAAAATAACATAAACCATGATCTAACAAGATTTATTTTCTTTTTAGCCTCAATTGATTTTTTATTTAGATGTATATCCAAATTAGACCATTTTTCAACTTCTTTTGTAGATATGCGAAAACTTTAAGGATTGTAATGATGTAGTTTTTCCCTTAAGAAATATAAATTTTTATAATCGTAAACTATGTATGGGGATTGGATCACTCTAGATGCCTCGTGTATTATTCATATAAATCCCAGACCCTAGTTACCTAGAGTCGATGCATTGTAAACTAAAATTGGAATGATCACAAGATACCAAGTCTCAAAATACCATTTATTTTAGTATATTTGGAAGTACTAGATACAAACAGAAGTTTCACATTACATTATAAAATGAATAAACAAAAACATTTTGTCCCCTTTGAATACAATCATATCTCTTAGACTATTCCATCAGGTTAATGGTAATATACTTCTTTACATCCTGGGAAAAAATAAAACAAAAAAAAGGGGTGATCTGAGATTCTTAGCAAGGATAACAATATAGCAGAAACTATTATAAATAAGCATTATCATTTAAGGAAAAGTATAAGACTAAAACAAAATCCTTTTAAACTTAATCTTCAACATAATATGGAAAATATAAATTAAATAATACCAATTACTAATTCAAATGGATATTCTACTAGTTTAATAATCACATGTAATATCAATAGCTAATTTCATAATGATAGAATGCATAATGTCGGACATCATAACCACATAGTCAAGGCCTCATGCCAAGACTACAAATAAGATTTTTTCAAGGCCTTATAGTAAGACACTAGATTATCTCATGAGACCTAAAAATGCGTTTAGGAGATATATCAGGCTCTACCTGTCACTTACTATGTCCAATGCATTCCTCAAATGGAAAGGTTGAAACATAACATAAAAATTCATATTAAAAATAGCATACAAAATATTAATACTTTAACCATAATCCATGAATGGTATAAAAATAACACTTCCATAGTCAAACATATCACAAAACCTTCAATAAAATATGGAAGATTATATCACAAAAAAATCAACTTCAAACATATGTAAAATCCATCAAATGATGTTGACATAGATAAAATCAAAACTATTTAAGAGAAATATCTCTTACTATTTTAAAATAATTTAAAAGTCACATAACTATAAAATAAAACATTTATTTTGAAAATATTATTAAAATATTATAAGGTAAGATTCTAAGCTGTTATAACGGCATAAAATATCCACTCCATCTATATAAGTTAAAAAACATTCTTACCTTAATTTGTCGAAAACGTCATAAAGTACCTTGATTGGAAAACAATGGAAAGATTCCTTTAAAAATATTTTATAAAAAGTCAAAAAATGGTATAAATAACTTTAACCCATATTCTAGGAAATATTAAGAATGTTTTGAAATACATTTTTAATAAAAACAAATGTGGTTGATAAATAAGTCCCAATATATACTTTTATAATAACAACTTTGGATAATAAAGAGATTGTAAAATTAACCCTTACCTTGTACTTTTCCTTTGTATAGGGTACGTTAACTTCATGTATAATAGTTAAATAATGGTTATTAAATTATACAATAACCACATACATAAATATGATATCATATATGATCTTTTAATATTTCTTTGTTAGTAATATTGCAGTAGTATCATTGTTTTGGGTGTTAAATGATTCGTTTTTGTTTATGTGTTTTGTTACGTAAGTCATATTTTTTATGGATATGATGTATTTAGTTCATATACAGAATGATATTATGTTCTTAAACATTATTTTTAACTCAATAAATGAAAATTATTCTTGAATGGTTATGATGGGGAATGAATATCATCTTATTCGGGGAGACGGTAATCCATACGTACGCATTAGCGACAATATCATTTTATTGATAGTGAAATTGTATATAATTGGATGGTATATTACAAATACAAAACAATTAAAATTTTATATTTATTATTTATATCAATTATACACATTATTATACCCATCAAAATAATCAAGTGTTGAATAAAAAACTACACCACGACGTGGAGACGGTAAGTCGTACGTATGTAAGTATGGTGACTTTGTCATTCATAGAATAGATAGAATAATGAATATGATTGTACCATATTTATAATAACATCACAGTATGTAAAAGGTGTTGTAGATATTATTTTGGTACGGAAACAACAAAGAAAGAGGAAGTGTAAGAAGAAAAGGACTTTGAAAGAGGTGATGAAATTATTATCTCTTCTTCGGGTGCTTCCTTTTGATTTGATAAATAGGGCTCCATTGGATGGATTTATGATAAAAATAATTCCTATAGGTTTATTTTATGGTAGTTAGGATGATATTTGAGTAGGGTTTGGCCAGAGAAATGGCTTTGGAGGTGTGATTTTGAGAGAAGGGGATGTACCCTTTTATAATAGAGTTGAAGGTCACTTTAGGAAAATCTTGAAATATTAATTTATTATAAAATCATTATCGGTTAATAATTAATAAAAATGGATTTATTTATAGGATAATGTGGTTCTGGGTCGAAACACTCTCAACTAATAGTTTTTATACAAGTTTAGGTCACCATATTAACCTTATCTTTTAGATTTAACTCTTAGTTAAATATTTAATCTTTTACAATGTCTTCTTATATTTTTATATTACATCGTTAATAAACTAACTATAAAATTACAATTTAATATCAAGTGGTTCATTAATTACACATATATCATTATATAAGTACTTTGTCTCAGCCTTTTATTTTTATGAATATTATATCATTTAAAAATATAGTATTTTTTTTAAAACTCATTTATGTTAATTTTGACACTATTTAGTATTTGGTTTTTGTGAAAGTCAAAAAAACTTGATTACTTAGAAATTAATACATTAAATAAATACTAAAATTTATGTTTAACCTATAAAATTAGTGTAATTCATAAAAATTCTCAATTTACATTTATTTAGATATTTATAATATTAATTATTTTAATCATTCATTAATAAGGTAATTAATACATCATCATTGTTTTAGAAATAAATTTAATTATCTAATGTCTAAAATTTATAAATAAAAAACCATTTTTTAGGAAATATTTTAATCATTCTAATGAATATTTATAGTTGATTTTATCTTATGTATAACCCTATATTAAAAATGTTTTAGCCATTAAAATTTGAATTTAACACTTTTAACTCTTCTTTAAATGAAATAATAATAAATGTCTTAACCTAATCCAAGTGGATCAAAGAGGATCATATTTTATTCCTAATGTTTATTTTTTTTAAACATCACTTATCCAACTGAATTGGGATATGTTTTAGGGTAATTATAATATCATGTTTAACTTTAATTACCTTATTTAGTTTTAACCGTGGTAAATGAAATTCAAAATTTATTACTCACCAAAAATTATTTCCATCCTATTAAACCAAATTATACTTACTGATGTAAACTGTTCCTATTGGATTTCTAGAATTCAATTCAAAAATGTGGTAAAATTATGTTTTATGCAAATTTTCCAATGCGCCTTGAAGGTGGGTAAAAGGCATTAAAAAGATCAATAAAATCTTATACTACTAATTTTTTTATAAAATGACTCCAATGAATTACATTGAACTTATATAGGTATTATGTATCTACATTCACTTAAAATAAATTTAAATAAAATAAATAATTATTTAAATAAAAAGTCAGTTTAAAACAATCACACAATGTTTTTCACTAATCATCAAAATTTGAAAGTTTTCAGAAAAATAAAAAAAATTCACCATGAGCTAATTTTAATATTAAGAATCCAAAAATGAAGTCCATTTTGAAAAATAAAATTTTTAAAATTTCAAAAATTTTGTATTACTATTCATAACGGCTAGTTTGATTGGTCGTGGTGTGCTAGAACTTAAATTTGCGTACAATGCAAGCTATTTCATTATTCAAAGAGAAGCGCATCGTGGAAGCTTGGGGCGTTACATTCTTCCCACCTTAAAATAATTTTGTTCTCGAAATTTCTAGAATACAACTGCATAAAAAGATCCGGGTGGTTCTTTATCATAAGTTCTTCAGGTTCCCACATTGCCTCTTCCATTTTATGGTTTATCCATAGAACTTTTACCAAACAGGTCATCCAGTTTCCCAACACTTGTTCTCTGGTATCAAGAATCTTGACAGGCTCTGCACAATAAGACAGATCGGGTTCCAGTTCTATTTCTTCATAGGTGAGTACATGCATTGGTCCAGGAATGTATTTTCTCAATAGTGATACGTGGAACACGTCATTAAATTTTGAGAGACTTGGAGGCATTGTCAAATTATAAGCTACAACTCCAATTCATTATAGAATTTAAAAAGGTTTGATGTACCTAGGACTAAATTTTACCTTCTTCCAGAATCGTATAACACCCTTCCATGGAGATACATTCAA
This sequence comes from Viscum album, assembly GCA_963277665.1. NCBI lineage: Eukaryota > Viridiplantae > Streptophyta > Magnoliopsida > Santalales > Viscaceae > Viscum > Viscum album. Next base: position 1,158,200,225 of record OY728125.1, read on the forward strand.
GAAAACCTGATCACCTACTTCAAATTCCAAATTCTTCCTTCAGTTATCTACATATCACTTTTTCCTACTTTGAGACGCTTTGATGTGGGTTTGGATAATCTTCACCTTTTCCATTATTTCCTCAACAAGTTCTGGGCCTACAAGTTTTACTTCACCAACATCATCCCAACAAGTTGGTGTGCGACATCTCTTTCCATATAATTCTTCATATGGTTCCATATGAATACTTTAATGGAATGTATTATTATAGTAAAATTCTAATTTCGGTAAAAAATGATCCCACATACCTTGAAAGTCAAGTTATCAAGATCTCAACATTTCATATAATGTTTAAATAGTAAATTCTGATTTTCTATCAGTTTGATGGTGGTAGGCAGTGCTCAAATGAAGTTCAGTGTCTAGGGAAATCTGGATACTTTTCTAGAATCTTGATGTGAAATGGGGATCATGATTGGAAACAATCGATAGGGGTACTCCATGAAGTCTTACAAATTCATTAATATATAGTCTTGATAAACTTTCCAGTGGTAAATCTTATCTTATAGAAAGAAAATGTTATGACTTGGTAAGATGATCAACAATGAACCATGTTACATAATTCCATCTAGGAGACTTTGGTAGTCCCATGAAAAATTCCATCATAATATCATCCCATTTCCACTCAGGTATGGGAAGAGGTTGCATTACTCCTCTAGGATGTTGTCTTCCAGCCTTCACCTATTGACAAACCATACATCTTGACACATAATCAGCAATCTCCCTCTTCATTTTGTCCCACCAAAAATGTTCCTTCAAATCTCTATTCATATTATTTCTACACTAAAATAAAAAATAGCACATTAAAGGGGGTTATTTATATGGGGTTATGCAAAAACCCCTCTAAATTCAGTTTCTGTAACATTGGAGTGGGTTCTTCACAACCCCCTCTAATTATTGAATTTAGAGGGGGTTATGAACCCCCTCTAAAATCATTTTCTATAAAAATTAGTGGGGGAATTATATACAACCCTCGTTAATCATTTAATTTGGATGGGGTTATGGACCCCCTCTAATTGAACCCCCTCTAAATGTTTTAACATTATTTTTTTAATATCCAGGTTTAATATTAGAGGGGATTGAAACCCCACTATTATATCATAAATTAGAGGGGGGTTGAGAACCCCTTCTAACGTCTTAAATTATACGGGGTTAAAAACCACCATCTAATTTCTTAAATTATAGGGGGTTCAAAACCCCCTCTAATGTATTTAAATTAGAGGGGGTTGAAAACCCCCTCTAATGACTTAAATTAGAGGGGGTTCAAAACCCCTTCTAATGTCTTTAAATTAGAGGGGGTTCAACACCCCCTATAATTTAATAGATTGCTTGGGGTTGTGAGCTGCCATTAATTATTTTAAATTAAACTTCTATAATATATATATATATATACACATACATACACACATACATACATACATACATACATACATACATACATACATACATACATACATACAAACATAAATATATTATTAAAACACAATATATAAAAGTATTTAAATACATTATATGAACATATTATATAAAATATTTATATGAGTTTATTTAAAAGTATTTATATTTATACATAAATACGTATAATATTGTGTACATTAATATTTATTTATTTTCATAAATTGTAATTCATATAATATTTAAGTATACATATGTATAAATTATATTTCATATAACATTGATTATATATAATACACATATTAATTATATATAATATAAAATTCTATCTCATATAACATTTTATAAATATTTATATAAATCATATTTTATAAAATAACAATTATATATAACATAAATATTTTTATAAATTTTATATCATATAATAATTATTATATATTAATTGTATATAATATTATACTATTTTTACAAATAAATATATAATAATGTAAATAATAATAAATATATGTATTGAAATACATTATATAAATATATTTTAAGACCTTATATAAATATAATAAGTAAATACTTATATATATTCTTTAAATAAACATGTATATAATATATAAAAATGTATTTAAGTATATAAATAATTTAAATAAATATATAATATAAATGTATTTAGTATAATATATTTATGATATAAATCATAAAATAAATATACAGTATTTATAAAACAAGTATATAATTTTTATAGTTTAAAAAATGGGTGTAATAATAATAATAATTAATAATTAATAATATTGTTATTATAATACACACATAAAAAAAACACACACACACACATATAAGTATATAAAAATAATTAAATAAAAATATATTATAATTATATTATATATACAAATATTGAAAAAATACGTAAAAAAGCATAAATAAGTATAGATGTATTTATAAATATAAATTTATATATGTAAATATAATTATTTAATTATATTATATGAAGAAACATATATATAATATATAGATATGTATTTAAGTATATAAATAATTCATATAAATATATTTATAAATATATATAAACATATATATAGTTTATATGTATTTGTAGATAGGTTATTATTTAAATGTATTGAAATATATTATCTGAATAATATTTTTTTAAATAGATAAACACATATCTATATAAATATAAACATCAATACTAATATTCCAAAAAACAAAGTGTCATAGTGGTACCAGATAGGTGTTTCGAGGCGTAGAGGCTTGATGGTTTGGGTTCAAATCCCACTACCAGTTGAATTCTTTTATGCGAGAGGGGGTGAGTGAATTGGGAACATGAGGGGTGCCAGGAACAGAAAGGGGGTTGGGGGAAATGGGGAACTAGAGGGGCATTGGGAAATGGCAGGAACTAGAGTGGGGTGTGGGAAATAGGGAACAGGGGGATGGGCACTGTAAATTAATGGGAGGGACTGGGTGCTGGAAAAGAATAGTATAGAGGGGATAAGAAAGGGGTGGGGGCGGGACGACCTATAAAAAGTGGGGGAATATGACCTAGGAAAGGTTGGGGGATGAGGTGGGGGACGGGATGAAAAAATATAAAAAAAGGGCAGTATGAGGTGGGGCCATTGGGTAAGGACAAAAAAAAATAAAAAAAAGAAATCATTAGGGGCGGTTAAACTACCCCTAAAGTAAACCTCATTAGGGGTGGTTTAAATTTCCTCTAACACAATACATTAGTGGCAGTTCTGAATATAACCACCACTAATGCAAGAATTTTTAACGAATTTAAACCAAAATTAGAGGGGGTTTAACCCCCTATAATGTATCCTCCACTAAAATCTCTATGATTTTACCAGCGGTTCCTCAAAACCAACTCCAATGATAGTAGGAATCCACATTAGAGTTGGTTCCTCACAACCACCGATAATGTCTTTAGAAGGGGTTATAACCCCTTTTAATGTCAAAAATTACCCCCTCTATTGTAGTCATTTTTTTGTAGTGCTATCAGGGTGTATAAAGAAATTGAATCTATGAGCATCATCCAACAATTCCCTTTTTAGATTATATATGTCAGGAACAGAAAGCTTCTTCCCAAATTTCAAAATTTCATCTTCATATATGAAGTCGATCAATCTCCCATCATTCATAGATTTAATTTTCTTTTGAAAATCCTCATCATCATTATGGGAACTTTTTATCATTTCTATTAAATATGGTTTAGCAACCATTTGAAAAAGTATTGATTTTTCACCTTCCCTGATTATTCCCATATCCATATTTACTATATCCATGATCATATTATAACTTTAAACTCTCATATTGTTCAAAACTCCATGATCCTTTCTGCTGAAATAACCTTCCACCTTATTTTCCTTCCTCGGGTGGTAGTGTATTGTGAAATCTTAATCCTTGTGTAGTTAGATCCATCACATATTCCTCGTTTTGAGTTCTTTTTGTGAGATAATATACATCAAACTCTTGTTATCTGTATAAATCTCACATTTTCTACAATAGAGATAATGTCTCCATATCATTAGAGCAAAGATTACAGCTGCTAACTCAAGATAATGAGTGAGACAATTTTTTCATGAATTTTTATCTTTCATAATATATAGGCAATAACCCTGTCATTCTACATAAGGATATAAACAAGTCCTTTTTTAAAGCATTACTATAAATAACAAACCAATCATTCCCCAATGGTAGAGTCAAGATAGGAGCATTGACTAATATTCTTTTCAATTCTTCAAAACATCATTCACACTCTTTTATCCAAACAAATGTAACTCCTTTATGTGTGAGCTTGGTTAATGGGTTAGTCAATATGAAAAATTTTGGATGAAATGATGATAATAACATGCTAAACCAATAAAACTTCGTACCTCGGTTATACTTGTGGTGCTGGTCATTCTTGGATTGACATGGTTTTTAAAGGATCGATAGAGATTCCATCCTTAGAGACAATATGTCCATGAAAATAAATTTCCTGAATCTAGAATTCACACTTGTTAAACATCCCATATAATGCATTTCATCTATTGGTTTTCATAATAGAGCGCAAGTGATTTTCATGATCTTCGTAGATTTTTTAGTATACCAAGATATCATCAATAAATACCACTAAAAATTCATCAAGATATTCCTTGAAAAATCTATTCATTATATCCATGAAAAACAAGGGTGCATTAGTCAGTCCAAAAGTCATTACTGTAAACTCGTAATTCACGTACCTAGTTTGAAATGTTGTTTTCAAAATGTCTTCCTTATTCACACATAATTGAGGATATCCAAATCAAATGTCAATCTTTGAAAAATATTGAGCTCCATGAAGTTGATCAAATAAATCATCAATGCGAGGTAGGGGATACTTGTTCATTATTGTTATATCATTGATCTTCCTATAGTCAATGAACATCCTCATAGATCCATCTTTCTTATTAACAAAACGAATAGTGGATCCCCATGGAGAAACACTAGGGTGAATAAATACATTATTACTCAATACCTCTAGTTGTTTATTTGGTTCCACTAATTACAAAGTGGTCATTCTATAAGGGGTCTTTGATATGGGCATTGAACCAGGAATTAAATCAATGCAAATCTCAATTTCTTGTTCTGGAAGTTGTCCAGGTAAATCCTCTGGAAACACATCAACATATTATTGAAGTGTAGATATGTCTTCTATTTGAACATTCCTTTCTTCACCCCTGGTTATTTCACTCTCTTCCTCCCCAAAAATTTTATTTTGTAGAGCTATTAGGGGTGGATCAAGATAAGAATCATATGGTGACATTTCTTCTCTAAAGATATGGTATTCCTTATCTTTATAAAAAAAATTAACCTCCTTTTTCTCACAATAAATTTTCGCATCATGGTCTGAAAGGCAATACTTTCCGATGATTATATCAAATTAAATCATGGGTATGATGATGAGATCAGAAAATAAAGCACATTTATTTTCCCTAATAGGAACTGATTCACAAAACATTGTTGTAATGATACTTTCCTTAGGAGTTTTGACGGACAACTCCCCAGTTAAATCCAATTGTAAATAACTAATTTTCTTAGCAAACTGGGAATACATGAAATAATACGATGATCCGGAATAAAATAAAGCATTGGCTAGATTTGAGGCAACCATTAATGTACCTGCCACCATGTCATTAGGATTTTCAACATTAGAAGTAGTGATCGAATAATCTTGGCTTTTCTCCCTTGGAATTTTTTGAGTTAAGTTTCCTTGGAGATTTGGAAATTCATTTGCATAATTCCCATTTATCTACAATTGTAGAATTACACATTAACATATTCATTCTTTCCCTAGTAATCACATGCTTGGTGGCCTTTTTCACCACACTTGTAACAAACTATCATTCCTTTTAGGAAAGTACCATGGTGTTTCATCCCACATTTTTTGGAGGATAGAAATTCAACTTTTCCATTATTCCCCTTATTTCCATTTCCAGAGTGTTCAGCAGATCTCTTCTTCTAATTCTTTTCTTTAATGTCATAAGACAAAGAGAATTCCTTTTCTATCTTGATAGAACATCATAATATATCTTGATATAACAAGAAGAATTGTGAGACTAATTATTGATAGATAAATTGTTTTAACCCATCAAGGAATTGATCAATCATACTCCTTAGGTTACATATATAATCTGCAATATTCCTTGATAACCTTTTAAAGTTAGCCTCATAATTTGTGACATTATCATCCTTCTTTTCCCATATACTTAGGAATTGTCTTTTCATATCCTCTCGATGGTCACGAGGAAAGTATTTTTCTAATAAAATATCTTTAAACTCCCTCCATTCCATAGTTTATACTTATTTATCCTCCTTTGGGTTTTGAATTAATGACCACCATTGATCTTCATCTCTTGTGAGGTGATAAACTGCCATGAAAACATTTTTTCTTTCACTACTCCCCCAATCATGAAATATTTTCTCTACGGGATTTATCCATTTCTCAGCTAAAAATGGATTTGTTGTCCCATTTAATTGTGGTGGTTGATTCTTCATGAAGCAGTCTAACATTGATCCTCCGTGTTGTAGATCAGGGTGCTCCATACGGGTAAGGTTATTATTCATAACCTGAGTGAGCTGTCCCAGTATGGTTATAAGCTTTTCATCACCAATTTCATCATTATCTCCACTGTAATAATCTTGAGTATAAGGGAAATACCAACATGAATTACATGTCTTCATACGATTTCCATTCCTTCCACTATGCTCTAATTCTAAACAATGTCATACACTTGGTCTGTTTATAAATCGCAATTCTTAATTCTAAACTTGAAAAAACACATAACATAAATTGAATATTTTATGCTTATAATCCATAATCATAAAAACATTTTATTTGAAGAATTATTTACTCATAAATCTTTCATAATGGTTTGTAATAAAAATGTGAATTATCCTAAGCATATCCTCTAGGAGTGTTGTAACCAAGAGTGCAACAAGGCTCGTCATCTTGAAAAGGGGTATTTATCTTAAAGAGTTTTATTAATTATTTTCAACTATGTCAACATAATTTATTGGATATTAATCTTGATTGAGGTTGATTTACTATAAGACAATCTTCCATATTGTATTGAATGAGTTATTATATCTTTGACTATGGATGTGCTATTTTTATATCATTTATGGTTTATGTTTAATGTATTAAAATTTAATATTCTAGTTTTAATATGAATGTTTATGTAATGTTTTATCCTTTTTATATGAGGAATGCATTCAACTTAGTAAGTGATGGGTAGATCCCGCTATAGCTCCTCTATGCATCGGTAGGTATCATGATACAAACTAGTGTCTTGGCATAAGGTCTCAAAAAAACATATTTTTTGTTTTGAAATGATACCTTGACTATGTGGTTATTATGTCCAACATTATGCATTCCATCATTATGAAATTGGTTGTTGATATTACATGTGATTATTTGACTAGTAGAATATCCATGTGAATAAGTAAATGGAATTATTTGATTTAGATTTGCCATATTATGCTGAATTTTATATTTAAAAGGATTTTGTTTTAGTCTTATAAATTGTATTAAAGGTTTATGCTTATTTATGATAGTTTCCAATATATTTTTATACTTACTGATCATCTGAGATCACCCATTTCTATGTTTTATTTTTTCCAGGATGTGAAGAAGTATATTACGATTAACCTGTAGAAATAGGCTAAGGGATATGAGTGTGTTCAAAGGGGACACAATGTTTTAGTTTTTCCATTTTAGGATGTAATGTAAATCTTATGTATGTATCTAGTACTTCCAAGGATACTAAACTAATCGGTATTTCTGGATTTTATCCCTTGTGATCATGATAATTTTATGTAATAATGAACTGACTATGGGTAACTAGGGTTGGGGTGTTACATTAATCCTATATTTTGATATCATTCATTATTCTATCGAGTCAAAAATCCTTTTTGAGATTTATTTGTTTTCATGTGATCATCCAACTTTCCTAAGACCTAGAGACATTTTAACCTAACAAGAAATCCCTCGGGAATAATTTTGATTTATATCTTTACGCGGTTCCTTGAAAGCCTATAGTAAGTGACATGTTCTTCAGGTATTTGTTGAATGCTATTCACATTTGTACCTTGATAATGAGTGGAGAAATTCGATGTAAGGTAAATTGGAAACGTAATTTGTTTTAATAATGAATTTATAAATATAAATGGATGAATTAATAGATTTGTTTAATTCAAAGTAGAAAATTTAAAATACTAGATTATTTTTTTCTAAAAATTGAGTAGTTGATGAATTTTCCTATGTGATTGTTGAATATTTAATTTCCAATTTTATTAATTATTTTTATTTAAATTGAATTTAAATCATGGTAAGGTGATCATCCTTTGTATTATGTTGATATTAAATCCTAGAGTACAAGTTTGAATTCATGTCTGGGGGATTTGATATGTGCATTTATTACATTCATTTTTCATATTTAAATGCGTCACTTTTTGTTTAAATGATTAAATTTGGACTATATATTTAATATATTTGTTCATATTTTGTAGGATGTAACAATAATAATGGAAACGGGAAATATAATCTAAAATTAAAATGTATTACACTTAAATATGTCCTCCCATTATTTTGGATGCATATATAATACTCCAAAGGATCAAAACTAAAGAACTGAGGAGAAACGGAATTTCCAGAGTTGGAAACACAAGATTCATGATGTGAAAACACTAAAGTACATGAAAAATACATGGAGTGAGACAATTATAGGACATGAATAAAATAAAAGTAGGGGCCAATAATTTCACGTCATTTCATGTAATTTCACATCATGAAAGTCCCTATACATACCAAGATATGAATGTTTTGATGGGATTTTCATTGCAGACCTAAAATATAATACCCAGAACACCTCTCAACACCTAGGGAGGAACCATACTTAATTATAGTATAAATTGACGAAAACATTAATGAAACTTATTCACTCTAGAGTTATATAAAAAGAGAGGTATACTGCTGGTGCTTGGGGGGGATTCTAGAGACCAAATCTTTGGGCGGAAGTCGCACTATGCATGGTCCTCACCATTTTTCATATCCGCCTTTTATTATGATTTCTTTATCATGATTTTGTAATCCTTACCCCCTCATCACTTGTATTAGGGATCATACCTACCTTGTTCTAGGGTAATGTGCCTGAATGGGAAAGGTTCTTTTCCATTAATTTATTTATTTTTGTTTATGTATTTGGTTTATGAAAATTTAATTATCTATTTACAATATTTTTTTAATAATAAATATTGATTGATAAATTTGAAATTAAAATTTTAATTGAACAATTGGTTACCCTAAATTAAGAATATCTCTAGTCACATTTATGGTAACCAAGTTTAAAATGGGTATCGATACAAACTAGATTCAACAGTGTTTTCAACTACCTAAACATAAGAAAATTGTGATTTCCACATTGAGGAAGGGATTATATGATAAATGGATAAATCTCACCTCAACTCTAACATTGAATATGAATTAATTAATTTAATATATGAATCTAGTTTCACCTTAACCCTAAAATCTACAAAACCATTAAACACTTTCAAAACCAAATTTCAAAATAACTGATCTTTCTTTATCTCTCAATTTATATCTCACCTTCAAAAAATTATTCTTTCATTAATTTTTCTTTAAATTAAATAAATCATTTTATATTATAAAACTAAAATTTATAACTATGTTTTATAGTGGGTTCATCCTTATCTTGCTGCATATTACATTTTAATTAATTAGCTACACTAGTCTGAGTTTTATAAATTTCATATTTTGATTGGCCTCTTACAGAATAAACAACACCCCATAGGGTTTTTCAAAATTGGTGTCATTGTTGGGGATAGAACCTAGGTCACCTGGAGGAAAGACAGGAATACTTATGAAAAATAGAGAAAGTGAAGAGATTAATTCCATAAAATGAGATACATTTATGAATCTTTTCCAAGATAAGTATTTTCCTAAGGTTGTTCGACTTAGGTTGGAAAATAAATTCTTGTAATTGATCCAAAAGGATGAAGATTAAATGGTCAAAATTAAATTAAAATTCACTCATTTGGAAAGGTATAGTCCAAATTGTATTCAGGATATTGATATTAAAATTATTTGGTTTTACTCTATATTGAGGCCAAGATATCAAGGGGAATTTTCTTCCCATGAATTTAAAAATTGTGAGAAACATGTTCAATGTTTTGAGATAATAGAAATAGAGTTTTCTTATGATCATGTATTCCATGATAATAATAAGAACAAAACTTCTAGATGTAATGAAGTATGTAAGAATTCACCAAAGAAATTGGAAGGTAAGACAATCTAGTTTCCAGGTTGGGATATGTGTGGTAAAAATCACCATACAAAATATTTTTTGAAATCTAGGAAGTGTCTCTAATGTGGTATGTTTGTAAATTTATCTTGTGACTATAAATAAAATTATCATATAATTAATTAAAAATTGATGGTATTATGCTTTAATTGTAATGAGATGGAGCATTATGTGAGTACTTGTCCAAAGACAGGAATAAAGGATGGAAATCGTCAAGAACAAAAATTGAAAGGTGTGGCTAAATCATTTATATGTACTTTGAAAATGATGGGCCATAAAATTTAGTTGTAACATGTACAATACTTGTTTATTTATATTTTTTTACTCTGTTTTTTGATACGGGGTCTATATATTCTTTTATTTCTATAATTTTTTTTGGTAAAATGAAAATATCACCACAATAAATGAAGTAAGTACTTTCAGTAAAAACATATATGGTAGTTATATGGATACCAGAATTTAAAATGATATTCTTGTTATCATATGTGGAAGGTTTTCCCCTAAAAACCCTATTATCTTACTCATTATATAATTTTATGTTATTTTGGTTATGGATTGGATTTATATTTTTCATTTTAAGATTAGTTTTAGAGCCAAAGAAGTTTTTTTTTGAAATAATTTTTCATTTATATATAAGAATTAATTCATACCTTTGATAACATATCAATAATATGATAAACTAATAAAATATTTAAAATAAATATTCCTTGATCATATTGTTGAAAATAATGGAATTGTTTATATAATGGTGTGTTATAGGTAAAATAATATCTAGATGTTTTTTTGGATGAGTTTCTTGGTATTATACCTAATCATGAAGGGGAATTTTCTATTGACATGGTGCATGATTCTAGTAAAATTTCCATACCCCCTTATCAAATGGATCCGATATGAATTCTATAATTGAAGATGATATTATAGGATTTTTTTGATAAAGGTTTCATTTTTTATATTACATCACCATAGAGTAATCATATTTTTTTTAAAAAAATTACATATAGTTACTTGAGGATTTATATTGATAATAGAGTATTGAATAAAATTAATGTTAATAATAAGTATCCATCACCTCATATCAATGACTTTTTTGATCAAATCCATATAGCTCATAATTATTTGAAGGTAGATCTCAGATCTAGTGAGGAACCCCCAATTTTAGGTTTGTCACCTTTATTTTATGTATTTTGAGCTAATATAATACTAATGTTGTGTTTTGGGAGATTTTGAGAGGCTTTGGTGGGTTTGGGATTGTTTTTAAGGGTTCATGGTTTGATCATGGTTAGTTAAAACCATGAACCATCTCTTGGAAACCATGTAACATGGTTTAGAAATCACTGGGTAGGTGCACGGTTGGCACACGATTTGGCCAAACCATGTGAAGTCCCATATGAAATCATGTAAAGGTAAAAAATTTAAGAAAGCATGGTTGTTTCATGGTTTGTCTAACTATGTGAGCCAAACATGTGAGGTGTGGCCTTGTGATAGAATCACTTCATGGTTGGCACACTTTTTTCCAACCCATGCAGCTTCCTAGCTTGTCTATTGATATGTGAGTGGTTGGTGCATAGTTTGAAAAATCGTGCAACTGAACTATGGATGAGTATTAATTAATCTGAAAATGATATTTTAACATGGTTTAAGGCCCCCCACCCATCATATATTCCCATACATCCAGGTTTTCAAACTCCCCTTCCCCCCAAAGTTCCTTTGGTGATTTCCTTTGATCCAAATTCTTCTTTTGGAAAATCAAAGTTCATTGGAGATCCATATTCAACGGTAATTCATTTTTTTCTCTATATCTCTCTCTTCAGATCCTCTCTTTTTATCTCACCCAGTTTTTTATATATAGTCTCTCATGGATAGATCCATATTTTTTGTTGAATATCACGATGAGATCTTTTTGGATATATTGAAGTAATGAAAATCTATGGCTGAATCAAGAAGGTAATAGCACCATTATTTGTTTTTTGTAACCCATTAAGAGGTAGGTAACTTCTCTCTCTTATCCACATTTCTAAAACTTAAATTATTAGTTTTAAATAATTTTTTTGATTAATTTTTTTTAAAAAACCTTATGTAATTCTTGATGGAGGCCCCTTTTTGGTTATGACTTTAGGAATTTTGGGAAATTGGATGGCTTTCAGAAAACCCTCCTTATTGATAATTTTAAAATGATTGTTTTAATATTATTGTATTTTTTGATGAAAAAATTAGATTGATGAAACTTTTCAATAAATAATTGGTTTTGAAAGAAATATAATTTTTAATATATGGTTTTTGTGAGTTAATTATTCATGTGTGACCATGGATAAGGGGAACATGACATTGGGGAACCTAGTTTTTTGTCACCAAGTGACAACATGGTGGATCAAAAAGAGACCACTCATGAGAATTGAACTATCACTTGAAATTAATGGTTTTGTGTGTTTATGTGGAAACATGGTAAAAGTAATACCAAATTATGATAAATGGTTTAAAGAAATTGTTTATTGTTTTCTATGGAACTATTTATAATTTTAATTTAAATTTCTCTAATAATTTTTTCTACGTTGTTTTATATAAATGTGTTAACTTGTTCATGTATATGTGGAATGAGTTTAGAAGTATTTGGGGAATTCCTACTGATTTTATACTCACATCCCTCTTGGGAACCTCGGTGAATTTAAAGATAACATATACTCAGATATAATAAAGGGGATGATATCTTATTTATCGGGTGATGCATCTTGATACTGTGGTAGTGATGGTGGGTTGGATCTTAGAGATGGTTATGATGGTACTTGGGATCATGTCACATTATATATTTGTGTCATGTTTTCTTTTAGGTTTTTTCATTTGATATTCCATGTTTCATTGTTACTATGATAGATAGTGGTATAAAACATGATCATGATAAATTTAACCATAAAAATATATAAGTATGTGATTGATTAAAGGACCATTAATTTATCAATAATACAAGTAAATGGATACTATTTTTGTTCCAAAATCCTTTTCCTAGAGTTAAGGAATTCTTTTACTATCGAGATAAATCACTCATGAAAATATACTTACTTTATTTCCTTAAATGTCATAAGAATAATATCATCCTTGGTATATTCTTTGATCTATCTCCAAATCATTTCTTACATCTAGATATGGATATTAAACATGATTTTTTATGATTGAAGAACTTTTATCAAAATATCCTTAAGTCATTACATCTACCAAAAGAAAAAAATTTATCACATGTTATCCAATATGATAAATCATACTTCGTCTCCAAAAAATAATATCCAATGATGAAGTTAATCCAATCCATAAGAATATAACCTTATCGCTCATCGAAAATTTTATTGATAATATTCAAAATTATGAAAATCTGTGAATAAAGTCACTAAATAAAATTTTCATTAATCCCCTATAATGTAGTTCCTAATGTCACGTGTAAATATAATTTTCACATATTCTATTAAAATATGGTAAAAACATGAATCACCATAAAACATTAATGAAAACATGTATGCTTTCAATAATTAATTTTCCCATTATTCCATAAATAAAATATCATATTATCAAATGTATTTCAAAAATACCAAAAATGTTGTAAACTCCATCATAAAAAACTTTTTCATCAAATTGCTTTCCATTTTCCTGATCACTAATAATATCATAGAAACATCTCTTTATCATTATTATCACAACCATAAGAACATATTTATGGTTATCTTCCACAAATCATGTGTCTTCCAAAAGATCAACTTTCCACAACATCACTTATTTTGGTTAAAGGTGTTATTCATCACATGCTTTCAAATCCTTAATGAAGAATTATTGTAGTATAATACTTATATTTCACATAATTATTATAAAAATTACCATTGATAAAATACTTTTCAAACATAATTCCGGAATCTGAATACATAAGTATGTATTCATTACACTCTATTCATAAACCATTAACAACACTTCATCATCATATTCCTTAATACCTCCTTCCTTTTATATGTCCTTTTTAGTCTCTCCACCATAAATAGTATAACCATTACTCATAAAACATTTCTGATTATCTTCAAAAAAAATCCTCATTGGATATCAATTTACATACTGCCCATAATTTACATATTTAAAACATTCAGCCATATTTGATACCTTAGGGAAACCAGTATTATCATCCATTTTATTAACCAAAAATTTAATTTTACATTGGAAATTACTTTATTTGTGTTCTTCTTTTTCTACACCCAAAACATCTCTTTATTCCTCTAAGATATCCACTTTAGTGATTCTTCTCACTTTCTCAACATATAAGAAATTGAATTTTATTTCCTCCATGGTTTCCACCTCCAAGTCTCTCAGTAAACTCTATATTTATCTTATTTTTTCAGATCGATAGTTGGTTATGGTTCATGATGTTTATCATGTATTGTGATAACTAATTTGGTATAATCATAATATCTTTCACCCTAGTCATCATTACATTTGGTTTCTCATGAACACATTTTCTATTGCATTCAAAGTTAACCCGGTTCTTACTGGTTCACTCCATTGACTAAAATAAAAAAATAATATGTTAAAGTCAAACTATAATAATCATAGTGAGTTATCATGTAAAAATGAAATATTATTAAAAGTGTTTATAAATTATAAAACCTTTTTATCAAACTTCATGTCATCAATTTTAACTTAGGTTATCCATGGTCATTACCAAATCTATATGATGCCATCCTATACTTTGACTTGTCATCAAAGTTAATAATAGGTTTATATTAACTAATCTATGATTTCATAAATATAGTTCTTAAGGTTTCTAATAAACTTTCTCTAATACCAACTATAAATACCCTGACCATAGTAGCCTAGAGTAAGTGGTTACATTATTACATTAGCATAAAATATAAGTAATCATATCCCAAAGGATAGAATAGTTTAGTAGTATTGGTAAACTACATGCATACTTAAAATACACATTACATTTTAAAACATAAAATACAAAAATAATTTTATTTGAGAATTACATTATTCCCCTTAGTGTATACATGTATATCAATCACAAAAAACTTCCACATATCATGGGGAAATTAAAACATAATAAAGGGGTTTAGATAAAGTGCCTGGTAAGGGTAAGTATGAAAAATAATATATGAATAAATAAGTAATAGACAATATAATATGGTAAATAACTAAAACATGTGACATTTAATCATTAACATAAGTATAATATGGCAGGAATACAAGATTATCAAATAATCTCATATAAATAATCACATGATTATAAAAAATAACCATGAGTATTTTACTAATATAATAATCACATGGAATATCAATAACTAATATCATAATGAGGAAATGAATAATTTGGGACATCTAAAACATACAATCGAGGCCCCATCAAAGACATTTGGAAATATTTTCCAGGCTATGTGCTATGGAATCTTAAAATTAATGGGTAAGGCCTCAGCCAAAACCTAGTCTAGTTTGTCTCATGAGACGTACTAATGTATCAAGGGGGTATAGTGGGATTTTCATGTCACTTACTAAGTCTAATATGTTCTTAAATTAAATAAATAATACAATAGAATCAAAATGCCTTAAAAAATCAAAAAGAGTCGTTATTCGAAATTCACATTACATTTTAAAACATAAAATACGCAAATAATTTTATTTGATAATGACAATATTCCCCGTAGAGTAATCCTGCATATCAATCACAAAACACTTCCTCGTATCATGGGGGAAAATGAAAAATAATAAAGGGGTGAGATCAAGTTCTCGATAATGGTAATCATATAGAAGAATACATGAATAAATAAGGAATACACAATATAGAAAGGTAAATAATTAAAACATATGACATTTAGTCAATATCCTAAGCAGAATATGGTAGGAATAAAATATTATCAAATAATCCCATATAAATAATCACATGATAATAAAACTTAACCATTAATATTATACTAATAGAATAATCTCATGTAATATCAATAACTAATCTCATAATGAGGAAATGCATAATTTAGTACATCTGAAACTTACTATCGAGGCCTCATCCAAGACATATAGAAATATTTTCCAGGCCATGTGTCATGGAATCTAAAAATTAACGTGTAATGCCTCAGCCGAAACCCAATCTAGTTTGTCTCATGAGACCTACCGATGTATCTAGGGGATATAGCAGGCCATACCTGCCACAAAATAAGTCCAATTTATTCTTCCAATAAATAAATAATACATTTGAAACAATGTACCATAAAAAATTGACATGCGCATGTACTGGAAAAACTAGACATATGAAAAATCAATACTTCCCCAGTAAAACTAATCATAAACAATCTAAAGGAATATGATGAATGGTATTCTTAGATTAAATACTCATCAAAATAATAAATAAAGGATGTTATCATAGATGAAAATACATTAAATATATAATTGTAATATTTTTTTGAGGAAAATACCCTTTTTACATTGAAAATAATTTTTAAAATATAAAAATTTCACACGTAATAAAGAAATAATTTTCTTTGAAAATCACCATATAAACTTTTAAATGAGGATTCAAATATTTAAGGTGATATTATGGCATGAAATTCCATTCATGTTGTATAATTTAAAAAAACATTCTTTTCACATTTTCATAAGAAAACTCATAAAGTACCTTTCTTGGAAAATGATGGAAAGATTCCATTTAAAACATTTTGTAAAAAGTAAAAATAAGGATAAAAATGAAATTAAATAATAATTATTGAATATTAAAATCATTTTTTAAAACATTTTTAGAAAACATGTACATGGAAGATAAATATCTCCCAATAAAGACATAAACATAAACAATCTCAAATAATGATGAGATTATGAATTAACCCTTTCCACTTGGGTATCTTATGAATCATAAGACCCAAAAAGAAAATAACTACAAATGAAACATTAGATACCATGAATTCAAATTTTTTATGATATAATATATAAAATGGATATTACATACACCACACAAAAGAAATAAGCGTGAATATGGCATATGCCTCACGGAAGTAGAAGTGAGACGAGATACCCTCACCTAAAATTTGACTTCCTTAAAAGATATTAAAATATCCTTTATAATTTTTTTAAACATGTTATTATTTTATAACAAAACATATTCACATTTATAACATCTTATATGATCCTTTTATATCATCACACCACTTATTCATTAGTAATATTTCATTATTTTCAATGTTTTGGATGTTAATTACCTTGTTTTCTCATGTTTGTTTTTTTATGAAAGTCCTAGTTATATTTCATATAAAATAAATCCAAAACCTATAAAATGATATTAATGTTATAAATATAATATTTAATCATTAAATACATTTTTATAACCATTCTTTAATGTTGATCGTAAAAAATGAATTGCATTGCTTCGTTGACATGGTAAGTTGTACATGCACACAAGAGATGATAACATTTCTAAATGGTTGAAAAGGTAAGTAAGTGGATGGTATAGTAATTTTCCAGAATAAACATCATGAAATAATGATCATATATATCCATTATTTCCATCATTATATACATTAATGTAAATTGGTGATGAAAATCAAATTACAATACTACGTAGAGATGATTAGTCAAGCGTACGCACGTGTGGTGAGTTTGCTTTTCAAAGGATGGATAGAAGGTAGAATAAGGTTGTTTCAAAATCAAAGTAACATCCCAATATATATATGATACTAGATTTATTATTTTAAGATAGAAAAAATACATGAAAAAGTATTAGAAGAAAAAATAAACTTGGAAGTATCTATAAAGATGATATCCTCTTCTTGGGTGAACTTCCTTTAGATCTCTTATTAAAGACACTATGTTTAGTCTTTTGAGAATCCCAAGGCCTCCAAAAATTAGATAATTAAGTTGGGAATTTAAATTGGAATTTTTTGGTCAATCTATATGTCTCAATTTGGCATAAATATGTGAAGGAAAGTGTGCCCTTTTATAATTGTGGTGAGGCCGACTTTTGGAATTTTACAAAATATTAAATTGTTATAAGTTATTTTTAAAATTAAAATGCCATTTAAGTGACTAATTTAGAATATAATATTATTATGTGTCCATATCCCATCATCCAATTAAATTAATAAATGTTTTTACTATATTTATACCCTTGTCTTTTGGTTTTAACCCTTATTTAACCCCTTTAACTCTTACCGTGACAACATGGGTTTTTTCTCTTTGAGGGTTAATATAGTTACTATAAAATGAATAAAGACCCATAAATGGATCTTGTATGACTTTTAAAACATTATCCCAAACATTTGGATGATTTTATGATTTTGATGAATTTTATATCATTTAATAAAATATTATTTACTATAAAATATACACAATGTAAAATTTAAGGACTATTCATTACTTTGAATTTAATAATGTCAATATTACACTTATAATTAAAACCAACTATTTTATTATATATATAAAATTAAATTTTCATATATAAAATTCATTTAACACATTAATTATGTCAAATTATATTTATTTTAATATTTTTAATAACACTAATTTAATCCTTCCATTAATAAAATAATTACTACATCAGCGTTGTGTAAGAATTTAAGTTAATTATTTTTTCAATAAAAATTTAAAAAATTACCCAGATAAATTTAATTCCTTTATATATCATCATACTATTTATTGTAAAATAATTCTTCTCAATAAAACTATATTAAAAAATTATAGATATTAAAATCATGAATATCACATATTTGAATTTTTGTTAAATAAAATATTATAAGGGTCGTAACCAAATACTAATGGTAAAAAATGGTCATATATAAAAAAAATTAAAATATATGGACTAATATTACTCATAAAATAAAATTGGGGCAAGTCTTAGGATAATTTTTAAGTCCTTATTATCATTTTTTCTTATATTACCCAATTTACCCTTTAACATGGTAATGAAAATTTCTAAAGATTTTATTCATATTTTCCCAAAATAAAGGGAACTTTTTAAATTAATTTGGAATTTATGAATAAAAATATTTAATCAATTTTAGAAAATCAATATATATCGGTTGAATAATTTAATTTAAAATGAATCCCACAAAACGCAATGAAAAACTGTTTTCTTGAAAAATGCATTTTTAAGCCTAAAAATGTACTTATACCAAAAAATGGTATAAGGATGATTAAATGTAATAACCAAGTTTTCCCTAGCCCTTAATTTGTTAAAATATAGTATTGTTACTGTTCTTAGGGGTCACACGGCTTCTTGCCCGAGAGTTTTCTAAAAAAACATGATTCCACCAAACTGTTCCACCAAAATGGTGGCACCATCACGGTCACACTCTCATGGTCGCACTGTCATGGTCGCACCATTTATTATGACACCATTATAGTGTCTCGTAAAATGGTGTCACACCCCACTTTCCCAGTCTTCTAATTTTTTCTAATTTCACCCTTGTAAAAGATGTTTTAAACCCCCAAGAGTTATATGACCCTTTATTTACCAAAATGTTTGACATTTTTCCTCGTTGTCACACCCTTCCCCGTGCTTTCCATCTTCTCCCCTATTATATGGGTTTTCTCTGTTTAAAAGATATAAATTAACTCATAGCAATTATCTCCACCATCTCTGAGGATAATTATTAAATAAAAATAAATCCTGACATGTGAAACCTCCCCAACCGCATGGTCAAGACGCGATCTGACTTCAAGTACATTGAAATATTCTCCCTGATTTTAGGATCTGACCTCTTCTTAAGCTAAGATATTATCTTCATAATTCCTTTCCATTCTCTATGTATTCCCAGAGGCTTACTCTAGAGATGAATCGTGTTCAAGTGATGGAGCCATTCCTACTCATCCTTGAATACCTCAATTTTTTCCTTTCTTGAAAGTCATGCATCCTCAATTCTTGATGGAAGGATAAAACTTCGATCCTTGATCATCCAAGTAGGGTTTTACTTCATATGTCTTTACACTGTATCATGTGGGGTGGGTATTATTATGATCCTTCGGGATATAGACAGAATTGATGTTAATTAAGATAATAGATGGACTTAAATAATGAAGGGGTGGAGAATTTGATGATGTTTCAATTTTATACCTTGTTTTATGTTTTTAATTTTATGGGATTATGACCACTAAAAATCGTGGTTGTTGGTGGTCCTTTCTTGTGCACTAATGAACCTCTATTTTCTGGGTAATCCTATGATTAAGTGACTGTAATATGGAAACTATTTAATCATGTAAACATGGTTGATAAAATGGATTCCCAATATAAAATAATCCAAATGTAATCACCACAGTAAACCAAACAGAAAGAAGTAACTTAATAAATGGTGATAACTAAATCTGTAAACTTCTTTTCTATATTCTGGTGGTATACATGTGGGGTTACATGGATGGGTATGGGATCTCCTATTGTTCAATTGTTTTTTTTTGGATCTGAGGTCATGAAAATCAGGTATTTTGGAGCTTCTTTTGGTTCTAGTACTTTGAGGGATCTCATGGATCCCTTTTGTTGTTGTGACATTACAAAAGAACCGGGTGTGAATCATTAAATGTATGCTTGGCATTTTTTCCTTCAGTTGTTGTTTTGGATTGTGGATATGACTATTATTTGCCTAGTAGTGAAGAAATATTTAAATTGAATCACTTGAATATGATAATGAGAATGGGTATAATGGGGGATTGTTTTTGCAGAAATGGGTTGTGCTCTGGTTGTGTCTGTTGTGTATTTTTACATGTCGGGATAGAAATGAGAGTGGTGGTGTACTGTCCAGTTGTCGGTTTCTGAACCCTTAGGTTGGGATGAGTTCTTGATTACCTATATGTATAAGATTTTTTTTTTATAATACACATCACACCCATGTTTATAACTTTTTGTCGAACACCCCAATTTCATGGGGGATGGTGTTTTTTCCAACATTCTTATGAGTGGATGGTTACTAGCTCCTCTCTTCTCCCTCCTCTAGATAGACCGTGATTATTCGAGCAGGCTGTGATGGAATAAGGTTTATTATAGCCCAAGACTCTTTGGGCAGGGTGTGTTTTGGTGGTTGGACCAGGTGTGTTCAGGTAGGTTTGTTTCCCAAGTGTCTTCAGGATGAATCCTAAGTGTTTTTGGGCATAGTAGTGGTTGTTGAGGCCTATGTGTCTTCGGGTGTGGCAATGGGTGTTGTGGACCAGGTGTTTGTGGGCGTGGTTATGTGTGTTTGTGGTGTCCCAGGTACTTATGGGCGGGATAGATGTGTGGTTGATATGTACCATAAGGTTGTTATAAGGGAAGAAGTGGGACTGTAGTGGAACTTGTGGGGGAGGTCTAATGCGTAGGATGTCCTAAATAACCAAAGGGAAAGTGGTGTGGGGTACCCAAATACCGATGTGTTATTACTATTACTTTACCTGACTTGTGTTATTTGGGTAGTGTAACTTGGTGACGATGGGTGTATAATTTCCTTGCTAGGTGCTTTGGTTATCTTTATTTCTCATGAGGCATTAAAATTCATTCCCACTTGTGGATGAGAGATTTTTGTTTTCCCTACTGAGTATACTTTTATACTCACCATATCTATATAAAACTACTTTCAGGTTTCCAGGATGACTTTGAGGACTGTGTTGGACCTTGCTAACTTAGACGTTGGGATAGTTGTCATTACTTCTTTTCTTTCTTTTGTTACTTTTCATTATAGTTTTCTTGTACCTTGTATGAGTTTATATGGAACATGCACATGGAAATGGATTTTTTGCTTTACTTTTACTTTCATTTTTTGTAGTTGTTCATGATTTACCATCATATATTCTAATATTATTAAATAAAAAGGGTAATGCCTTCCATTTAAGATGAGATTCTATACCCTTGGTTCTAGTCACTACTATAGGGCCTATTTAAGGTAGGACTCGGGGTCATTATCTCTCCTTCAACTTGAAGAAATAAGGGACTGGTAGTTTCTTGTCCCTTTCCACATCTTGGTGAAGGAGGGTTATGACATTAAAATATTATTAATTAGGTTATATCTAAATTAAGAGTAATTAATTTACTTTTAGACAAAATTAAAATAATAAAGAAACATTTTATTTTAAAATATAATTTTTTTATAAAAAATCATAATTTTTCACTATTCACAAAAAAATACTTTTAAAAAATTCTCAATAATTCACCCTAAGATAATTTTAATATGAAGATTTCAAAAATGATATTAATTTTGTTAAATAAATTCTCTAAAACTTATAGAAAATAATTATATTTATTTTCTTATAGAAACCAATAAGAATTCTTTTTGAAGAAAACATATATTTGAAGAAGAAAATAACTTAACTAAAAATTATGTGTTTATTTCACAAACATAAATAAATATGAAATTCGTATATATTTCATAATATAGTTAATACTATTTAAACCCACCAATTTAATGGCTAGTTTATAATGGTTGTAATACAATAATAATATTTAATAGTATATTGTAGTCCATTTAATATTGGTGTTTCATGCAACACAATATATTAATTAAATATTATATATTATAAAATTTCGTGATGTTACATGGGTTTTACAAATTCTTTCATTTCTGAGAAGTTTGTCAGTAAAAATATAATATCTCCTTAAGAAATGAAGTTAGGTCATTCTTTAATAACACCTATTGGTTTTATTGAGTAAACCATAATTTAAAAGATATTCATGTTATTATCTATAGAAGGGTTTTCCCTACAAACCATATTTTTATTCTCGTTATATAATTCTATGTTATTCTAAGTATGGATTAGATTCTAGTATATCATGCTATGATATATTAAAGAGTATGTAACGCCCCGACCCCAGTTACCTAGAGTTGGTGCATTATTACATATCATTGGCATGATCACAAGAAAGATCAAGTCTCGAAAGACCGATTAGTTTAGTAGACTTGGAATAACTAGATACATTAATAAAGTTTACATTATATCATAAAATGAAAAATACAACAATATAGTCTCCATAGTCCACACTCTTATCCACTCATACTATCCCTATAGGTCATTCATAAATTAATTCTTCACATCCTGGAAAAAATAAAACATAGAAAAGGGGTGATCTCAAATGCCCAGTAAGGATAACAATATAGCGGAAACTTTCATAAATAAGAATAAACATTTTAAGGAAATGTATAACTAAAAAAAAGCCTTTTAAACTTGAACTTCAACATAATATGACAATAATAAAATGAAATAATGCCATTTACTTATTCACATGGATATTCTACTAATATAATAATCACATGCAATATCAATAACCACTTTCATAATGATGGAATGCATAATGCCAGACTATCATAACCACATAGCCAAGGCCTCGTGAAAATACTAAAAATAAGATTTTGTCAAGGCCTTATGCCAAGACACTAGTTTTTCTAATGAGACCTACTGATGCATCAAGGAGCTATAGTGGGCTCCACTTGTCACTTATTAAGTCCAAGGCGTTCCTCATATGAATAGGTTCAAACATAACATAAACATTCGTTTTAATACTAGCATACGAAATGTCAATACTTTCTTCATAAACCATGAATGGTATAAAAATAACACATCCACAGTCAAACATAACACAAAACCATCAATACAATATGGATGTTTTGTATCATAATAAATCAACTCCAAATAAACATAAAATCTATCAAAGGATGTTGACATAGATAAAATCAAAACTCTTTTTAGAGAAATATATCTTCCTATTTTGAAATCATTTAAGAGTCACGTAAATATAAAATAAAACATTTAATTTGAAAATTTTCTTATAAGCTTGTAAGGGAAGATTCGAAGATTTTATAACGGCGGAAAATAGCCACACCCACCGTATAAGTTAAAAAAACATTCTTACCTTAATTCTGTCGAAAAGGTTAAAAAGAACCTTTTTTGGAAAACGATAGAAAGATTCCTTTATAAACCTCTTATAAAAAGTCAAACAAGGTATAAATGAATTTAACCCATATTCTTGTAAATAGTAAAAATGTTTTGAAATACATTTTTATGAAACATGGATGTGGATGATAAAGAAATCCCATTAGATTATTACGTATAAACAACCTCGGATAATGAAATGATTGCAAAATAAACCCTTACCTTGTACTTTTCCTTGGTTGATGGTAGGTTAACCTTCTGTATAATGGTGAAATAATTGTTATTAAATTATACAAGAATCATATACATTAATATGATATCATATATGATCTTTTAACATTGCTTTGTTAATAATATTTTAGAATTATCGTCGTTTCGGGTGTTAACTTACTCATTTTCTTTTATATGTTTTGTTACACAAGCCATGTTTTTTATGGATAGGTTGTATATTATTCATATACATAATTATATCAAGTCCTTAAACATTATTTTTTAATCATCAAATGAGAATTATACTTGAATGTATACGATGGAGAATGAATCTCATCGCGTTCGTGGAGACGGTAGTCCGTACGTACGCGCGAGTGACAATATCATTCTTTTGATATTAAAATAATATATAATTGGATGGTATATCATATATACATAATCATTATCATGGTATATTTATTCTTTAAATGAATTGAAAATCATTATTATAACCATCCAAATAATAATTTATTGAATAACAATTACACCACGACGTAGAGACGGTAGACCGTACATATGCACGTATGCTGAGATGTCATTCAAAGGATGGATAGAATACTGAATATGGTTGTACCATATTTATAATAATATCACAGTATATAAAAGATACTAGATTTATTATTTTAGAATTGGAATAACCAAGAAAGAATAATTTGAAGAAGAATGGAACTTGAAAGAGGGTGGTGAAAACATCACCTCTTCTTCGGGTTCATCCTTTTGAATTGATCAAAAGGGCTCCTTAGGTTTGCTTTCTAATCAAACTAAGGCCTCTAGGTTTATGTGAGGAAATTTTAGAGAGTACTTGGGCAGGGGTTGGCCGTGCCAAAAGGCTTTGAATGTGTGAATTAGTGAGAAGGGGGGGCACCCTTTTATAAGAGGGGTGAGGGGCACCTTTTGAAAAGCTAGAAATATTATTTTATAATAAATTCATATTCGGTTTCTAATGGCGAAAAAAGTGGATTATTTAAATTTTAAGGTGGGGATTGGTCGAAAACCACTCAGCAAATAGAATTTAGACAGGTTTGGGTCATTATATTAACCTTATCCTTTAGTTTTAACTCTTAGTTAATTAGTTTGACACTTACCATGTTACTTTTTATTTTTACATTATATAGTTAATAAACTTACTATATACCACCAAGAGACCCCCAAGTGGTACACTAATGATACACCTCTCATAATATAGGTCCCTAGGCATATCCTTAGATTTTTAGGAATTGAATATCAATTAATAATATAATATTTGTTTTAAAAACTCTTTTATGTCAATTTTGACAATATTTTTAAAATTGATTTTTTTGAAAATCATAACAGAATTATTACTTCAAATAATGTTAATTAAATAAATAATAACATGAAATATTAACCTGGAAATTTAGTTTAATTCATAAAAGGTCTCATATTATATTTATTTGGGTATTTATAATATCAATTATTTTAATTTTTCACTATTATGGTAATTATTGCATCATCACTGTGTCATAAATAAATTAAATTATATAATGTATAAAAATTATAAATAAAATATCGTTATGTAGGAAATCTTTTTAGCTCTCTAATGAATATTTATAATCTAATTTATCTTATGTGTAACCCTATATTAATTTTTTTTGTAAAACATTGATTTTACCTCTTTTAACTCTTCTTTGAATTAAATAATAATAAATGTCCTAATCTAATCCTTGTGGACCAAAGAGGTTCATATTTTATTTCTAAGGTTTTTTTTGGTTGAATTAAGCTTATCCAATAGAATTAGGACATGTTTCATGGTAATATTAATATCATTTTTACCCTTAATTATCCTATTTACTTTTAACCGTGGAAAATAAAAGTAAAAAAGTTACTATTCACCAAAAATTATTTTCATCTCATTGAACCACATTTTTCTCCTTGATATTAACCGTTTCTATCGGATTTTCAAAATTCCACTCACAGAAGTGGTAAAATTATGTTTTATGAAAAATTCAGTTATTTTAACTAACACTTAGTGGTTTCACTATTCATCAAAAAATGAAGTTTTTCAGAAAAATACCAAAAATTCATCATAGGATAATTTCGATATTCCGAATCAAAAAATGAAGTCCATTTTGAAAAATAAAATTTCTAAATTTCCAAAAGTGGTTATTACTATTAATAAAGGCTAGTTTGATTGGTTGTGGTAAGTTAGAACTCGATATTGCGTACAACACACGCTATTGCATTATTCAAAGAGAAGCGTACCATAGAAGCTTGGGGTGTTACATTATCCTCTCCTTCAAATAATTTCGTTCTCGAAATTTCTATAATACTACCTCATGAAATGACTCGTGTGGCACTTCATCATAAGATCCTCGGGTTCCCACGTTGCCTCTTCCATCTTATGGTTTCTCCACAAGACTTTTACCAAACAAGTCGTCCGGTTTCTCAGTACATGTTCTATCGTATCAAGAATCTTGATGGGCTCTTCACAATATGACATATCGAGTTCCAGTTATAATTCCTCATAGGTGAGTACATGTGTTGGGTCAGGCATGTATTTCCTCAATAAAGATACGTGGAACACATCGTGATCTTTGGAGAGACTTGGTGGCATTTCCAATTGGTAAGCTACAACCCCAATTCGTTCTAGAATTTCGAAAGGCCCGATGTACCTGGGACTTAATTTACCTTTCTTACCAAAATGTATGACTCCCCTCCATGGAGATACCTTCAGGAAAACATGATCACCGACTTGAAATTCCAAATCCCTCCATCGACTATTGGCATAGCTCTTCTGCCTACTTTGACATGCTTTGATATGGTTTTGGATTACCTTCACCTTTTCCATAGTTTCCTCCACCAGTTCTGGGCCTACAAGTTTTCTTTCACCAAGATCATCCCAACAGGTTGGTGTGTGACATCTCTTTCCATATAACGCTTCATATGGTGCCATCTGAATACTCGAATGGAAGATATTGTTATAGGAAAATTCTAACAAAGGTAAATATTGATCCCACATACCATGAAAGTCAAGTGATAAGGATCCCAACATGTCTTCTAAGGTTTTAATAGTTAGTTCTGGTTGTCCATCTATTTGAGGGTGGTAGGCGGTGCTCAAATTAAGTTCAATATCCAAGGATTTCTGAAGACTTTTCCAGAATCCTGAAGTAAAACGGGGATCACGATCAGAAACAATCGATAGGGGTACTCCATGAAGTATCACAACATCATTAATATATATTCTTTCTAGACATTCTAGTGGTAGATCTTCTCTTATAGAAATAAAATGTGCTAACTTGGTAAGACAATCAACAATAACCCATATTTTATCATTCCTTCTTGGAGTCTTTGGTAGTCCCATGACAAAGTCCATCGTGATATTATCCCATTTCCACTCAGTTATGGGAAGAGGTTGCAATACTCCACCAGGCTGTTGCTTTCCAGCTTTCACTTGTTGACAAACCATACATCTTGACAAAAAATCAGCAATCTCCCTCTTCATGTTGTCCCACCAAAAATGTTCCTTCAAATCTCTATACATTTTGTTTTTCCTAGGGTGTATAGAGAAATTGGAAATATGAGCATCATCCAGCAATTACCTTTTTAGATCAGGTATATCTGGAACACAAAGCCTCTTCCCAAATTTCAAAATTCTTTCTTCATACACAATGTCACTCAATCTCCCATCATTTACAGCTTTAATATTCTTTTGAAATTCATCATCATCAGTCTGAGAACTCTTAATCCTTTATAGTAAATATTGTTTGACAACCATTTGAAAAATCATTGATGTTTCACCTTCTGTGGTTATTCTCATATCCATCTTCACTAGATCCATGAAAATTGGATCCCTTTCAATTCTCATATTGTTCAAAACTCCATGATCTTTTCTGCTCAAAGCATCTGCCACCTTGTTTGATTTCCTCGGGTGGTATTTTATCGTATAATAATAATCCTTGAGTAATTAAAGCCATTTCCTTTTCCTCATGTTGAGTTCATTTTGTTAGAAAATATACTTCAAACTCTTGTGATCAGTATAAATCTCACATTTTCACCATAGAGGTAGTGCCTCCATATGTTCAAAGCAAAGATCATAGCTGCTAACTCGAGATCATGAGTAGGATATTTTTGTTCATGAATTTCAAGTGTCATGATGCATAGGCAATAATCCTATCATTCTACATAAGGACACAACCAAGTCCTTTCTTCGATGCGTCACTATAAATAACGAACCCATCATTCCCTGATGGTAGAGTCAATATAGAAGTATTGACTAATATTATCTTTAGTTCTCCGAAACATTATTCACATTCTATTGTCCAAACAAATTTAACCCCTTTACGTGTGAGCTTTGTTAATGGGTTAGCCAACCGGGAAAAATTCTGGATGAAACGTCGATAATAACCTACTAAACCAATAAAACTACGTACCTCAGTTATACTCGTCGGTGCAGGCCATTCTTGGATTTCCTTATTCTTAGAAGTATCAACATAGATTCCATCTTTAGAGACAATATGGCCAAGAAAAGAAATATCCTGAAGCCAGAATTCACACTAGCTAAACTTCCCATATAATTCATGTCTTCTCAGAGTCTTAAGCATAATGCATAAGTGATTTTCCTGATCTTCGTAGCTTTTGGAGTATACCAAGATATCATCAATAAATACCACCACAAATTCTTCAAGATATTCCTTGAAAACTATATTCATCAGATCCGTGAATACAGAGGGTGCATTAGTCAATCCAAAAGGCATTACTGAAAAAACTCGTAATGCCCGTACCTGGTTCGACATGCTGTCTTCAGAATGTCTTCCTTCTTCACACACAACTGATGGTATCCAGATCGAAGGTCAATCTTTGAAAAGTATTGAGATCCATGTAGTTGGTCAAATAAATCATCAATGTGAGGTAGGGGATACTTGTCCTTTATTTTTATAGAATTGATCTCCCTATAGTCGATACACAACCTCATAGATCCATCTTTCATTTTAACAAAAAGAACATGGGATCCCCATGGAGAAACACTAGGGCTAATAAATCCCTTATTTCTCAATTCCTCTCATTGTTTATTTAGTTCAACTAATTCTACAGTGGCCATTCTATATGGGGTCTTTGATATAGGCCTTGATCGAGGAATTAAATCAATGGAAAACTCGACTTCTCATTCTAGAGGATGTCCAGGTAAATCTTCCGGAAACACATCTAAATATTCTTTCACAATAGGTACATCCTCTATTTGAACATTCATTTCCTCACCCACAGTCATTTCATTCTCTTCCTTCCCAATAATGGAATTTACTTGAGCTACTTGGGGTGGATGTGGTGATGATTCTGCTCTAAATATAAGGTGTTCCTTATCATCATCATCAAAAATCGTAACCTCCTTCTTCTTAAAATAAATCATTGCATCATGGTCCGAAAGCCAATCCATACCAAGGATTATATCAAACTCAATCATAGGTATGACGATGAAATAAGCAGATAAGGAACATTTATGTGCTCTAATGGGGACTAATTCACAAAACTTTGTTGCAATGATAATTCCCTTAGGAGTTTTAACTGAAAACTCTCTTGTAAAATCAAATTGGAAATATCTAATTTTCATGGAAAATTGGGAATATATGAAACAATGCGATGATCGCGAATCAAATAATGCATTTTCTAAACTTGAGTAAACCATTAAATTACCTTCCACCACATGCTTCAGAGCTTCTACCTCAGCAGTAGTGATAGCATAAGCTTGGCCTTGATCCCTTGGCCTTTTCTGAGGTAGGTTCCCATGATGCTTAGGACATTAATTTGCATAATGCCCCATGTCCCGGAAATTGTAGCATTGGACATCGGTAGCTTCCTTCTTCCCCTTGCAATCACGAGCTTGTTGGCCTTTTTCACCACACTTGTAACAGACTCCCATTCCTTTTGAGAAAGTACCGGGGTGTTTCTTCCCACATTTACTACAGGTTGTATATTCAACTTTTCCCTTCTTCCACTTATTTCCATTCCCAGATTGATCAGTAGATCTCTTCTACTCTTGCTTTTTTTTAAAGTCATAAGACTTAGAGAAATCCTTTTCTGTCTTGATAGAACATGAGACAATGTCTTCGTACGACGAGAAGGATTATGAGACTAATGCTTGACGGATAAATGGTTTTAACCTATAAAAGAAACGATAAATATTACTTCTTGGGTTACGTATATAATCTCCAGCATACCTTGCTAACCATGTAAAGTTAGCCTCATACTTTGCGACATTCTCATCCTCCTTTTGTCTTAGACTCAAAAATTGCCTTTCCATATCTGCTCGAGGTCATGAGGAAATTATTTTTCTAAAAACAGATCTTTGAACTCCCTCCATTCCATATTTGATACTTCATCATCTTTCTTAATGTTTTTAATCAATGACTACCATTGATCAGTATCTCCAGTGAGGTGGTAAACTACCATGATAACGTTTTCCCTTTCACTACTTCCCAAAGCCTGAAATATTTTCGCTAGGGAACATATCCATTGCTCAGCTACCAATGGATTTGCACTCCCATTGAATGTTGGTGGTTTTTTCCTCATGGAGCTATCTAACATTGATCCTCCATGCTGTGGATCAGGGTGCTCCATACGGGTAAGGTTATTATTCATGTCTTGAGTGAGTTGTCCCAGTATGGTGATTAGTTGATCAGCACCAGTTGCATCACCATCTCCACTATAATTATCTTGAGTAGGAGGGAAATCCTTACATGGAGTGCGTACATTGATATGGTTTCCATTTCTTCCACTATGCACCATTTCTAAACAATGGCATAAACTAGATCAGTTTATGAATCAAAATACATAATTTCATACTTATAAAACACTTAACATAAATTGAACTATTTATGGATATAATCCATAATCATAAAAATGTTTTCTTTGAGGAAGTATATACTCATAAACCATTCATAATGATTTGTAAAGAAAATGAGAGTTATCCTAATCATATCCCCCGGGAGTGTCGTATCCAAGAGTGCAGCAAGGCCCGTTGTCGTGCACCAGTTCCCATTCGAGTCTAGATCAAAGCGGTGTTTTCAGGTTTTACCCCTAGGTACATATGTGCCAGAGTTTCCTATACCAGCTCGTATCCAGACAGGGATGTATGCTCGGAAAGCTCACAAAATCACTACAATACCAATATTCTAGGAAGTTATTCTATACTAATCCTCAAATTCCATCTTAGGTCTATGTGCTCTAATCAGAATTTATCTAAATATAGCATCCAAGGTTTGTACTAAGCTTCCTCTGA
This sequence comes from Viscum album, assembly GCA_963277665.1. Classification (NCBI taxonomy): domain Eukaryota; kingdom Viridiplantae; phylum Streptophyta; class Magnoliopsida; order Santalales; family Viscaceae; genus Viscum; species Viscum album. Next base: position 1,158,231,794 of record OY728125.1, read on the forward strand.
TACCAACTGTAACGCCTTGACCCCAGTTACCCAGAGTCGGTAGATTATTACATATCTTTGGAATGATCATAAGAAAGATCAAGTCTCGAAATACAAATTAGTTTAGTAGCCTTTGAATAACTAGATACATTAATAAAGTTTACATTACATCATAAAATGAAAACTACAACAATATAGTCTCCATAGTCCAAAATCTTATCCCCTCATATTATCCCTATAGGTCATTCATAAATTACTTCTTCACATCCTGGAAAAAATAAAACATAGAGAAGGGGTGAGCTCAAATGCCCAGTAAGGATAACAATATAGCAGAAACTTTCATCAATAAGAATAAACATTTAAGGCAATGTATAACTAAAAAAAGCCTTTTAAACATTAACTTCAACATAGTGTGGAAAAAATAAAATGAAATAATGCCATTAACTTATTCACATAGATATTCTACTAATCGAATAATCACATGCAATATCAATAACCACTTTCGTAATTATGGAATGCATAATGCCAGACTATCATAACCACATAGCCAAGGCCTCGTGCCAAGAGTAAAAATAATATTTTCTCAAGGCCTTGTTCCAAGACACTAGTTTGTCTCAAGAGACCTACCGACGCATCGAGGAGCTATAGTGGGCTCCACCCATCACTTATTAAGTCCAATGCATTCCTCATATGAATAGGTTTAAACATAATATAATCATTCTTATTAAAACTAGCTTACGAAATGTCAATACTTTCTTCATAAACCATGAATGGAATAAAAATAACCCATCCATAGTCAAACATATCACAAAACCATCAATACAATATGGAAGTTTTCTATCATAATAAATCAACTCCAAATAAACCTAAAATCCAACAAAGGATGTTGACATAGATGAAATCAAATATCTTTTTAGAGAAATATCTCTTCCTATTTTGAAATAATTGAAGTGTCACATAATTATAAAATAAAACATTTACTTTGAAAATTTTATTATAATCTTGTAAGGGATGCTTCGAAGATTTTATAATGGCGGAAAATTGCTACACCCTCCGTATAAGTTAAAAAAACATTCTTACCTTAATTCTGTCGAAAAGGTTAAAAAAACACCTTGTTTGGAAAATGACGGAAATATTCCTTTATAAACCACTTATAAAAAGTCAAAAAGGGTATAAATTACTTTAACCTATATTCTTGTGAATAGTAAAAAAAATTTGAAATACATTTTTAAGAAACATGGATGTGGATGATAAAGAAATCCCAGTAGATTATTACGTATAAACAACCTTGGATAATGAAGAGATTGTGAAATAAACCCTTACCTTGTAATTTTCCTTGGTTGATGGTAGATTAAACTCCTGTATAATGGTGAAATAATTTTTATTAAATTATGAAAGAATCATATACATTAATATGATATCATATATTATCTTTTAACATTGCTTTGTTAATAATATCTTAGAATTATCGTCGTTTCGGGTGTTAACTTACTCGTTTTTTATATGTTTTGTTACATAAGACGTGTTTGTTATGGATAGGTTGTATCTTATTCATATCCATAATTATATCAAGTCCTTAAACATTATTTTTAATCATCAAATGAGAATTATACTTGAATGGATACGATGGAGAATGAATCTCATCGCATTCGTGGAGACGGTAGTCCGTATGTACGCAGGAGCGACAATATCATTCTTTTGATATTAAAATAATATATAATTGGATGGTATATCAAATATAAATTATAATTATCATGTTATATTTATTATTTACATGAATTACACATCATTATTATAACCATCTAAATAATAATTTATTGAATAACAATTACACCACGACGTCGAGACGGTAAGCCATACGCACGCACGTATGGTGACATATCATTCAAAGGATGGATTGAATACTGAATATGGTTGTACCATATTTATAATAACATCACATTATATATAATATAATGGAGTTATTATTTTAGAATGGGAATAACAAAGAAAGAAGAAGTTGAAGAAGAAAGGAACTTGAAAGTGGGTGGTGAAAACATTACCTCTTCTTCGGGTTCTTCCTTTTGATTTCATCAAAAGGGCTCCATAGGTTGGCTTTCTGATCAAACTAAGGCCTCTAGGATGAAGTGAGAGAAGTTTAGAGAGTATTTGGTCAGGGTTTGGCCGAGCCAAAAGGCTTTGAATGTGGGAATTAGTGAGAAGGATGAGTTCCCTTTTATAAGAGGGGTGAGGGGAACCTTTGGAAAGGCTAGAAATATTATTTTATAATTAATTCATATTCAGTTTCTAATAGCTACAAAGTGTATTATTTAAAGGTTAAGGTTGGGATTGGTCAAAAACCACTCAACAAATATAATTTAGACAGGTTTGGGTCATTATATTAACCTTATCTATTAGTTTTAACTCTTAGTTAATTAGTTTGACACTTACCATGTCACTTTGTATTTTTATATTATATAGTTAATAAATGTACCATATACCTCCAAAATACCCACAAGTGGTCCATTAATGATACACCTATCATGATATAAGTCTCTAGGAGGATCCTGAGATTTTGAGGAATTTAATATCAATTAATAATATAATATTTGTTTTAAAAACTCTTTTATGTCAATTTTGACACTATTATGAAAATTTATTTTTGTGAAAATCATAACAGAATGATTACTTACAAAAAAGTTAATTAAATCAATACTAACATGTAATATTATCCTATAAAATTAGTTTAATTCATAAAAGGTCTCAAATTATATTTATTTGGGCATTTATAATATCAATTATTTTAATTTTTCACTATTATGGTAATTACTACATCATAATTGTGTCATAAATAAATTAAATTATTTAATGTATAAAAATTATAAATAAAATAAAATTATGTATGAAATCAATTTATATTTATAATTAATATTTATAATCGAATTTATTTTATGTGTAACCCTGTACTAAAAATGTTTTAGTTTTAAAACATTGATTTTACCTCTTTTAACTCTTCTTTGAATTAAACAATAATAAATGTCCTAATCTAATCCAAGTGGACCAAAGAGGTTCATATTTTATTCCTATGTTTGATTTTGGTCGAATTAAGCTTATCCAATATAATTAGGACACGTGTTAGGGTAATATTAATAGCATTTTTACCCTTAATTATCCTGTTTACTTTTAACCGTGGTAAATAAAAGAAAAAAGTTACTATTCGCCAAAAATTATTTTCATCTCATTCAACCACATTTTCTCCTTGATATTAACCATGTCTCTCAGATTTTCGAAATTCCACTCACAAGTAGCGTTAAAATTAAGTTTTATGAAAAATTCAGTTTTTTTAACTACCACATAGTGGTTTCACTATTCATCAAAAAAATGAAGTTTTTCAGGAAAATACCAAAAATTCAACCTAGTCTAATTTCGATATTCCAAATCCAAAAAAGAAGTCCCTTTTGAAAACGAAATTTTATAAATTTCAAAAAGTGGGTATTACTAATCATAACGACTAGTTTGATTGGTTGTGGTGTGTTAGAACTCGATGTTGCGTACAACACACACTATTGCATTATTCAAAGAGAAGCGTACCGTAGAAGCTTGGGGTGTTACAGAGTAAAATAAGTTATTTTTCAAAATTATTTTCCATTTATATATAATAATTAATTCATACATTTGATAGCATATAAAGAGGATGAAAAACTGCAAAAGTATGGAAAATATTGTTACATTGATCATTTTTCTAAAATTATGGACTGTTCAAACTAATGATGTGTTGGTTGTAAAAGAATATCTGAATTTTATCCCCATTGATCTACCTAGTATTATACATAATCTGAAAGATTCTTTTACTATTGAGTTAGTTCATGATGTTAAGATAATTTCATAACCCACTTATTGGATAGCTAATGTAAGGCTTCTGGAATTATAAAAGTAATGGTAGAAGTTTCTTGATAAATTTTTAATTCTTTCTATTACTTTACCATGGAGTTACCTTGTTTTATTTGTTAAAAATAATGATTTTTCTATGAGTATTTCCATTTATTATTGAGTATTTAACAAAATTAATGTTAAGAATAAGTATATGTTCCCTTATATCAATGAATTTTTTTGATCATCTCTAAAGATCTCATTATTTATTGAAGGTTGATCTCGGGTCTAGTGTGACATCCCTAGTTTTAGGTACTTCACCATTATTTTATGTATTTTGAGATTATATAATACTTGGGTTGTTTTTTGGAAGGTTTTGAGAGGTTTTGGACAATTTTAGGAGTGTTTTAAATGGTGCATGGTTTGATAATGGTAAATATAATCCATGAAGAATCTCTAGTAAATCGTGTAAAATGGTTTCAAATTCACTGGGTAGGTTCAGGGTTGGAGCACGGTTTGGAAAAAATATGATAAGTTCTCAGAGAAAACAGTGTAAAGGGAAATAATAAATAAATTACAGTCAGTGCACATTTTGTCTAACTATGTGAGCCAACCATGTAAGGTGTGGCCTTGATACAATAGCACCACATAGTTGGTGAATGGTTTTCCAAACCTTACAACTACCTAGCTTATCATGTGGAATGAGCACTACAGGAACGTAGTTTGGAAATTGTGTGATCGAATCATGTGATGGGTATTAATTAATCTTAAAAATAAATTTTAACCTGGTTTAAGGCCCCAAAAGCCTCATTTTTCCCATACACCTAGGGTCTCAAACTCCCCTTCCTCCCAAGGATCCTTGGGAGATTTCCTTTGATCCAAAGTAATCTTTTGTAAAATCAAAGTGAGTAGGAGATCTGGATTTACCGATAATTCATCATTCTCTATCTCCCCCTAGATCCTCTCATTTTTTATCAATAATATTATTATATCTAGTTATCCATGGATATATTCATATTCCTTTCTGAAAATATTTGTGAGATCATGTTGGATCTGTTAAAGGAAAGAATATATAAGGATGAATCTATAAGATCGTTGGAATGTTCTTCATTTTCACAACCCGTTGAGAGATAGGTGGCTTCTCTATCAGATCTACTATTATATAACATACTTGTTTAGTTTTGGTTAAATTGTTTTCTTAAAATTTTTGTGCAATCCTTATGTTATTCTTGATGGAAACACCTTTTTGGTAATTACTTTGAGAATATTGGGAAACTGGATGGCTTTTAAAAAACCCTACATATTTAGAATTTCAAAATGATAGTTTTAATAGAATGGTGTTTTTTTGATCCATGCAAGTTTTTTGATTATATTTTTTCAATAAATATTTGGTTTTATGAGAAATTTAATTTGGAATACATAGTTGGCCTGAGTTCATTATTCAGGTGTGTCCCAGGATAAGGGGAACATTCTATTGTGCAACCTGGTTTTTAGTCACCTTGTAATGACTTGGTGGATTGATGAGAGACTACTAATAAGTGTAGAACAATAAATTCGCATTAATGATTGTGTGTGTGTGTGAAAACACAATAATGCGTATTCCAAATGATGAGAAACATTTTAAATACTTTGTTAATTATTTTCTATGGAATTGCTTATGGTTTTAATATAATCTACTTTAACTATTTTTCATAAACTATTTTATACAAACATTCTAATCAATTCTTGTCCTAGTGGAATGATTTGGGATGCCTTTGGGGGATTCCTACTAAATTTATACCAACCCCCTATTTGATAACCTCTGTGTATTTATAGAAACCATATACCAAGACATAGGAAAAAGGAAGATATATTATTTCTCTAGAGATACATCTTGATATTGTGGAAGGGAGGGTGGGGTTGGATCTTGGAGATGGATCAGGTTGAACTTGGGATCATGTCATGTGATGCCTTTGTGTCATGTTTCCATTTGGGTTTTATCATTTTGATATTACATATTCCATTTTCATTGTGATGTTATTTTTCACTTTAATTATCTATCACAGTTTTATAGTTTGTCCATGAATCATATGAGGATGTATTTTTATTGATTTATGTCATTTTGTTGATTCACTTTTAAAGGGAAAATCGTCTTATAATGTATTTATAATCCTTTGTCATTTATTTCTAGCCTTTTGGGTCTTGGGGATGTCACCTAATGCCAATAACACCACCATCACTTATTAAACCAATTAAAAGGGTGGGATGTTACATATGGTATTAGTATTGATCATCCCATATATGTATTAGGATGAATTACTATAGATTTAACCTTAAACAATACTTGGATTTATCAGTGATAGCTATAAGCACTGATAAATACCCCCTTTATTAGTACTAGAAAAAGAGTTGATTAGGGGGGGCCTTTATCTGCTCTAAAAAAGTGTTGATAAAGGGGGACCTTTATCAGTGTTATAAAAAATGTTCTGATAAAGGGGGCCTTCATTAGTGCTAGAGAAAAGGAACTGATAAAGGGGGACTTTATCATCATTAGTCAAAGAGTATTGATAAATACCCCCATTTATCGGTTCTTTTTTTAGTGATCATAAAAGATATATTTAATAAAAATATTGTATTTAATTAAAAATATTATGTTAATATATAATTATATTTTTATTGATAAAAATACAATATATATTTTTAAATATGTTTTAGATAAGGCTAAATTCACATTTAATCACAATATATAATATATTTAGTGAAAATGGATTGTAAAATATTTAAAAATTATTATTAATTAAGAATTTTATAATTATTATTGGGTAATATTCTTTTTATAACAACTATATGATATAAAAATTAAATAAATTAATGAATTGTCTAAGATAAGTTGAAATCGTGACTTGAACATCACACAGCGACAACTTTTGATCTGGGTGTCAGTTTGGGCTCTACACCATATCAAATCAAATTCCATGAATAGATATATGCTATGGAGACCTGAGGAAAGATTGAGTCATGAATCTTGAGGTAAAAAAAGGCCATGGCGGCCTCTAAAACTATGTTTTTAGTTTAGGTATCCAAATTTTTTAACATTAAATGGAATTTAAACCTCATATGAGGGGGTATTATTTTTTTTGGTGAAGAGTAAATTTATTATCATCACTTACATTCATATTGATTTTATGGTTTTGAATTTTTATCATTTTTCATAATGTAGATGTATTTATAATTAAGTATTTGCATACTTTCTTATATTTACATATAGTAAATCAATTGTATAAATACATATTTAAACGTATTTAAATAAAAAAGTATTTTTAAATATATAAAATGAATTAAAGTAAATATTTTTTATATATTTATTTAACATAAAAAATTATCCATTATATTTTCATTATAAAAATGCTTTAATATGTATATATAATGTTTATATATATATATATATGTGTGTGTGTATTAATAAACATATATATATATATATATTTATATTCAAATATATATAAATGAATATTAATAGATGATATATTTAAATAAATATATTTTTATATATAGATCAAAAAGTTCTAAATATATACCAAGAAATATAAATGTCATAAATTTTAAAACAGAATATGCATGGAAGAGTGATAAAGAGAATCCATTCAAATAAAGGAGGTCTTGGTATCAAATCAAGGTGTGCGTAGGAATTTTGTGGGGAATTATAGTGCTGTAGAAGTGGGGGTGTGTTATGGTGGTTGGGGAGTGGGAAGTACTAAGAAAGGGGATTGTAAGTGTTGTGAAAGGGGGTGTTGGGGGTGTGTGAAACATTAATGTTTTAAAAAAAATTAACATCACTAAAAAATCATTGATAAAGGGTGCCTTTAACAATGGTTTTTTAAGTCCTCTTAAAAGAACCATATTCAGTTCTAAAAAAGCATTGTTAAATTTACCCATTAAAAGTTTTTTTAGCATTGATAAAGACACCCATTATCACAACTAACAACATTGATAAAGTGTGCATCTATAAGTTGTTTTTTTTGCACAGTTAAAGACACCCTTTATTATATATTTTTTGCATTGATAAATGTCAGGTTTTAACATCACTCACAATATGAACACTTTTGAAGCACCCATAAAACAATTTTACTAGCACTTTAAAAGGACCAATTTGACGAAGTGATGGTATAAAGAAGATAGGAATGTCAAATCATGAAAAGTATAGCATAGAAAGTTTTATCTATCCTTTTTATGCTAAAATTAATGTTACCAGGGTGGTTCAGTTACAAAAGTGTTTTAAGACACTTATTGGTGTGTTTCACCTATTCATCATGGGTTTTTATGATTGGTATTTCATATCATGCGTTTGTAACAAGACTTCCCACTAGGACTGCATTGTTTATTATACGTTTAATTTTTTATTCAAAAAGGTGAAAATAATTTCAAATGGTTGTATTTTAAAATAAATTGTAGTGGTACTTATTATTTATAGTGATTTGGAAATTTTCTAAGACTTTAGTTTCATGGTAGTGATGATAATGTAATGTTTTTTTGTAGTTATAGGGCATGGAACTAGGTAGACAGAATGAATAATTAGGAAGAGGTTATTGAATATGTAGTTGAACCTGAGCCATAGGTGAACTAACAGTTAGGTAAAATCATTTTTCAGTCTTTTCAAACTATAGATAGAGGTAATTATAATGATAAGCCTAGAAAAAATAGACCATTCATTTTAGTTTCAATAGCAGAATGCACCCATCTTTTCAGGGGATTCTAATCCTAAAATTAAGAAGTTTGGTTGAATATAACAAATTGAATCACTTATTTCCATTAAACACTAGGTGAACTGAAAGTAAAGTTGGATATATATATGGTTAAGGATCTGGCATTCCAAAAGTGGGATTTAGCTGTTCAAGATAAAGGTAACCAAGGAATTATTTGGGATGAATTTGAAGAATTTTTCAAATAGAATATGCCGCTAAGTTTATGAACTTAGTTCTCTTTTCAGTAGAGGTAGCTGCAAGTGCACCCTTGAAGGCACCCATTTTGGAGTCAGGGTTATGACCAGAATTTCGCTTGATGATTGATATCCTTTTTATTAAAAACTATACAAAGATTTCAAATAGTGAAGATACTTTTGTAAATATGGTCAGATGGATCTTGTTCATCCCTACGGTAATAAGTAGAAACTCTAATGCAATGAATAATTGTAAGAGGGACACTTATTTCCAAATTGGTGGTATTTCATAGAATAATACCATGGGATCAGTCAACTACCCTCCTGAACTTAAAGGTAAGTGGTGATGTTTCTAATGGTGTTCCTTTGATCATATCAAGTGATATTGTGCAGCACCACCAAGAGAATGTCACAACATTAACCATATATGAAATATCAAGTTTTATTATTGTATAACTCCAAAGTCTAGTAATTGAAATGAATCTCATGATTATCAAACTACATATGTTTCAACAGGTTGACCTCATTAAAATAATTCTCACCCATATAACCCAATGAGTAAAGGTTATTTATGAACACCATGACTCCTTATAAACAACTATAATGACTATACCATAGACATTACTTAATATTTATTTTTAGTTAATAAATTAATTTCTTTCACATTGAAGATATTTTCAAGTTTAGTTTTTTAGAGAATTAGGCCATAACTCAAACATAAAAAAATCATAAAAAAATATGGGTACTTCTTTTTAGTATCCATTTTTTCATAATATAAACCCTTTAAAATAAATTGTGATCTATTTTGAGAAAAATATTCATGAATATCAACTTGAATTTATTCAATACCTTACTCATCCTTAAATCCAATGAAAAACATTTAAAAACTTTGGGTGAGAATAAAAAACTTAGTAATGGATATAAAAATAAGGAAACTATTTTTCAGTTCATAAACATTAAAACCCATAAAAACTTTATCATAAAGTATTTATTTTTAACCTTAAGAAGTAGTAAATACATTATTTTGAAAATTGTCTCAAATCATACCCTTTATGTAACCACAATATCACCATAAAACTCATATAAAGCATAGATAACACATAATGGTGTCTTGGGAGATCCTTAAACATTTCATTCTTATATATGGAATAACCATGCGATCGACTTCCATACGTGTCACTCTTACAAATGGAATAACCATTCAGTCAACTTCCACACCCAATTCATTGGCGGGATATCACAGACCCACCCATTACTGGTTTATCATGGAACCACTTATCCATGGTTTATCAATTAACTACCTATCATTGGTTTATCACATAATTGCTTGTCCACTGTTCAAGTACCATTATATAATGATAACATATAAAATAATTCAATTTTTAACATGTCACTATTAATATTTCATTTTCACTCATAAAAAAACATTTCAAATTATTGAAATAATCAATCGACTTTAAAAACCCCGTTTTAATAACAAAATACCCAAAAAAAATAAGAGAGGGGTTTCTTTATTTTAAAAATCTGAAGGATTTTATAGGAATCCAAATAAAAAATATACATAAAATATAATTTATAATCCTTTTATATCCATATAAATAAATATGTAAAATAATATCAAGAATATTAACATGGAGTAAAATATTTTGAAATCAAAATTTTAAACATTTTAAAAAATATTTTTTAAATCAACGTGTCACATACCACTTTTTAATAATTGAATCATAAGACCCACGAGAGAGTAAAATTTAATAAAAAATTAAAAACATGAGACTATATAAATTTATGATATTATAAGTCAAATGGTCTATATATACACTACAGTACCCCAAGTTTCTATTATGTAACCCTTACATGATGCTTTTTATGGTTATAAAGTATTAGAGTGATGGATGGAAGAGTTGAGGGAAATTTGGATGAGTTTTTTGAGCTAAATTAAAGTCACAAGGGTGGTGCACGGTTTTCCTAACCGTGTGGCCAAACTGAAGTAGTCCCCTTGATGCAGTAGCTCCAGTACAGTTTGGGAGACCGTGCAAGACGAAGTCATACGGGTAGTGGCTACCACACTGTTAGTGCATGGTTTGCCTAACTATGTGGCCAAACTGTGCGCAGAGTCAAAGTGAGATCCTTAAAAATAGGACCTCACTCGTTTTTGCCATAACTCATTCATTTTTCCTTAAATTGGCCCTAACATAGAATATTTCTTTTCTTAAGGCCAAATAAGGTTCTCCCATTAATTCTAAGGCAATCTGTAGGCATCCCTTGGTGAGGAGAAGAAAAATTATTGAGGTATGTGATCATTCTCCATCATTCTTGATCGGTTTCTTAGATCTACTATGATCTACTTCTCTTATTCTATTGTTTTCTCATATCTATGTTCTTTAGGGGTAGATCTATATTGGTGGTTTCCAAATATTATGATATTTTTCTTTGTTCTTGGTAGTAGAAGAGATCTAAGATGGGTTCTTGGAGAATCAACTCGGCTTTCTTGTGTGTTCTTCATTCGTTGTGGTTTTTATCAAAACCTTCGAGGTAAGAGGCATCTTTCTCGACTCCACATAGTAGAACTGATAGTAATGCACTTAAATTAAATGTGTGGTGTTGAATCGATTGTGATTTGGTTTTTTAACAATTTTTGGAAGCCTTCTTGAGTGATGGTTGTGAAATTTGAAAAATTGGGGATTTTGAATGAATGATTTGGTTCTTGGTTTTAAAATGTGCATTTTAAAAAAGGGTATTTTTCTGGATTATTGGAATAGAAATGGGTTTATATGGTTTCAATAAAAAGAAATGTTTTATTGAAATTAAATGTTTCTTGAAATTGGTTGTGATTATGTTTTCAATAAAATTTCAGTTTTATTAAAGTGGTTTATTTTGGTAATGGAAATATTTGACATAAATGGTGTTAGTGTGATTTCATGCTTAACAGGCCCTTTAGAAGGTATTATTACCATTGGGGTATAAGGGACGTGACCCTGGATCGGGGGGAGGGAATTAGGATACAAGGTAATTGGATGAGAGCCTGCTCATGAGTATGGAACTATCAAACAAATCATTCATGTGTGGGCGTGTTGTGAACTATAGAAATATTATGCCAGAAGATAAGAAGAATTGGTTTTAACCTTTGATTAGTTTTTTTTGGAAAACAAACTTGCTGGAAATTTGTTTCATGTAGTTTTGTTTTCACTTGCTTGTAAATGTTATTTTGAAATTTTTTATATTTTGGTATAAAATATTTTGGTAAATTGTTTTATATAAATTTTTTTATATAAACGTGGATAACATTTCAATCTTAATGGAATGATTAGGGATGTCATTGGGGAAAACCTACTAAGGTTTATACCCACCCATGCTTTGGCACTATGGTGCTTTTGCAGATGTTATCTTCTGGGACAGGGGAAAAGATAACGTTTCTTACATTTTTAGCACTACCTCGTGATACTTGGGATGTTCAGTGATTGTGGAGCTTGGAGATGGTGAAGCATGGATTCTTGTGGTCTCTTGAGAGTCTTTATTTTTTTATCCGTTGTTTACTTTAATACATGTTTGGTCTTATTTTTTCGTACACTTTGATGTGGTTTTCAGATACAAAAAGTTGTTTAGTTGTATTTCTTTTGTTCATGCATCATTTAGTGAATTTTTGGGTTATGGTTCTTTGGTTTATTGGTTTATTTCTAAAAAGGATAAATTATCCCCCACTTGTATTTGAAACCCTTCATAATTTATTACCAGCCTTTGGCACCTTGGGCATGTCTCTTAAGGCTTAGTAATGACTCGTTTTACTCTCAATCCAATGAGAATATGCAGGTCATTACAAATGGTATCAGTCTAGTCCTTCATTTGTGGTACAATTGTTATCAACTTGTTATATCCTTGACTAACAAGTGGTCATCAATGTTATTGTTTTGGGAGTTGAAATTATTTCTTGTCTATTCAATGAGTTGAAATCTTAGATAGGGGTTAGATTGTCAGAACTTGAAATATATAGCATAAAAGGACGTAGCTTACCATTTTATGAATAAACTACAAGTTACTTGGGAGTTTGGTATATAAGTGTTTTGGATACACTTCTAGAATGATGGAAAGCTTATTCTTATGGGTTTAGCCAATGAGATGAGTATAAAATGAATTGTAGAGGAATAACTCCCCACTAGGAGTGCATACATCATTTCGAGGAATTATTCATGTTGTAAAACATTGTTCATTTCTTTGAAAAAGTATGAAAATGTTTTTCATATGAATGATTTTGAAAAAGGGAATTCTTATGGTGTTTTGAAAATGGTTTAATTTTCAAAAATCATATTGAATGTTTTAAAAAATGGTTGAACATGGAAAAAGGATGTTTTGGAAAAAAATGTTGTGATAGTTGATATGATAGAATTTGAAATTCTTATCCATCAGTTTTTAGATAATGATATTGAAATATTTTTTGTTGGTTTAGAAAATGGAACTCGGTAGGCATCGTCAAAACCAACCAAAAGAAGCTGCAGAAAATTAGGTTGCACCTGAACCATTGGTGAACCAAGAGATGGTTCATTGTATTTTCAAGAAGTGGATACGGGGAACCAAAGCAACAATCCAAGGCATGTGGATTATACAATCCAGTTCATGAAGTAGAATCCACATAACTTTCGGGGTGATTATGAAACCAAGAAGGAGGAGGTGTGGCTCAGTAGGATGAATCGTATCTTTAAATTCATCATCACACCGGTATAGCTAAAGGTCAACCTAGCGACTTATATGCTCAAGGATCTTGTAGTCCAGTGGTGGGATTTAGCAGTTCAGGATAAATTGGATGAAGGCCTTACATGGGAGAATTTTGAGGAATTGTTCAATAAACAATTATATACACACATGTTCAAGATCCAGAAAACGACGAACTATTCAGTCTAGAATAAGAGAATCTATTTATCACAGAGTTTGTAGCTAAATTCACGAATTTAGTGCATTTTTCACCAAAATTTGAATCATGTGCATCCTTGAAGGCGCACATCTTTGAATCGGGGCTATGGAAGGAGATTCAATCAAAGATTATTGTGCTCTGTATTACGGCTTATATAGAGATGGAGAATAGAGTGATTGTGGATGAACGTGATATCCTGTGATTGATGGGAGGAGGTATGATGATACCTATAAGGAATGATGGGAACTCAACCGTAGGGAGAAATCAGAAAAGGGATACATATCTCCAAGGTGTAAGTGGAAATCAAAATAAAATGGATGGATCAGTGAACCTTCCTTCACAACCTAAGAGAAAATAAAGTTGTTTTCAATGTGGTTCACCTTACCACATAAAGTGATAATGTACGAAACAACCTAGATCATGTCATAATTGAAAAAATATGGGACATCTTTAGTTCTATTGTTGTAGTTCTCCAAGGTCAGGTGCTCAAGACACTTCTCAGTAGTTGCAAGCATCGTATTCTTCGACAGGGTGAGGATAGCATAATCAGTCTCAGAAGTAGAGTAGAGCTAGCCATGGTGATTCTAGGAATACCATAACTCCTAAAATAGAGAAATATTAGCATGGAAACATGGAGAATAGTGAAATGATGAAAAAATTGTATAGAACTGATAATATGATTATTAATGATCAGGCTGGACCATCTATAGTGAGAGGTATGATTCTTTTGAATTCTACCCTTGTGTAAGTTCTCTTCGATACTGGTGCATCTCATTCTTTCATTGCTTCTCATGCTGTTTATTTTCTATTTTTAAAGTTGGATATGATGCCTTATGTTTTAAAACATCAAACTCCTATTGAGGAAAGAGAATGTCAAACATTTTGTGTTAAGAATGTGCTATAATTATTAATGGAGCTGAGCTAAAATGGGGCTTCTTGATGTTGTACATGGATGTTTATTATGTATTATTAGGTACCGATTGGTTGACAATGTGCAAGGATCACATCGAATATTATAAGAGAATAATTAGTTTCATGACTGGGGACAGCATTGAACATCTCTTCAGATGAGATAGGATTGTAAGGAAAGGTGAAAAGATCTTGGTGGCACTGACAGTGTGAATGATATCTTACAAGTGGGTGGATTTGTCTTTGTAATCAATGTAAGAGATCATGGAAAACAATTTTCCATCATTTTTTATCAATTTCTAGATGTATTTGTTGAGAACATCTTAGGGTTACCACCTATAACGGAAGTGGATTTTATGATTGATCTCCTTCCAGGGACCAGTCACATTTCCCTTCCATATTATAGGATGGAAGAAGCAGAGTTAATGGAATTGAATTTATAGTTTAAGGATATGGAAATAAAGGATTTCATTCGACCAAGTATGTCTCTGTGGGTAGCACCGGTCTTGTTTGTAAAGAAAGAAGATGGAACTCTTCGACTGTGGGTTGCTAATCATAAGCTAAAACATGTTACGATAAAGAAAAGATACCCAGTTCCACACATTGATGACATATTCGATCAATTAATGAGAGCTTAGTGGTTCTATAATATTGACCTGATATTAGGATATCACCACTTGCGAGTTTGGAAGGAAGATATTCCAAATACATCTTTCAGAAGCAGATGTGGCCACTACGAAAATGTAGTCATGCCTTTTGGTCTAACGAATGATCCAGTGGACTTCATGAAATTGATGAATTTTATAATTTAGCGATATCTAGACTAATTTTTAGTAGTGTTTGTCGAAAATATCTTGGTGTATTCAATGACAAGTTCTGGCCACAAGGAACAGTTGGAAACAATGTTACAAATCTTAAGAGATTGCCATTTGTATGCCAAAATTTCAAAGGGTGATATTTGGATATATGAAGTACAATTTTTCAGCCATTTAATTTCTGAAAAATGTGTACGTGTTGATTCTAAAAATATAGAAGCTATTATCTCATGGAAACCACCGAATAATGTCTTCAAGATATGACTTTTTATTTGTCTAGCTGGTTACTACTGACGCTTTGTGCATGATTTCTCGTGACTAACATTGCCAATGACAACACTGACAATAAAGAATTATCCATTACAATGGACAGAGGAATGCCATAAGTCTTTGTGGGAACTGAATTTTTGGCTTACATCAACACATATCTTTATTTTTCCAGAATTATGAATGGGTTATGTGGTATACTATGCTGCTTCGGGATCAGGGTTGGGTAGAGTTATCATGCAAGGATACCATGTGGTTTCTTATGGTTCAAGGAAGTTGAGGATGCATGAGAAGAATTACCAAACACATGATTTAGAGTTAGCTGCATCCATCTATGCTTTGATGACTTGGGGACATTATCTCTTTGGTGATAAATTCACTATGTTTATAGACTACAAAATCTTAAAAAACATTTTCTCATAGCGAGATTTGATTCTCAGGTAAAGTAGATGCATGGAGTATCTCTAGATGTTTGACTTTGACTTGATGTATACACCAAGGAAAGGGAGTTTGATGGTGGATGCATTGAGTAGAAACTTGTATGCTCAGTTCTAGAAATAAGCATTAGATTAATGGTATTTGATGTTGGTCCTAGCCAACATGCATATGGAATGTGAAGACTGAGGTGATGTTACAGTTTTCTTTTCAGCTATGCGTGTTCCTGATTTGGTAAAAAAATTCAAAGAGGCACAAACATTTGATAGAGAATGTCTAGTTATGAGTTCAAAACTCAATGGTGGGGAGACCATTGAATACTAGAAACTTTATGGGAGTTCAGTTCTATACTTTATAAATTGGATGGTTATACCTATGAATTTTCAAGAAGAAATACTTCATGATTACCACCATTTGAGTTGGGTTGTACATCAAGGTACATAGAAGATGTATAAGGCACTGAAGTAACAGTTTTGGTGGAGAGACATGAAAAGGGAATTGGTTGAGTTCGGCTCGTGATGCTTAACATGTCAGCAGGTTAAAGTAGAGTATCAGATACCTTCAGTTATGTTTCATTCTATACCTATCGTAGTGTGGAAATAGTATCAGATAGCAATATATTTTGTTATAGGTCTTCCAAGAATGGTCTGGAAACACGATGCCATATAGGTGATAGTGGATCATCTTACCAATTCGTCCCAATTCATCCCTATTCATGAAACTCGTATGTTGGAGGGTCTATTAAAAATCTATATCCAAGAAGTGGTGAAGAGGCATGGAATACCAGTTTCAATAGTCTCAGACAAATATATGAGGTTCACATCTCATTTTTAGAAGTCCTTACAAAAATCCCTTGGGACTTGGTTGACTATGAGTATAGCGTATCATCCTCTGATGGATAGGTAGTCTAATAGGATGATAAAAAAGTTATAAGACATGTTTCAAGCTTATGTAATGGATTTTGGTGGCTCGCGGGAGGAGAACAAAACCTTGGTGGAGTTCTCATACAAAAATAGCTATCAGGCCTCGATACATATGGCTCCATTTGAAGCATTGTATGGGCATCCTTGTTGTTCTCTACTATGCTGGGTGTGAAAAGTTGAAACATTACTAGTTGGGGCGAGCTTTGTCCAAGAAACACTGAAGAAGATCCATTTGATTAGAAAGATGATGGAGATGCCTCAGAGTCATCATAAATCATATGCAGATCACCGCTGAAGACCATCTTCATTTTCTGTGGGTGATCGTGTCTTCTTGAGGACATCTTTGAGGCTTGTACATCGTTATTTAGGGAAGTAGGGAAAGTTATCTCCTCGATAATTTTTTCCTTTAGATATACTATAATGGGTTGGAGAGGTGGAATATCAGTTGGCATTACCACCACAGTTCAATTCGGTTAATAATGTGTTCCATGTATCTTAGTTGAAAAAGTATCAGACTGATCCAGACCATGTGATCAGATGGGATCACGTTTTCCTAGAAGTGGATGATTCGTTGATACATATCGTAGTGATTTTTTAGGTATGGTAAGAAAAATTCATGTAAGGTCAAATAATAGGGCTAGTGTGGGTTTGATGGCAGCATGGTCAGATTCTGGAAGAGACTTGGGAACACAAGTAGGAGATGAAAGAGCAGTGGCCAGAACTCTTTAAATGTAGCAAATGGTTTATAATTTATGAGGATGGAAAGACCAATGGTGGGGAGAATTTATTACCCCATATTTCTAGAATGTAACCCTTACATGATTATTTTTATGGTTATAATGTGTAAGGGTTGAAGATGGGAGAGTTCGGAGAACTTTGGAAGAGTTTTCTGGGGCTAAAATTAATTTGCATGGGCAGTGCACGGTTTGCCTAACTGTGTGGCCAATCCATGCACAGTGGTCCTCTTGAGGAAGTATATCTAGCATGGTTGGAGCATGTATATGATACCATTCAAGGGTAAGTTGTGTGGGTAGTGGACACCACATGGTTAGCGCATGTTTTTTCTAACCGTGCGGCCAAACCGTGTGCAAAGTCAAAGTGAGATCCTTAAAAATAGGATCTCACTCATTTTTTCCATAACTCCCCCATTTTTTGCCGCAAACCAGTCATAACTCAGGAGTTTTATTCTACTAAGGCTAAATAAGGTTCTCCCATTGATTCTATGTTAATTCTAAGGATTCCCTTGGTGAAGTGAAGCCAGACTCTTGAGGTATGTGATCGTTCTCCATCGTTCTGGATCTGTTTATTAGATCTAATTAGATATACTTATCCAATTCTATTATATTATAATATATATGAATTTTAGGGGTATATCTAGGAATTTTTATTAAAAATAAGATGATATTTAGATTTTTTCATGGTAGGAGAAGATATCTAAGATGGGTTCTTAGAGAATCAACCTGGTTTTCTTGTGCGTTCTTCGTTAGTTGTGGTTTTCATCAAAACCTTCAAGGTAGGAGGATTATTTATTGACATCACTTAGTAGAAATAATTTTCATTTTTTGAAATTGAATGTGTGGTATTTAATGTATTTTGATTTGGTTTTTAACACTTGTTGGAAACCTTTTTGAGCAATGGTTGTGAAATCTGGAAAATTGGATATTTTGAATGAGTTCTTTAGATCTTGGTTTTAAAATGTGGATTTTAAAAAATGTGAATTTTCTAGATTTTTGGCACAAAATGGGATTAAGTGTTTTCAATAAAATGGAATGTTTTATTGAAATGAAATATTTCTTGAAATTGGTTGTGCTTTGGTTTTCAATAAAATTTCAGTTCATTAATGTGGTTTATTTTTTGTATTGGAAAGATTAAGCATAAATGGTGTTAGTGTGAGTTCATGCATAACAAACCCTTAAAAAGGTAAGAGTACCATTGGGGTACAAGGGATGTGACCATGGATTGTGGGAGTGTGTCATTGTGACATAAGTTAATTGGATGATAGACCGCTCATGAGTATGGAACTATCAAATGAAGCATGCTTGTGTGGGTGTGTTGTGAACTATGGAATGGGTATTCCAAATGATAAGAAGAATTGGTTTTATTCTTTGATTAGTTGTTTTTCTAGAAAAATAACTTGCTAGAAATTGTTTTCATTTAGTTTTTTTCACTTGGTTATAAAAGGTTTTTTGAACATGTTTATATTTGGGTATAAACTATTTTGGTAAATTGTTTTATAAAAAATATTTTATTTAAATGTGGATAACTTTTCTATCTTAGTTTTGTGAGTAGGAAATTAATTGGGGAAAATCTACTAAGTTTTATACTCACCCCTGCTTTGGAACTTTGGTGATTTTTCAGATTTTATCTTCCAGGACAATGGAAAAGGTAACATTTTCCACATTTTTAGCACTACCTCGTGATACATGGGATGTTCGGTGATTGTGGAGCTTGGAGCTGGTGGATCATGGAGTCTTTTTGTCTCTTTAGAGTCTTTAGTTGTTTATCTATTGTTTACTTTAATACTTTTTTGTTCTTCTATTGTTTTAAACTTTTATGTGGTTTTGAGATACATGAAGTTGTTTAGTTTTCTTACTTTTTTTCATGAATCATTTAGTTAATGGTTTGGTTATGGTTTGTTGGTTTATTTCTAAAAAATGTTAAATCACCCCTACCTTATTTGAAACCAATTGGAATTTATTTCCAGCCATTGGAGCCTTAGGGATGTCTCATAAGTTCAAGGAATGACTTCTTGTATTCTCAAGATAATGATAATTTGAGGGTCATTACATACAATTCATAAAATAAGGTGGGTTCATAACCTCAAAATATGCCTCAATGAAAGGAGATTAAGACGAAATCCCTTACCTTGAGTCTGAGTTGTCGCGTGTGTCTCCATCTTACTAAATAATAATATTATGTTAATTATATACTTTCTTTATAATTTTTTTAAAGTTTATAATTATTTTTTTTTCACTTATTACACTGTTGTATAAAACTACTAAAATAATTAATTTTGTGTTGGGTGTTTTGACAATAATCAGTTTATTTGTCAAAATCCACTTTGGTATGTCAACATTGGTCAAAGGTTTCATTATTAAAACATATTCAGAATAATTATCATGGAAAAATTATAATATTTATAAAAAAATTATAATTTTAAAATCAATCATGAATGATGGTTATAAAAAATGAACCAACGTTACTATCATGGAGATGGTAGGTCGTACGTACACATGAGTAATGTTCCCATTTTTCAATGATCATTATGGAAAGATGGTAAGTAACATTTAAATTACAATAATTATAATTATTTAATAAATAACTGGATATTTAATTATATATACTTATACATATCATTCCTTTGATGTAAAATGAATCATATTGCTTTCAGGAGGTGGTATTCCGAACGCCCATGAATGACGCTATCACTTTTTCAGTTTGTTAAAAGGGTAATAAAGAAAATGATATATTATATATCCAAAAAGATAATTATGTCATGAATATCATATATATTTCATTTATATCAAATAATTTTATTAAATTCATCCTTAATACATTCCATATAAAGTGTGAACGTATCACATCACTTTGAAGAGGTGGTAGTCCCCACGTCCACAAACGATGTTATCGTATTCCTATAAAATTGAAAACATGAAGGTATGTATTATATAAAAATTCCATAATTATTAAGACATCATGAATATTTTATATATTTTATATATTATATAAAAAATTATGTCAATTATAATTCCCAACCATGATTGGTGGAATAGTAAAAATGAACGACATTGTTATGTGAGGAGGTAGTCCGTCGTACACCCGAACGGTGATTTCATTACCCATTTGACGGAAGTGTGTGTAGGGTGTAGGTTGAACCATTAATATAAAAATATATCTATATATTTGATATTTTTATTTCATTATATAATAATTATATAAATATAAATGAAGTTATTGGATAAGGGAACAAAATAAAAATGCACATTGATGAATGTTACCTCTTCTTCGTGTAACTCCTTTTGGTTGGCACCAAAGGGCTTCCTTGGCTATCTTTCTGCCCAAAGTTAGGCTATTAGAATTAGGGTAGAAATTTTGGGATCCTATTTGGGTATATTTTGTATGAGAAAAAGGTATTTAGTGGTGTAAATTAGTGGGGATGGAGAGTTACTTTTTATAATGGAGGGGGAGTGGAATTCATGTAAATATAAAAAAGGTAAACACTATTGGGAGGTCTCCCTTACATAATGCACCTCAAATAATGATAAATATTATATAAAATAGTGTATATGGTCTAATAATAGTCATAAAATTGGTTTTTTATATTTTTCTACATCATTTTTTCACTTAAGATTAATGTTTAACCACTAAATAAACACATTTTTTACCTTAATCGTTGTAATTAATTTTAATTGCATTTACTAATATTTTTGGTAAAAATATAAGTTGAACTTAATATAAATTATAAATTATTATGAATAAAAATATTGAAACCATTTTTCAAAACTTCAATCATATAAGTATCGGAAATTAATTTAAATTACTCCCACAGACGGGATGATGCAATGGGATTAAAATGTAAAATTGTTAGAATTTTTGGATGGTTTTTATACCCAATTTAAATTTGAAATTGATTCTAATAACATATATTTGATTTATTGATTTATAATTGGAATAATTAAACTTTTAAACCAAATGAAAAGATTAATTAATTATATAAATAAATAATAAGAAAAATCAGTTTCAATTAAAATTCAATGTCTTTTTCTATTCATTAAAAAATGAAACTTCATAGAAAAATACTAAAAAATTAACCAACATAAATTATGAAATTATGTTTCCAATAATTAATTATATTTTTTTCAAAAAAAATAATAATAAAACTGTCAAATATTTATATTAAAACAAGTCTTTAATTAAAAGGCATCAAAACTACCATATTAAATGATAATATTAGTATTATATTATTGTTCGGTATAGGTCAGTATTACATGAAATGTAAGATTTAGAAGAAACTCATGTTTTATTTCATATACACTATTGAACATAGAGTCCCTTTTAATTTAAAAATTGATATATAATTCATTAATATTAATAAATATGAAAAAATTTATTTTATCATTACCTGTGATGTTACATCCTTCAACCTTCATAAAATTGCTTCCTCATAATTTTATTCACTTATTAAATAATTGAGGATACTTTTCCCTTAAGACATTTTCAAATTAACATGTTTCCACTTCAACCAAGTGATTTTTTCATAAAACATTTTCGTAGTGAGTCACCTTATTCTGCAACACTATATTCATATGATCAATAACCTGAACTGGTTGTTCCTTATAAGAAAGGTTCTCTTCTAACTTGTGACGCCCCAAACCCATAATGTATTTCAGGGTGAATAATTTTTTCTAAATTATTATTTTTGTGAAAATAGTGAAACTAAAACAAAACAAATTAAAGAAAAATTAATGAAAATATTAACTTTTATTTATTAAAACACTGAAACGTTACTTTGTAATACGGTTTTCAATTTACTATTGTTTGAATACGACCATTGGTTTTGGTAACGATCATAAAATTGTATAAAATATTAATTATTTTGACTATTTTAAGTATTCTAAGTATTCTAGGTATATAAGTTTTTTAATAATTTCAAAGATTTTAAAAGGATTTAAATATTTTAAAGTTATGAAACTAGTTAAATAATGATTTTGTTTTAAATAAAGATATATTTTATATTTAGATTTTAAAAATATAATAACCATGAGGTTTCTTTTAAAACGAACATAAATTTATAAAAGTAATGACATGGTTTTTAATTGAGGTTTTATATATATTTGGAACTTATAATGCTTAAAACTAAAAATTTATACAAACTTATGAAAACAATCGTATTTAGAATTTTTTTTACCAGAAGAAAGAATATATATAAGGATATTAATATATATGTTCTATTTTTAAAACATTAATATGTGTATTTCATGTTTTCTTGTGTTTAATGATGTTTTGTTCTTGAAATTTTTTTTTGTGAGTACTCATCCAATGGAGGGCACCCTTGATGGACAAGCCCTTAAGGTTAGTGGGAATCTCACTTTGGTAACCTATGCCAGTAAGAGTGCACGCATAGCATAAGTTTAGTCATGCTCGGGCCCATGTGGTGGGCATGTTTAGGCGCACGTAGGGGTGAGGCATGTTGCGCATCGATGTGACTAAGGGTGGACCAAGGCCCATGGGTGGGTTCCCACGTGTAAAGATCCTACGGTGTGTGTGTTTGTGTCATTAGAGTAAAGGCAGTGGCATTGATACTTATAAGGTTGTCCCAAAACTGCTCATGTTTACATGTGGGATGGTAATTTTTACAAGAGATCTAATATGAGCCATTCGATCGCACCTTCCGAGATCCTTACTGTTCGATCTAGGCTAGCCTTTGAACTCCACCAACCACTCATTTTGTTATGGTTTTTATCAACCGTCTGATCTAGACTCATTTGATCTTGACCACACATCCCTTTTACATCTTGTGGTTTCCCTACGATTGTCCGATCAAAGCCACATTATAATCTCGACCGTCTGTATATTTTTAAAATCATGGAAGCCACCGTACCCATCTAATCAGGCTTGGATGATTGTGGAAGTCCATATTTTTTCACTTCTTCTTTCTTTATTCTTCTTCTTCCTCGCACCACACAAGTCGACATCGCCCCATCCTTCTCCACAATTTCTTTCTTCCCCCGTGATTATTTACATTTCTCTCCTCAGACCCAACCCTTTTCATTTTTTCAAAAGGCTTCCTTGGATGCAGTAGTTTAATATAAACCTCTTTATTGTATCATATAAGTTTTCCAATATATATATATATAATCAACGACATATTTATTCAAAGTTTACACTGATCACAATTTTTATTTTTGTCTAAATAGTTTGATTTGGTTTTTATCTAGTTTTATTTTTTTATTTTTTTATGTCTAAATGTATTATATAAATATATATATATATAGTTTATATAAACCATTTATATAATCCTTCATTTTCACCTTCAACCCTATATGTTTTCATCCTCCCAAATCTTCTTCGACTTCTGATAGTTTGAACCCCACCTTTGAAGTCATGTAAGGGTCTATTTAGCTTTTTGTTTTTATTAACCCATAAATTATTATATTTTAATATAAGTTTATATATAAATACTAAGCCTATTATGTTAAATATTTTTCAAATGATGAATATTTTTACTTAAATAATGTTATTTATTCATGTAAATCTTGTAAGGGTTATTCTAACGTCATTTTTTATAAGAAAAAACCCATATATACACTTTGTGTAAATACATTTATATGTATGTGTGTGTGTGTGTATTAATTCTAATCTGAATTAGTTTTTTGTATAATTGATATTATTGATGAAATAATGTTTTTGATGTGTAATATACTTGTAAGGGTTTATCAAACCTTGTTTTTGTTATGAAAATCTCATGTATACACTTTCTAAATATAGGGTTTTATACAATATTCAAAACCTACTCTATTTTGGGGTTTTCAGGTGATAATTATCAGTAATTAAATAATGTTTTTATTCTTGTATTACTTGTAAAAGGGTTTACTAAGATTGATTTTTGATGTTTCTAAACATATATATATATATATATGGTTATATATGTGTGTGTGTGTGTAGTTTTTAATCCTAATCTGATTAAGTTTTATTTCTTATTAGGATAAGCAATTATTTATAAATGTTATCCTTGACCTTATACTTATTCTTTTAATTCTGATTTCAAAACTCACATGTAAATATATAAGTACCACAAATACATATATACATGTCTTGATTCATTTTAAGAAGGTTTGATAGTATTGACCTTGTTGTGATTTTTATGTTTTAAAACATATATTTTGATTTGTTCAAAATGTTTTATGTTATAAAACAATAATAAAACCATTTATTATTATCATTTGCCTAAAAATATTAAGAGTTTATCACCATGTTTCTATAATTAACATTACGTGCATTCATCTTAATTAATAATTTTAAGGATAAAGGGTTAGAATTATATTTTGTTTGATATATACTTGTACATGCATAAAAACATAAGTATATGTATAATTAACATAAAATATTATCATAACATATAAAATAAGATTATATAATGTTAGATCATAAATGTATAAGCACTCATGTTGGTGGAGTAAGTTTAAATATTTTCTTAGGTTTTAATATCTCACATGAAATAAATGTTTTACATTTATAAATATTATATTTTTAATTCATGATGAAACTAACACAATGAACACTATTAGCTATTTAAGTTTATGATTTAATCGATTTTAATTTAATTATTCAAGCTGGTATGGGAAACATTGAATAAAATACACAATTTAACTATTCAAATTGGTATGAGACACTTTGAATAAAAGATATAATTTAATAAATCAAATTGGTATGAGACACATCGATTTAAAGATATATTTAGACATATAAGAAATGCATAGAACTTATTATGTGAAGGTCAAGCCATGTTATAGCCTCTTTATGCCTTGGTATGTCTCATGAGACAAACTATGATCATGGAACAAGGCCTCAATAGAATAATTATGTATGGTCTTAGCACGTGGCTTCGACAGAATCTTATGATAGTCATGTATTATCCATGTCCTCATTATGTGCTTTATATTTAACCAACTATGTAATTATTATACTAGTATAATATCCTTGGTTAAGAATATTTTACTTATGATAATGGTAATAAATTCACATGGCATAATGATGTATGTACTTGGCAAGTCATTTATAAAGAAAGTGTATCATCTATTTTTTGAACTTTGATAGAGAAGTTATAAATACAATTGTCGTTTCATGAATTTCATTTTATGTTTTACGTACATTATGATACTGTTTATTGTGAAATTCTAAAAAAAAATTATCACATGTTTTAATTTGTACCTACACCCTTGCATGCCACCCTTAATTTATTTTAATCAACTCCTGACTTATATGTAGCATTCCAGGCATTTTTGTGAAAGTATGAATACTCTGAAAAGTTTTTTTGCATTTAATTAAATATATTAATTCTTGATTATGAGGTTTATCTAAGTTATTTCTAGTAACCATTGAAAATTATGATGAAGTACTGCAAGTAATGTTGTTTTATTTTAAGAAAATGTTCTATGTATGTATAATTATTTCTAAGGGATGTTTTAAGAAAAGAATTAATTATTATTTTTAAAACCCCTTATTGATCATTTTAAAATCTTGAAATATGTTTCCAATTTATTTTTATAGGATTAGTAGATTTGTCAAGTTTGAGTTCTTCTAAGTGGTAAAAAAAATATGAATCTTATCTTATGGAGTTTTGAAGAAAAGTATCGGTTGTATATGGGTTTCCAGAACATAGATTGAGAAGATCTTCTATAATGAGATGTGATGTGAAATTTTTATCATAGTATTTTTATAAAAATATTATACACCATGTTTTAGGAACCGGATCTGACCTTCTAGGGTCGGGTCCTTACAGTTGGTATTAGAGGAACGATCTAGAAAATCCTAGAAAATTAGAACAAAATTAAAATTTTAGCTATGCTTTTCTGAGTATAACTTTTCTTAAAATTTTCAAATGGAAGGTGAGATAACACCAACAAATATTTTGTCTCTTCCTACTGAGGCACTAGAAACTATAATTGTCAAGTCATGTATGGATGAATTTGATCCCTTTGGATACCTTTTTTTAACTTTTAAACATCTTTAACAAATATCTAACACTCCTATTAAACTTCACCTCCATCGAGGATTCGGCATTGTTTATTTCCTTATAGTGCTTGCTCAACTCCCATTCTATGCACATTGAGGAAATTACATCGACTTCCTCTTTAAATTTTTTACCCGAGATGATTTTATCTATCCCTAAGGTATTTATAAGAAGCTTCAAGAGAGGGTGACCTTCATATAGCATATATTTTTCAAATCTTGTCCTATGGTCTTTATTGTCGAGTTAGAGATTTTAAAATTATTGAGGTCGAGCCTTTTTGTTCATTTTATAGACATCAAGTCCTTACCGATTTCTCCCAACATTACAACACTCATGCCACTATCTTAAGATACTATAGTTGTATACATGAGTTTGACCCATGTTTTTTATTCTGCATCTGGACCAGAGAAGTCAAGGAGTATGAAACTGTTCTAGTGATTCATTTAACTAGAAGGAACCAGGAAAATTGCCAACACCGGTGGAGCTGGTGATGGTATAAATTATTATTATTTTTTTTCTTTTTGTTAACTAGTAATACTAAAAAAAATTATGTAGGTACATCAAGGTGGATGTCAGAAGGTTAATTCCTATAATTATGTGAGAGTATGATTTAATTTCGAGGTTGAAATTCTTTTGAGGGGAGAATAATGTGACGCCCTAAACCCATAATTTATTTTAGGTTAAACAACTTTTTTGGAATTATTATTTTTGTGAAAATAATGAAATTCAAATCAAATTAATTAAAGAAAAAATGAATCAAAAGAGAAACATTTATTTATTAAAACACTAGAACATTGTTTTTTAATAAGGTTTTCAATAGACTGTTGTTTTAATATGACCATTAGTTTTGGTAACGGTCACAAAATTTTATAATCGATTAATTATTTTTATTATTTTAAGTATTCTAAGTATTCTAAGTATATAAGTATTTTAAGAATTTAAAATGTCTTAAAATTATTTAAATATTTTAAAGTTATGTCCTCAGTTAAATAATTACATATTTTTAATTAGTGATATATTTTATATTTTGGATTTTAAAAATATAATACCTGTGAGGTTTCTTTTAAAATGAACATAATTTTATAAAATTAATGACATGCTTTTTAATTGAGGTTGTATTAAGATTTTTAACTTATAATGCTTAAAACTAAAAATCAATACAAACTTATGAAAACAATGGTATTTAGAATTTTTTTAACAATATTAAATTAATATATATATATATATAGAAATTGATATATTTTTTTTTTTAAATCGTAATATATGTATTCTATATGTTCTTGTGTTTAATAAAATTTTGTTTCTGATAAAAAAAATTATTGAGTACCCACTTAACTGAGGGAAGCCTTGAAGGCCAAGCCCTCAAGGTCAGTGGGTGTATCACTTTGGTAACCTAATCTAAAAAGAGTGAACATATGTCACATACTGAGTTATTCTCGAGCCTGTTTGTAGGGCCTGGTTAGGCGTGCACAGGGGGTGAGGCATGTCGTGCACCGGCGCGAGTAAGGGTAGACCAAGGCCCTCGGGTGGGGGTCCCATGTGTAAGGACCCTGAAGTGTGTGTGTTTGTGTCATCGGAGTGAAGGAAGTTACATTGAGCCTTATAAGGAGGTACTGAAACTACTCTCATTTCGATGTGGGATGTTAATTTTGACATGAGATCTAATTTCAGTCGTTCGATCTCACGTGTGAGATCCTCACCGTTCGATTTAGTCTAGCCTTAAAACTCCATTGAACACTTCTTTTTATGCGATTTTCATCAATCTTCTGATCTGGATGCTTTTGATCTTAACTGCACATCCCTTTTAAATCTTATGGTTTCCCCATGACCGTTCGATCAAGGAAACATTATAATCTCTACTATCCTTATGTATTTAAAATCACAGAAGCCACCATAGCCTTCTAATCGGGCATAGATGATCGTGGTCATCCATATTTTTCCACTTCTTCTTACTTTTTTCTTCTTCTTCCTCATGCCACACTAGTCGATGTTTCCCGATCCTTTTCTGGTGTTTCTTCCTCCTTCCATGAGTGTTTCCATCGCTCTCCTCGAACCCATCCCATTTCGTTCTTCCACAAGGATGCTTTGGATACATTATTTTAATATAAACCACTTTAGTGTATCATATAATTTTTCCACAATATATATATATATATATATTATCAATGATGGATTTATTCAAATTTTACACTGATCACGTTTTTTGTTTTTATCTAATTTGTTAGATTTGTTTTTCGTTCAATTTATTTGTTTATATTTTCATGTTTAATCATATTATATAAAATTATATATATATATATATATATAAAGTTTATATTAACCATTTATATAAACCTTCATTTAAACCTTTAACCCTATGGGTTTACCTCCCAACTCTTCTTCAAATTTTTCTTGTTTCAACCCCACCTTTGAATTCATGTAAGGGTCTATTTAATTTTGTGTTTTTATTAACCCATATATGATTATATGTGTATATACGTTTATATATAAATACCAATACTATTATGTTTTATATTTTTTGAGTGATGAATATTTGTATTTAAATTATATTATTTATTAATGTAATTCATGTAAGGGTTAATGTAGCTTCATTTTTTTTATAAAAAACCCAAATATACACTTTTTTTATATACAGATATATGTATATATATATATATATTTTTTATTTTAATATGAATTATGTTTTCATATAATTTATATTAGTGATGAAATAATGTTTTTGATGTGTATAATAATTTTAAGGATTTATTGAACCTTGTTTTGGTTTTGAAAATCCCATGTTTACACTTTGTGCATACATAGTTTTATATAATCTTAAAAACCAAATCTATTTTGGGGTTTTCAAGTGATAATTATAAATAATTAACTAATGTTTTTATGCATGTATTACTTGTAAAAGGGTTTACTAAGAGTGGTTTTTGAAGTTTCTAAACGTATACATACTTTTTTATTCATGGAGGGTAACAAGACCCAGAACACGAGGTCCCCTCAAGGGGGTCGGAAATGATGGAACCCCATGGAATTCCCCTTCACAAAGTTTTTACATTCCAATAGATGAGACCAAAAACAACCAAAGATGATGAGAGTATCATTATGATCCCCCACATGAGAAAGAGAATCATCTGAGAAGTTATCTTCTCTCCAAATATGCTTAACAAGATGTCCTCCATTAGTAACCAAGGAGAATCTTCTTGAAAGATAAGCCAACTACCGAGGGATGCCCCTTTTCCCTTAGATCATTCTAACCAGGATTTTTGAGTCTGACTCTATTTACATCACCAGAATGTTCAGCCTTTGAAAAATCTTGAGATGGGAATGAAGAGCCGTGATTTCTGCACCCAAGGAGTCACCCTGACCATAGAAGGCGCTAAAAACACACCAAAATGAACCTGTCGAATCTTTAATAATCCCCTTACCTCTCATGTAACCATTCAAGAAAGACCCATCAACATTAATCTTTAGTCTTATCCGAGGCGACTCCCACTTAATCCAACGTCTGTGGGAGGACTCCACAAGGCCAGGCCTAAACGGGACACGACCCCCTTTAATCCTTATCCGATTAAGTTTCATTTCTTCTTATGATAAGAAATTATTTTTAATGGTGATCCCTATCCTTATAATTATTATTTTAATTTTGATTTCAAAACCCACATGTAAATATATATGTACTGCAAATACATATATGCATGTCTTGATTCATTTTAAGAAGTTTTGATATTATTAACCTTATTGTTATTTTTATGTTTTGAAAGTTATATTTTGATTTGTTCAAAATGGTTTATATTGGAAAACAATAACAAAACCTTGTTTTATTATTGTGTTCCTAAAAAAATAAGAGGTCATAACCTTGTTACTATAATTAACATTAAATGTATGCATCTCAATCAATAATTTTTAGGGTAAAGGGTTAGAATTATAATTTTTTTGATATATACAAGTACATTCATAAACACATTAGTATTTGTATAATTAACATATAATATTATCAGAACTTTTAAAAGGATAGTATACAATGTAAGATCATAAATGTAGAAGCAATCATGTTAGTGGAGTAAGTTTAAATGTTTTTTAATGTTTTAAGATATCACATGAAATGAATGTTTTATGTTTATAAATATTATATTTTTAATTCATGATGAATCTACCACAATGAACACTATTAGATATTTATTTTTATGATTTAATCTATTTGAATTTAATTATTCAAGGTGGTATGGGACACTTAATAAAAGAAACAATTTAATTATTCAATGTGGTATGAGAAACTTTGAATAAAAGAAATAATTCAATAAATCAAATTTTTATTGAAAACATTGATTTAAAAACATATTTAGGAATATGAGAAATGCATTGGACGTATTATGTGATGGGTGAGGCCCATTATATCCTCTTTATGCATCAGTATGTCTCATGAGACAAACTATGGTCATAGAACGAGGCCTTGATAGAATTATTTTGTATGGTCTTGGAACGAGTCCTTGACAGAATGTTATGATTGTCCTGTATTATAAATTCCCTCATTATGTGCTTTATATTTAACCAACCAAGTGATTATTGAACTAGTAGAATATCCTTGGTTAAGAATATTTTACTTATGATAATAGTAATAAATGTACATGTTATAATTATGTATGTGCTTGGGAATTTATTTATAATGAAAGTGTAGCATATATTTTCAGAACATTGATATAGAAGTTAGAAATACAAATATTATTTAATTAATTGCATTTAATGTGTTAATTGAATTATTATATTTTTCCTTTTTTAATTCAAAGAATGTGTTATTACATGTGTTAATTTTTACCTGCACCCTTTCATTCCATCCTTAATTTAGTTTAATCAACTCCTAACTTATATGCAACATTCAGAGCGTTTTGTATAAGAATGTATACTCTGAAAAGTGTCTTAGCCTTTAATTAAATATATAAATTCTTGAGTGTGATATTTCTCTAAATTAGTTCTAGTAACCTTTTAAAAATGATGATGACATACTATAATTAATGTTGTATTATTTTAAGAAAATGTTATATATCTGTATAATTATTTCAAAGAGATGTTTTAAGAAAATAATTTATTTATTATTTTAAAACCCCTTAATGAGCATTTTAAATGATCACCATACGTTTTCAATTTATTTTTACAAGATTAATAGATTTTTCACCTTTGATTTCTTATATGTGGTGGAAAAAATATAAATCTCACCTTCTGCAATTTTGAAGAAAAGTATCAGTTGTATCTGGTTTTCCAGAACCTAGACTGAGAAGATCCTCTGTAATGAGATGTGATGTGTAATTTTGATCAACATAATTTTATTAAAAAAATTACACACCATGTTTTAGGCACCGACTCCGAGATTTTATGGTCGGGTCTTATATAACTCAACTACTTCAGGGCTAAAAACATGAGATAAATCCGGTACATACTTCTATAACATTGAAACATGAAATATGTTTTATACCTGCGATAAACATGGAGTTGATTCCACTCAGTAAGAAACTGATCCAACCTTCTCCCAGATTTAATATGGTCCAATGAAAAGTAGACTTATATTTTACTTCTTACCAAAATGCATCATACTTTTCCATGGGGAAACTTTTATAAATATATGATCACCTACCTTGAAATTATGTTATTTTCTCTAGTTATCAGTTTAAATTTTATTCCTTCTATGAGCTATTATCATGTGTCCTTGAATAAAAAAAATTAATTATGTTTCCTCTACCAACTCTAGTCCCATCAACTTCTTTTCTCCTACATCATCCCAAAACTCTGGTGTTTAACACATCTTTCCATACAATTCCTCAAATTGTGTCATCTGTATGCTAGAATGAAAACTATTTTTATTAAAAAACTCAACCAATGAAAGTTTTCGATCCAAATTACTCGTTATTCCATTGAGAAAGAACGAATCATATCATCCAAGGTCTGAATTATCCACTTATACAATCCATTGGATTCCTGATAAAATGTTTTATTAAAATTTAATTCAGTACCCAATGACTTATGATTTCCTTTCCAAAAATTGGATGTGAACCCGGGGTCATGGTCTGGTACAATGGATAGAGGCAACCATGTAACCTAATAATCTTCTATTCATATAGTTTATAAGGTTTCTCTAAATACATAATATATTGAATGTGAAGGAAATGTGAATATTTTGTCAATCGACAAAAAATAACTGAAATCGTATTATTAACTTGAGAAGTCTTTTGTAATACAACCATGAAATCCATTGATATATTTTCCCACTTCCACTCTGTTACTGGTAATGGTTGAAGAAACCCCTTTGGTAACTGTCATTATTATTTAACCTAATGAAAATTCAAACACTTCCTGATAAATTTAGCAAATATATTTTCATTCCAACCTAGTAGTAATACTCCTTAAAAACATTATACATCTTAGTGTTACCTGCATGAATGGAAAATGGAGAACAAAGAGCTTCAATCAACAACTTTTTTCTCAACTTTGAATCACACGGAACAAATAATATTTTTCCAAATCATAAAACATATTCTTCATAAATACTAAAATCAAGAAACTTACCCTTATTAATGGATTCCACCTTTTTATGAAAATATTGATCCATATTCGGAGCTCTCTTAATTATTTCTAACAAAGTCTATTACAATGAAAACAGAAAATAAAGTATGTCCTTGCATCCACTACTACTGGGCCAAAATTCATCAAATAATTAACCAAAGGTTCATGATCCAAATGTAACATATTAAATTTAGAATTAATTTTTTGACTTAAAGCACCATCCACCTTGTTTTATTTTCTAGGATGATAATAAATTATGAAATCATAATCCTTGATTAGTTCCAACCATCATCTCTATCATATGTTAAATTATTTCTGGGAGAATATAAACTTCAAACTTTTCTGATTTCTGTTTATTTCACAATTTACTACATAAAAATAATGTCTCCAAATTTTTAAAGCAAAAAAATAGTAGATAATTATAAATCATGTGTAGGGTAATTTAACTCATGATATTTCAACTAACATGAAATGTAATAATTTATATGATCATTCTATATTAGGATATAACCTTCTAATTTCAACATAGCATCACTATAGATAGTGAATTAACCATTTCTAGAAGGCCAAAACAAAACAAGAGCATACTCCAATATTAATTTTAGTTCCTAAAAATAAAAATCACATTATTCTATCCAGATGAACTTTTATATTCGAGTTAACTTAGTCAGTGGGATAGAAAATAAGAAAATATTTAAATAAACTCTCATTATCATCCCATTATCCCAATAAAACTATGAATATCGCTGATATTTTCGGGTCTTTTCTATTCTTCATCAATTTTTTTTAGAATAATCAATAGTTATTCCATCTTTATAAACAATGTGACTAAGGAAATAAATTTTTTTAAACCAAAATTCACACTTTCTAAATTTTACATAATGTTTATTTTCATTTAAGGTTTTACAAACAACCCTTAGATGTCTTTTATTATCCTCTTGACATTAGAATATACTAAAATTTCATCAAAAAACAAAACCACAAACTTATCCAATAAGTAATGAAAAATTATATCCATATGAACCATGAATATAGCAGGTGTATTAGATTACCCAAATGGCATAAATAAAAAATAATAATGTCCATATCTAGTTTGAAATGTAGTCTTCATAATTTCCTATTTCTTCATATTCAACTAATGGTACCCTTACCCCAGGTCAACCTTTGAAAAAACGGTGCTCCCTAGAGTTGATCGAACAAATCATCGATATGAGTTAAAGGATACTTGTTATTAACAATAATATTACCCATGGATCTATAATCAATGAAAAAACTCATTGATCCATCTTTATTTTTAACAAACAAGATAGTATCACCCCATGGTGAAGTTCTAGGTTAGATGAAACATTTATCTAATAACTCCTTCAATTAATTTTTCAACTCAAAATGTTCCACTTGATCCATTCAAAAAGGGGCTTTAAAAATAGGTTTTGCAACAAGTACTAAATCAAAAGTAAACTCAACCTCTTTATCAAGAATAACATGATGTAGATCATCTAGAAAAACACCCATGTATTCATTTACCACTGGTATATCACTAATTTGAACCATTTATTTATTTTCAAAATTATAAGCTAGGTAGAATTATTTGACATATCTAATCAATTTATGAGCTTCTTGGTATGTTATCAAATGAATGGAATCATTGAACATAAATTTATTAGTACTGAAAACTGTCTTATCATGATAAACAGAAATCCAATCCATACAATGAATGATATCAAACTATACTATATCTAATTCAACACGATTAACAGTAAAGACCACCCCACTAAGGAATATAGGAATATTCCTATAAATCTTGGTTTCTTTAATACTTCTATCCAGTGTTTTTACAAAAAAAAATATTACATTCATTAGGTGATATTTCTAATTTAATCACACAGTTCTTGGAAGTTAATGAATGTGAGGATCCAGAGTTAAATAAGGTATTTTCATAATTTGAATACATAAGTAACATACCTATCACCACTTCATTTTATGGTCCAAACTCAAATATAGTAGTATAAAATGACCAAACTATAACTTTCTATTTCCTATCATGAATATTTCTATCATGTGAAATGAACTTTGGACACACATTATCATAATTACCCATCTCGTTGCAGCTAAAACATCTTATTATTAGATTTTTTTTGCCTTCCAGATCATATCTCTTGCAATTAAAATCTATATGACCATAATTACCACATCATAAAAACTTCCTAGACTTTAAAATACATTATATAGGATTATTTTTATCACTCTTCTCACAAGATGGTAATTTGGGTTTCTTACCTCCAAACTTAATTGATGAATGCTTTTCCATTTCCAACCAATAGGACCTACTCTTTTTATTGTTTTCATGGGACACATGATCATTATAAAACTCAGTTTATACCTTCTCATCACATTGAATATGTTTCTCATATATTTTTAACTCACAATAATCAAATTTTCTTCGATATCTTGGCTTCAAT
Source organism: Viscum album (assembly GCA_963277665.1). Lineage (NCBI taxonomy): Eukaryota > Viridiplantae > Streptophyta > Magnoliopsida > Santalales > Viscaceae > Viscum > Viscum album. Next base: position 1,158,267,524 of record OY728125.1, read on the forward strand.
CCTGAGTAAAATTGATCTATTTTACTATAATGATCCTAGATAAAATTTGGCTCATAGTTATCCAATCTTGTGAAGTTTTCATCATATAGAGCTATGGAATATTCATTTTTTGCATAAATTCTAGGAATTGTTTTTCGATTCAATGACATACAAAATTATGGAAATATTTCTCAAGTAAAAGATCCTTGAATGTTTCCGTGGAATCAAGATCATTTTTTCTCTGTTAATCTTCACGAAATACCACCATTGATAGGCTTCACCTTCAAAATGATTAAAATAAATGGTTACCTTTGGATATTCTTACCATCCAATGACACCAAATATCTTTTCCAAAGGATTTATCCATTCTCCAGGTACCATTGAATCAGATGATCAAATGAATGATGGGGATTTTTCCCATTAAATCCTCCAAAAAAGAATTGTTCCTTCATGGTATATCAAGTTTCTCTCTATAATGGATACCACCACCATTTATCTCGTAAGTCAACTAATTTAGTACTATAACAAACTATTCTATTCTAATTCCAACAATCTTGGGATGTTGATTTGGAAGGATATCTCTCTTTAGGTTCCTTCCCATTATAGCATCATCATTACCTTTGTGGAAAACTATTCTGAAAGTACGTAGTTTAGATAAAGCAACATGGTAATATTCAAATTCTATAACATTTTAAATTTTACATAAGGTAAATTCTTTAAATAGCATGCTATAAATGTTACCCTTACCTATAAAGTTATCTAAAATGAACATTGATACCAACTATAAGTCCCTAGCCTTAAACATTTCATAATCTAGAGTTTTAGTCAAAAAATCACATTCTTTCACATTATGGATCTTTTCAGGTTTAATGTTTTATAGAATTGGTCCATAACTCATACATAAAAAACATAAAATACAAAGTGGAAACTTCTGATTAGTATCCATATTTCCTATAATATAAAACATTTAAAACAAATCATGATCCCTTTTTTGGAAACTCTTCACGATTTTCAACTAGACTTCTTCTGATGCTTTTCTCAACTATAAATCCCATAAAAAAGCTTTAACAACATGGGATGAGTATAAAAAGATCAGTAATGGATATAAAAATAATGAAACCATTAGTCCATTTATAGACATTAAAACCCATTAAAACTTTATCATAAAGTAATAGTTTTTACCATTAAGAAGTATTAAATAATTTATTTGGAAAATAATCTCATTGTCTACTATTTTATAATTACAATATTACCATAATACTCATAACAAGCATAGATAACACAAAAAGGTATCTAGGGACATACATAAACTTTTCATTCTTATAAATGGAATAACTTTATGGAAAACATTCATACATATCACTCTTACTAATCGAATAACCATATAATAGACTTCCATACCCAATGCATTAGAGGTTTATCACAGACCCACCCATTGTTGGTTTATCACGGAACAACCCATCATTGGTTTATAAAATTACCACCCATCATTGGTTTATCATGTAACCATACATCAAATGTACAAGTACCATTATATAATCATAATATATAAAATAATTAAATTTTCAACATTTCACTCATAATATTTCATTTGAAATCATAATAAAACATTTAATGTTATTGAAATAATCAATACACTTTAAAAACAATTTTCAATAAAAAAATACACAAAAAATGAGGGGTTTATTTTTATTTTAAAAACGTGAAGGCTTATAGAGGAATGAAAATACCAAAAATAGAAATAAATGGCCTTCATAATCCTTTTATATACATATAAATAAATAATTAAAATAATATCAAGAATTTTTACATGGAGGAAAATATTTTTAAATCTAGTATTTACACATTTTAAAAGATATTTTTAAATCAAAGTGTCTCATATCACATTGAAATATAGGAATCAAAAGCCCCATGAAGGAATAAAATTTAACAAAAAATTAAATTACAAGATAATAAATAAATTAATTATATGAAATTTCAATGTGCATGTATGTACACCTCATAAAATAAGTTGGGTGTATCACAACAAAATATTCCTCAATGAAAGGATATTGAGACTAAATCCCTTACCTTGGGTATGACTTATCATGTGTGTATTTATCTTTTTGAATAATAAAATTATATAAATTATTTAATTTCTTAATAAACTTTTTCAAGTTTATCATTACTTTTATTTCCTTTATTACACTTTTGTATACAACTACTTAAAAAATTATGTTTATGTCGGGTGCTTAGACCACATTCAGTTTATATTTCAAAAATGACTTTGGTAGGTCAACTATGGTCAAAAGGGTCATTATTAAAACATATCCATAATAATAATCAAGAAATAATTATCAAATTTATACATAATTTGTACTTTTAAAACCAATCATTAATGATAGTTTGTAAAAATGAATGAATATTACAATTAAAGAGATGATAGGTTGTATGTACGCATTAGTAACGTTCCCATTTTTCAATGATCCTTATGAAAAGAAGGTTCCTAACATTTATATTTACATAATAATAATTATATAATAAATTAAATGTTATTTATTTATATATAATTATACAAATTATCCTTTTTTGTAAAGGTGATCCCTCCACTTTGAGTAGGTAGTGGTCCACATGTCCATGAATGACATTATCACTTTTTCAGTGTGTGAAAATGGTGATAAAAATGATATATTATATTTACAAAAAGCTAATTATTTAATTAATATCATATATTTGTAATTTTTATCACATATTTTTATTAATCCCATCCTTAATACATTCCATGTATAGTGTGAACGTATAACATCATATTGAGGAGGTGGTAGTCCACACATCCACAAACAATGTTATCATATTCCCTCAAAATAGAAAGCATGAAGGTATATGATATATAAAAATTTCATAACTATTAATACATCATGAATATTATATATATCATATAAAAATATTATTTCCGTCATAAGACCCTACCATGAGAGTTGGTAAGAAAAAATTCACGACATTGTTTCGCAAGGCAGTAGTCCACTGAACACAAGAACGATGATTTTATTACCTATTTTATGGAAGTATGTGTAGGTATAGGTTGAAAACTGAACATAAAACATTAATGTGATTATATAATAATTATTTAAAGATAAATCGACTAAGTGGATAAGGAAATAAAATAAAAATGCACATTGATGAATGTTACCTCTTCCTCAGGTAACTCTTTTGGGTTTAAACCAAAGGACATCCTTGGTTGGATTTCAACCTAATGTGAGGCTTATAGGATGAGTGTGTAGATGTTGGTAGATTATTTGAAAAGGGTTTGGATGACCCAAATTGATTGAGAGGTGTGAAGAATTTGGGAGGGTGAGTTCCTTTTTATAGTAGAGGGAGAGTGACATTCTTATAAATTTTAAAAGTTAAACACGATTGGGAGATCTCACATACGTCACGTCCCTATAGTAATGAACCAAATTCAATAAAATATGGTATACGGTTAAATAATGGCCAAAATATGGGTTTTAGAATTGTCTTTAGGTCATTTGGACAATTAATATTAAAGTTTAACCACAAAGTAAATGCATTTTATACCTCAATCACTGTAATTAATTTTAATTGTGTCCACTAATTCTTTTGGTTAAAAACTAAGTTGACCTTCACATAAATTATAAATTATTTTGATTATAAATATGAAATCAATTTTTAAAAATTCAATTTACATAATTCATAGAAATTAGTTTAAAATTATTCCCATACATGGGACGAAACAATGGGTTTTTTATGTAAAACTATTCAAAAGTTTGGAATGTTTTTATACCCAATATCAATGTAAAATTGATACCAATGACCTAAATTGAATTTATTGATGTATAATTTAACTAGTTTAAATTTAAAACCAAATTAAAATTTTATCTAAATATATAAATAATATAGATTAAAAATAATTTTTCAATAAAATTTTAATGTTTTCACTATTCATCAAAAAATAAAACTTCGCATAAAAATGTCAAAAATTCACCATAGTGAAATATTGATATTACACTTCCAAAAATTAAATTTTTCTTCAAAAAAAATAATAATAATTTCATGTTTTAGTTTTAAAATAGTTATTCCATTAAAATGTGGAAAAACTACCATATTAAATAATAATATTAATATTTTATTATGGTTTGATATAACTCAGTCATGCGTGTAATGAAATATTTCAAATTAACTCATGTTTTGTGTCATATAGACTATTTAACATAGCATCCATTTCATTTTAATTTTTTTTATCTAATTCATAAATATTAATAAATATGGAAAATACTTATTCTATTATTTCTTGGAATTTTACAATGACAATCTCAATAGGAAATAAAAGAACAAGGGGCAGTAAGAAATCAATGATACAGTGTTGATAAATTGATCACGAAGAATCAACCAGGTCCTTCAACGGTGGAAGGTAATATTATTTTGAATTTTACTCTTATGCAATCCTTGTTTGGTATAGTTGTATCCATCTCTTTTATTACTTCTCATGTTGTTTACCATACAATTTTATATGTTGAGATGGTGCATTCTGTTTTGAAACCTAAAACACCTCTGGGAAAATATGAGTGTGAGTACATTAATTATGTAGCATGTTTGATTAATATCTATGGGATTGAACTGGTTTGGTATTTATTTTTTTGTTAAGATATATGTTTATGATTTTATTCTATGAATAGATTAGTTGATATCGTTCAAATCCCACATCGACTGTTATGATTGACAAGTGAGTTTTCTATCTTCTGATGGTGTTAACAATCTCTTTAAAGGAGATTGGGTTGTGGATAATAGTAGATAAAGACCATTTGTACTAGTATTTGGAACTGTATCTTATTAGTTGGTAGTAGTTATTTTAAAATTATTTATAATATAGGAAATATAGACATTCTAACTATCATTGACTAGTTTCATGATGTTTTTCCAGAAAATTTCTCAAGGTTTCCACCCAAAAGAAAAATAGAGTTTATGATTGATCTCATACTAAGGATCATTCCTATTTCACTTTCATCTTATTAGATAGAACAAATATAACTAGTATAATTTAAATTCTATTTGGAAGAGTTGTAAATAAAAGGGTTAATTTAACTGAGCATATCTACATGTGTAGTTCTAATTATTTTTGTAAAGAGGGTGGAAGGAAATATTAGGATTTGTGTGCATTATCATAAGCTAAACCATGTTATGATAAATAATTAGTATCATATTCTAAGAATTGATTTTTTTTATCAATTTAGGGGAGTTCAGTGGTTTTCTAAAATTTACTTATGTTTGGGGTATCACCAAATATGAGTTTAGAAGGAATATATTCCAAACACATATTTAAAGAGAAGATATGTCCATTATGAGTATGTGGTTATTCCCTTTGGTCTTATTAATTCAACATACATATTTATAACATTTACGAACTGAATATTCCAAAGGTATATTGATTCGTTTGTGGTTGTATTTATTAATGATATTTTGGGGTATTATAGGAATATGGCCAACCATGACAACACTTGGATATAGTGTTGGGAATCTAGGGGGAGAGTATCCTTTATGATATGATTTTAATATGTGATTTCTAGATAAAAGATTATATTTCCTTGGTCATGAAATTTCTGAGAAAATTAATTTCAATTGATCTTGAAAAAATTGAAGCTATAATCTCTTAGAAACCACCAAATAATTTATTTAATATACACAATTTACTTTCCTTAATAGGATACTCTAGATGTTTTGTTGATGATTTTTCACATGTTGCCTCACTAATGATAACATTAATGTGGAAATTAATTCCCTTATAATGGTACCATTACTGTAGGAATTATTTTCATGAACTTAAGTTTTGAATTGCATTAGTACCTATTCTCACATTTTCAAAGTCTGAATAGGGATATATGGTTTATCATGTTGCATCGGGATCTAGGTTGGGATTTTTTTCCCGTGTAGGGAGATCGTGATACTACTCCTGGCACAAAATAGTTATGGGTATATGAGAAGAACTACCAAACACATGAATTAGAGTTGGATGTTGTAGGTTATTCATTGAAGACTTAGCATCACTATCTTTTGAGTGAGAAATTTACGGTGATTACAGATCATAAGACCCTGAAACACAATTTCTCAGAAAAATATTTTAACTGAAGGTAATAAAGATGGATAGAATATCATAAATATTTTACTTTTATTTGATGTATACATCAGGGAAATGAAATTATTTATGATATTCCATGAATTGGAATTCATTTACTCTATTGTATAAATAGGCTTCAAACCAATGGAAACTTATGTTAGTTATAATTGATATGCATATGGATTGTGTAGTGAAAGTCAATGTTGTAGTTTTCTTGCTGGTATCTTTTATTCCAAATTTGGTTGAATTGGATATATATTCTCATACATTTGATCCTGAATATTTAATCATGAGTCCAAAAGTTAATAGTGGGGAGACCATTGAGGGATCAACTCTTGATGGGAGATCTGTGCTCTGTTTTAGATATTATATTGTGGTTCCACCTACCTATCAGGAACACCTTCTTTCTATCAACCCCCACACAATATGTTTTGTTCATACTGGTATTTGGAAAATGTATAAATCAATGAAAGCATCATTTTGGTGGGTTCGAATGAAAAGAGCAGTGGAGGAGTATGTCTCAAGATGACTCACCTATCAGTAGGTAAAGGTAGAGCCCCAATGTCAAGCAGGTATGTTGTAATATTTACTGATTCTCTATTTGAAATGTGAATATATAATCTTGGATTTTGTGAAAGTTCTACCAATAATAATTAGAAAACGTGATTCTATATGGGTGATTATGGATCGACTCACAAATTCAGCTCATTTCACCCATGTTCATGTAACTAATAAAATGGAATATTTTTCAAACATATATATTTGAGAAGTTTTGAAGATGTGTGGAGTTCTTATTTCAATTATTCCTGACCAGGACACAAGGTTCGCATATAAGTTTTGGAAATATGTGAAGCAACCTCTTGGAACACAGATGAACATGAGCACAACTTATCATCCTCAAATGGATGGACAATATGAATGGAATATCTAAATATTGGAAGACATTATAAGATCCTATTTTACAATTTTTAGTGTTTATTGGGAGGAGTATGCATCATTAAATGTATTTTCCTATAATAACAGTTATCTGTACTAAATACATATGGATCATTTAAAATAATTGTACGGTCATCTTTGTCATTATCAGTTATACTGGGTTGAAACATGTAACACATCACTTATTGGACATATCCTTGTTTAAGAGAAAAAAAAGATATAGATGATCAGAAAATGAATGGTGATGAATTAGAGTTGTTAGAAATAATGTGCAGATCATCATCAATTACTGTTATTGTTTAAAGTGGCTAATCATGCTTTCATGAGAATCAATCAGAGGCTTGGGCATCATCATTTTGGTAAGCTGGGAAAGTTTTATCCTTGGTACACTGGCCCTTTGGAGATACTTTAATGAGTGGTTGATTTGTCTTATCCAAGGGATTTATTTGAAATGTTATACTGAGTAAAAAACTTGTTTCATGCATCACAATTTAAGAATTACAAACCTAATCATAACCATGTGATTTGGTGGGACCATGTTGATCTTGAACTAGATAATAAGTCAATTCATGTGCCAGTACATATTTTGGATAGGAAGGAGATGATATTATATGGTAAAAGAATCAGATTAGTATGGGTTTTATGGTAGCATGTTCAAATTCAGTGTGATACATGTGAACGTGATAATAAAATGTTAGAAAAATGGCAGAAACTCTTCCAAAGAACCACTAGTTTTCTACATTCCAATAACAAAAAGACCACTGGTGGGGAGAATGTGAACCACCTGGTTTTAGGTAATTTACCATTGATTTATGGATTTCGTTAATATATAATACTTGGGTTATGTTTTGGGAGGTTTTCAGGTTCTTGGATTGTATTGGGAGTGTTTTGATGGGTAATGAATTTTAGCACAGTTGGTAGAAAGCATTCAAAATTTATAATAAATCTTGCGACATGGTTTCAAATTCATATGGTAGGAACATGGTTGGAATGTGGTTTGGCCAAACCATGTGAGTGCCCAAGGGAAACCGTACAAATGGAATTATATTGGAAAGAATAGTTGGTGCATGGTATATCTAACCGTGTGAGCCAACCATGCGGGGTGGGTCCTTGAGATGGTATCATCGCATTCATAGAGCTTGATTGGGAAAACTATCTATCCAAACTGTGTGTATAATTGTATTTTCTAGTGGCCTATGCACGGTTGGTGCACATTTTGATAAATCATGTGACCTAACCATGCGATATGAATTAATTAATCCAAAATTTATATTTTTACCTATTTTTAGTCCCCTAAACCCTAATTTTCCTCTAAATCTAGGTTCTCAAACTCCTCTTCCTCTCCAAGATCCTTTGTAAAATTTCTATGTTACAACTTCTTTTTTGTAAAATCAAAGTGTGTTATAGATCTATAATCACCTCTAAGTCATCATTTTCATTATATCTCATAAGATCCTCTCATTTTATCTCACTTGGATTATTATATCTACTCATACATGGATAGATCTATATTTCATATTGAATATCTTGATGATGACTTATTATATCAATTTAATAAAAAATATCCAAGGACGGATCTAGAATATTTTAGTGTTATTATTCATTTTCATGACTTTTTGAGAGGTAAGTGGAATCTCTCTAATCTCTTCCATTATATAACATGAAATCTTAGTTTTGATTAATTATATTTCATGAAATTTTTGTGAAAAATATGTGTGATTCTTAAATTTAATCATTTTTTTGTTATAAATTTGGGAATTCTAGGAAATTGAATGGATTTTTGAAAACCCTCCCGATTGATAATTTTAAAAGATAATTTTAGAATTATGTTATTTTTTAATGCATGAAAGTTTCTTGATGAAATCTTTTCAAGAAAGAAATGGTTTTTTGTGAAATTGGATTTGTAATACCTAGTTGGAATGGGTTCATTATTTGGATGTGACCCTAGATAAGGGGTGTGTTCTATTAGGGTGCTTGGTGATTGGTCACCATGTGATGAATTGGTGGATTGATGAGAGGCCACTCATGATTATGGAATGATCAATTAGAATTCATGTGTGTGTAGAATCATGGGAATGGGCATTTCAAATTATGATAAAAAATTATAAACTTTTTTATTATTTTCCATATAAATTCTTAACGTTTTAATATAAATGAATCTTACTATTTCTATCACAATGTTTTATAAAAATTTTCTAACTGGATCTTGTCCTAGTGGAATGAGTTGGGAAGTATTTAGGTAATTCCTCTTATGTTTATACTCACCTCCTACTTGGTAACTTTGTTGCACTTGTAGATACCATATACTGAGACATGGGAAAGGGTAAAATGTTTTATTTCTATGGAAATGGATCTTGATATAGTGGTAGGTTTGGTGGGGTTGGATCATGGAGATGGTTCGGGTGGTACTTGGGATCATGTATAATTATGTATTTGTTTAATGTTGTATTTTAGGATTTGTCTTTTGATATTCCATGTTCTATTTTCACTATGATATTATTGTTTTGTTAGAATATCCATTCGAGTTGTATTTTTTATTTATGAATAATATAAGAGTATTAGATATGTATTTATTTACATCATTTATTGTTTTCACCTTTAAAGGGAAAATAATCCACCAATGTACTCCTAAAATATTGGTATTTATTTCCAGCCTTTGGTGTCTTGTGGATGTCACCTAAGGCCAATGACACCACTATAACTCTTTCAGACAATGTAGAGGGGTAATGTGTTACATATAGGTACCATCAGATGACGGTGAAGGAGGGTGAAATCCCTAAGACAAAATTTCACACTAATAATGGGAATTATGGGTTTTTGGTTATTTCATTTTGGTTAATTAATTCTCCAGCTATATTCATGGATCTAATTTTACTAGTTTCTTAAATTAATATTTGGATAAGCTTAGGGTTGTGTTTATCGATGATATTTTTGTTTATTCTAAAAGTAATTAGGATCACAAAAAACATCTAAGGATTGTTCTATAAACCGTTAAAGAGAATAATTTATATTGAAATTTTATTAAATGTGATTTTCAGTTACATAAAATTTCATTCCTTAGAAAAATTGTAAATAAAGATGGAATAACTATTTATCCTACTTAAACTAAATTTTTTAATGAAAGACCAAGACCTGCAAATGTTACTAATATTCATAGTTTTCATGGGATAATAGGATATTATTGGTGTATTGTTGAAAAGTTTTCATGGTTATCTTTCCCACCAACCATGTTAACATGAAAAATAGTCAATTTCATCTAGACAAAGAGATGCGATGAATGTTTCTCAGAATTTAAAATAAGATTAGAAAATACTCCGGTTATGGCCCTGCCATCAAAAAATGGTCACTTGGTTATCTATAACAATTATTTATTAAAAGTAATAGGTTGTGTTTTAATGTATAATGATCAGGTAATTTCTTATGCATCATGTTAATTAAAACTTCATGAAAAAATTATCCTACACATAAACTTGAACAGGAAACTATAGTGTTTGATTTAAAAATTTGAAGACATAATATATATAGATTAATTCCTGAAATATATAATCATAAAATTATGAAGTATATATTCACTCAGAAATGGATGAAGTAGATATAGAGAAGATAATCGAAATTGATAAAGGACTATGATTGCACAATTCATTAAATTCCAAGTAAATAAACTATAGTAGTTGATTCTTTGATTCAAAATGATAATGCATCACTAACTATTATATCTCTAGAACATGATCATTTGTTTAATAATTTGGTGAATGTTGGATTATAATTTTTTTATGTAGGAACTCACTAAATTTTGTTTTAAGTATCGATACAATTATAATTTTTAGATAGGATTAAGTAATATCAAAAGGAATACTGTGAGTTATATGAAAATGTAGAAGTTGTTAAGAAAGGTAAGTTTCCTGAATTTAGTATTTAAAAATAAGGTGTTTTGAGATTTAGAAAAGGGCTATGTGTTTCATGTGACCCCCAGTTGAAGAAATAATTGTCAAGTGGGGCTCATATATACCAATTTTTAGTTCATTATGGTAGCATGAAAATGTATAGAGACCTTTGGGAACATTTTAGTTGTGAAGGAATGAAGAAGGATATTGCTGATTTCACTATGAAATGTTTGAATTTTCAATAGGATAAGGTATAATTTCATTTAATAAGTGGGATTCTTCCTCATTTTCAAATTCTAGAATGGAAATATAAGAATGTATCTGTGGACTTCATGGAGGGATTACTAAAAGAAACTTGAGGTAATTTGGTGATTTTGGTAGTATTTGATTGATTAACTAAATCAATGAATTTTATTCCCATTTGAGATAATATAACATTGCATAAAATTTATGTTAAATTGATAATTAGATAACATGGAAGCCATCTTTCCATTGTATCTTATCATGATCCTAGATTCAGCTTTAATTTATTTAATGGACTACAAGTCATTAGGTAGTGAATTAAATTTCAGTACAGGCTTTCTTCATCAATTTAATCAATAATCAAAGTGAATGATTCAAACATTGAATGATATGATTTTAAAGTTTTAAATCGATTATTAGGGAAGTTGGGATCAATATCTAACTTTCATTGAGTTTTCTTATAATAAGATGTTTTATTCTAGTATATAAATGAAACATTTCGAAGAATTATATGGAAAATGATGTTGGACTCCAACTTTTTTGGATGAAGTTGAGGAAAGAATTTTATTGGGACCAGAATTGGTAGAATAAATTTTTGAGAATTTGAATATGATTTAGCAGCACAAGATTATTGCTTAGATAAAGTGGAAATTTTTTGTGTTTTGGATGTGATTATGTCCATTATAATATTTTTATAACGAAAAGTAAAAAATGTCAAACTCTTATTTTTAATAACTATAGTATTTTTAATATGGGATTAAAATGAAGATATGTTTGTTAATAAATATAGATTTTATATTTAAATAATTTATCTTCAAAAATATTATTTATTTTTAATTCTTAATAAGGAAATAATTACCTTAAATTAATACACAATGTTGATGTAGTAATTATTTAATTAATAGAAAAATGAAATAAATGATATTAAGAATATTAAACGTAATATAATATTTTGGAATTAATGTGATCCGTGAATTTTATAGATAATCATAACATCTTAGGAATGTATTGAAATATTTGTTTCAAATTTAGTATTTTTTTTGTATTGATGTTATTAAAGTCAATGTAATGATTGGTGTCAAAATTGACAATAATGATATTTTATGAAAATAAAATTATATAAAATTATTTAAAAATAATAAAAATATTAATAAATAAAAAATTAAATTATATATGGTCAAAATTTTATCCCCTGTGAATTTATCAGTAGTTTGGAAAAATTATTCTTGAGAATGACCTTATTATATTTTAATCTTTTAAGAAATTACAAGTGTGTCATTCCCCTCCCTTATAAAAGGAGACCACTTCTTTCACTTCTTCACAAAACTTTGAACCTTCTCTCTCAACCAAACTCTAGTAATTTCTATTATTTTCTCCCTTACCCACATTCAAGGGGTTATGTTCTTCCAAAAATTCCAACATATATCCCTTAAGATGAGATTTAAGAGGGTCGTCTCAAAGATAATGCAATCTCCTTAACGAGTCACTTTCCTTTTATTATTATTTTAACTCATATAAATATTTTAAATTATTTATAAAATAATATATTTAGTATGTTAAATATACTAAAATTTTATTATTATTTTGAAACCTCCTTTATCCAACCTCTTTGCATCAAATGGTAAGTGAAAGTGTCGCTCGTGCATAAGTATGGCATATCATCTCCACATAGTGATACAATTCATTTTCTGTCACCATATTTTCTTTACGGTTATTATTATACATATAATGTTTATATATGATATTTATGAAATAATTATTTTTTTAAGCACAATATCATATGTACCTTCTTACCTTATAATCTTTCGAAAAACAATAATATTGCTCATGCATACGTGTGGACTACCAACTCCATGAAGTGATGCTATTCGTTTCATGATTATATTTTAATTATATGGTAAGTAGGATATATTTCATGAATATATATGATATAAATGATATAATAATAAATCTTTAAAGGTGAAATATTATTTACCATTATTCTGTTCCATCTGTCTAAAAATAAAAACAATGTTCATGCATACGTACGACCTACTGTGTCCAAGAATGGTGTAAGTCATTTTATATCACTACCATTTTGGATAAATATATATATATATGTATTTAATTAATATTTATTATATTTATATCATGATTAAAATTATTCAGTGGATGGAACCATTATTAAAATAGAAAGTCCAAAACTACTGAACCGGAAAACACATGAAAAATAAAGCAGATATCACATAGAATAGTGATTTTAATAAATTTTTAACAAATGGGTGATAAATGGTTATAATTAAATCATATATGGTATGATATATATTATTAGTGTTATATAATATATTTATAACTAATATATATTTATTATATAGAAGGTTCTGATGCATATAAAAGAAGTCAGACCTAAGGTAAGGGGTTTTCATCTCACCTTTACTTCTATGAGATGCAAGTTATATTCAGCACTTGTATCCTTTATGTGGTGTGTATACTAGACATGAATTTATATTTTGATTATTATTATAAAAATTATGGTATTTTTCATGAATCATCCTAGAAAACCTAGTTCCATAATACTTTATCCAGCACTGACATCGCTTGAAGGGCGTTCCCGATCCTCGTGGGTTGGTGACTGGCACCTCGCATCATACAAGACAAAAGATAGAATGATTTTTCCACATAAATATTGGAAGAAACAAATAAAAGTCATTAAAATCCAAAGAAAAACTCCATAGATATAATTTTACCATAAGTTAAATAGTTATTAACAACCCGAAGTACATGATCAATGCACAAGAAAACAGGAAGACAACCAACCCAAATCCCAACAAACAAATCTCTCCATGTCCTAAGTATCAATAACAATAACCACTTCCAAGTGGAGATTTACCCTTTATCTAACCTAGAACTATAAAATCTATAAACACATGAATTCAAAGGTAGGGTGTGATCTAAAATCCTAGTAGGGTCTCAGAAAGGGTTCTATAAAAAGAATCCAAATTAATAAACCAAATAAATATTTCAATTTTCAATAAACAGTCATAGTAGTACAAAAAACATATTTAAAACAAATAATGATTTACATTTAAATTCATGGAAACATTTATAAACCATATATTAATAAAAATTTAGAAGAAACAGTTTATATAAATTCACTAGTCATGTGTAAAATAGTTTTCAAACAATGGAATATAAATTAAATTAATAAAAAAGATGCAACACGGTCATCTTCCAAGAGGTATGATAGTTACAGGTTATGGGATCCTCACACACTCGTATAATGATAATGGAAATGTGCTCACATGTCTCCTCGACATTGGCCAAATAGGAATAACCAATATCCCATTGGGGATAAAAACTACCAATAATTTTATGTTAAAGTGATAAAGCGTTGATTTGTTTCTTAGGCATTCCACCACAACAAAATATTTTATTTTATTATCAAATGAAATTACAAATACATATTAAAAAGTATCATAACATATAGTGATCCATCTTACAATGGATGAAATAGTGAAGGCCCAAAGCATCTACTCTCAAAATTTTAATCCACACCACAAGAAAGGACCTAGTACTAAAGAAGTAGGATATCCACTCGTTTTTCATCGCATTAGATGCTAGAAAGTCCTCCACTATATTCCCTTCTCTCCATGTATGTAAAATATCCATATGGATATTCATTATATTCCTGGACCTTCTTGTCATATAAGTTATTTCCCAAGGAATGTTACCTTGAACTTTAAGTATGTCGTATATCATTAAGGAGTTGGTCTCAGTAGACCCAAGTATGATGTTCCTCTAATAAAACATCCTTAAACCTGAGATCTTTTCTTATGCTTCGGCTTGTAGGGAGTCACCACTACCATAATATGTTTTAAAGGACACTGTGATGGATCCTGCATCATCCTTAATCACTACTCCATCGCACATGATTCCCATAATGCAAGACCCATCTATTTTAAGTTATAGTCCCTGGTGCGGGGGTTTCCATCACACCGACTAAGCCTACCCCAACCTAACGCCCACATTTTAAGGATATCTTGAAGATATAAGAGGTATTATAGATGGATTTTTCTCACAACCTCTAGGGCATTCCCATTCTAGTGTGTTTTCCCTAATAAATCACTAAATAAATAGCCTTTCATATGCTCAAAAAAATAATGGGAAATTTATTTCAAAACTATTTAAAATAAAATTAACATGTTTCCCATTTTAAAATGCCAATTTCTATTTAAAAACCAAAATTAATTTTAAATCAATTCAGGAATTTTTTTAAGATAAAATCCAATGGGTTATTATCAAAACAATTTGAGCCATTTTTCTTAAATAAAACTTGAAATCAACTTCATAAATCAATTTCACAATTTAAATTGAAAAAGTTTCCATCAAATTCAACAAACACACCCCAATTCACTACAATTGGGGGATTCCCCAATTTTCATTCCAAAACATGTCTAAATAAAATCCTAAATGAATAATCTTTTCTCAATTTAAATTAAATAAATTTATTTTAAATCAATAAATTTAGTGCTAAATCAATTTCCCAATCATCAACAGAACAACCTACCTTGAGTTCATAGGATATACAATCATAATGCATAAAATGGGAAACTCAAACAAAAAACATTAGTAAAGGAGATATAATAATCAAATAAAGATTTAGGATATAAAACAGCAGATATTAGATCCTCCAACAACATAAAGATCTATCCAACCATAAGGAGGATAGGGGAAGAGAGTGGGAGAGAATAAATAGGGAAGAAATTATTACTAGGGAGAGATCAAATGATGAACTCCTAGCTTCAATCCGAAATGGAGAGGATCTAGAGGAGCCAAAATTGGTTCTTTGGAGCTCCAAATACCTTGGAAATTATCCAAACCTGTGTTAGGGTCGAGTGGTGAACTAAATGGGGGTTTCAGAAATTTTTAAATAATTTTATGAATAATTTAATATCATGTGCACTTTCAGTTGGGCAAGGCTGCATGGTTTTTAACACCATGTGCCCTAGTCATGTGCCCTGTCGATGGGGTTTCATGGTTTCTCTTAGTGGGTGCATGTTTTTTCAAAACATCCACCAACCATGCAAACCCTCTCTACATAAGTTTTCATGTTTTGCACTGGCAAGGTGCACGGTTTGGGAAAATCATGAACCAATTATGCATATCCCAACAGCCTTTAAAAAATTCCAAAATTTCACTTGAACAACCCCAAAAATAAACCCAACCAAATAATGAATAAGAATTTCGTCGAGGATTTCCTGAAAATAGTAAAAGGATGTGATAATGTGACACCCCGAAATTATTTCTTGTGTAATAAAAAATTTCTATGGTATTACTTCATTTAATTTTCATGCTATATAAACATTTATTTTGAAAATAAAAACAAGACATATTTTATTCAATGAAACACTGAAAACTATTACTTTAAAACAAAACAAAAAGAACCTTAATACCCTAGGAAACCTACTATTAGACCAAACAAGATCACTAGGTGACCCCTGAACATCACCAATAAACGAAGAAGATATTGAGTGTCCTTAAAATCTATTACAACAATGAACATTATATCCAAAGCTATAGAAACCGAAATAAGCAGTAAGGGTATAAAGAGAACCATCTTTACCAAGTTTCTTCTAAAGTTTTAATACCCTAAAACATATTTTATAATGCTTTTTGTGACCATTAGTAGACATCAAAATCCTTAAGTTACTGTTGGTTTTTTTAATAGTCATAAAATCCTATAACTATTGGATTCCTTTAAGAATTTAAATTATTCTATTTATGTTATGTAATTTTGAATATTTTAAGTATTTTAAGTTTTTAATCATTTTTAATTTTCTAAGTATATTTTTTAAATTCTTTAAAGTTGTAACTTGGAATATGTTTTAATTAAACTTATCCTTAGATTTTGAAAACATATTTTTTTAAAACTTTAAATGAATATGGAAATCAAGATCTTAATTTTTTAATGAAAATATAAAAATAATTACATATTTCTACTTCAATTAATTCAATGATAAGTATGAATTTTGTTATAATAAAAAACTATTTATTTTAATTTGAAAACATGTTTACGAATAATCTTATTAATTAAAAGTTATACTCTTGGTTATGTGATGAAAAAGTATGATTTATATGTTGATTTGTGTAGTTTAATTTTCCAAAGTTTAAAATAAAATAAGAATCATGTTTTATAAATTTAAATATGTTCCTTATTTAATGAAATATATTATTTTTATTTTTTTTCTTTCTATTCAATGGTTTTAGATATGGTTTATTTGAATGTTTGGTTTATAAAAAAAATACACATAGGGTCATCCCTCTAGCTGGGCCGAAGGAGGAATCTCGTACTACTATAGGAGTTGGTGGCCAAGCCTAAGCCCCTCAACCACAGTACATACTAGCCCTTTGGTGTGTTTGTACGTGCCTATAGAAACACACAGAGGGAAAACCCACCGCGCCACCATGCGGGGCGGCACAGCGGCAAGGGTGGGCATAGAAGCACACCGGCAGAAGACCGATACAGGGTGGTACTGGGAGGGGTTGGGATATTTATAAGTGATGGTTGGGATCTATAGGCTTATAAATCCGGTCCAATATTTATCTCATTTTGACGTGGGATGAACATTTTTAGTGGAGATAAAATCTCAGTCATCGGATCACGCTGCACGTGAAATGGACCGTTTGATTTGTATTCCCTTTGAAACTCCACCATCTGGTATTAATACTGCTTTTTCTCCATACCATCCGATCACGGACTTGACTAATCTCTACCATTCGAGCTATTTTAAATCTCATGGCTTCCCATGGCTATCCAATTCTGGACACGATCGAATCCTGTCTGTCTAACCCTTTTAAAGACCTGTGCCGCATCTTAGTCGTCCGATCGAGTCGAGATTTAATCTCGATCATTCATAGTTTTTAAAAAACCTGAAGATTCTCCTCAGCCACTGTATCAAATAGCAGATAATCCTGGTCATACCTTTTTTTCCACACCCTCCTCCGCATTTTCTTTTTCCTAATGTTGTTCCAGTCACAGTCAGCCTCCTTCCCCATCGGTTTATCCACACCTGTGGCATCTCATTTCTATGTGGTAGCCCTCCTTTCTCATCATTTTTTCACAATACCAAACACACTCAGTCATTATTTAAACAGAGGTTACTTGGGTCCCCTTCAAGTTTTATTAAAATATTTTTATACCCGATTCATATATCCCAACTCATTTTTCACTCAAACCCTACGAGTTTTTTCTCCTTTCAGCGACTCCATCAACCTTTTCCCAACTCCTTCTTCTTCAAACCAGGTGAGGGTCTTAGGTTTTATCTTGATTTTTTTACAGTTTATATATATATATATATATCTGTGTGTGTTTATGTATATATGTATGTATGTATGTACATAAATATGTATCCATATATATATATATGTTCATAATCATACTTTTTTTCTTCCATGATCTTGGAATGAAAATTCGCAGTTGTTTGATGTTCTTAAACTCATCAAGTAAGGGATTAATTTGAGTCACTTTTTGTCATCTATTTATGCCTTGTGTTTTTATGGATATATATATATATATATTTATATTTATATATGCATATATATATATATATATATTTAGTTGCTTATATGATTCCTAGACATGTTTTTCTAAATATGTTTTTGAGAGTGTAATACTCATGAAGGGGAGTTATTTATGCCTTGACTTCAACATTAAAAATTCTTATAATCTACTATTTCAATTTCATGGATTATATATGTATATGTATATAGTTTTATATGTATTTTAATCCAAAATAGTTGTTGAGTTTTATGATTTTAATTGATGATAAATTGTTTGTAAATAATGTTCTTAAAACATGTAATACATGAAAGGGTTTTATTTCATCTTATCTTAATATACAAGTTCTTTGTTTACAATTTATGTATATATGGTTTTGAAAATATATATATATATATATATATATATATGTTTTATTATGTATCAAATCTGAATTAGGTTTTCATAAAACCTATTCTTATTGATTAAATTATGTTTTCAAATGATACAACAGTTATAAGAATTTATTAAACCTTATTTCGGGTTGTGAAAACCCCAAGTATACACCTTGTGTATATAGGGTTTTATATTTTTTTTTCAAAACTCACATATACACATATATGTATTTCATTTTTGTTTTATCAAGTTTTAAATAATTCTAGCTATGTTATTAAATTGTATAAATGTTTTCATGATTAATCACAAAATATATATGTGCATGCATAGGCGCATACGATTAATTAGTTTTTCTTTTATACATGAATACTCTACATGATATATGATTTTTCATCCATTAATTCTATTCCAACTTTTCGCAAGATATTTCTATGATTATTTAAGTTTATGTTTTAATATTTTTGATATAAAAATTAACATTGCATGGATTAATTGAGTATCTCAAAGTCAAAACATGTAAACCATGGCGTGAAAAGGTTAACATTCACAAGGGTTTTTTTAAAAGAGTTGTTATTTTATGTACAAACCTTTATTTTATGTGTACTAGTTCTTAATACATGTGCAAGAGTATGTTGTTTTAGTTCACGCACATCACTGTTAAAACTGAAACTAACAAACTGAGTCATTTTTACATTTATGGAATAATTCATTTTAGTTATGAGTATGTATGAAAAAGGATTATGGAATAGGAATGTAAGTATCCAATGTAGTATGAGACACTATGAAAATAAGACCATACTATAAATATTAGGAATGTATTGGAATTAAATTATAATATCGGTGTGCCCAGATAGTCCTCCAATGCATTGGGTAATGATGAGTCTCATGGGACGTTATGTGTGATGGTCTTCGTGGTTAGCCTTGGCTTCTGCTACTATGTGAAACAATCTTGTCATTTAACCATGACTCATACTAAGTCATGTTTTATGTATGGTATTGGCACAAGGCCTTGAAAAAGTTTGGAATTATACACTACCTCATTATGTATTGGTATATGACCAACCAAGGGATCATTCTAGTATTAGAATATCCCTTGGTTAAGAATATTCTACGATAATGGTGATGAATATAAAAGGAATAATTAAGTATGCAAATGGAAAGTTATTCAAGGAAGGGGTATATAAAGATAAGATTACATGTATTTTATATTAAGTGTTAATGAATCATTACATTATTACATATGTAATTCTATTTACAAATTTTCATATCACTTTTAGAGTTGGTTTGATCAATTTATGAATTATGCATCATTCATGCATTCATGTACATGTATGTGCACTCTGATTAATCTTTTACCTATAGTTTTTAAATAAACACATATGTTTCTTATGTAAAAAGTTTTTTTATGAAAACTTTATCAAGTATACTTTGAAAATAAATGATGATGTTCCTCAAGAAAAATGTTTTCTAAATATTTCAAAGGTTGTTGTTTTTTTAAAAGGAATTTCTTAAAAATGTATTAAAACCCCTTAGAGGGCATTATTATGCTCACTCTGCATTTTGAATTTGTTTTACAAGGTTATTAGATTATTACAAACTTTTATTACTCTTGTGTGATGGAATAAATATGAAGCTTAACTTTTCCATGTTTTTTGGGATAAGTCTATCAGCAACATCTGGTTTTAGAGAAACTAAACTGAAACAACCCTCTATAATAAAAAAATATGGGTAATATTTGTATGCATGTTTTTATGAAAAAAATTGCACACCATGTTTCTAGCACTGACTCTAGACTTCTAGGGTAAAGGTAATTACAATTGGTATCCAATGATCGGTTTAGACAACTCTGGAAAATTATAAAAACACTAGAAATTAATTTATGCCTTACTAAGTAAAATTATTTCTTAAAATTTCATATGGAAAATGAAACAATTATTTTATCTCTTCCAACCAGAAAACTAGATACTATAGTTTCCAAGTTTTATTTAGAAGGCTATTACACATTTGAAAACATTCATTTGTCATGTAAACAAATATACTATGTATCGAACTCTCCTCGTGTACTTCAACTCCACTGAGGATTTGGCTTTGACTATTTCATTATGATTCATTCTCAACTTCCATTCTATGAATGTAAGGGAAATTACTTTGAGGGTTTGTTTAAATGCTTCACCCTAGATTATAATTTCTCATCTCTAAAAGAATTCCAAGAGATTGTATAAGAGTGTGACCTCTGAGTGGCATATCTTTGTCAACTCTTGACATATGGTCTCAATGGTCAAGTTAGGGATTTCAAAATTATTGGGGATGAGTCTTCCCTTTTGTTTTATAGACATCAAGTTCATGATGATGTCAACCAACTTCATACACTTCAGGATTTTCTCTCTTGGAACATTAGATGTCCACATACGTTGGATCCAAGATTCCCATGCTGCAGCTGAACCAAAGAGATTGAAGTTTTTGGAATCGTTTTAGGGATCCATTTGACTGGGAACTAGGGAAATCGCCAACACCAGTGGTACCTATGAAGATACATCACGGTGGATGTCATGAAATCCATACCAGTTATTTATGATAGGGAGTGAATGGTAATGTAACTCCTGGAGTTTTATGAACCTTGTTTTAAATGGATAATGTTATATTTTTTATTTTTTGGTACTATAATATGAATTTGTGAAATAACACTTCTGTTTGAAATAATGTTATGCTTTAATAAGAACGTTTTCTTAAAATAATTTATATGGAAGGTGGGGTTCACCAAAAAACCTCTTGTCACTTCCTACCAAACTACAAGAGATTACAATTGTCAATACATTTTCAAAAGAATACCAGCCCTATTCAAACATAAGTCTATATTACAAACAACTCTAGCGGGTGTTGAACTGCCCAAATATCCTCTGTCTCTACCAAGGAGAGAATTTTTTCTACTACCGCATTGAAAATACATAATTTTCAGAATATAGTCAAAGAGGAAACTATCATGAAGGTTTCTTTCTATTTTTCACTTTGGGTTATAACTTCCAAGCTGTAAGAAAATTTCAAGAAGCTGCAATGGAGAGTGACCATTGAGAAGCCTATATATTCCATGTTCTGAGTTTTATTATTTATGGGGAACTCTGTGACATCAAATCTTTAAATCACGATGTTGTTCGAGGGATTTATAGGGAACTATTCCACTCTGAAATCTCCGACCTCTACACCTCGTATGACACTCTTTGGAAGGCTGAGTGTTTTATGCACATGTTTGACTCTAACTGCTCATAGTGTATCTATAGCAAGGAACTATATGAGCTGAATACTACCCTAGGAATCTACCTAAGGTCATTACTATCCTATCCATCATGATGGTCCTAGTGAAAGGACCTCGGTGGTGATGTCTATCTAGTTTTGTTGGTAGAAGTGTGCATGTATGATAGAATTGCGAGGGAGAAATTCTTTTAAGGGGGGATAATGTGACACCCCAAACATATTTCTTGTGTAATAATAATTTTATATGGTTGTTTCGGTGCGGATGTGCGTTGGGTTACGCTATTCCTCCAGGACGCGTTCGCGCGTGCACCCGTCGACCCGAGGGGATGGGCGCGCGGCTTGTGGCCCCGCAGTCCCGCTTTCCAAGGGCAGGCGGCATCCGTCCCTTATTCAGGGGCGTCTGCTCCTTGATCGAAACCGAGATGATGGGATGTCGGCTCCTCCTTCCGTGGACGTCTCCTCGGAACTCGTCGCCTAATCCGGGTCTCCCTCATAGATTTAAGAATGTTCGTGAATCTCGTTCCCAGCGCCATGTCTCCATGGACACCGGTTAATTACGCTGCTTCCGCCCGGACGCTCCAAGGAGTCTGGTCGGGGCAGCAACCTGCGGTGAGGAGACCGGGTAGCTCTGGGTGTCGGGGGCGTGTCTTAACACTGCGCCTCTGCATGTCTTCCTTCCGTCCCTAATAGGGCTTCTCGAAGGCGTGATGGCCTGAGGAATCCCGCACTGGGTGCGGGGAACTGTGTTACCTGAGGTTTTCCTCAGCTTCCCATGTTTAACACAGGGTATGCCACGAGTTTAACGTCCAGCGGGGATGGCATCGGACTGATCAACACTAGGAGTGGATCAGATGACAGAACCCCTTGCGGGGAACCTCCGACGCTGGGGCCAGCGCATGGGCGGCTTCCCGGGTGAAGTGGAGTGGAATGAAATGGCATGACCCCACCGGGATGTGGCGGCCCGGGTAAGGATCAGGGTGGATGATGGAGTGACGAGCTTGGACCCCGTAGGGGCTTCCTACGTACCGCGCGTTAGCGCGGATCAAAGTCAGCGTAGTTCGGATATACAGTTTAACGTCATGCTGGACGTCGGCAAGCCGACTCACGAAGAGGTCGAGGCCGCCGGGCGGAGGATTGAACCGAACCACCTCGCACAGAGGGGGATGGAATGGCCGGGTGGATCACAGTTTTACGTCATGCTGGACGTTGGCAAGCCGACTCACGAAGAGATCGAGGCTACCTGGAGAAGGATTGAACCGAACCACCTCGCACAGAGGGGGATGGAACGGCCGGGTGAACCACGGTTTCACGTCATGCTGGACGTTGGCAAGCCGACTCACGAAGAGATCAAGGCGGTGGGGAAGCACAATGGAGATACACACGTGCAGTCCCCCACAGAGGCGGATTCATAGGTGAATCAACACAAGTGTGAACCCGGGAGGGGTTCACTGATGGACGAACCGACGTAAATACGACCGGGACGACCAGGTGGCGGGCTTGAACCTCGGAGAGGCTTCCTACGTACCCTGTTTAGAAGACAGGGATCAAATTCCACGTAGTTCGTTCTGTTTGTAACACTCTACCCCCATGGGCGAAGGCCACCCCATGAATCATCCCTAAAGAGGGGCAACCCCGTCATCCCTGCAGAGACGAGCGGGTGGGGGCCACATCCAAACCGGGGGGACCCTGCGTGCGGGGCACGGGACCGGGTGATGCGGACGGTTTAACGTCTTGCCGGACGAAATACAGTTTAACGTCGTGTGTTGAGGACGAAGCGGACGGTTTAACGTCTTGCCGGACGAAGTACAGTTTAACGTCGTGTGTTGAAGACGAAGATGCTTGGCAGTTTAACGTCTTGCAGCGCGGACGATGGGGGCCAGGCAGTTTAACGTCATGCAGCTTGGACGTATGCAGTTTAACGTTGTGCAGGACGTATGCAGTTTAACGTCGTGCAGGACGTATGCAGTTTAACGTCGTGCAGGACGTATGCAGTTTAACGTCGTGCAGGACGTATGCAGTTTAACGTCGTGCAGGACGTTGAAGCCGCCGATAGGTCCGTGTCACTTCGCGCGAGCCTGGAGGGCCGCACGGGAAGACAACGCACGGTGCGGGCACCCGGGATGAGGGTCATCGGGCGCCACGCAGGCGGGTACCCAAAGGGGGTCAAAGGGGGCGACCCTGGCGGTTTGCGCGCAAAAGAGGAGCTTTGCGCGCAATACCGCGGGTCGGCGCGCAAGTGGGCGGGCTGGCGCGCAATTGGGCCAGCACCTTGCGCGCGGATGATAGAGATTGCGCGCACCGGGCTTCGGATAGCACACGGGGGCAACGGCTCATTCTTTAATGAATGGCCACTTTGTAAATGGGGGGTGCGCGCAATCGGGCTGGATTGCGCGCACCCGGGGGCAATTGCGCGCAAGAGGCTTCTTTTGCGCGCAAATACCATTGAGTGTAGGGTTATTCAAAGGAAAGGAGCCAAAGGGATTCCGCGCGAAGGCGAACCCCGAGGCTTTCTTGCGCGAAAGAAAAGAGGTTACCTGAAGATCGGCATTGCGCGCGGAAGGGGTTGGATTGCGCGCACGAGAGACCTTTCGAATTCTGGCAACCTTCAAAACGTCAGGGGTCGCCTTATATTTATAGGCAACCCCAGGCGCGGAATCCAGTTCGCGGGCGCGAAATTCTCTTCTCGGGCGCGGAATCGGGCCCGGCGCGCAAGGGAGTCGCGCGGGCCACTGGCGCGCAAAATTGCGCGCCGTTCCAGCGCATTGCGCGCATCCCGGGAGGTTTGCGCGCGGCTCATCAACTTTGCGCGCGGGACTCCAAAATTCCGCGCAAGGCCTTCGGGCCCTCCGAAACATGCTTCTGACTCCAAATATGACCTCGCTTTCCTCATCCGGAGCTTTGTTTGGGAACAACGGACTTTTCCGGCGTCTACAAAAGCCCCCCCTCGGAATCTGATCGGCGAGAGGTCGCAACGATCGGGTTCCGAGGGAGACGCCGGAATGCCGAAGTCCTAGGTGGCGCGGGACTGTGGCGCGCAAAA
The DNA here is from genome assembly GCA_963277665.1 of Viscum album. Lineage (NCBI taxonomy): Eukaryota > Viridiplantae > Streptophyta > Magnoliopsida > Santalales > Viscaceae > Viscum > Viscum album. The sequence goes on from OY728125.1 coordinate 1,158,292,876, forward strand.
AAGGGCGTCGGGCGCAAAATTTGTCGTCGCGGTCGCGCAAAGCGCTTTCCGCGCAGCGCGGACCCCGGCCTCGCCTATAAATAGGGGCCCTGGGTCCCCCCGTACCGTACACCGGACTTCCGCGCGATAAGCATCTAAGCTCTCGTGCGCGAAATTGCCTTTTCCGGCGCGGAATTCGCCCGCTCGTCGCGCAAACCTGTCCGGAATTCGGCCTGCTTTTGCGCGAACACCCGGGGTTTTACACGACGGACTTCCTGATTGCGCGTCGTCCACTAGGATTGCACGCAAACTCTCAAACTTCCAGCCTCATCCGATCCCGCACGCTTCATCCCTTTACCCGCACGACTCCCGGAGCTTCTGAGATGGCCGTGAATCAAGGAAATGTGGGGGATGCCACCACTCGCAGAGCTGAGATGGCGACGAACGAGGAGGTCTATGGAGCCAAGGAGATTGTTTCCAACAATAAATCCTTGTTCGACTTGCTGACGCCGGCCCAGAAGACATATCCACTGTCGGACAACCTGCCGCTCTGGAACTTCGGCATCCTAGATGAGGTTTCGGTGCCAGGGTTCGAGGTTGATGCCCCACGGACCTGGGTGACTCGGGAGGACGAGCTTCCCCGCTATAACATCACCAACAATGGGCATCCTGCCAGGGAGACCAGACACTTAGATGTCTATGTCCTGAACCCGAGGACGCGAACCATCGTCGGAAGTGAGCCTACTGCGGAGAACTCTCCATCCCTCTACTCGAGCACATATCGCCAGAGTGTCACTGACGACACCAAGGGCTGGCTGAAGGACTGGGACTTGCGGTCTGGGGGCAATTTCACCAGTGAGTGGGCCTGGGCATTCTGGGTACGTCACACCTGCGATCACTTCACGGAGGATCTGCGGTACATCGGCCTGTTTGAGGCGGTGTGGACGTCGCAGTTCCACTTCTACCAGCAGTCCGAGCTCGGGCCGGAGCTGTTCACCCGCTGGTCCCCGGATACCAACACCTTCCATCTTCACCATGGGTAGGTCGGCATCGGTCTCTGGGACATCCACTGCATCGGAGGTATCCCGCTGGAGGGTTACCAGTATGATGAGTTCCTGCCTCCGAGGAACACCTGGGGCGACAGGTCACGGACTCCCATCCTGACGTGGCATCTGCTGGACCTGGCTACAGAGTGACTCGGGGTCAAGGACTTCCAGAAGGACATAGCCTACAAGGAGTGGTTCGGCCAGTTCTTGGAGCATGACCCAGCGGTCAAGATGCCAGGCAGGGGGAAGCGGTGCCCGACCGCGGCTCAGAGGAGCCGGAACGGGTCGTACTGGCGGGTCCTGGAGACGGGCGACTACCGCTCATGGGGGTACCGCGTCATCGAGGCCCAGGACCCAAATGTCCGGTACGCGGCGTTCCTGGCCGCCTTTCTGAGTGGGTGGCTCCTGCCAGTGCGGGATGCGAGAATGGGCATTCGCCCGGCGACACTGGCGATGGCGGGCGCTATGGCCGCCAACAAAAGATACAACCTCGGGGTCCCAGTACTGGCGAAGCTGTATGCCATCCTGGGACGCATCTCACGAGGGGGGTCGCCACGAAGGATCTGTGGGCCCTTCCAATTCTTCCACGGCTGGGTGGCTGCTCACCTTGGTGGGTACACGTTTCCGAACGCCATCATTCCTCCGGGCAACGACCTGCGACCCTCCCTGCTGAACATTGCGGGGGTCGCTCCGATGACCCTAAATGAGGAGGGCGTGAGGATTCGGATTGGCAATCATGCCAATTTCAACTTCAGCCCGTTCCCCACTCCCGTTGGCCAGATGATCGACAACGGGCAGGGTCCGCTGGAGCAGCACGAGTACTTCCTGAACATGCGGGGCAGGGTGCTCGTGGCTCGGATCGACGGGAAGGTGATCTGCGAGCCCTACGTGCCAACCCGGTTCGTCAGGCAGTTCGGGTGCCTTCAACGGATGCCGAAGAGGGTATTCACTGCTGTCCGGGAGGAGATGAACCCCGGCGTCCTTCGCCAGATGTGGCTGATGTTCGCCGCCTTTGGCTCTGGCGACGTTATCACTCTCCCTCCTACCGGGGTCGACGTAGGCTTGGCAACCGAGTACGCCGAACACTGGGCCATCGCGTACCCCGAGGGGCTTCTACGGAAGCCAGTTCGGCGGCTCGAGGTCACCCATGCGGAGACCGGGCGTCAAGGAAGGAGGCGAAGCGCCGCCACACGGGGGAGAACGGAGGCGCGCCAAACAGCGGAGCCGGCGCGGGCAGGGACTTCGGCGGCGGGCACATCACAAGCTGCCGCCACGACTTCAGCGCCCGGAGAGGGGGCACATGCGGCGGTCGGGGAGCGGCCCGGGAAGCAGGTAAGGCGCCTGCTCGAACCCTCCCATGATGCAGTCTTCCCGGCGCTGTGGTCGGCCTGGATGACCCTGCGGCAGTCACTAGGACCGAAGCCATCTGGAGAAAGATACTCAGAGAAGGAATCTATCTGCCAGAGGTCGGGCGCCTCCAGATCGCCGACAGGGTGAACTTCAACCGGCAGTATGCGTATCTGACGGCCATGGACGAGTACGTGCGCCAACGTGGTCAGCGTGCGGAGCCATCCCTTCTGGTGAAGGTGATGCTCGGTCTAGAACCCGCTCCAGAACAGATGCCGCCGGAGGAAGATGACAGTAGCAACGACTCCGAGGAAGAGGAGGAAATGGGGGAGGATGAAGGCTCCGAGGGAAGATCCCGCCAGGGGAGCCCACGGGAGAGCGGCGAGGTGGCCGGCTCTGACAATGTTGATGTCACTGAGCTCCTCGAGGTCCGCTTCTATCCCTACTCAACCTGCTTCATCCATTCTCTTATGCAGATTCTAACCCATTTCTCCACCTTTCTCAGGAGCACACGGATGTTGGTCAGGCATCCTCAGCAGGAGTAGGAGAGGCGCCAGCAGGACAAGGCGGGGGCCAGGCACCCATTATTGAATTGACAAGCGCGGAAGGGTCCCCTGCTGCAATTGTTCCTGCGGTGGCCGGGATAGCGGAAGATGACGCTCTGAACTCCCGTAAGTCTCCTTACTTTACTGCTGGTGCTTGTCGTTGATGATCCGTGACTAACCACGGCATGCCCTGTGCAGTGATCTCAACACTGGAGGCTCTTCGGGTTGCCAAACCCGGGCCATCCGCGAGTGGACCGGCGGCAGACATGCCGCCTGCTCCGGAACAGACTTCCCACACCGAGCCGGCCCCACCAACTGCTGATCAAGGGGCTACGGACGTCGGCGGTGCTGCCATCGGAGAAAGGTTGGGGGCTGACGAGGGTGTCAACGCCGCTGGGGCAGGAGAAGAAGGTCGCCCAGATGTTGGGGAACCTATCCCCCGTGAGGACATCCCAGGGGCGGACCCTACAGCAGACCTGCTGGATGCCTTCCCTGCCTACCGGCCTGCCGACCCCGAGGAGATGGAGGACTCAGACGCGGAGGCGGTCGAGGAGAGCCAGATGACGCGCCGCAGGGGGTGGAAGTGCATCCAGCGCTTTCTCAAGCGAGACCCATCGGAGTGGCTGGGGAGCATGGGATCACTCCAAACCTGGCTGCGCTTCCTGTGTGCCGGGGGAGCTGATGCTCAACGCCTCCATCTGACGGTCCGTGATTTCATGGCCGAAAAGATGCGCGAGAGCCGCCGGCGTGCCGACGTCGCACAATGTCGGGACATGTCGGAGAGCACGCGGGCGCTCCTCGTGGCGGAGCAGGAAGTCCAGCGTCTCGAAGGGCAGGCGGCAGAGAAGGAGGCCTTCGTCGCAGTGTGTACTGAGCTTGTGGAGCAACTAACGGCCCAGCTGGACGATGCCCAGGTACAGCTGACGGAGGCGGGCCAACAGATGGTCACACTTCAAGTCGAGCGGGAGCGTGCACAGGCCAGGATCGACAAACTGCGTGCTGCGACCGCCGACGAAGAGAGGGCACGCAGAGAGCGAGAAGCAGCCCTGGAGGCCGCCAGCCAAAGGGTAGCGGCGTTAGAAAGACTTATCCAGCACGCTAATCCCTAGGGGCTTTGTTTTTTCATTCCCAAAACATTTGCTTCCGCTCCTCAATATTTCGATCCATTTGTATGAATCACCATATTTATCTGCATCTTTTGGCTTAACATGCTCAACCACAATCCATTGTCTTGCGGGAGCGTCAACCAAGCTTCAGGCATCCATAATTGGGCCTGGATTTCTAAAGAAAAGAGGGAGGTCATTCCTAAGCAAGGAGACCTCAGACCTAATCAATGTATCATCCCCCCAACTTGTCCCGACACACGAGCGGGACAATGCTAGGGGTGTTGAGATTTTATCCGAATATAGGGAAATGAGAAAGGGTGAATCGCGTGTCCCGAATTCAGAAATCCACAACGGTTGGCCTTCCAGGAAATGCCCAAGACGGCAAGCGGACAATGGATCAATCGACCATACTGCTGCGATAGACGGACCGAAGGTCATCATCCATATTGCAGGAGGCGGATCACATGTCATCATCAATGCCGCTTTGGGGGTTCCTTCAGGCACAAGGGTGGAAATCCATATCAACAGGGCATGCGAAGCGTGGGGCGAAGTGACGATTTGTTCGGATAGAATCCAACGCTCTCAAAATTGCACCACCGTGGGGAAAGCGTATTAGGAGGATGCACTAATCTGGCCGTGAATCACCCCAATTCTCAGACAGAACCTTTTTAACGAGGAAACTGTCGCTTCCCATCATTGCAATGGGGCATCCCGAGCTGGATCGGGGAGAATATCACAACTGCACCACTCTACCCGAAGTCAGGCCAGACGGCCGGCGACGAGGAGGGGCGGGACTTAGCGATCCATGAGGCTGGACCCGAGTCGGAATGACCGGGCGTTCCTACGTACTCCATCGGGCTGGAGATCAAGTCACACGTAGTTCTGAAAGTGCAGTTTAACGTCATGCAGGACGCAGAACCCCGTTTGGGGAGATCTTAGTTTAGGGTCGTAGAGCTCGGACCATAGGGGCATATCTTAGTTTAAGGTCTTAGAGCTCGGACCATAAGGGTAGATCTTAGTTTAAGGTCTTAGAGCTCGGACCATAAGGGTAGATCTTAGTTTAAGGTCTTAGAGCTCGGACCATAAGGGTAGATCTTAGTTTAAGGTCTTAGAGCTCGGACCATAAGGGTAGATCTTAGTTTAAGGTCTTAGAGCTCGGACCATAAGGGTAGATCTTAGTTTAAGGTCTTAGAGCTCGGACCATAAGGGTAGATCTTAGTTTAAGGTCTTAGAGCTCGGACCATAAGGGTAGATCTTAGTTTAAGGTCTTAGAGCTCGGACCATAAGGGTAGATCTTAGTTTAAGGTCTTAGAGCTCGGACCATAAGAACCTCAAAGTACGCCGCATCGTGGTCCTATCCCCTGGATATGCGAAGATGCACTGAGGGATAGTGTCAAGAGTGTCGAGATTTTGCCTGGTCAGAATGGGAGGTGGAAAATGTGATGTGAATCATGCGGCCATTCACTCAAGGACTGGGGGCACCGGCGTAACGATATGGGAGTACTGCCGACCGTGGCGGAAAAGTAGCATCAATATCGCACTAACCATTGATGAAATGAGGCAGCAAACGAGCATCGACCGCTCAATCGCAGGATTCATATCGATTTGCTGCCCGAGGCCATTGGGGGCACCAGCCCGAGTCGGTGGGAGAGCACTGAGGCATTGTGTCCAAACCGTTCACGGGGGCTCCACCCAGGGCGTAGGCGATGGGTCCGAATGAAAGGGAGCATGAAGCCTGAAAATGGAAGGAACCTGACCAAGCTGAACCTGACCCTCCTGGCAATAAACCAGAGTACTCTTGACATCAGTGGACCACTGCAAGGGGTCGAGGGACACGCCTTGAGGGTGGCCTGAAGGCGGCGGATTCCCCAGAGAAGGGGGAATCTCTAAGAGGTGGGGGGCTGGACCCGAAGTTTCAAACATCCAGGCATTCCTACGTATCCCATAAGTATGGGAATCAAGCCACACGTAGTTCTTGAAGCGCGGCGCAACACAATCGGGCACCAGCGCGGGGAAGGGTGCGGGTCTGACCCTCGCACACAGAAGAAGCGGTATTTGATATTTCTTGTTTGTCCTTAAAGATGGATGGTTTTTCTTTGTGCAGCGACATGCCTGTGATTAAGGAATCCCTGGCGTCGCCACAATAATCAAGACATGAAAGGCATTGATGAATGGCGTGGTTATTAACCAGCGCCCAACGTGAGTGTCCCCTGAGGAGAACATCACGACGCAGTGCCATTTCTCGTCGGGCGGCCAAGACGATCACAGTTTACGGTCGTGTGGTAGGACCAGACAACAAAGTTTAAGATTGTGTGGTTCGGACCATGGAGGAATCCACGTATTGCGATATGGCGGACTCAGCGGAGGCGGGAACATACCCAGCCCTGCGGTCACGCACGATTCCAGGAGAAGGATCCTGGGATAGGGGCCTGAGTATGTCCACCACCCGAGGGGCAGAGATGCTAGCCTCCAGCTATACTGGGCCCAGAACGCGATTGTTCGGGCGACTCCTTCCTCCTTATGGGGACGAGGGTCCAGCTACACATGGCCCTTAGGGAGGACATCAGCATATATCCTTGGTGCTCAGGTCGTGGGAGCCTCGACAGACACCATTACCCTGGTTGGCCTGCCTAACGTGTAAAGGTGTAATGAAGGTCAGTATGAAGAGAGTGTCGAGATTCCACTACAATGCACAAAGGCGGAGTGTGATGAGGACCGCGCAACCAATGTTCGGAGCCTAAAAGAGCCGACATGGCGATCAAGGATGTCGCTGACCATATTCGCAACACAACATCCGATCGCGTCAGCCTAGAACTGGGCAAGCAAACGAGCATCAACCGCTCAATCGCAGGATTTATATTGATTTGCGGCCCAGGACCCGCCGGTAAATCGACCCGGAGCGGTAGGAGAGCACTGAGGCATCGTACCCAAACCGCTAACGAGGATCCCTTTGAGTGAAGGCTCGAACAAGAGGAAGCGCGAGGCCCGACAAGCAACACAGGACTTGTCGGGATTGCATCCGACACTACGGGTCATAGACCAAAGTACCCAAAACATGTTAACAGATCACCGGAAAGGGTCGGAGGACTCACCCTGAGAGCAACCAAAAGACAGCAGATCCCTGTGATCAACCAAGAGACGGGGTTGGACCTGAAACACAAGCGTCCAGGCGGTCCTACGTATCCCATAAGGATGGGAATCAAGCCGTACGTAGTTCTTGAGAGGCAGTTTAACGTCATGCAGGACGATGAGGGGTGTGAGGTAGTCCTACACACGGGGGGGGGGGGCGTATGGCGCGGCCAGCAGACCAACGTGAACGAGGACATAATCCCCCGCTCACGCGTTACGCCTCGCACAAAAAGGAGGGGAACTGGGGCCAGAGGCCCAACGCGGGATAGAGGTTCCCGGGAAATGGGGCTGGGCCTGAAACATGAATGTTTAGGCGGTCCTACGTATCCCATAAGGATGGGAATCAAGCCGCACGTAGTTCTTGAAGTGCAGTTTAACGTCATGGGGGACGAAAAGAGAAAAAAAGGGGGGAGCAGAAGGCATCCCCAAACGTGGGGGGCGTACAGCGTGGCGAGCAAACCGACGTGAATGAGGGCATAGCCCCGCGTCCACACCATACGCCACATACCCAGAGGCAACTGGGCCAAGGGCCCGAGGTGGGATGGAAATTCCCGAAGGATGGGGCTGGGCCTGAAACATGAATGTTTAGGTGGTCCAACGTATCCCATAAGGATGGGAATCAAGCCGCACGTAGTTCTTGAGAGGTAGTTTAACGTCATGCAGGACGAATGCTGAATAGTTTAACGTCTTGTAGCTCGGACGTAGTACAGTTTAACGTCGTGTTGGACGGATGCTAAACAGTTTAACGTATTGTAGCTTGGACGAAGATGCTTGGCAGTTTAACGTCTTGCCGCGTGGACGATATGCTGGGCAGTTTAACGTCATACAGCTTGGATGTGGTACACTCAGACAAAGTACTGCTTGAGGAACCTAGCGTTGGTGGGAGGAGTGACACGCTCACCATCCATAGTCGCTAGGGAGTACGCGCCATTGGGATAAACTTTGTGGACGACAAGAGGTCCCTCCCACTTGGGCTCCAACTTGGGTGGCTTCCTGCTGGGGATCATTGGCGCTCTTAGGGCTAGCACTAGGTCACCCTGCAGGAAGGAGCGGAGACGAACCTTCTTATTGAAAGCTCGAGCCATTCTGCTTTGATGCCTCTCCAAGTTGTGCAAGGCGCGAAGTCTATTCTCATCCAGTGCTTCCAACTCGACTAGACGGGCTTCAGCAGCTCTGTCCAGTGCTTGCTGGTCGTAGACCGCAGTGCGCAAGGACGGTAACTGGATCTCGATGGGCAGGATGGCCTCAGCTCCATACACCAGGGAATAAGGGGTCATCTGGGTGGAATTGCGAGTCGTCGTCCGATAAGCCCAGAGGGCGTTGGGGAGCTTGTCCGGCCAACTCTTCTTGTTCTGACCAACCATTTTTTGCAGAATGTTAGAGAGGGTTTTGTTAAACGCCTCGATCTGTCCATTCGCCTGCGCATGATAGCGAGATGTATGGTTCGAGAGAATGTTGTACTTGGCGTACAACTTCTTCAACTCGGCTGCTTGGAAATTGGCTCCGTTATCCGTGAGGATAGCGTGAGGCACTCCAAATCGATGAATGATGTTGGAGGTCACGAAGTCAGCGATCGAACAGGATTTGACCTCTCTGAGCGGAATCGCCTCTGCCCATTTGGAGAAGAAGTCCGTGGCGGTCAGAATGAACCGGCACTGGCGAGCCGTCGCCGGCGGGTAAGGTCCCACAACGTCCATCCCCCAGACTGCAAAGGGCCAAGAATACCTGGTGGTATGGAGAGGCTCCGGCGGCCGATGCACAAAGTTCGCATGAACCTGGCACGCATGGCACCTCCTGGCATACTCGATGCAGTCATGGATCATGGAGGGCCAGAAGTATCCCAACCTCCGAATCTGGTGGGACAGCTTCGGCCCAGTCTGATGGGCACCGCATGAACCAGAATGAACCTCTCGCATGACTCATGGGATCTCAACTCCCTGAAGGCAACGGAGGAGAACACCATCAAATCCGTGTCTATAGAGGATCTGCTCCAGGCCGGGACTGCTCTGGAGGACAAACTGCGATGCGCGGCGTCGAACTCGCTCGCGCTCAGCCCGATCCGACGGGAGAATGCCATGTTGGAGGTACTCAACCAAAGGTGTCCTCCAATTAGGGGCTGGTTCGACTGCCATATCTGGGGTACTCGGGGCTCCGGGCACAGGGGCAACCGTGGTGAGATTACTTACCGACGGGCCGCGATCTCCCTCCGGGACAACGGGAGCGATGAGCCTGCGGCGTGTCACGCGGACGGTCAGGTTATCCTGTTCAGGCTCTGCAAGTGACGCAGCAAGGCTGGCCAAGGCATCTGCTCGACCGTTCTGCGACCAGGGAATATGGACAATTTCTGGCCGAGAAGGGAACCGGGCCATCAGAAGGAGGGTGCACTCCAGTAATGGCACAAGTTCCGGCTTCCTGACAACATAGTCTCCATTGATCTACTTAACAACTAGCTCGGAGTCCCCTTTCACGCACAGATGGGGCACGTCGATCTCGAGATCCAACTCGAGGCCGGTGATGAGGGCATGGTATTCCGCCTCATTGTTGGTACAGCCCTCTGACAACAGGAAAGAGTATGGCAGTACAGCTTGCTCCGGGGTAATGAAGACGATACCCAAGCCCACTCTGTTGAGCTTAGGATTATCGAGTCTTCTACCGGTGGGGCTCCGGGAGGCACCGTCAAAGTGCATCTTCCAGCATGGACCGGCTCGATCGACCGAGAGGATGGCCTCATCAGGAAAGCCTAGATCCAGCGGCTGATCCGCGGAGGTTGGGTGAGCAGCCAGAAAGTCTGCCAATGCTTGCCCTTTGATGGCCTTCTGAGAAACATACCTGATGTCGAACTGCTGGAGAATCACAGCCCACCGCACTAGACGGCCAGTCAACATAGGCCGGCTCAGGATATATTTCAACGGGTCTACCCGAGAAACCAACTGTACCTCATGGTGCTGCAAGTAGTGCCGTAATTTCTGCACGGCAAATACGAGCGCCAGGCAGCTCTTCTCGATGGGGGAATACCTGACTTCCGCATCGAGGAGCATGCGACTGAGGTAATAGAGGCTATTCTCTGTTCCCTCGTTGTTCTTCTGGGCGAGAAGGGCGCCAAGGGACCGTTCCAGGGCGGTCACATAAAGGACCAGCGGCTTCCCGGATACAGGCGACATCAGAACCGGAGGTTGAAGCAGGTACTGCTTGATTTCCTCGAAATCGGTCTGACACTCTTTATCCCATACATAGGTGGCACCTTTCTTCATGAGCCAAGAAAAGGGCTTACACTTGCCGGCCAGATTCGCGATGAATCGGCATATATAGGCTAAGTGGCCTTGGAACCCTTGTAGTTCCCGGATGTTACCTGGGGGAGGCATCTGGCTAATCGCCCTGATCTTCTCTGGGTCGATCTCAATACCCCGGTATCTTACCACAAATCCAAGGAACTTTCCGGAGGTGACCCCGAAGGCACATTTCAACGGGTTCATCTTCAGGCCGCGAGACCGGAGGAAGCCGAACACTTTCTCAAGATCTTTGAGATGGTCCTGACGCCGGCGCGATTTGACTACCAAGTCGTCGACGTAGCATTCCACCAGTGTGCCGAGGATGGGCTTGAATATGCGGTGCATCGCCCGTTGATAGGTGGCACCTGCATTCTTCAGGCTGAAGGGTATGACCCGGTAACAGAAGGTACCTTGGGCGGCCCTGAAGGCAGTGAACTCCTCATCCTCAGGGGCCATCCGGATTTGGTTGTATCTGGAGTATCCATCCATAAAGGAGAGGGCTTGGAACCCTGCCGTGGCGTCAATCAACAGCTCTGTCACTAGAAGGGGAAAATCATCCTTCGGGCAGTGGCGGTTGAGATCGCGGAAGTCGATGCAGACTCTGATCTTCCCGTTCTTCTTCCTGACCGGCACAATGTTGGCCAGCCATTTGGGGTACTGAACTTCCCTCACGAAGTTGGCTTTGATGATCTTGTCAAATTCGGCCTCAACCATGGCACCGTGAAATGGGTGCATCTTCCTGGGAGGCTGCTTGAACCCGCGATGGTTCGCCGGGAGACCAAGGCGGTGGACGGCTACCTGAGGATCTAGCCCCGACATCTCGTCATAGCCCCAAGCGAACACATCACGGTGCTGCCTGAGAAAGTCCACTTACTGCTGCCGCTCCTCAGAGGGCATGGAGACACTGACCAATGTGGGTCTCGGATCTGCTTCGGTTCCAAGGTTCACTTGTACTAACTCATCGACCGTGGCGGAGACGCCCTCCTCAAAGGCTGGGGGTGCATCTTCCATGTCCTCTCCACTCGGGGAGGGATCGTCCACGGGAGAGACTGCGTTGGAAACTGCATTGGGGCTACCAGATCCTGCTGGGCCGCTGGTACTGGAACGGGCGGTCGCGGTCATCTCATCAGGAGACTCACAGGCCGTCGAGACCATGGCTACGTCCAACCGTTGAATCGGGAGGACGTAAGCGTCATCCAAGCTTGCCCAGGGATCCCTTGCAACAGCGACAGGCTCAACCTCACCTGCCAGGATCTGCTTGTCCTTGCTTTTGTAATAGTCCGCGTCCAGATAGCGGGCTTCACATGAGACAAAAGGAGAGGCATCTCCCTGAAGCACGCCTAATCGACCATTAAGGGAGTATTTGAGGCATTGGTGGTATGATGAGGGAACCGCCGCATGAAGGTGGAGCCAGGGCCTGCCCATCAATGCGTTGTACGCAGTGTCTTGAGAGACTACCATGAATTCGGTGTTGGCAACCAAGTCACCGAACTGGGTCTTCAAACGTATCTTGCCGACCGGGGTTTGCTCGGTGCGGTCGTACCCCTGGATCCTGAGGTCGGAGGGAATCAAGTCATCCTCAGACAACCCCAATCTCCGGAGCGTCCGAGTGGGAATCAGGTTAATCGCGGACCCCGTGTCGACAAGACAGCGCCGGACTTCAAGGCCATTGAACTAGCCGGTAACATACAGTGGATGAATGTTCCCCTGTATAGGAGGGTCTTCATCCTTACCAGAGAACGAGATAACTGCCTAGCATTCGGCGTCCTTAATCGTTTCGGCGTGAAAGGCCTCTGCAGCCGCAACCTCTGTCTCAAACTGGAGGGGGCTCTTCAGGGCTTCAGCGAGTGCCTCGCGCATCTCAGATGACATGCGCAGAGCCTCAAGGATGGAGAGTCTCGCTGGGATGTCGGCCAAGTGCTTCAGGACATCATACTTTTTGGCCAAGCGCGAACCCCTGGTTGCAGGAGGTTGCTCTGCGGTTGGAAGCATGACGGGCCTTGCCGGTTGGGCCGGTGGCCGACTGGTGCTTGGCGCATCTCGCTGTTCATTGGTTGAAGCCCGGGAAATGGTCACCGTACTGGGGTCAGGAGGCCGGGATGGACTCGTGGCAGGGCGGAGCTGATCGCGACGCGGCTGAGGCGGTTCTGCATGATCCCATACCACAAACAGTGGCGGAGGCGAATCCGTCATCCCCGGATGGGGGGGCTGCGCACGCTGAGCTCGGTTTTGAGCCTGCTGCCTGTTCTCAGTGGCGTGCATGGCCTGGCTGGAGGTACCAACTGCTGTGCCCCGGCGACTCCTGTTGTTGCGGCTCCTCCGACGGTGGCGACGACCGGGGACACTAGGGAGGTCCACCTGGTGTTCTTCAACGTCGGGAACCGAAAAGGGATTTACCAGCTCGACGGTATTAACCGAAGCGTACCCAATACTGTCATCGGACGAATCATTCACCACTGGGCGGATCCGAGGAGGGATCCCCATCTCCGGGGGCATGAAATCGCCGAGAGTGCGGGATAGTGGCGGAACTGGCGGGGCGCGCTCTTCCTTCCTGCGCCGCCATCGTTTTCTCTTCTTGGAAGAGGCAGGCTGGGACGACGATGCCGAAGCAGCACCCGCAGATTCTGGGGGCTCATGCTGATTCAAGCGCGCACGGATGATTCCATGGGCGCGAATGATCGTCTTGCAGGCCATCCAGTTTTTATACTTCTGGGATCTGCGGTCGGAGACCAGCTGCCATTCGTCCTCATTGCCGCTATCGTCATCTGATCCCACGAACACGCCCGCCACTTGTGCCGGAGCTGGGCCCAACCTGATTACATTGTTGTTAATCTGGTCTTGGAGCCAATCCTTAAACACATAGCACCGCTGGATGGTGTGCCCCAGGGCCCGATGGTAGGGGCAGTAGCGGGGGTTATCCATGAGATGTGCCTCCTCCGGCCTCCAACACTCAGGCAGTCGCACAATCCTCTGCTCCAGGGTGCTCCGGAAATAACCGGGGACCTGATCCTCGTGAAATGAGTAGGTCAGGTATCGCGGGCCCCTAGGAGCGTGGTCTTGACGAGGGGCTGGAGGGGCCTGCCGAGGAGGTGGACCCTGATTATCTCGCTTGGGTTGTGGCGGTACATTACGCGGAGGGGCCGGCCGGTTCTGAGGCTGCCGCTGCTGGGCCGGGAACTGAGCCCGTAGAGGCGGATTCCTGTGAGGCTGTGGAGCTGGTCTCGCCGGCAGCAGCTCCAACGGCCTGGGGGCCTCTATCTGGGCAACAGCAGCGGGCTCAGCCCTGCTGACTCTCCTTGCAGGAATCATAGGAGGCAGCGGGTGTGCCTGGATGGCCTGTTGCAGGGCTTCCTCAAGACGTTGAGCTTTGTCTGAGAAGTCCCTGAACCCTCCGGGGTAATTCTGAGTGATCAGGGAAGGGACCAGCTCGGTCTTGACGTTCCCGACGCACATTGTCAGCAACTGCTCCTGAGTCAATGGCATGTCAAGGGAATACGTGAGACCCTTCCATCGGGCGACGAAGTCCGCGACTCGCTCGTCAGGCCTCTGCTTGCACTTGAAGAGGTCTGCGATACTCGTCTTCCGGGTCGTGGAACTGAACTGGTAGAGGAATTGTCTACGAAGGTCCTCCCAGCTAGTTATCGACCCGACGGGGAGCTGGCTGTACCAGACAAATGCTGGCCCTTCCAGTGTCTGGACAAAGCAGCGAAACTTAGCGGCCTCTTGCTGTGCCGGAGTCCCCAACATAGGCCCGCACCTCGAGTTGAAATGGGCCAAATTCTGTGGCGGATCTCCAGTCCCGTTAAAGGGGGAAAAAGTGGGATTCCCGAATCCCGGAGGCGCCGGCATGTCATCCACCCATGCTGGGTATGGCTTGCCGTCCGGTGGGATTGCCACTTGCCGAGTCTCCAAGGCTTCCAAGCGGGCGATGAGTGCCGCCATCGGATCGTCCGGACATGGGTTCCAGTCCTGGAGAGGATCTCTAACCACGAGCGCATTGCATGGCCCTTCAATCGGGTCGTCGACCGGGTCGTCGAACTCGGCAGCTCGTGGGATGGCGGGCGGAGCGGCCCTTGGGGCAGCGGGAGGAATCCGAGCGGGGTCTCTCAGGTAGTCACGCCGCTCGGGAGGGTGTGGTGAAACATACCGCGCCCTCTTTCCATAGGCGATGGCCTCTCTCCTGTCGGCGAACACGGCATAATCACGGTTGCCCGGGAGAGCCTCATCGAGGGGTGGTTGTTCCTGTCCCTGCTGTCCTGGCCTAGGATCACCGTAGTCAGGCCGCTGCTCTGCAGCGCGCTCGGCGAGGAGCTGGTCAACTAGCTTCTTCTGCTCGGCGAGCTGTTGGCGTAGCATAGCCTTCTCGGGATCCTCATCCGCCCTCTGCGTGGAGGCAGATGGGTCGGCGGGCTTTATAGCCTCGCCGTGCTCTTTACCTTTACTGACGTTTCGGCTCAACGTCAGTGCTTCAGTGGGTGCGGGGAGACCCAGGAGGCTCCTCTGGTGACGAGTAACTCTCGCTGATGGATCCAACAACGGCTTGTCTTCAGGGGGAGAGCCCCCGTCGAGAAGTTCCAAACCGTTCCCCTCCCCCGACAGGTCAGTCATATTGACTGTTTCCGTCCCTGGGGATGTACCCTCAGGTCCACCCAGTGAATCGGGCTGTCGGCGAATCGCACTGAAGCGTAAGGCAGCGTACTTCCCCCATCCACGGATATACACGTGGGGAGTGGCTTCCTCGATAACCTTGTGGAGTACTTGAAAACACTCAACGCATCGTTGTTGGAGGGCCTCGTGATGCCCAAATGACCCGGGGTGCCGAACCGCGGGGAGCGTGGCCAGGTCAATTTGACGGCACTGCTCACCAATATCCTCCAGGTGTGCTTGACTCCCGGGATATGGCATTTGTAGGCAGTGAAGACAGGAGTGAGTCTCCCGGAGAGTTCGGCGGAAGCATTCGAACTCGTCCGGGGTGAGCGATTCGGGTGCATCAAAGTCCGGTCCTGCGACTGGACAAAACTTCTCAGGGAAGTGGCCCTCTGCAAGGACGGTCCAGAAGCTCCACGACTCAAACTCGGGACCCAGGTCTCCTTGGTCCTCTTCAACGACTGGGAATGGACGGGGAACCGGCAGTGGTGCCGAGGCGGGCTGCCGGGCCGACGGGCTGGCCGGCGGTGAATACGGCGAGCAGGCTGATTGGCCTCCATATCTTGGGCCGCCCTCTGAGGGTGGCGGTGCCCCAGCTACCACATCACAATAGGACGGGCCGGCGAGCGAACATCCTGTCGTAGCGTCGGTGCTCGCCGAGGGTGCACTAGATCATGGTTCGACCGTCGGTCCCCAGAAAAGGTCTCCGGCTTCTCCGATCGAGGCAGAAGGCGCTTCCAGAGGGGCCGGTACCAACCGCAAGCTTGATCCTTGGGGGTCTACCAGGCCCTCGCTACTCCGGATATACCTTCGGAGGGAAGCGGGGATCATATCGATCTCGCTCTCGGGAAGTACGAGGCTGACATGCCGCATTCCTACCCCTGCCCCTGACTGGCGGGATTGGGGGGAGGGCTCTGTCACCGAATCATACTCTGCCTCTGTATCAGAGAAACGAACCGGTTGGATCTATGTCCGGAATTCCGTAACATTCTTCACTCGGCGTCGACGCCTCGCCCTCCTGCCCCTGGGTGGTTCTTCGGGGCATGGATGATCTCTATCCTGGCGTCCTCCGGCCGCACTGGTGCTGGGGCCAAGAGGACTGGAAACCAAGGTGTGAGGAGCACAGGGACAGATATCAAAGGGGACGCGGGAAGAGATGATTCCGGGCGGGCATCCAGGCCGAGATCGGAAGGTGGGATGACCCATGCCTCTTGGATCGGCCACACGGAGTAGCCCCTGTTGGCGAATAGCGCTACCGCGAGGTGGTCCACGGTGGCCATTGTCCGTACCAGCAACCGAGAGAGTCAACCCAACCTGCCTTTGGGGCGGTCGGGGCCTCGATCCGGGTCGGGCATAGAAGTGCCCCTGCTCAGGATGCGCAGGGGCCTGGTGACTGGAGCCAGCAGTGGCTTGAGCCAACGCGGCCGCTGTTTCTAGGGCCCCAAGGTGGGCATCCTCTTCCGCTCTTGCCTGACTTTGGCGTCGAGACAGACGAGTCGGGATGAGCGGCGCGGGCAGGTGGAGAGCCCGTTCTTCGACTTGAGAGGCCTGGCGGCGATGTCGTCATGGCCTGACAGGAGCCCTCATCGCGGATCCCTGGAGCGAATCCCGGATAGGGTGGTCCCGGGCATCTTCCACCTCATCCGCATAGGGGAAGGAACTATCGGAGCGTTCCGGGGATAAACTCCCGAAGCGGTTGGACGTCGAGGTAGGCAGCGGTGCCTCCCTGCGCGGCCCTCGGGGGCGGCGTTGGTGGCGAGGTGCAGCTCCCTCGAGGTCTAGGCGAGCCATTTCCCTGGTGGGGATGACTCCCTCTTCCTCATATCTCCGCACCAATTTGTTGATCACCCTTCTTTGGATGACCTCCGAGGGGGAGAGAGGGCGTGGTTGCCCCGCAGCTGCGGCTGCTGGCACGGCTGTGGAACGGGCGGGACCGCGCGGAGTAGCCGCGTCGGTGTTTCCCCTACCCCTGCGCCAGTGGGCGAGTGGCGATCGGGCACTGGATCGGGCGACTTGATTTCTGAAAGCAGGGAGAAAAACCCATTAACACTGACAGGAAAAGGAATCGACAACCAACCATTAGTGCCATGACGCCTTCCATGGGGGGGAACCCAGGCCCTCGACGTCGCGAGACGGAGTGCCCGATTTCCCTTCCCCAGCCCCTGGCGGGTAAAACTGAATGCTCGGTCGAGCAGCATGCTGGTCTTCCAACACCTCTGAAATCCATCGTTCTTCGTATTGAGGAGAAGAGATTCACGTCGGGTTCACCATTTTTCTGTTTCGGTGTGGATGTGCGTCGGGTTACGCTATTCCGCCAGGACGCGTTCGCGCGTGCACCCGTCGACCCGAGGGGATGGGCGCGCGGCTTGTGGCCCCGCAGTCCCGCTTTCCAAGGGCGAGCGGCATCCGTCCCTTATTCAGGGGCGTCTGCTCCTTGATCGAAACCGGGATGATGGGATGTCGGCTCCTCCTTCCGTGGACGTCTCCTCGGAACTCGTCGCCTAATCCGGGTCTCCCTCATAGATTTAAGAATGTTCGTGAATCTCGTTCCCGGCGCCATGTCTCCATGGACACCGGTTAATTACGCTGCTTCCGCCCGGACGCTCCAAGGAGTCTGGTCGGGGCAGCAACCTGCGGTGAGGAGACCGGGTAGCTCTGGGTGTCGGGGGCGTGTCTTAACACTGCGCCTCTGCATGTCTGCCTTCCGTCCCTAATAGGGCTTCTCGAAGGTGTGATGGCCTGAGGCATCCCGCACTGGGTGCGGGGAACTGTGTTACCTGAGGTTTTACTCAGCTTCCCATGTTTAACACGGGGTATGTCGTGAGTTTAACGTCCAGCGGGGACGGCATCGGACTGATCAACACTAGGAGTGGATCAGATGACAGAACCCCTTGCGGGGAACCTCCGACGCTGGGGCCAGCGCATGGGCGGCTTCCCGGGTGAAGTGGAGTGGAATGAAATGGCATGACCCCACCGAGATGTGGCGGCCCGGGTAAGGATCAGGGTGGATGATGGAGTGAAGAGCTTGGACCCCGTAGGGGCTTCCTACGTACCGCGCGTTAGCGCGGATCAAAGTCAGCGTAGTTCGGATATACAGTTTAACGTCATGCTGGACGTCGGTAAGCCGACTCACGAAGAGGTCGAGGCCGCCGGGCGGAGGATTGAACCGAACCACCTCGCACAGAGGGGGATGGAACGGCCGGGTGGATCACAGTTTTACGTCATGCTGGACGTTGGCAAGCCGACTCACGAAGAGATCGAGGCTACCTAGAGAAGGATTGAACCGAACCACCTCGCACAGAGGGGGATGGAACGGCCGGGTGAACCACAGTTTCACGTCATGCAGGACGTTGGCAAGCCGACTCACGAAGAGATCGAGTCGGTGGGGAAGCACAATGGAGATACACACGTGCATTCCCCCACAGAGGCGGATTCATAGGTGAATCAACGCAAGTGTGAACCCGGGAGGGGTTCACTGATGGACGAACCGACGTAAATACGACCGGGACGACCAGGTGGCGGGCTTGAACCTCGGAGAGGCTTCCTACGTACCCTGTTTAGAAGACAGGGATCAAAGTCCACGTAGTTCGTTCTGTTTGTAACACTCTACCCCTGTGGGCGAAGGCCACTCCATGAATCATCCCTAAAGAGGGGCAACCCCGTCATCCCTGCAGAGACGAGCGGGTGGGGGCCACATCCAAACCGGGGGGACCCTGCGTGCGGGGCACGGGACCGGGTGATGCGGACGGTTTAACGTCTTGCCGGACGAAATACAGTTTAACGTCGTGTGTTGAGGACAAAGCGGACGGTTTAACGTCTTGCCGGACGAAGTACAGTTTAACGTCGTGTGTTGAAGACGAAGATGCTTGGCAGTTTAACGTCTTGCAGCGCGGACGATGGGGGCCAGGCAGTTTAACGTCATGCAGCTTGGACGTATGCAGTTTAACGTCGTGCAGGACGTATGCAGTTTAACGTCGTGCAGGACGTATGCAGTTTAACGTCGTGCAGGACGTATGCAGTTTAACGTCGTGCAGGACGTATGCAGTTTAACGTCGTGCAGGACGTTGAAGCCGCCGATAGGTCCGTGTCACTTCGCGCGAGCCTGGAGGGCCGCACGGGAAGACAATGCACGGTGCGGGCACCCGGGATGAGGGTCATCGGGCGCCACGCAGGCGGGTACCCAAAGGGGGTCAAAGGGGGCGACCCTGGCGGTTTGCGCGCAAAAGAGGAGCTTTGCGCGCAATACCGCGGGTCGGCACGCAAATGGGCGGGCTGGCGCGCAATTGGACCAGCACCTTGCGCGCGGATGATAGAGATTGCGCGCACCGGGCTTCGGATAGCACACGGGGGCAACGGCTCATTCTTTAATGAATGGCCACTTTGGAAATGGGGGGTGCGCGCAATCGGGCTGGATTGCGCGCACCCGGGGGCAATTGCGCGCAAGAGGCTTCTTTTGCGCGCAAATACCTTTGAGTGAAGGGTTATTCAAAGGAAAGGAGCCAAAGGGATTCTGCGCGAAGGCGAACCCCGAGGCTTTCTTGCGCGAAAGAAAAGAGGTTACCTGAAGATCGGCATTGCGCGCGGAAGGGGTTGGATTGCGCGCACGAGAGACCTTTCGAATTCTGGCAACCTTCAAAACGTCGGGGGTCGCCTTATATTTATAGGCAACCCCGGGCGCGGAATCCAGTTCGCGGGCGCGAAATTCTCTTCGCGGGCGCGGAATCAGGCCCGGCGCGCAAGGGAGTCGCGCGGGCCACTGGCGCGCAAAATTGCGCGCCGGTCCAGCGCATTGCGCGCATCCCGGGAGGTTTGCGCGCGGCTCATCAACTTTGCGCGCGGGACTCCAAAATTCCGCGCAAGGCCTCCGGGCCCTCCGAAACATGCTTCTGACTCCAAATATGACCTCTCTTTCCGCATCCGGAGCTTTGTTTGGGAACAACGGACTTTTCCGGTGTCTACAATGGTATTACTTCATTTAATTTTCATACTATCCAAACATTTATTTCAAAATCAAAATAAGACATGTTTTATTCAATGAAATACTGAAAACGATTACTTTGAAACAAGACCAAAAGAACCTTACTACCCTAGGATACCTACTAATAAACCCATCAAGATCACCAGGAGACCCCCAAACATCACAAATAAGACAAGAAGATAGTGATAATCCTTCGGCTATATTACAACAAAGAACATTATAGCCAGAGCTATGGAAACCGAACTGAGAAGTAAGGGTATGAAGATCACCATCTTCACCATGTTGCTTCTAAAGTTTGAATACCCAAAAACAACTTTTTATAATGCCTTTTGTGATCATTGGTAGCCATCACAGTCCTTATGTGACCATTGGTTTTTGAAAAGGTCATAAAATCCTCTAACCGTTGGATTCCTTTATGAATTTAAATTATTCTATTTATCTTATGTACTTTTGAATAATTTATGTATTATAAGATTATAAGCCTTTTTAATGTTCTAAGTATATTTTTAAATGCATTAAAGTAGTAACTTGGAACATGTTTTAATTAAAATTTCCTTATATTTTGAAAACATAATGTTTTAAAACATGAAATGAATATAGAAATCAATATATTAATGTTTTAATGAAAATATAAGGATAAGTACATATGTTTACATTAACTAATTAGAATAGAATTATCCTTTTTGTTATAGTATAAAAACTATGTATTTGAATTTGAAAACATGTTTATGAATACTCTTATTAATTAAAAGTTATACTCTTGGTTATGTGATTACAATGTATGAATTATATGTTGATTTTTGCACTTTAATGTTCCAAAGTTTAAAATAAATTAGGAATCATGTTTTGTAAAATTAAAGATATTCCTTATTTAACGAAATTGATTAATTTTTTTTCTTTTATTTATTTTCTATGGTTTTGTAAATGGTTTATTTGAATTTTGGGTTTATAAAAAAATATATACTCATAGGGATATCCCTCTAGCTGAGCCGAAGGAGGCATCTCACACTACTACATGAGTAGGCGGTCGAGCCTAGGCACCTTAGCCATAGTACATACCAGCCCTTGGGTGTGTGTGTGTGCGCCTAAAAGCATGTACAGAGGGAACAAACATTGTGATGTCGTGCGGGCGGCATTGTGGCAGGGGTTGGTGCAGAAGCGCACCCGTTGAAGACTGGTATAGGGAGGTACTAGGAGGTGGGGATTTTTGATTGATGGACGGGAGATCTAGGCTTATAAAGTTAGTCCAAAATCCATCTCATTTCGATTTGGGATGAACTTTTTAAGCGAATATCATACCTCAGTTGTCCAATCATGCCACGCGGTTTCTGGACCGTTCTGTCAGTCTGCCCTTTGAAACTCCACTGTCGCGGTATTAATATCGTGTTTTGTCTAGACCATCCAATCGCGGACTCAACTGATCTCCACTGTTCAATCCATTTTAAATCTTGTGGCTTCCCCTGCCCATCTGATCGTGGATGTGATCGAATCTTGTCCATCCAACCCTTTTAAAAACGCACGTCGCATCTCAGTCGTCCGGTCTAGTCGAGATTTAATATCGACCATTCAACTTTTTTTTCAAACCGCGTACGCTCCTCAGCCGCAGGATCAAATTGCATATAATCATGGCCATTTGTTCTTTTCCACACCCTCCTCCACGTTTTCTTCTTCATCGCACCATTACAGTCATGGTCAGCCTTCTTCCCCTTAGGTTTTTTTCACACCCGTGGCACCACATTTCTACATGGTGGCCCTCCTTCCTCCTCATTTTTTCACAAGACTGAATACAATCAATATTTATTTAAACCTAGGTGCCTCAGATCCCATTATAGTTTTCTTAAAATATTTTTATACACAATTCATGTATCCCAACTCATTATTCACACAAACCCTGTGGATTTCTTCTCCTTCCAATGCCTCCATCAACTTCTACTAAACTTCTTATTCTTCTTCAAACCAGGTGAGGGTCTTAGGTTTTGTCTTGCTTTGTTTTTTTATAGTTTATATATATATATATACACATTCATAATCCTACTGTTTTGCTTCCATGATCTTTTAATGACAATTCGCAGTTGTTTGAAGTTCTTAAACTTATCATGTAAGGGATTAATTTGAGTCATTTTTTATCATCTATTTATGACTTGTGTTTTTATGGATATACATATATATATTTGTAGTTTATTCTCTGATTACTAATCATGTTTTTTAAATATTTTTTTGAGAGTGTAAAACTCATAAAGGGGATTTATTTATGCCTTGACTTCAACATGAAAACCCCTTCTCATCTATTATTTCAATTTCATAGATTATATATGTATATGTATATAATTTTATATGGATTTTAATACAAACTCGTTTTTTGGTTTTATTATTTTAATTGATGATCAATTGTTTTTAAATAATGTTCCTAAAACATGTAATACAAGTAAGGGTTTTATTTCTTCTTATTTTAAAATGAAAAATACTTGTTTACAATTTCTGTATATATGGTTATGTACAAACATATATATATAAGTTTGATTATGTAACAAATATGAATTGGTTTTTCATAAAACCTATTTTTATTGATTAAATTATGTTAGTAAAAGATATAACAGTTGCAATAATTTATTAAACCTTTTTTCGGGTTGTGAAAACCCCATGTGTACACCATTTGTATATAGGGTTTTACATTTTTTTTTTCAAAACCCATATATACACATATATGTATTTCATTTTTTTCTCAAGTTTTAAATAATTCTAGCTATGTTAGTAAACTGTATAAATTATTTTATGATTGAGCACTAAATATATAGGTACATGCATAGGCGCATGCGATTAATTGATTTTTCATTTATACATGAATACTCTACTTGAAATAATGATTTTTCATCCATTCATTGTATTCCAGTTTTTCACAAGAAATTTATTTGATTATTTAAGTTTATTTTTTAATCTTTATGATATAAAAATTAACATTGCATGGATTAAACGAGTATCTCAAAGTAAAAACATGTAAACCATGGCTTGAAAAGGTTCACATTCACAAGGGTTCAGTACAAGAGTTGTTATTTTATGTGACAATACTTTATTTTATGTTTACTAGTTTGTAATACAAGTACAAGATTATATCGTTTTAGTCCATGCACGTCACTGTTTAATATTAAACTAACAAACCTATTCCTTTTTACATTTATGGCATAATTCATTTTAGTTAAGAGTATGAATGAAAAATGATTATGGAATAGGAATGTAAGTATCCAATGTAGTATGGGACACTATGAATATAAGACTCTACTAGACATATGAGGAATGTATTTGATTTAAATGATAAGATGGGTGTGACCAGATAGCGCTCCAATGCATTGGTTAAAGATGAGTCTCATTAGACATTATGTGTGATGGTCTTGGCGGTTAGCCATGGCTTGTTCTATTATGGGAAACGGTCTTAGCTGTTAGCCTTGACTCTTACTAAGTCATGTTTTATGCATGGTATTAGAATAAGTCCTTGAAAAAGTATGGAATTATATATTCCTTCATTATGTATTGGTATATGACCAACCAAGGGATCATTTGAATATTAGAATATCCCTTCTCTAAGAATCTTCTACGACAATGGTGATGAATGAAAAAGGCATAATTAAGTATGAAAATGGAGAGTTATACAAGGAATGGGTATCTAAAGTTAAAATTACATGAATTTCATATTAAGTGTTAATGAATCTTGGCATGATTACTAATGTAATTCTATTTACCAATTTGTATATCAATTTTAGAGTTGGTTTGATCAATTTATGAATTATGCATCATTCATGCATTCCTGTACATGTATGTGCAATCTGATGTATGTTTTACCTATAGTTTTTAAATAAGCACATATGATTATTATGTAAAAAGTTTGTTCTAAAAACATTATCATGTAACCTTTGAAAACTAATGATGACGCGCCTCAAGAAAAATGTTTTGTAAATATTTCAAAGGTTATTTTTTAAAAAGGAATTTCTTGAAAAATGTTTTAAAACCCATTACTGGGCATTATTATGCTCACCCTAAATTTTCAATTTTTTATAGGGTTAGTAGATTATTCCATGATTTGATTACTCTTATGTGATGGCATCAATATTAAGCTTAACTTTTCCATGTTTTTGGGAGAAATGTATCAACAGCATCTGGTTTTCCATAACCTAAACCGAAACGACCCTCTATATTAAAACAAGATGTGTATTTTTTATATGCATGTTTTTATGAAAAAAATACACACCATGTTTCAAGAACCGACTTCGGGCTTCTAGGGTCGGGGTCGTTACATACAACCTCCCCACCATAGAAAGTTTATATCCCCAGAAATCCTGTTTAGAAGCTTCCATGTAAAAAATATGAGGCCACTACTCTCTAATCAGTGCCTCTCTCTACAATGTCTCATGAGTATTAGAACTGTTCTTCCATAGTACTCAAACCAAAGTATTATCCTCCCATGAAGTACCTTGGTTTCAGAATCCAATATCTCGATAGGATTCCCAGTCATGGATAAATTAGAATTAATGAAAAGATCACTCCAACTCAGAACATGTGATGGATCAGAAAGATACTTCCATAGTTGAAATACATGGAACATGTTATGTCTCGAAGTCAGTTGTGGTTGTAGTTATAAATGATAAGTCACATTTCCCACCTACTCAACAACATAAAATGGTCCCACAAAATGAGGAGAAATTTTCCCTTGAATCTCAATCCTTTGATGACCCAACTAAAGTGAAACTTTCAAGAACACCATATTATCATCTGAAAATTACACCAGTCTACGATGATGATCATCATAAGATTTATACCTGCTATATTAAATAAATATTCTCTGAAAAATCAATTGAATATTTTCAATCATCTCTTGAACCAATATTGGTTTAATAAAAAAACTTTCACTAATCTTTGACCAACACAATAGAGATATACCAGGTTGGATATAAAAGGACTCAAAATGAACTATTCTAATTACGGACTAATAATTATTATTATAACAAAACTCAACCTACACCAAATGTTCATCCCAATATCCACCAAATTCAATGATGTAGGAACAAAGCATATCCCCAAGAATCTAAATAGCTCTCTTTTTCTGGACATCCAACTACGGATGGTATGCTATACTCAAACAAACTTGATATCACACTGCCTAGTGATGGACTCTCCAAAAGATAGAATTAAAATGGGGATCTCTATCAGAGACTATAGCTGATATAAATCTGTAAATGAATGGTCTCTTTCATATAAATATTTCTCAAATCCCCAACTTTGGTTGAATCACAAATGGTTATAAAGCGATCTGATTCGGTCAAACTATCAATCACAACCCATATAACATTCTTATTTCTATGTGTGTACGACAATTGAACCAAAAAGTCCATAGAGATCTTATTTCACTTCCCTGTTGCGAGTAGAAGTGTTTGAATCAAGCCTGAAGGTTTTTTGTGATTGATCTTGACATGTTGGCAAGTGTTACAATGATAGAAAAAATCTTAAATTCTTCATACCATACCTAGCCACCAGAATCATCACCGCATGTCATATAACATCATCATGATTCTGGGGTACACAACCCTTTGGGAATTTTGGAAATCCTTCATAACATCTTTCCTATTTGATAACGGTACCACAAAATGATTTTGATAACATAGAATTCCCTCCATGGAGAAAGACCACTAAACAAAGTTCTCCCCACCATATAGAGAGTATCTGTTTCTATAGAACTTGGCATCAAGTTTCTATTCCTTAATAATCATATCAAGAAGATTAGAGTTCAACTAAACACTAGCCAAATAATCTTCATCAACTGTGAAAAAAGAACCATCAAGTTCCACTATTTTGATGATTCTTTAATGGCCTGGGTCAAAATATTCCTTCTCAAATAATCTTCTATGGCATTACCTCTCTCTAAGGTATTAGAGATATCAAATTAAAATGATTTTATGTACTCCACCCAACAACTCTAGTTAAGATTCAAATATTTTTTAGATAAGATATAAATAATGCTCTAATGGTAAGAATATATGATAAACCTTTCTTATAAATGGTAATTCCACTAACTCTTAAGTTCATGAATGACAACTGCAAGTTCAAGGTCGTAGAAGGGGTAATTCTTCTCACATGTCCGATGTTTCTGAGGGCCATAAGCAATGAAATGATCTCTATGAAAAAGAACACATCTCAAACCCAATCCTGATGTATCACATGAGACCACATAGCCATGCCCGACCTTTGGAAGAGTCAACACCTGTGAAATAGTCAAAAGGAATTTCAACTCAATAAAAGAACTCTGACATTTTTCATCCGAATTAAACTTTACCCCATTCTAATTTAGAGTAGTCATCAGAGATTCCAACTTTGATAATTCCTTTAAAAACTAGTGATAATACCTAGCTAAACCAATAAACTCCAAATCTTGAAAACATTTTGTGGTTTCTCCCATTTCATAACAACTTTAACCTTATTATGATCAACTAAGATTCCATGTTCTGACACCAGATGTCCCAATAACTTTACTTCTCTAATCTAGAAATCAAAATATGATAGTTTGGGAAAAAGGTAGTGATTTCTCCAAAATTATAGAACTACTCTCAAATGATGAAAATGATCCTAATTATATTAGGAGTACACAACGATGTCATCTATAAAGACCACCACAAAGGTATTATGATACACATGGAAGATATTTTTCATCAAATCTATAAAGAATGTAGGATAATTGATTAGACAAAATGGAATTACAAGGTACTCATAATGGCCATACCTACACCAAAAGGTGGTTTTATTAATGTCACATTCTTTTATCCTTGAGTGATGGTAACCAGATGAAAGATCAATCTTTGAGAACTACTTGGCCCCTTTCAACGTTTTAAATAGGTCATCGATCCATGGAAATAAATATTTATTCATTACCAAGACTTGATTGAGTTTTCCCAAGGTGACACACTCATACATGTGAATCATTTATTTAAAAGATCAAACTACCAACTATTCAACTCTTTTATCTCAAATCGTTTCATGTGGTAAGAAGAAATAGATATTGGTTGAGTAACAAGAACTGAATCAATAGAAAAATATACCACCCTTACCAGTGGAAACCCAAATACGTTAGACGACAAAAATTAGGGAAACTCAACAAGCACTAGAGGGATATTATCACATAAGGATACTCTCTCTGGGTCAAAAATGAACACAAATATTACTTTCCCCAACTATGGATAATAATTTGTTACTCTACTCATCATTGAGTCCCATTATCCTTGAAAAATATGGTACACCTCATAGGGCACGGTAAAGGAGACCCGTTGAAGATAAAAATCAATCTGGGATTTATTGGAAATGATTCAATCCCTATTTAAAATAACTTCAAGAAGTTTCAATTCAAGAACAAGAAAATTTCATGTAAGATCAATATTCAATAAAGAGAAAACATAAGAGGGGCTACGGAGTCCCTTTTCTCTCTACGTTCTGAGGGGTGTAGTAATATCCATTACATAAGATAAAATCTCTATATGAAGATTAAGTTTATTGACTATAAAAGATGAAATAAATGAATGATATGTACTTGTATCAAATAAATCAGCCACTAATGATGAATCTATAGTGATGGTACCACTCACAGTTGATAGGACCATGTATGCTTCCTTTGGAGACTCTTCCAATGCATGAAGAAGCGTCATTCCGAATGCCTGTGTATGTAGCCCCTTTTTTCATGAAGCATCTGATTGTATGCATTTTTATTGGGTGTTGATGATACAATTCAAGTAGATGGATTAGAGTAGAAATGGAAGAACTTATACAAGTGACTTGAGTATTCATAAAAACCATATATTTTGGGTGCCTTAGTTAAAACCTATTTTTAGTGCCCAAGGTTTCCACACTAGTATCAAGTAAAGGGGCCTCTTTCCAACACTATAGGAGGTCTAGAAAAAACCTTATATCAAGAATCACCATTATAATCATCACACTTACACTTCCCTCTATCGAAACTCACAAAACTACTATTGGTAGAAAAAGGAACTCCCATCAACCCTGACTTACTAGTTAGGTCCATGTCAACCATCAATGCTCTATCAAGAACATCGAAATAAGAAGTCATATTTAGTAAGAAAACCATATAAAGAAAACCATATCAAAGTACCATCTCAAACCATAAAGTCTTTATATTCTCATTCATCACAATCTTAAGCACAAACATCACAAGCATAGTAAATTGATTTTCATATTATTTCATGGTAATGTTATATTGCATAAGTTTTAAAAATAAATATAGCCTTAGATAACACTATTGAATCTATATAGAACTAGTTGGTGAAAAGAAAAAAATAGTAATTCCACTCTAACTCCTCATGCTTCTTTATCGTTTCAATCATATCCCACCATCTCCTTCTAGGTCCCTCTATCTTGAAAGTGGCACATTTCCACTTGATTTCATCCGACATCTCCCAGAACTCAAACAGATGATCGATATTCCTCAATAAATCCTCATCAATTTTAGGATCATTAGATCTTAGGAATACTGGTGGATTTTGGAAAATGAACTTCTTAGCACGAATTGTGAAGTCATCTTTATGAGGTTTCATAGCTGGAGTATGAACGGGAATGGGTGTAGGTGAATGTCCCAAAGCATGGTCAATATGTACAATAAATTTAAACCATATTCTGGTCCATGAGAGAATTTTATCACTTTGGTTCATCTGTATCTTCCTCTTAGATCTTATTCACACATCTTCTCGGAGGCATGATGATACACAACATTAGTATAAAACATTGAAGGCATTAGACTAACACTCAAACAGAGCATCAAGGGAAATTAATTGCATCAAATAGATAAAAATATTATTATTTCAACCTACACAAATAAAAAGTAGATAAAAGACTATAATTAATCCCTAATAAATCCTCCCCAAACCACCCCTAGTTAATTTAGGCTCATTACGGTGAGAGATGTCTAGACACTCGATCACAATTACCTCCTAAGTCCCAACAAGATCACTCAACTTCATACTAACATCAATGAAAGATACTTAACATGTAGCCCTCTGATTCCAATTTGTCACAAACCATTATAGATACCCTAGTTCCTTGATACTCTAGTCATCACAAACAAATCCTGAAGGGAATTTTCAATCACCATAGGTTGGTGACTAGCATCTTGCATCATTCAAGACAAAAGAGGGAATTATTTTCCCACATAAATAGCATAAGAAATAGATATAATTCAGTATGATAAAAATAAAAACTCAATAGGTAGAAATATAATAAAAGTCAAAAAGGTATAAACAACCCTAATTACATCATCAAATCATCATAAAACAAGAAGAAAAAAAACCCAAATCCCATTAGAAAAATATCTTCATGTCCCAAGGATCAACAACAAGAACCACTACAATGTGGAGCTTTTCCCTTGCTCAAACTTGGAAGAAGAAAATATAAAAACACCTGAAGGAATAAGAAGGGTGTGAGATAAAATCCTAGTAGGGTCTCACCATGTATTCTATAAAATGATTCGAAATCAATTAACCAAATAAAGAATTCAATTTTAAATAAATAGGCTTGGAAGTACCAAAATAATATTTAAAAAAATCATTCTTTACATTTCAATTGATGGAAATAGTTATAAACAATGTCTTAATAAAATAAATTATAAAATAGTTTATATTAATTTAATGGGAATATGCAAAATAGTTTACAAACAATAGAATATATATAAAAATAATCACAAAGGAGCAATATGGTTATTTAATAAGATGTATAATAGTTCCAGGTTATAGTATCCTCACACACTCATATAATGATAACAAAAATGTGCACACATGTCCCTTCGACACTGGACAAAGAGGACTGACCAACATCTCACTGGGATAAGATCTACCAACATGTTTATGTTAGAGTTGTAAAGTGTTAATCTTTTGCTATAGAATTATCATCATAGCGGGTCTGTCCCTAATAACTCACTAACTACCTAAGATTTAATTTCTCAAATAATAATAAATAATGGGAAATTTATTTCAAAACATTTTAAAAAAATTTACTGATTTGTTATTTCAAAATGTCAATTTCCATTTAAAAACAAAAATGGGTTTTTAATCAATTCAAGACTTTTTTCAGTATAAAACTAATGGGTTATTATCAAAATAATTTATTCCATTTTTTTAAATTAAAACCTGATTTCAATTTCACAAATCAATTTCAAAATTTAAATTTCACAATTTTCCATAAAATTCTACCAAAACGCCCCAAATCACTATAATTGTTGGTTTTCCTCAATTTTCATGAAAAAAATCCAAATAAAAATCCACAACAACTTGGTTTTTCAAAATTTAATTGAAATCAATTTAATTTAAATCAATAAATTTAGGGATAAATCAATTCTCCAATCATAAATGGAACCACCTACCATGAGATCACAGGATTAAGAATCACATCACCCCAAATGGGAAACTCCAACAAAGAATGTTGGCAAAGGAGATTTGAGAACGAAACATAGATTCAACATCTAAAAAATTTGATATTAAATCCTTGAACAACATAGTTATCTCTAAAAACCTAAGAAGGATAGAGGAAGAGAGTGGGAGAGAAGTAACAGGGAAGGAATACTTACCTGGGAGAGATCGAATGATGATTTCCTAGATTCAATCCGCATTTGAAAGGGTTTTGAGGAGCCAAATTTGTTCTTATGACATCCAAATACCTTGTAAATAATTCAACCTTGAGTTAGGTTTGAGTGAAGGTCTAAATGGGGGTTTGAGAAATTTTCAATGAATTTTTGGAATAATTAAATAATGCACACATGGTTAGCTGGTCTAGGTTGCACGGCTTTCAAACCATGCGCCATAGTCGTGCACCCCTACTAGTGGGGTTACACAGTCTCTCCATGGTGGGTGCACGTTATGTCAAATCATACACAAACCATGAAAACCCTCATTTCCTAGGTGTTCACTATTTTCACTAGTAGGGTGCATCGTTTAGGTAAACCATGTGCCAATAGTGCATAGCCCAAGATCCCAACAGAAATTCCAAAATTTCACCTAAATTAACCCTAAAAAAATTCAACTAAAGAAATATTAAAAATAGGGTTGAAGAGTAACTAAAAATAGTAACTGGATGTTATAGTTTTAAATATCCATCAAAAGATCCATATTTTAGGGGCTTGTGATTCAAAAGTTACCAAAGAGGTAAGAGTTTAATGTCACAATCTCATTGTTTATTAGGATTAATTGTGATTATGTTTCCAATGATAAAATCTTATGATCTATTTCTCAAGAAACATATTAATTTTATTCTCATAAATTAATTTCATTAAAATAAATATTTTATTTACATTTTCCTCATCTTAATTACTCATGAAACCAAAAATACGTTATTAAGAAAAATTGACATTATTTATTGTATTTGATTATAAAAAATTTCATTTCTATATCCATGTTTTCAAAAAAAATGTTTTAAAAAAGGTTTTTTAATATTCTCTTATGACTATATAAAGTCATTTTAACCCATATTTTCCTTTTTAAAAAAAATGAAAGGAATATTCTTGTATTTTTTAGAATGAGGTGCTTCTTAAAATTTTACATAATAATGTGAAAGGAATGTGTTTTTTAACTTATACGGCATGAATGAATTTTCCCATCGACATGAATAATTTTTTATTTGAAGCTTCCTTTATAAATTTTCATGGTTATTTTAAAATAAACGTTTTCCCTTTATATGTGTATTTTTTTAAACAATATTACTAAATTTAAAATGGAAATATTATTCTACTCAATAATAATTTAATAATATTTGAATGGTACTTTTATCCATTAATGATAAAAACCCTTTATTTCACTTCTGATTTATAGGGATATGATCTAAATATATCATCCTTATTCTTTCTCTAGAAGGTTTATGTTTATGATGGCATAATGTTTATGAAACTCATTTCTTTTCCACATGTCATTCTATGAAGAAATATTTATGAACTCTATTTTTTTTAATTGGTTCTAATATGATGAAATATTTATGATATTGTGGCACACATATGTATAATTTTTATTATGTGACAGGTTGGACCTATTTCTCCCTTAAATGTATTGGGTAAATATGGATAACTCATGAGCTAGATATGTTATTCGTGAACGTACATTCATGTACACAATTTTATGTGTGGACCTGGATTTCATGTCCATAAGTTTATGTGTGGACTTGGCTTTCATTTTCACAATTTTATGTTTATATGAACATTGATATCTCCCTTGTTTACAATTATTGTGCATCTAAGATAACCTTTTATTATGTTTCCTTTCCATGGGTTATGAATAAATTTTTTAGTAATGATATGTCTAAGAAAGATTATTATTATGAAGAATTTAATGGGAGAATATTATGAACCAATTGTTTTTGTGTCCATGATTATAAAGATACTAGAACTATAAGATTCTTGCATGGATCATTATGTTAAGTAATGAATATTTATATATCAAGATATGATATCTATTTATGAAAAGTGTATGTCATTTTAGTTAGTATAAAAGCATGTTTTAGTTAACCTTTGTAAATTATGATAATAAAATAGTAGTGAGAAACCTGTGGATAGTTCTATGTATAGGATAACATCCTAATGTTTAGGAAATTTTCATGGATGGCCTAGGATAAACCAAAGGTGTCATAAATTGAAAATAAAGTTTCATGATTTAGACATTCAATGAATGATATTTCATGATAATTTATTTTACACCATGATTATCATTTCTCACACTATTCTTTGTAGTTTTATTCAATGGCTGGAACCCGAAAGAATCATGTGAACAATGAATGGGATGTCCAATCCAATGAACATCCTCACGAGAAACTGAATAGATTATGATATAGGATTCCATATCTTGTGACTATACTCACTCAAGTACCTCAAGCTATTGGTATTAACATAGATTATGTTTAAAATCCTAATGCACCAAGGAGAGAGAAACATGTCATTGAATCTTTTATGTGATAACATACACCCTCCTTCTTTGGGTATCCTGATCCACTAGTTGTTGAGCAATCGATCAGTGTGATGGAAATCATATTTTTCATTCTTCAGTGCTCATTCCATAAAAAGGTTAACATAAATATTTATCATTTGGAATTTGAATCAAATCATTACTAGATTGTTATTAATATTATGAGGAAAGAGGAGGAAATTGACTCCATTGAATGGGATGATTTTAAGGGGAAAAAATTAGTAAGTACTTCCCTCATGTTATTGTGTAAAAATGGATAAGTCATTCCTTAAGCATAAGTATAATGTTTATGAATCCACTGGTATGTTTGAGGTAAATTTTTCAAGACATGAAAGGTATGATTAAGGTTTAATCACTATCCCTAAAAGAAAAATTGATCGATTCTTTAGTTGTTTGAAAAAGAGTCTTAAAAAGGCATTATCCATACAAAAGATTTCTATCTATAATGAAATAATTTTATGTTCACTAAAAGTTGAAATAGAAGCTAGTATCATTCAAGGTTATGGTTATAAGAAAAAGAATATTGATTTTCATGCAAGCTCCAGTGGATTGTCACATGGAGGCAAGAAAATGTTTCCGCCTCATACTTCCCAAAAATGTTGGAAGGAGCACTCTAGTGAATGCATAAATAGAACAATAATGTGATTCATGTTTGGGAAGTCTGACCATTGAGTAAAATAATGTTGAGGTGATGTGAAGATGTTGTTCAATGAAATGTATGGGGAGAGAGATCAGCAGAATACGCCACTCACACTTTAGTGCTATAAATAAAAATAGTTTGTACATAATGTGATTAAATTCCCTAATCTAAGGGATAATGAAAATAATAAGACATAAAAACCTCTGAAGTTAAATAACAAATGAAAATCTTATGCAATCCAAAAAAGTGATTTTAATCATTATAGTTAGGACGCACTTATCCACTAAATTTGAATTGGGAATTTCATATTGATGTGTCTAATAACAATACCTATAAAAATATTAACCTTTAGTGAAATTTGATGTGATTCAAAGCATTGATTAGCTCTCCCTCTATAGATTTCATATATATATTTTGAATAAGAAAATCATATTTGATATTATAAATTAACCTATGATAATTTATCATTACAAGGATGAACCCAAACCTCCAATGGAAATATTTTTTGTCTTTGATAATATCCTATTTAAGGAATAGGTAGTGAATTACCTTTTAAAAGAATATATGATTTTATTGTGATCTTGTTTTGGGAAATTATTTGAATATATTGTAGAATTAGTGATCAAGGTTTATATATTTTTGTATGAGTATTTATGAGTGATTAAAATTACTGTTATGTTGATCATGGAATTATATAAGATTAAATCATCTTTTATTTTCCATATTGGTCAAACACATTTTGGATAAGTCTTAAGGTTCTCTATTTATGGAAGGGATTATGTTAAAATTTGGGATTAAAGTATGATTTATAATAACCTATACTAATAATTTTGGTATTGTTAAAAATATAGATAGAATTAATGAATTATCATAATTTTATGGATCTTGTGATCCTTTAAATGGTAAATTTAGTACTAGCATGAAAATTTAATCTCAAATACTAATTATTTAAAGAAATAAATTATATTGTGGTGGAAAATTGAATAAAGGATGAAATTATACTTTCCATGTAAGTATATTTACTTATGTTCCAAATATAGATAGTAGAGAAATGATTCAACTCTATGAATAGGTTATTAATACAAAAATGGTGTCATATAAACTTCAATTCAGATGAATTTATTATCTTTTAACACCTCAGTGAATTATAGATTTTAGTTGTTAACTTTCTCCTGACCATGTTCTCTGTCACTCTCTATTATTCCTTGGGAGTAGTTTTCTCATCCATTTCCATATTTTAACTTCCCATCACTGTTTTCCTTATCTAGGAACCAGATATTATGTTATTTCAGGTAACCTTTAAGTTTTTCACTTTCCATTTTTAAGGGATGTTTTATTATTTCTTTGTACGATGTGGTTTTTAGAAAAGTAATTTTAGATTATGAAACCATTAATGAACCAAAACAATTATGAGGGTGAAATTTATTTAATGGTGGTAGAATGTAACACCACATTATTTTATGAAATATTTCTTTCAAATATCCTCAACTTCTTTAATGGATTGTGTTACACACAATAGTTAGTTTAAAAAAACTGTGACATAATATTAAGAATATTATTAATTAATGTTATCACCTAGTTGTTAAATTGGTGGGTATGAATAGTATTGAATACTTTATGTAATATATAAATAGTTCCAACTATATATAAATTAATAAATTCTTAGTTATTTTCACTCAATTTTTAGTAGTCATTTTATTCATAAAATAATATGTTTTCTTCAAAAATGATTTTGTTGCTTTTTGTGAAAAAATAATATAATTAATTTTTGGAACATTGAGAAATTTTATAAGATACAATATAATTAATTTTTGAAATTTTAATATTAATGTTATTTTTTCCTGAAATTTTGGTATTTTTCTTAAATGGTTGATTTTTCAGTGAATAGTAAAAAAATAACGATTTCTGTATAACTATCATTTTATTTTTCATTATGGAGTATCATTATTTTTTGAATTTCATCTCAAAGTAACATTAGTATTATTGAATTAAATATAATCTAATTATATTAATTTCAATCATCATTATACCTGATTATGGTATACGTATATTTTTGGGCTTAAAAATGCATTTTTGAAAAACTGTTGTCCATTGCATTTTATGCATTTATATTAAAAGTAATTTCTACCAGTTGTAGAAATTAATTTTTATAGAAATTAATTTTTATTTTTAATCATAAGGTAAAATTTTTATAAATATGTAACTTTTATTTATAGACATTATGAATAGTAACATTAGTAATTTTGTTACCACGACAAGAGAAAAATCAGATAATTTTGGTTAAAAATAATACGATAAGGACTTAAAAATGACCCTAACAATTGATTAAATATTATTATATGAGTATATATCATTTATAATCTTCCAAAATATGAATATATGGCCTTTTTCCATTTTATGTGGTTATAAACTTTACAATATTTTATGTAAAGAATATTCAAAATTGCTGCACTTTTTAATAACAATAATATTTTTATCATGAAATTAAATAGAGTATATTTTAAGTTATAACTATTAATTTTAAATATTAATAATTTATCTTCATCATCATAATTTATTTTCAATTTTTTATAAATAAATAATTACCCTAAATGGTTACCCAATGCTGGTGTAGTAATTATTCAACTAATGGAAAAATAAAATAAATGATATTAAAAATATTAAAAGTAATATAATTTGAGGAAAGTAATGTGATAAATGAATTTTAAAGATAAAAATAATGTTCTAGTAATTTATTGAAATATTTTTTTCAAATTTATTTTGTTTTTTATGTTATTAAATTCAATGTAATAAATAGTATCAAAATTAACAATAATAATATTTTATGAAAATAATATTTTATTAAATTAATTAAAAATCATAAAAATAAAAAAATGACCAATGGGTAATATATGGGATATTATTTAATCTCATGTGTATTTTTAGTCCATTTGGAATCATTTTTCTTAAAAATGACCTAATTATATTTTAATATTTTAAGAAATTTCAATTGTGTATTTCCCCTCCCAAATAAAAGGACACCAATTCAATAACTTTTTCACACCACTTTGAGCCTTATATATCAACCAATATCTAAAAAGTTCTATTTTATAATATATTATACACGTTATAGAGTTTTTTTTATTCCCAAAAGACATACCTTGGAGCCCTTAAGGGGAGATCTAAGGGAGTTGTCTCAAAAAAGTGGAAATTTCCTTAACTAATCACTTTCATTCTTATTATTATTTTACCTCCCCTAAATATATTATAATATTCATAAAATAATAACTTATGTATCCTAAATACACTTATATTTTATTATGACTATTAAACCACCATTATCTAACCTCTTTTCATCAAATGTGAATTGAAAATATCGTTTGTGCGTACATAGGCTTACTGTCTCCACGTAGCGATGCAATTTATTGACCATCAGCATATTTCATGGATTTTTATTATGATAGGGTTAAATTTTATATATTCTATTTATTAAATAATCATCCTTCTTCAATTATGATATCATATCTACCTTCTGACCTTTAAAAATTTTAGAAAATAATAATGTCGCTTGTGCGTAAGTGTGGGTCACCACCTCAATAAAGCGATGTGATTAATTTTTCATTTATATTTTAATTGAATTGTAATTAGATTGTATTTTATGAATTTATATTATATAATAATGATAATTTAATTGTGAAATATTATTTAACTTTCTTTTTTTCATCTTCTGAAAAATGAAAATAGCTTTATGTGTACGTACGACCAACCATCTCCATGAACGGTGTAATTCATTTTCTATCTCTACCATTGTGTATAACTAAAATATATCTATATAATGAATAAATATGATATTTAAATCATTAAAAAAATTCTGGAGATGATTTAACCATGATCAAAATACAGGAAACAAAACTACTAAACTAGAAAATACATGAAAGAAGAAGAAAAAATCACCTAGAACGGTGAGTTTAATAAAGAAGTATTAAAAACAGGTGATAAAAGGTTATAAGTAAATAATATATGGAATAATATATATTATTATGGTTATATAATAATATTATAATAAATATATTTGTTTATATAGTAGGCTCCAATGTGTATGCATGAAGTTGGACCTAAGGTCAGGATTTTTCATCTCAAATTTACTACTGTGAGATACATATTATATTCACCACTTGTTTCTTTTATTAGTGTATATACTAATCATGAATTTATCTTTTCATTTTTATCATGAAAAGTAAGGGATTTAAATATCCATCAAAGGATCTTTATTTCATAGGGATTATTATTCAAAATTTACCAAAGCTATGAGGGTTTAATGTCGCAATCTCATTATTTATAGAGATTTTTTATGATTAAGTTTCCAATGATTAAATATTATTATATATTTATCAAGAAATTTATGAATTTTATTATCCTATGGTTATTTATTTAAAATTAAAGTTTTCCTTTCATTTTTCTTATATTAAATTCTCATGAAACCTAAAATATCTTTTTAAGGAAAATCAACTTTATTTCTCTCTTCATACAAAAAAAATAATGTCTTCAATATCCATTTTTTTAATTTTTTTTAAAGAATGTATTTACTATTCTCCTATTATTTCATAAATTCATTTTTACCCATGTTTTAGTTTTTACAAACAAATTGAAAGGAATATTCTTGTATTTTTTTTGAATGAGGTACCTTTTAACCATTTACTCAACAATATGAAAGGAATGTTTTTTTTAATTTTACGGCATGATAAAATTTTACCACCATCATCAATAAATTTTTCTTATAAGATTCATTTACAATTTTACATGGTTTTTTACAAAGATTTTTTTTTCATTTATATCTGCATAATTTTTTAAAAAAACAACTGAATTAAAAATTGAAAGGTTATTTTACTCAAGAACATTTAAAAGATCATTTAATAGAATTTTTATCAATAAATGATAACAAACCTTGATTTTGATTATTATTTACTAGGGATATGACCCAAAAATAACAACTTTATTCTTATGGATGGTTTATGTCAATAATGGCATGATGTTAATCAAACTCATTTCTTTTGCATGGGCTATGCTATGATGAAATGGTTATAAAACCCATTTCTTTTCGTGGGTTCTTATGTGATAAATTTTTTATTATCTTGTTGAACATATATGTATTATTTTTATAATGTGAATGGTGGGACCTATATCTCCCTCTAATACATTGGGTAAAGATGGATAACTCATGATGTTATATTTGAACCTTCATTCATGTTCATAATTTTATGTTTGGACCTTGCTTTCATGTCTATAGGTTTATGGGTGGACCTGGATTTCATGTTCGTAATTTTATATGTGGACATAGTTTTCATGTCCATAAGATTTTGTGTGGACCTGGTTTCATGTCCACATGTTTATTCAAGGTCAATATTTCTTATACCTAACTTAATGAGTGAACTTTTCTTTATTTGTACATGTTCACAAATTTATAAGCTTATGTGTCCCATAAACTCATGTCTTATGCTAATGTAATGTTCTCATGGATTACATTCTTTGATTACATTATGATTCATGTCTTATGAGTTGTCAAAATTTATGTCATGAATTTATATTATGATATTTTATATGCAGAGTATACTTTTGAAATTTTAATCCCATATTATTATATATTTATGATCATGTTATGATTATATGAACATTGATATCTCCATTGTTTACCCTTACTGAGCATTTGAGCTCACCCTTTATTATGTTTCCTTTCCCCAGGTTATGAAGAAATTTTTTAAGAATGATATGTCTAATAAGGGTGTTGGTTATGAATATTTAATGGGAGACTATTATGAACCAATTGTTTATGTGTCCAAGTTTCCAAAGATACTTGACCTATATGATTATTGTGTAGATAGTTATGTTATGTAATGAATATTATTCTATTAAGATATGATATCTATGTATGGAAATTATGGGTCCTAATAGTGATTTTCAAAGAAAGTTTTAGTTATCCTTTAGAAACTAGGATGATAAAACATTATTTGGATCCATGGGGATATTTATAAGCATAAGATAGAATCCTAATGTTTTGGAAATGGTTTTTAATGACCTTGGATAAACCTAAGGTGTCATTGATTGAAAAGGAGTCTTGATTTAGTCATCCAATGAATGATATTTCTCGATAATGTAGTTTCTAATATTATTATCATTGCTCAAACTTTTATTTTTATATTTAAGTGAAAGGAGATATGTGAATAATGAATAGAGTGGAAAATTCAAGGACTTTCCTCATGAGAAACTGAATGGATTAAGAGCTATGATGCAATATCTTGTGACCATAGACACTCAAATATCAATATTTATTGGTTGTAACATGGATCTTATTGAACTTATGAATTCATCAAGGAGGGAGCAACATGTTATTGAATATTTTATGTGATTACATCCATTATCCTTCTATTAGTATCATGATCCATTGGCTACTAAGAAATGGATCAACATAATAAAAAAGATAACTTTTTTCTTCAATGCTCGGAACATGAAAACATTTTCCAAGATGTTTATCCTTTAGAATGTGAAGAAGATCAATAATATAATCTTATTAATAATATAAATAAATATGAGGAAATTTACTCTATGTAATGGAATTAGTTTAATAGAATATTTTTAGTAATTATTTCCCTAGTGTTCTACGTACAAAAACAGAGAACGGATTCCTTGATATTAAGTAGAAGGTTGATGAATCCATTTGTACCTATGAGGAACTTTTTTCAATATTTTCAGGTTATTATTCAGATTTAATCATTAATAATGAACAAAAAATTGATCAATTCATTAGTGGTTTGAAACTAAGTCTTCAAAAGGCATTATCCATAAGGGACTTTGGAATATATGAAGAAATAATTTAACATGCATGGAAAGTGAGAATGGAAGATGAAAACCCTAAAGGTAATGGTGATAATAAAATAAAGATAGATCTTCAAGTATGCTCTAGTATATTTTCACGTGTAGGAAAGAAGACATTTCAACATCCTACTCGTAAAAAATGTGGGTAGGATCAATCTCGTGAATACCTAAAAAGAAAAAGATAATTTTTCAAGTGTTTAAATCCTGTACATAGAGAAAAATAATGTAAAAGTGATGTGAAGTTCCTGGTAAATGAATTTAATGGTGATATAACACAAAATAATAGACTAACCACACTTCATTTCTATAAAAGAAAAGATTTTGGGAATTATGTGAACTAATTCCCCAATCTAAGGGATAATGAATATAATAATTGAAAACAACCACTGAAGTAAAAGGAAAAAGGTAAAACATATGAAATCAAAATATTTGATGAAAATCAAGATAGTTAGACACAATTATCCTTCAATTTAGAATTCGTAATTTTATGTTGATATTTTTATGAATAATCCCTATAAAAATCTTATCCTTTAGTGAAATTTGATGTGATTCCAAGAATTAATTATATCTTCCTATATAGATTCTATATATATTTCTGGAATAAAGAAATCATATTTAATATTATAAATCAACCTATGCTCGCATATCTATACAGGGATAAACCCAAACCTCTAATGGAAATATATTTTGGCTAAGATAAGATATTATTTAAGGAATAAGGGGTGGATTATCTTTTAAAAATATATATGATTTTATTGTAAACTTATTTTGGGAAATTATTAGTATATATTGGAGAATATATGATCAAGGTTTATACATTTTGGTATGAGTATTTATGAGTAATTAAAATTATTTTTAATTTAACAATGGAATGATATGATATCATATAATCTTTGGATTTATATCTAGTTCAGACACATTTTGGAGAAGTCATGTCACATACATAGATTATTTTAAATGTACTTTTATTTTAATTTCCATTAATTCTTTGTTTTGGGGGTTTCCAAAGGTTTTATGGAGAATATGTGAGTTTACCTGAATTGGGCCAAACCGTGAACCCAATTCCAGATTTAAAAATAAATTTTATTTCTTTTATAACTTTTTCATTTTTTAATATTTGTTACTCATTCCAACTCCTAAATGTCCTCCTCTGATATATAAATACCACAATTAAAATTTGGAGCCTTTGGAAATCCATAACCAAGGTTTATGTTGGTTTTTATTTAAGGGATTGGGCCTGCCCGAAAGCCCAATTCCAGTTTTAAAAATAATATTTGTTTAATTAATAACATATTCATTTTTAAGTATTTTTCGGTTATTCAAAGCCTCATATGCGCCCCTTGAACCCAGCCGCGCGCCCAAGCTCTCTCTCCCCTCTTTGGAGCTCTTCTTCATCACGATTTAGTACTGAACTTATTAGGGTTTCAAAAATCGGTTAGATTTGGTGAGGTAAATTGATCCTTTCATAACTCCTTCATTTTTCATCATTTTTCCTCCATTTCAGTCCCCACATGACCTAATATGAATCCTTCGAACCTCCATACCAGTTTTGGGTACTTGGTGATTCATTATTTGGTGGATTGGGGCCGATTCCTTCAAGATATTTCAAGTAAGGGAATTTCTTCTTGGTTCCTTCCATCCTCTTTTAGTTTTA
Source organism: Viscum album (assembly GCA_963277665.1). Taxonomy (NCBI): domain Eukaryota; kingdom Viridiplantae; phylum Streptophyta; class Magnoliopsida; order Santalales; family Viscaceae; genus Viscum; species Viscum album. The sequence goes on from OY728125.1 coordinate 1,158,335,045, forward strand.
TTTCCTTTTTCTTGAAGTTCCTCATGTCCAGAAGTTGGTGTTAGATCCTAATGTCTGATTTGGTGTCTTTTGGGTAAATTATTGTGGTTTAGGTCTGGATTTGTATTTCTTTTGGTGCAACGGTGGTGCGCTTAAGGTTTCGCACCAAGTTTTGAGGGTTTCGACTCAAAAGGGTAGGTGATTCCATGTGTAGCCATTTTATGATGAGTTAGCTTGCATGAATTATTAATTTAGCATGTTTATAATCTGTTTTATGTGCTGTGAAAACAGTTTTGATGGATTTGGTTAAACATTTGATTTTTAGTTGCATTATAGCTTGAAATTGGGCACTTTTCATGTGTGACTCTTGGGGTAATGTTTGGGTTTAGTTTATAACATATGAAAGTGATTTATTAGGCTTTAAAGGGGATTCCAATTCTGGTTTCTTAATTCCTTATTATCATGTTGGCCTTGAAAGTAGGTTTTTTTTAATGAGTTTAAGGTGTAAAACCTGTTTTACTTCTTGAAGGTGATTTATGAAAACGTGTGTTTTTCATGTGTATCTTTGTGGTATTATTTGATGTATTTTTATAAAATTTGGGGGTGGTTTAATAATTGTTTTAGGGCTGAAAAATTCTGTTTTGGATTGGTATTTGTATGATTTTGCTTTTAAATGAGGGTTTTGAAATGGGTTTAGTGTGCAAACAATGGTTATACCTCTTGGGGTTGTTTTATAAAAATTGCAAATGTTTTATTTGGTTAAACAAAGTTGGGAAAGGGTGTATATGTACTGTTTGGGTGAGTGTGTTCACCTAATGTGGGTTTTTTAATGGTAAAGCGGTGATTTGAGATGTTAAACATTTTTAGAATTTTTTATAAATTGTCGAAATGTTTCACTAAATTGTGTTTTGTGTGCGAAACACGAGTGTGTGATATTTCATGTGAGTTTATTTATAAAATGAATTGTGAAGGTGAGAAGGGTATTGTGTGACATGTGTGTGGGCTGTTATGTGAGTTGAATATCTTGTAATGGTTTTATAAAATTGTTTAATGGATTTGTGGAAGTGTTAATGAAATGTGAAAAGTGTTGTAGGCAATTTGGAGTGAGTTTGATTTCAAAATGCATTTGAATGAAAAGTGTAATTTTTGACTTGTGTGATGTACATGGGGCTGTTTGGTTAATTTGTGAGGTGGAAGTGATATTTGCATGTGAGAACTATACTTCTTGGATTGCTGAACTTGTTTGAGCACAAAGGGAAAACCCGGGTATCTAGGTGGGTGGACGTGTACTAGTATGCTAGTGAATCCGTGGGGTTTGGCCTCAGTTTCACTTAGCAAGATTGACGCTTACAACTCTAACTAAAATATGATGATGATGATTGGGGACCACTAGGTTATGTGTATGTTCCCTACTAGTGGCTCGTGCACGAGAATGGATATTTGTGATGGTTACTCTCACCGAGATACGAGGTACCTGGGACCCACAACTAGCTAGTGCCTAGGGGTTATTTCCCATTGATTGTGCTCACTGGATACTTTGTTCTTACCGTCGGTATACGGTATGAGAGGCTGGAAAATTCAGTTGCTATGGTATTTATTTTAAATGTTTTTATTCTTTAAATTAGCCCACCTGAAAACTGTTTTTATTTAATATTGCATCTTTTAGAAATTTTAACTAGCATCTCATGTCTTTGAAAACATGCATGCTTTTCGCCATTAAATGTTTATCACATGGAATCTATTATTGGTGGTATCCTACTGGGCTTTCGCTCACACTCTACTTACACCTTTGGGTGTAAGTAGATTTGCTTATTTTATGTCACAGGTTTGGGTACAGGATTTATGCCATTGATTCAGGTTTTTAGTTGTCCATTGGGATGCAGTGTGGTGGAGATAGCGTGAGGGTGGTGCCTATTTCCTTGTGGAGGTTCTTGGGCTGTCCTTATTTGGTTATGTACCATTGTAATGGTCTTTAAACATAGTTTTAACTTATGTATTTCAGTTCTAAAATTTTGTAAAAGACGGTTTTAGTTGAAAAATCCAGATTTGTTTTATTGGACTCTTTTGTCGTTTTAAGTTTATAAACTCGGGTAAATTGTTCCCAATTATCATTTTATGATACCCAGGCACTTGTGCCAGCCCGTGGAGATCGGGAACGCCCTTCGGGTCTTGCCATGGACCGGGTCGGGTGCCGATTTTGAAGGCGACCAGATTCGGTTCGTGACAAAATGGTATCAGAGGAGGTTCGCTCCATTTGAGTCATGTTATTTGGGAAATAGTTGGGATAGTATAGAGTTATTATTGTTGGGACATGGAATTCTGGTTATGGGTAGTGTGCTTGATCACCACACCTCATTTCAGGATTCAAGTCGCCAGGGGAAGTTGGGATTTGTCTATGTCTTTTGGTTTTATTGGTTTGATGATGATTAGGGGAAATGAAAAGAGAGTTGGGTTAATGGTCTCAATGAGCTCGCAGGGTCTGGCAAGCCATGTGGAGCTGGGGATATTCCCTAGAACACTCTCTGTGACAGTGAAGTGATTGGAATATGGCTGCCAACCATATGTCCAAGTCACCCACTGAAACTAGTTTCCTCTCGCATTGTCTTGTGTTCTTTAGTTTTGAAATCTTGGAACTTTGGTTTTAAAGTGTCTTGGTTTTAAGAAGTGTAATGTTTTTGTGAAATGATTTTCAAATAAATATGGAATGGTATGATTTATGAAATTTTGGAACTAAATATTCAGAATTATTTTGAAATAGAAAATGGTGTGATTACACCTCTTTTGAAGGTAGAAACTGTATTGAAGTTGGTTTTGAAAAGTGTTTCCAGTAGAGTTTTCTAAACAATCAGAGTGTGTTTTAATGGGATGAGATGTTTTGAAATTGATGTGAATATCTTGAATGTGAGTTATTTTCTAAATGGTTGTGACTTTATGAAAATTTTTGTAAGATGTGAGTTGGGATTTTGATCTCGTGGTTAGCGGTTATGAGAAAAAAAGGATGCGTTGGTTGACCGTTTTGGTTTTGAAAAGTGGAAAGAATTTTTGTTTTAACCTTTGGTATTTCCATTAGTGACCACATGAATGGGGTTATATGGGATGATGGATGGTTGATGGCACGACTAGATGAATTCCAGGACGGATATGAGGTGAGTGTCTGGTGTGGCACAAAAACATGCATGTGTGAGGCCCATGGGGTACCATTGGTCGATACTCTTACCGTTGAACCGATTGTTTTCAAAGAAATGGTTTTAAAGAAAAAAAACATGATGACTTGATGAATAGTTTTGGGATGGTTTGTATTATGGGTCTTTGAAGATGTTGTTTTTGTGGGATGTTTTTTTTAGTCCAATAACCTCTCCTATTTGAACTGTGTTTTGGGATTATGTTTGGTCGGTAAGCTAGGTACAAGGACCGGTTAGTAGTCTCCTCTGAGATATGTTTCGGGACACCTTTATGGTGGTTACCTTAATGTGTTTGGATCTGGTTTATGGTTTTTTTTTGACCAATGGACCATCTTGGTTGGGTCCTTGGGTTCTCCCGTTGGATAAGGTACGCCCCCATTTAGGGTTAGTGAAAAACTGAAGTGCAACCCATATTGTTTCTCCATTAGAAAATCCTCCAGTTGATCAATATAAGGAATATTTTATAGATCATTGTTGATTGAGTCTACAACCATTCATTTAGTTGATTTGTAGATCCTCTTGTAGTGGGATAGTTCTTGTGGAAGGTTGAAAGAGGCCTTGGTTTCTTAAGTTTCATGATTCATCGAAGGTGGAAGTGTTCTTTGGTTGTTAGTGTGGATGAGTGTCATGATGGTGTCTAAGAGGGCCTTTGGGTTCTTCATAGTTTCCTTGAAGCAAGAGTTATTATTAAACAACCAATTTTTAGATTTTGGTCCTGAGAGGATATTGTGTCCACTTTTTGGACTTTTCTGTTTTTAGGGACTTGGAATATAGTCATGTTCCATGTATTGTTTCTATCAATCACAAGGGTCATGTTCGGTGACGCATTGTGATGTTGTGTGCTCTTTTGACTGTAAAGGTCAAGGTCACACAATCCTCTTAGGTTCTCTGTTATGTTGGGAGTATGTATCACTTAGGAAAAACATCAAATCCTCTATCTTAGAGGACGGTGTTTATACGTGTCCTACCCTTCTGTTGTTTCTCACCCAAAGAAACAAGGTGCGATGTGTGTGCTTATGTTGATCCCTTGTTTCAGTGAAATATCTGGTTTTGGTAAAGTGAGTTATGGAGTGTGTTATGTATTGATGAACCCATCAGGGTATGCGGTGTAGTTGTTTGTGGCACCGAAAGAAGAAGTTCCACATAGGGGTTTCAACAGCCAAACTGCGTGGCCGAAGATGCTTCAATATTTTGAGCTCCATCCATAGGTCCCGGAGAGAAGCTGGCGCGTAGTCAGGGGAAACCCCAGTGTCGTTTAAACCCTTGTACAAAGTCCTATCCTCAGTATGAAAGATAGGAAGAGTTTAAACCTATGGTCTCATCACATTTCTTCTGTTGTTCATGTTCGGTGGAAATAGGTGGAGGGTCTTGTACCCATGTCATCACACAATGTTATTCCCTCCCCCTTTGGTTTCCATTGAGTCTTTGGAGAATGGTTGGAAATTTGGCTAGACAAGTTGAGAACACGGTTTTCACATGGATAGTTCTAACCGTGAACAAAAAAAAATAAACATGCAAATATAAGGATCCACATAGTTATCGCACAGTTTCTCAAACTGTGTAGACTAACAGTGTGACCGTCCCAACTCCTTAATTTTGGGGTCTTTTCGTGTCGGCCGACGCCGGTCGGTTAAGATGGTTGGTTCTTGTAGTGGGAAGACCCACCATGAGTATTGTGCATATTATTTTGTAAATTTCTAATGAATGTATACCCCTTGTACTAGGGAGTCTGTTTGGGCCTTCCCCTATTAGTGTCTTGATTCTGTCTCGGGAAAAAAAATTAAGTTGTCTCTTATGGTGGGGAGCCCATTTGTGTCTCTTCATACAAGTAACTCATGTTTTTCCTTGGTATTGTATGGGAAGTAGGTAATATCATTTGGATATATCTAACTAATTACATCTTCCTTGGGAAAACTTTGGGACTGGAGAGTGCCCAATGTATTAGTTAAAGTAAGGTAAGTGTAACCTTGTTCAATGTTATTGTTTGTTTGGGTGAATTGCTTGAGTCTTGTTCGGATAGTGTTTGAGGAGTTTTATTTTGGGATCAATTATGAATGTGATTGATTATTTCAGGAAAGTGGTGTAATTTTTGTTTGTGAGAGTAATCCTTCATTAATTGATCACTGGAGGTGTTTTGGCCTTTGGGGGAGAAACCTGACAAGGGAGTACCTCTTGGTTTCTCAGTTTGGTTTGGTTGTTACTTTGGCTTTACTGTGACTTTCTGGGGCGGAAAGTTTTCATGGTGGGGAGAATTGTCACATACATAGATTATTTTAAATGTACTTTTATTTTAATTTCCATTAATTCTTTTTTTGGGGGTTTCCAAAGGTTTTATGGAAAATATGTGAGTTTACCTGAATTGGGCCAAACCGTGAACCCAATTCCATATTTAAAAATAAATTTTATTTCTTTTATAACTTTTTCATTTTTTAATATTTTTTACTCATTACAACTCCTAAATGTCCCCCCCTGATATATAAACACCACAATTAAAATTTGGAGCCTTTGGAAATCCATAACCAAGGTTTATGTTGGTTTTTATTTAAGGGATTGGGCCTGCCCGAAAGCCCAATTCCAGTTTTAAAAATAATATTTGATTAATTAATAACATATTCATTTTTAAGTATTTTTCGGTGATTCAAAGCCTCATATGCGCCCCTTGAACTCAGCCGCGCGCCCAACCTCTCTCTCCCCTCTTTGGAGCTCTTCTTCATCGCGATTTAGTACTGAACTTATTAGGGTTTCAAAAATCGGGTAGATTTGGTGAGGTAAATTGATCCTTTCATAACTCCTTCATTTTTCATCATTTTTCCTCCATTTCAGTCCCCACATGACCTAATATGAATCCTTCGAACCTCCATACCAGTTTTGGGTACTTGGTGATTCATTATTTGGTGGATTGGGGCCGATTCCTTCAAGATATTTCAAGTAAGGGAATTTCTTCTTGGTTCCTTCCATCCTCTTTTAGTTTTATTTCCTTTTTCTTGAAGTTCCTCATGTCCAGAAGTTGGGGTTCGATCCTAATGTCTGATTTGGTGTCTTTTGGGTAAATTATTGTGTTTTAGGTCTGGATTTTTATTCCTTTTGGTGCAACGGTGGTGCGCTTAAGGTTTCGCACCAAGTTTTGAGGGTTTCGACTCAAAGGGGTAGGTGATTCCATGTGTAGCCATTTTATGATGAGTTAGCTTGCATGAATTATTAATTTAGCATGTTTATAATCTGTTTTATGTGCTGTGAAAACAGTTTTGATGGATTTGGTTAAACATTTAATTTTTAGTTGCATTATAGCTTGAAATTGGGCACTTTTCATGTGTGACTCTTGGGGTAATGTTTGGGTTTAGTTTATAACATATGAAAGTGATTTATTAGGCTTTAAAGGGGATTCCAATTCTGGTTTCTTAATTCCTTATTGTCATGTTGGACTTGAAAGTAGGTTTTTTTAATGAGTTTAAGGTGTAAAACCTGTTGTACTTCTTGAAGGTGATTTATGAAAACGTGTGTTTTTCATGTGTATCTTTGTGGTATTATTTGATGTATTTTTATAACATTTGGGGGTGGTTTAATAATTGTTTTAGGGCTGAAAAATTCTGTTTTGGATTGGTATTTGTATGATTTTTCTTTTAAATGAGGGTTTTGAAATGGGTTTAGTGTGCAAACAATGGTTATACCTCTTGGGTTTGTTTTATAAAAATTGCAAATGTTTTATTTGGTTAAACAAAGTTGGGAAAGGGTGTATATGTACTTTTTGGGTGAGTGTGTTCACCTAATGTGGGTTTTTTAATGGTAAAGTGGTGATTTGAGATGTTAAACATTTTTAGAATTTTTTATAAATTGTCTAAATGTTTTACTAAATTGTGTTTTGTGTGCGAAACACGAGTGTGTGATATTTCATGTGAGTTTATTTATAAAATGAATTGTGAAGGTGAGAAGGGTATTGTGTGACATTTTTGTGGGATGTTATTTGAGTTTAATATCTTGTAATGGTTTTATAAAATTGTTTAATGGATTTGTGGAAGTGTTAATGAAATGTGAAAAGTGTTGTTGGAAATTTTGAGTGAGTTTGATTTCAAAATGCATTTGAATGAAAAGTGTAATTTTTGACTTGTGTGATGTACATGGGGCTGTTTGGTTAATTTGTGAGGTGGAAGTGATATTTTCATGTGAGAACTATACTTCTTGGATTGCTGAACTTGTTTGAGCACAAAGGGAAAACCCGGGTATCTAGGTGGGTGGACGTGTACTAGTATGCTAGTGAATCCGTGGGGTTTGGCCTCAGTTTCACTTAGCAAGATTGACGCTTACAACTCTAACTAAACTATGATGATGATGATTGGGGACCACTAGGTTATGGGTATGTTCCCTACTAGTGGCTCGTGCACGAGAATGGATATTTGTGATGGTTACTCTCACCGAGATACGAGGTACCTGGGACCCACAACTAGCTAGTTCCTAGGGATTATTTCCCATTGATTGTGCTCACTGGATACTTTGTTCTTACCGTCGGTATACGGTATGAGAGTCTGGAAAATTCAGTTGCTATGGTATTTATTTTAAATGTTTTTATTCTTTAAATTATCCCACCTGAAAACTGTTTTTATTTAATATTGCATCTTTTAGAAATTTTAACTAGCATCTCATGTCTTTGAAAACATGCATGCTTTTCGCCATTAAATGTTTATCACATGGAATCTATTATTGGTGGTATCCTACTGGTCTTTCGCTCACACCCTACTTACACCTTTGGGTGTAAGTATATTTGCTTATTTTATGTCACAGGTTTGGGTACAGGATTTATGCCATTGATTCAGGTTTTTAGTTGTCCATTGGGATGCAGTGTGGTGGAGATAGCGTGAGGGCGGTGCCTCTTTCCTTGTGGAGGTTCTTGGGCTGTCCTTATTTGGTTATGTACCATTGTAATGGTCTTTAAACATAGTTTTAACTTATGTATTTTAGTTCTAAAATTTTGTAAAAGACGGTTTTAGTTGAAAAATCCAGATTTGTTTTATTGGACTCTTTTGTCGTTTTAAGTTTATAAACTCGGGTAAATAGTTCCCAATTATCATTTTATGATACCCAGGCACTTGTGCCAGCCTGTGGGGATCGGGAATGCCCTTCGGGTCTTTCCATGGACCGGGTCGGGTGCCGATTTTGAAGGCGACCAGATTCGGTTCGTGACAAGTCATAAGGATAACTATTTATGGAATGGAATATGTTTAAATTTGTGATTAAAGTTTGATTTAACATAACCTATACTATTAATTTTAGTTTTGGTAAATATAGAGACATAATGAATGAATTATCCTTCATTTATGGATCTTATTATCCTTTAAAACTTAATTTTAGTTTTTCAAGCTTGAAAAATTCATCAAGAATACTCATCGTTTGGAGAAACGGATTAGATTGTGGTGGAAAATGAATGAAGTCTAAATTTATACTTATCAAGTAAGTATATTTCTTTATGGTCCTAATATAGACTGTAGATTAATATATAAACTATAATAAAAGTATCTTGACAAAAAAATTGTATCATATAATCTTTAATTATGAGGAATTGATGGTCTTTTAACTCCTCACTAAGTTATGGTTTTTAGTTGTTAACTTTCTCCTGGTTGTATTCATCATAACTCTCTATTAGTCCTTTGGAATATTTTTCTATTCCATGTCCATATTTTAAATTCCCATAAATGTTTTCCTTATCATTGAATCCAATTTTTATGTTATTTCGGTTAACCTTTATGTTTTCACTTTCCATTTTTAAGGGAACTTTTATTATTCCTTAGTATGACGTGGGGTTTAACAGATGAATTTTATAATATTAAACCATTAATGAATAAGAAAAAAATAAATGGTTCAATTTATTTAATGGCGGAGAATATAAAACTCTAAGATTTTATGAAATATTTCATTTAAATAGCTTTAACTTCTTCAATAGTTTGTGTTACACGCAACAGAGAGCTTAAATGAACTGCAATATACTATTAAAAATATTATTAGAAAATTTTATCACCTAGTTATTACATTAGTGGCTATGAATAGGATTGTAAAATTTATGATATACATATATATAGGTTCTAATTAAAATAAATTGTGAATTTTTTTAGTGATTAATCACTCAATATTTAGTAAATATATTCTATTCTTTCAAAAACATGTTTTCATCAAAATTGATTTCTTTTTTCTAGAAGAAAATATTTTAATTAATTTTCATAACATTTAAAAAATTATTTTATAAAATCAATGTTTTCACAATCAGAATATTAAAATTATATTTGGTTGAAATTTTTGTACTTTTCTAAAATTAATGATTTTTTAGTAAATAGTAAAAAAATAACGATTTTTTGTAAAAATGTCAATTTTTTATTAAATTTTCATTATTCTTTGATTTTGATCTCAATGTAAAAAACTTATTTTTTAATTATATATAATATAATTTACATTATTTGAATCATCATTATACCTTATTTTGGTATAAGTGTATTATTTGGGTTAAAAAGCATTTTCTAAAAACTTTTATTCAAAGAATTTTAGAGATTTATATTAAAATTAATTTATGAAACATGTATAAATAGAATATAATAAAAATTATTTCATATTTTGAATGAGGATGAAAAAATTTCGTAAATAGGGCCCCTTTATTTTTTGACATTATGACTAGTAACTTTAGTAATGTTGTTATCATGTTGAGGGTTAATTCGGGTAAATCATGTTCGAAATTATATGATAAGGACTCAAAATTGACACTAAAAATTTATTAAATTTAATTTTATAAGTATATATTTTCCATAATTGTCCAAAATTCTAATATATGTCCTTCTATAATTTGGATGTGGCTATAACCTTTATAATATTTTGTGTAAAGAAAAGTAAAAAATTTCACTCTTAATTTTAATAACTATAATTTTTTTAGCATGGTATTAAATGGGTTCTATTTTTTTATATCTATTAATTTTAAATATAAATAACTTATCTTCATTATAATAATTTATTTTTAATTTTTAGTAATTAAACATTTATCTTAAATTCTCACACAACACTGATGCGGTAAATATTCAATTAATGGATAATTAAAATAAATGATATTCAAAATATTATAAGTGATATAATTTGAGGTAATTAATGTAATATATTAAATTTATAGATAAAAATAACATGTTAGGAATGTATTAAAATTTTTGGTTCTAATTTATTTTCTTATACCGATGTTATTAAAGTCAATGTAACGAATAGTGTCCAAATTGACAATAATGAATGTTTATGAAAATAATATTTTATTAAATTATTTAAAAATCACCCAAATATTACATAATGACGAATAATATAATATACGGTTTAACATTTCATACCCTGTTCTTTTATATTCCATTTGGAACTATTTCTCTTGAGAATTTTTTTATTATATTTTAATCATTTAATAAATTCCAAGTCTGAACTTCCCCTCCGTTATAAAAGGAAACCACTTCATTCACTTATTAACTGCACTTTGATCAATATAAATATCCCAAAATATATCAAGTTATCTAATTCAATCCCTTATCCACGTTATAGAGTTGTTTTTCTTCCAAAAATATCAACACTATATTCCTTAATAGGATATCTAAGGAAGTCGTCTCAAAGAAGAGGTAATCGCCTTAACTGATCACTTTTTTTAATTATTCTTTTACCTCCTATAAATCTGTAATATTATTCATAAAATAATAATTTATTTATCCTAGATATAAAAATTATTATTATTATTAAAACACAATTATAAAACCTCTTTTCATTAAATGGGAAGTGAAAGTACCGCTCGTGCGTACGTACGACTTACCATCTCCACATAGCATTACAATTCATTTCCATCACGTTCTTTCATGGATGGTTATTAAGATGGGTTTAAATTTTATATTTTATATTTGTTACATAATTATTATTATATAATGATAATATAATATCTAACTTTTTTCTTTCCAAACTGTTGGAAAACAATAACGACGCACATGTGTACGTGTGGACTACCACCTCCATGACGCTATGTGATTAGTTTCTCATTTCTATTTTAATTGGATTGTAAGTAGGATGAATTTGATGAATATATATTATATATATATATATTTTTTATAATAATTATTTTTTATAAAGGGTAAATATTATTTACCTTTCTTTCATTCCATTCGTAAAAAAATGAAAACAATGTTCATATCTATGTACATCCTACCTTTTCTGTGAATAGCGTAATTCATTTTTTATCCCTACCATTATGGATAACTATAAATATATGTATATGATGAATATATATGATATTTATATCATTATTAACATAATGTATATCATGTAACCGTGATCTAAATACAAGGACTTAAACTACGAAACCAGAACATACATGAAAAACGAAGTAGGTATCACGTAAAATAGTGATTTTAATAAAGAATTGTTAACAAAGAGGTGATAAAAGGTTATAAGTAAATAATGTATTATATGATATATATTATAATGGTTATTTAATATATTTATAATAAATATATATTTATTATGAAAGATGTTCCAACATGTACGAAGGAAGACCGACCCAAGGTAAAGGATTTTTGTCTCACTTTTACTTCTGTGAGATACATATTATATTCACCACTTGTTTCATTTATGTGGTGTATATGCTAACCATTAATTTTTATTTTCATTATTCTAATGAAAATTATGGGATTTAAATATCTATCAAAGGATCTTTATTTAATAGATATTATAAATCAAAAGTTACCAAAGTGGTAAGGGTTTAATGCCACAATCTCATTGTTTATCAGGATTATTAAGGATTAAGTTTTCAATGATGAAATATTATGATATATTTATCAAGAAACTTATAACTATTATTATCCTCTGGTTATTTTTTTTAAATATATGTTTTCCTTGCATTTTCATTATCTTAAGTACTCATGAAATAGAAAATTTATTTTAAAGTAAAATCGACTTTACTTCACTCTACGGTCGTAAAACATTTTCCTTAAATATCCATATTTAAAAAAAAAGTTTTAAATAAGGTTTTTACTAGTATCCTATAATTTTTAAAGTGCTTTTTAATCATGTTTCAATTTTTAAAACATGGTTTTAAATTAATCTTCTTATCATTCTCTTAAAGAGGTACTTTTTAACCTTTTACTCAATAGTATGAAAGGAATGTTTTTTACTAATATGACGTGAATGAATTTCTCACAGTCATAACTAATTTTTGTTTTGAAGATTAAATTAAAAGTTTAGATTTTTATTTACAAATAAAATATTTCCCTTTATATGTGAACAATTTTTTTAAAAAAATTAGTGAATTAAAAATGTAAAGGTTATTTTCTTCATTAGAATTTTAATGATATTTTAATGGTATTTCTATTTATAAATGATAAAATCATTTGAATTTATTAACGATTTACTAGGGATATGATCAAAAGATATTATATGGACCTAGCCTTAAAAAATTAAATAATCTTTAATTAAATTAATAATTCATGTTGATTATATTTTCATGGTTAGAGTTTTAGAGCGTTAGGCCAAAACTATTACATTACATCTCAAAAATTTCAAAGTAGACACTTCTACTCAGTTTCTATTTTCTTAATAAAATAAAAACTGTTGAAAAAAAAGAGTCACTAATAGTACCATGATTTAGATAGCATGACTTTTCCTTGATCCCATTTTTGACCCTATTCATCTTTAAGTCCTGTGAAAAACATTTCAAAACATAGGATGAGCATAAAAAGCTCAGTAAGGGTTATAAAACAAAGAAAGAAAACATTAGTTCATCATTACATACATAACATAATCTCCTTAACATACCTCATGAAATCATAATATTTATGAATAACCCATAGAAATCATAAATCATAAAGGTAAATTGAGGAAACCATATCATACTTACATTGTAGCTATCACATCTATGTAGGGAGTTACATTTGGAATACCCACCACAGTATACTCCCTAAATCTCTTAGGAGAAACATTCATGTTTACCTCAGTCATGTTACCCAATGCATTGGATAGCTATCCCAGGCTCACCTACCCTAGGTTTATCATGGAACCACCCGTATACATAAACAATTCCCAAGGACCATAATATAATTAGAACACATAACATAAGCATAAAGGAAAGATAACATTACCAAATTGCAATCACAATATATCTTTTCAAGATGTTGAACAAGATATTGAAATAATAAATCTAAATACCATTTTCAATACCAAAATACATAAAATTTTATATGGTTTTTATTTTTCATTTAAAAACATTATATCTTGTTAAGGAAGCCAAATATCAAATAATACTCACGGTGGTGGAAAGGTCATTATCACTACGTATGTTAAAAACAAACATTATTTTTGTCATTTAGTAAAATGCCTCATATAAAAAGATTACCTTTTAATTAAATTAAAATTAAAATTTGTTTATATAGTGTATAAAAGAATGTTGTGTATTAAAACAAAAAATTCCTCAATGAAAGGAGATTGAGACAAAGTCCCTGACCTCGTGTACGATTTGACCCGTTTATTCTTTAATATCCTAAATAATAAACTAATGTTAATTTATACTTTCTTAATATAATTTTTCAAGTTTTTAATTCCTTTTATATCACTTATTAAAATGTTATAAACATTATGTAATCATTTAAGTTAATATCATTCATTTTGTCGATATTTGGTACTTGAGTCAAAAATGAACTTCTTATAATTACAATTTGTTCATGTTGTCATATAGCCATTATATCCAGAATGATATTCATTATGTAGATATCATATATATCATATATATATATATAGTATATGTATGTATTTATAATAATATACAATATTTAGAGATAAGAAATGAAATGCACCGTTTATGGAGATGGTAAGTCGTACATACGCATGAATGTTACTTTCATTTCTATTTCTTATTTTAATGGAATTAAAACATAATGATATGTTGGTATATTATAAGTATATTATAATATCATATATAATATCATTAATTTCATCCTTTATACGTACCACATATGGCATTAACAAGTCATATCACTTTGAGGGGGCGGTAGTCCGCACTTCCTCAGATGAAATTATCGCGTTTACCCATAATGGAAACCATAAAGGTATACTATAAATGGAAAATAAATAAGAATAAATAAAACATAAACATAATATATCTCATATATAAATATAGTTTCATCGTAATGGCCACCATGAGAGGTGGTAGGAGATAATTGAACAATCATCATTTTGTGAGGTGTTAGTTTTCCATCCACAAAAACAGTATGTTCTTTACTAATTAGATAAAGGTGTGTGTAAGTGTAGTTTGAATACTTATCATAACAAAATACTAGTATATTTAGTATAATCTTGTTTTTATAAATGAAATGAATAAAAAGAGTTTATGGGGTTGGATATGTAAAATAAAACAAAAGAACTTAAGAGAAGATGTTACCTTTAAATCGGCTAACTCTCTTTGGTTTAAACAAAAACAGATTGTTGAAGTGACTTCTACCTAATTTAATTCTTCTAGGTATTGTAAGGGGATGTAGGTATATTAATTTGGAATAGTTTGGACAATCCAAGGGTCATGAGAGGTGTGAGGAATGGGTTAGAGGTGAGGTCTTTTTATAAGGGGGAGGAAGGGCTCTTTAGAAAAGTGTGAAAATATTATTTTATTATGTAATAATTTTCGGTTTCTAAACATCCAAAACATATTAAAGTATATTATAAGTTGAATAATGGTCGAAATAAAATCAACCAATAAGAATTGGACAGGTTTTGGGTATTATTTTAATCTTTATAATCTTATTTATTTAAATCATTTATTAATGAGGTAAACGCTACATCATTATTGTGTCATAAATAATTTAATTTATTTGATGTCTAAAAATTATAACAAAAATACCATGATATAATAAATATTTTTATATTTCCAAATAATATTTATAGTCAAAAATATAACTTATATATCCCTATGTAAAAATTAATTTACTAAAAGATATTTGTTTATGTCTTTTTTGTCTTTACTTTAAGTTATTTAAAACAAAGTGTCATTATCACTCACATGTGGACCCATGGGGTTCCAAAATCGACCCAAGGATGCTCATGGTCAGAATTTTGTCATCCAATAGGATGAGGACAAATGTTAAGGTAATTTTATATTATTATAGTAATATTTTTTTACCCTTATTTACTAGATTTACCCTTTAACCATGGTAAATAAAATATATACTGAAGTAAATATTCATAATGTATAAAAATAAAAGTTACCTATTTAAACAATATGGATGTCCTGATTCTAAATATGGAATCCATTTTTCTAAATTCAAAACATAGAAGTGGAAGAATTTATGTTTAAATTAATTCCTGTTGTCAAAACAAAAGGTGTGTTTTTAAGAAATTATAACTATCCAAATATTGACACTTTTTATGTCCAATTTCAAAGTGAAATTAATTCCAATAACCATCATTGGATTAAATGGTAAAAATATAATCTAATTACACATTAATATCAATTAAAAAGATAATTTAACCATATAAATAAATTTGTTTAAAAGGCTATTTTGAATTAAAATATAGTATTTTCATTATTGATTAAAAAATGAACTTTATCAGAAAAATACCATAATTTCATCTAAATTATATTTTGATTTCCCGATTATAAATAAAAATAATTTTTTTATCAAATAGAACATATAAAAGTGACAAAAACTAGATTTAAAAAGGGTTCTCTATCAAAAGGAGGTAAATCGACCTTTTAAAGAATATTAGAGTATTTGTGCTTAAAATTGGATTTGTTCATGTTTTATGCCTCTAACTTTAATTGGATAAATGTAAAAACATTTAACAAACATGTATAATCATATTGTAGTTAGTTTTGTTCATTCTCGCCAATACAATGGCTAGGCGTTAACTACCATTTAAAATAATAATATATTATTATTATTCTGCAACGTAAGATTTCAAAGAAACCTGTTGTTGCGTATCAGGTTCGCCATCGAACATAGAAACCCATTTATGTTAAAATTAATATTTTATTTACAAAATATTAATTAAAAATAAAATGTATTGTTTCTTTATTTTCCTCGGATGTTACATCCTTCCCCCCTTTTAAAATTGTGTCCTCACAATTTTATTCACTTATCAAATAAATGGTGGTATTTATCCCTCATAGAATTTTCAGATTCCCATGTTGCATCTTAAACCATATGGTTTTTTCTACAAAACCTTAACCTGGTGAATTACCTTACTCCACAATACATGCTCTCTTCGGTCATGAATCTGGACTGGTTGTTCCTCATAGGAGAGATTCTCATCCAACTGATCTATCTCTGGACTTAAAACCTGAGATGGATCCGGCATATACTTTCTCAACATTGAAACATGAAATACATTATGTACCTGGGATAAACATGGAGGTAAAGCCACTCTGTACGCAATTGATCTGACTTTCTCTAGGATTTTATAAGGTCCAATGAAACTCATACTTAACTTTCCCTTCTTACCAAAACGCATCACACTTTTCCATGGAAAAACTTTTAGAAAGACATGCTAACCTACCTCAAAAGATAGATCCTTCCTACAATTATCCGCATAAGTTTTCTGCCTAGTCCAAGATGTCGTCATGTGCTTCTGAATCAAAAGAATTTTTTCTATCATCTCTTCTACCAATTCTGGTCCCATAAACTTCCTTTCAACCAATTCATCCCAAAAAGATGGATTTCGACACCACTTCTCATATAATGCATCAAATGGAGCCATCTATATACTGTAATGAAAACTGTTATTATAAGAAAAATCAACCAAAGAAATATGTTGGTCCCAAAATCCTTGGTAATCCAGTGAACAAGAACATATCATATCCTCCAAGGTCTGAATTGTTCGTTCTGACAACCCATCTGATTGCGAATGAAAAGTTGTACTAAAATTTAATTTAGTACCCAAAGACTTCTGAAGGCCTTTCCAAAAGTTAGAAGTAAACCTGAGATCACGATTAGATACAATGGATAGGGGAACTCCATGAAACCTGGATATATCTTTAACATACTACCAAGAAAGTTGATATAGAGACAAAGTATCTTGAATTGGAAGGAAATGAGAAGATTTAGTCAATCGATCCACAATAACCTAGATTTCATTGTTACCTCCAGATGTCTTTGTTAATCCCACAAAAAAGTCCATGGATATATTTTCCCATTTACTCTCTAGAATCATTAAAGGCTAAAGCATCCCTTTCAGTAACTTCCACTCTTCTTTATTTTGTTGACAAGTCAAATACTTCATAGTAAAGTAAGCAATATCTAATTTCATTCCATACCACCAGTAATACTACCAAAGATCTTTGTACATCTTAGTACTTCCATGATAAACTGAAAATGGGGAACTATGATCTTCACATAACAACAAATTATTCAACTGTAAATCACAAGGCACAAATAATATTTTCAAAAACCTCAAAAGACAATCATTTATCAATGTTAAATTCAGGAAAATTACTCTTATGAACCAACTCTACCTTTTTTCTGCAACTCACTGTCTTCCTTCTGCACTTGCTTTATTCTATCTGATAGAGATGATTTCACTAACACCTGAAACAAAACTGAAGAATTTCCTAAACCAAAAACTTTTATGCCAATGTTCATCAAATCAAAAACCAAAGGATCTCATTCCAAATGTAGCATGGTTAATGAATCATTTCTTTTTTGACCCAAATCATGAACCACTTTATTTTCTTTTCTCGGATGGTAAAGTATCATGCAATAATAATCCTTGATTAATTCCAACCATCTACTCTGTATCATGTTCAATTATTTCTGAGTTAATATATACTTCAAACTTTTGTGGTCAGTATATATTTCACATTTTACTCCATACGAATGATTCCTCCAAATTTTTAAAGAAACAAATACCAGCTAATTCCAAATCATGTGTAGGATAATTTAACTCATGAGGTTTCAACTGACTTGAAGCATAAGAAATTACGTGATCATTCTGCATGAGGACACAACAAAGTCCTTTCAATGAAGCATCACTGTAAATAAAAAACTCTCAATTTCTGGAAGGTAGTTCCAAAAATAGATCATTCACCAATCTTCTTTTCAATTCCTAAATACAATCATCACATTCTTTTGTCAAAATGAACTTAACACCTTTTCAAGTTAACATAGTCATTGGAATAGATAACCGTGAAAAATTTTCAACAAACCTCTGGTAATAAACTTCTAAACTTAGAAAACTATGGATCTAGGTTATATTTGTGGGTCTTAGCCATTCTTCAACAACTTTTGTTTTAGCAGGATCTACAGTTGTTCCATTTTTTGAAACAATGTGACCAAGGAATGAAATTTTTTGTAACCAAAACTCACACTTGCTGAATTTCCCAAATAGTTTCTTTTCTTTTAAGGTTTTAAATACAAACCTTAAATGACATTCATTCTCCTATTGACTTTTAGAATAAACCAAAATATCATCAATAAACACAACCACAAACTTGTCCAAGAACTCACAAAAAATTCTATTCATAAGATCCATGAATACAACAAGTGCATTGGTTAAACCAAAATGAATAACTACAAATTCATAATGATCATATCTAGTATGAAAAATGGTATTTGGAATGTATTCTTCCTTTCCTTTCAATTGATGGTACCCCAACCTCAAGTCAATATTTCTAAAAATACTGAGCTCCCTGGAGCTGATCAATGAAATAATCAATATGAGGCAAAGGATACTTGTTCTTAATAGTGATGTTATTCAATGCTCTATAATCAATGCAAAGTCTCATTGAACCATATTTATTTTTAACAAATAAGGTAGGATAACCCCATGGTGATGTTCTAGGTTGAATGAAACCTTTATCTAATAACTCATGAAATTTCTTATTTAACTCTAAAAGTTCAGTTTGAGCCATTCGATAATGGGGTTTTGAAATTAGATTAGCATCAGGAACTAAGGCGACAATAAATTCAACTTCTCGACCAGGTATAATACCATGCAACTCATCAGGGAAAAAATGGTACTCATTTACCACTAGCACATTATTAATTTGAATGTTTCCTTTTTTTCAACAATATGTGCAAGGTAACATTCATTTCCATATTTTACTAGTTTCTCAACTTCCTAATAAGTTATCAAAAGTAAGGGTTCATTATTGTACAAAAACTGAAAATATTTATAAAAATAAACCTATTTATCTCAACAGTCAATATTAGCATGATTAACAAAAATCCAATCCATACCCAAAATAACATCAAACTCTACTAGAGGCAAAACTATAAGGTTTGCAGGTATATTTTTTCCGTACACAAGGATAGGAAGGTTCTTAAAATTTCTTTTTTTCTCAACGTTTCCTCTAGGTGTTTTTCCATAAGTTCAGGATTCATATCTTCATATGGAATTCCCAATTTACTAGAAAAATTCTCAGAAATGAACGAATGTGTAGAACCTGAATCAAACAACACATTGGCATAATATGAACAAACAAACAGTGTACCGGATACTACTTCATTTGATGTCCCAACATCTACTAAAGTAGTTGCAAAGGATTTCACCACCGTTTTGTGTTCATAGTATGATTTCTTTCCCTCAGTTGAGTTCTTCATTGGACACTCATTTGAGTAATGACTGATTTCATTTCATTTAAAACATTTTATTGATTGTAAATCAGATTTTTTCTTACCATTACCCTGATATTTTCTAGTTCAATTATGAGTTTTATATACCATTTTACAACATTGGTAGCACATACCATAATTAAAAAGACATTTCCCAGCATTATTTTTACAACAATTTTCACAAACAATAAACATAATATTCTTACCATAAGGCTTTTTTGAAGACTTCTTCCCTTTTGCCTGCCACATTGACCTCTTATTCTGTTGTCTTTCAAAGAACACCTGATCATGGTCAAACTCCATTTCCACCTTCTCCTCACATCGAACAAGTTTTTCAGAACATTTGAACTCACGATAATCTAAATCCCTTCAATACATTGGCTTGAATCCTAAGAAAAAATGGTTGATTTTAATATCAATATCTCGTATGAAATTTGGAGCATACCTTGCCAGTCGAGTGAATTTTTCTTCATAAGTAGCCACTGAGTCTTCCTCTTTCCTCAATTCTAGGAATTTCTATTCCATCCTAATACAAACCACCTTAAGAAAATATTTATCAAGAAACATACCTTTGAATTCTTCCCAATAAAGAGCAACAATATCCTCACTATCCCTGATATTTTTCACCATTGACTACCACTAATCAGCTTCACCTTCAAAACTGTAAATAGTGAGACTAACCTTTTGATGTTCTGAACACCCCATAACATCAAAAATCTTCTACATTGATTTAATCCACCCTTCTACTAGTACAGGGTAAGATGATCCTATGAATGATGG
Organism: Viscum album; assembly: GCA_963277665.1. Classification (NCBI taxonomy): domain Eukaryota; kingdom Viridiplantae; phylum Streptophyta; class Magnoliopsida; order Santalales; family Viscaceae; genus Viscum; species Viscum album. The sequence continues at coordinate 1,158,355,563 of OY728125.1, forward strand.
GGGATGTTTCCCCATTAAATGTTCTACTACTGACATGTTCCTCCATGGTTGATCTAGCTGATCTCATGCATGGATACCACCACCATTTATAGCCCGAGTCAACTATTCCATCACTGCAACAAACTGTTCAGTTCTAATTCCGACCATCTCAGGTTTCTGATTTGGAAGGTTGTCTTCCTATTGATGTCATCCCAACATAGTTTCCCTATTTCCTATATGGAAAACCATTTTGAATACAGAAATATCTTAGGCGAAGAAACATGGTAATATTTAAATGCTATAACACTCAAATCTTACCATAAATTAATTTATGGGCATTAAATTAACAATATCCTAACTTCTAAAGTTATCTTAACCGACCTCTGATACCAACTATAAGGACTCTATCTTAAAACATTACATAATCTTGAATTGAATGTATAATTCACATTAAGGAACTTTTTAGGATTAGAGTCTTAGATAGTTAGGCCATAACTATTACAATACATCTCAAAAATTTCGAAGTAGACACTTCTACTCGGTTTCCATTTTTTTTATAGAATAAAATCTCTTGAAAAAAAGAGTCATGTCCAGTTCAATGTTTTAAACAACATAACTTTTCCTTGATCCCATCCTTGACCTAATTCATCTTTAAGTCCTATGGAAAACAATTCAAAACGTGGGATGTGAATAAAAAGCTCAGTAGGGGTTATAAAACAAAGAAAACATTGGTTTATCATTACATATATAATATAAGCTCTTTAACATACCTCATGAAATCATAATATTTATGAATAACACATAGAAATCATAAATCATAAAGGTATCTTGTGGCATCCATATCATACTTACATTGTAGCAATCATAGCTATCACATCTATATAGGGATTTACATTTGTAATGGTCATCATAGTATATTCCCTAAATCACTTCGGAGAAACATTCACATTTACCTCCATCACGTTACCCAAAACATTGGAGAGATATCTCAGGATCACCCTCCCTAGTTTTATCATGGAACCACCCGTATACGTAAACAATTCCCAAAGACCATAATATAATTATAACATGTAACATAAGCATAAATGAAGGATAACATTCCCAAATAGCAATCAAAATATATCTTTTCAAGATATTAAAAAATATATTGAAATAATAAATCCAAAAACGATTTTCAATACCAAAATATGTAAAAGAGTATATGGTATTTATTTTTCTTTTAAAAACATTATGGCTTGTTAAGGAATCCAAAGATTAGATAATACTCGCGGTGGCGGAAAGGTTGTTGTCACCGTGTACGTTAAAACAAAACATTATTTTTGTCATTTAGTAAAATTCCTCATAGAAAAAGATTCCATTTCAATGAAATAAAAATTCAAAGGAGTTCATAAATCATATAAAAGAAAGTTGTTTATTAAAACAAAATATGCCTCAATGAAAGGAGATTGAGATGAAGTCCCTTACCTCGTGTCCGATTTAACCCGTTCATTCTTTAATTTAATGAATAATAAACAAAAGTTAATTTATACTTTATTAAAATCCTTTTTCAAGATTATAATATATATCTAGTATATTTATGTATTCATAATATTATATAACATTTAGAGATAAGAAATGAAATGCACTGTTCATGGATATGGTAAGTCGTACGCACGAATGAACAATACTTTCACTTCTATTTCTTATTTTAATGGAACTAAAACATAATGATACATAGGTATATTTATATTCTAGTAAAATATCATATATAATATCATAAAATTCACCCTTTATACATCCCACATATGGAATTAACGAGTCATATCACTTTGAGGGGGCGGTAATCCGCACTTCCTCAAATTAAATTATCGCGTTTACCCATAATGGAAACCATAAAGGTATGCTATAAATGGAAAATACAGAATAATAAAGAAAAAATAAACATAATATATATCATATATAATTACAGTCCCATCATAATGCCCACCATGAGAGGTAGTATGAGATAATTGAGCAATCATCGTTTCGTGAAGTGTTAGTTTTCCATCCACAAAAATAGTATGTTCTTTTCCCATTAGATAGAGTTGTGTGTAAGTTTACTTCGAATAATTATTATGAAAAAATCATAGTATATTTAGGATACTTTTATTTTATAAAATGAATGAATAAAAAGATTTTAGGGGTTGGAGAAGTAAAATAAAACAAAAGAGCTTAAGAGAAGACGTTACCTTTAAATCGGGTAACTCCCCTTGGTTTGAACCAAAAGGGTTTTTTGATGTGCCTTCTGCCTAAGTTAAGGCTTCAAGGAGGAGGATAAGGATATATAGAGCTTAATTGGGTAGATTTTGGATGACCCATGGGGCATGAGAGGTGTGAGGAATGGGTTATAGTTGAGGGCTTTTTATAAGGGGGAGGAGGGGCTCTTTAGGAAAGTGTGAAAATATTATTTTATTAAATAATTATGTTCAGTTTCTAAAGGTCCAAAACTTATTAAAGTCAAAAATAATATGACTAATGGTCGAAATAAAATCATCAAATAAAAATTGTACAGGTTTTGGATATTATTTTAGTCTTTATAATCTTATTTATTTTAATCATTTATTAATGAGGTAAACACTACATCATTATTGTGTCATAAATAATTTAATTTATTTGATGTCTAAAAATTATAAAAAAAATACAATGATGTATGAAATCTATTTATCTTTCCAAATAATATTTATAGTCTAAAATATAACCTATATAACCCTATTTAAATATTAATTTACTAAAAGATATTTGTTTGTGTCATTTTTGTCTTTACTTTAAGTTATTGAAAATAAAGTATCATTATCACTCCCATGTGGCCCCATGAGGTCCCACAATCGACCCAAGGATGATAATGGGAGAAATTGTGTCAAAAAATATGATTAGTACACATGTTAGGGTAATTTTATATTATTATAGTAATATTTGTTTTCCCTTATTTTCCAGATTTGCCGTTTAACCATGGAAAATAAAATATTTACTAAAGTAAATATTCATAATGTCTAAAAATAAAAGTTACATATTTACACAATTTGGGCCACCCAATTAAAAATATTGAATCCATTTTTATAAATTCAAGACACAGAAGTGGCAGTAATTAATTTAAAATTAATTCCTGCTGTCAAAACAAAAGGCGTTTTTTTAGAAATAATAACTATCAAATGATTGACACTTGTTTATGTCCAATTTCAAAGTGAAATTAATTCAAATAACCAAAATTAGATTAAATGGTAAAAATATAATCTAATTACACTTTATAACCAACCAAAAAGATAATATAACCATATAAATAAATTATCTTAAAAGGCAGTTTTGAATTAAAATACAGTATTTTCACTATTCATTAAAAAAATGTACTTTATCAAAAAAATAAAAAAATCTCATCCAGATTATATTTTGATGTCCCGATTCTAAAGAATAATATTTTGTGTCAAATATAACATATAAAAGTGACAAAACTAGATTTAAAAAGGGTTCACCATCAAAAGGTGGTAATTTGACCTTTTAAAGAATATTAGAGTATTTGTGCTTAAAATTGGATTCATTCACATTTTAAGCCTCTAATATTTTTTGGATAATTTTAAAAAACATTTAACAAACAATTATAATAATATTTTATTATTTTACATTAATTCCTACCAATATAATGGTTAGGCGTTAACTACCATTTAAAATAATAATAATATATTATTATTTTGCAACGTATGATTTCAAAGAAACCCGTTGTTGCGTATCAGGTATGCCACCAAAAATAGAAACCCCTTTAAGGTAAAATTAATATTTAATTCAAAAAATATTAATTAAAAAGAAAATTTATTATTTCTTTATTTACCTGTGATGTTACAGATATCATTCTTATTCTTTCTCTTGATGGTTCATGTTTATAATGGAATTATGTTTATGAGACCCATTTCTTTTCAAAGTTTATTCTATGATTAAATTTTTATGAAACCTATTTCTTTTCATGGGTTCCGATATGATGAATATGTTATGGTATTTTGGTACAAATATTTATGATATTCATTATGTTAAAAAATGGGAGCTATATCTCCCTCCAATGCGTTGGTTAAATATGGATAACACATGAGGTAAATATGTTATGTGTGAACTTTCTTTCATGATCACATTTTTATGCATAGAGCAAGCATTCATGTCCATAAGATTATGCATGGACCAAGATTTCATATTCAAAACTTTATGTGTGGACCTGGTTTTCATGTCCCTAAGATTATGTGTGGTCCTCATTTCATGTCCATAAATTTCTTCAAGGGAATGATTTCATATCCTTATCTCAATGATTGAACCTGTCATTATTAATATATGGTCACCAAGTTATATTCTTATGTATTCAATAAACTCATGTATTATGCTAATGTCATGTTCTTAATGTCTGTGTTCATTGAAACCTCTATGATTCATGGCTTATGAACATTGAATATTTATAAAATGACTCAAGATATGATTTTTTATATGAAGAGTATTGTTTTTAAATTTTAATCTCATATTCATATATCTTTATGATCATGTTATGCTTATAAGTACATTGATAACTCCCTTATTTACCATTATTGAGCATCTAATCTCACCCATTATTATGTTTCCTTTCTCTAGGTTATAGAGAATGGTTTTAGGGATAATATGTATAAGAAGGGTGCTATTTATAAGGAATTTAATGGGAGACTCTTATGAACTAATTGTTTATGTGTTCATGTTTTTAAAGATACTAGACCTATATGATTTTGGTGTCTATTATTATGTTATGTAATGAATATTAATCTATTAAAATGTGATATCTATGTATGAAATGTATGATTTGATATAGGGTGGTTTGAATTGGTACTCTTTATGTTGCCTCTAAGGTATATTTTTTTTACATGGCTAATTTTAAATATATTTATTTCATTTGTTTAAAATTATGATATATGAGAATCTAAATAAAAAAATCATATGAACATTAAGATAAAATAACAAATGAATTAAAGAAGATAAATAATTGATTTGAACGCGATTTATCATGAATAATAATGGTTATAATTGTATGATATTTTATTAAATGTGTAATTAATTTTATGCATGTAGATGATCATGAGCATAGACTAGACTTTAATGTGTGATTGGTTCCCATTTAATTTAATTTTAAATTAAATAATGGTCTACACATCATCCCTCCTATCGTTGTGTAATGGAATATGTTACCTTGGTTTCTTTTATGTATACCCATCAACCAATCATTTGGTTCCCCTAACCTATGAGTGAATAAAATCATATTTAATGGATGGAAATCCTAAGATAGTGGAGGCAGTTTAGGTTTGGAGCTGATGATAAACCAATCCCAGAAAGACACATAGGTGGACAGGTGTAAAGCTGCAACATGAACCATTAAAATGGTTCAAGGCATTTTCCCCTAGGTCGACGGTTAGTTTATCATATTCTAGATAAACTATACATTATTAAAATCTTATAATCATGATACTTTATTATTTAATTTTTATAAAGTTTCATGGTTATTTAATTTTGGATGTTTTGTCATGATTATATGAATTGATGAATTAAAAATTATGCAAGATAGAACTAAAATAAATCATCTTATACATAAACATTATCTAATACAAGGATAATAACTTAAGAAAATCCACTTAATATTAACAAGAATGCAATAAATATATTATTTGAATTTTACACATAAATATAAAATTCCTCAATTATATATATTAATTCATTATAGTCTTTCATAACTTAGGTTAAAATTGAACCATAGTTCAAAGTGTTTGTCCCGCCAAAGTCAAGGTGCATTCAATTATCGAGAAATTAAAACTTGAAGTTTTAGGTTGACTTAAATTAGTTCACATCATGGGTTGACTGCCAAAGAAAGAAATTGTGTAACTAAGAGAAAAAGTTTGAAGAAATATTATTTAAAGATTTTGAGATTGGGGAGTCCAGTCAACTTACCAAGGAACTGGGAGTTAATGCAGTTGTCATTTGGAATGTCTACCTCAAACCCATCAAATTTCTTAACCGACCAAAGTCGGGGTGAGAAGGTGAATTTGGATATTTTCCACTAGAATGTCCAAGAAATGGGATATTATGAATCCAATGGTGAGATATATTGGGTTTAGATAAAATGGTGGGAGATTAACAAATATAAATTTATTTATTTATCTACCTTTTATAAGATAAATTACTAAAAATATCATTCTTCTTATTTTTTTAAACAAAAATAAATATGACTACAAAAATGTCACTATGATCTATACTTGAGAATGATAATATTCTCACATGAACAAATTTATAATAATTTTAAAGGAATATACATGTTATCCTACACCATGAAAGGAAATTGTATGTGATAGAAAACCTTATTCTTGACGAACCTGGACAGAAGGCTAGTGAAGAAGATTTGTCTCTCTATGAGAAACATTTGAATGATTTCATATATGTTCAATTTTTTAGGATATCATCCATGAACAATGAGCTTATGAAGCAACATAAGGAAATGGACCTGTATAGAACGATGTCTCATATTTGGAATCTCTATCAAGAGAAGGTGAGACAAGATAGATACTAGATCTATAATGCTTTGTTTGCAACTAATCTTGGAGAGTCAGTGTTAGTTGGGATTCATGTAGTCAAGATTATTAGCCACATCAAGAACTTAAAAATATTCAAGAACAAATTCCCAGATAAGTTACACAGAGGTCTCTTTCTTTCCTCACTACCAAATTCCTTCTCTGGTTTTATTTTTAATTATAACATGAGTAATAATGATAATAGAAAGATCTATTGGCAAGGGAAAAAAGGAAGCAATATGGTTTTCATGTGGAAATCAAGGCCACTAGAGGAGTAACTATATCCAAAAGTAAGGGGAAGATAAAGTTGTATTCAGTATTAAGTGTAATATTTAAATATCTACACATTGGGTATTAGATACAACTTGTGGTTCCCACATATACATCCAAATACAAGAACCAAGTAGAATCTGAATATTTCCAAATGAGATAAGGATTTTCAAGATTCTAATGGTCTAAGGATGGCTACTATATCCATTTAAGACTACCACCTTTCATTTCCAACAAGAATTAAACTGGTTTTAAGATATTTTATTATGTACCAATTGTAACCAATAACACAATTTATGTATCATTCCTAGATTAAAATGGTTTTATTTTCAAATTTGGAAATAAAATTTGTTTCTTTTATAATTACAACATATGTTATGGTATGGAACATAATGATCATTATGTATTAAATTATGAAAACCAAGTATTGGAAATTGATAAAGAATCAGGTTTTCATTACATATATAACAACCAACTTTGGCATCATCGTCTTGATCATGTAAATGAGAAGTGTTTGAAAAAGCTCTATCAAGATGGTTATTTAAATTCTTTTGAGAAAAACCCACTGGAAAGATATCATGCATGTTTACAATGAAAAATGACCAAACCACCATTTGTTGGAAACAGTGAAAGGGTTACAGATATTCTTGGATTGGTATATACCGATGTGTACAGGCCATATCTAATAGAAGCTAGAGGAGGATATTATTACTTCATAAATTTTACTAATGACTTAAGTAGATATGGTTATGTCTACTTGATGAGGTATAATCCCGAGTCCTTTGCTAAATTCAAAGAATTAAATAATGAATTAGAGAATAAACTTGGAAAGAAGATAAAAAGGCTTTGATTGGATCAAGGGAGTGAATATCTTAACCATGATTTTATCAACATTTTGTAGGAGTTTTAGATTCTTTCTAAACTCACTATACCTTACACACCATAGTTGAATTATGTTAGTGAAAGAAGGAAGTATACCTTTCTAGAAAAGGTAAGTTCAATAATGAGTCATGCTGGTATTCCTTTATCCTTTTGGAGATATGTATTACAAATTGTGGAATACAGACAAAACTGAGTATTGACCAAAGAGGAAAAAGAAATTCCCTTTGAGTTATAGAGTGGAAAGAAAGAAGTATTTTCACATACATGTGTATAGGGTTGTGAGGTGTTTGTTAAGTCCTTATTAGGGAAAAAAATGCACCCTAGGCCACAAAGTGTATAATTATATGGTACCCTAAGGAAATAAAAGGATACTACCTATACAACCCCTTATACAAGAAACACTACTGAAAAAATACCCTATACAAACGGTTTGGAACCACTGGTATAGGCCTCCAAACCATTGGTATAGGCTATACCAACGGTTTAGAGAACGGTTTCCAAGTAAGTTGTGGGAATAGGTCTATACCAATGGTTTAGGGAAAAACATTTGTATATACCTATACCAACAATTTATTGTTGGTATAAGTAATATGAAAATCTATACCAACGGTTCCATAAACCGTTGGTATATGTAATTCAAAAAATAATCATTCAGTTGATTTTTATCCCAGCACCTCCCATTTGTGATTGAATGAACTAACCACTAACCTAACTTACTTTTCTGAACAAAATTTCATAAATATATATATATATATATATATTGTAATAAGTATTTTAAAATTTGATTTATTTAAGGTCCACTATAAGAAGATTCCATTAAAAATACATGTGTCTATACCAATGGTTCTCAAAACCATTGGTATAGGATCTTTTATTTTGTGACCTATACCAATGGTTTTGGACAAACCGTTGGTATAGGAGCTCTATAAGGGACCTATACCAACGGTTTCGACCAAACCATTGGTATAGGTCCAAATTAGTGAACTATACCAACAGTTTTCACAAAACCGTTGTTATAGATCATATTTCCTGTAGTGAAAGTGGTTGTCACAAGATAAGTTGTCTTTCTTGAGAGGGAGCACATCCTGAAGAAGGAAAAAGGGATAAATATTAAATTCGATGAATTTTTTTCTCAAGATATGCCCGAGTTGGTAGAGGAACATATTCCAAAGGCCCCCTTGGAATAATTAATTTATAAATCACAATTACTGCATAGGTTCACCAAAGAGGTAATAGAACCAGAGAGATATGGTTTTCTAGTCATAGTAGATGGTAACTCGTTATTACTTGACAATGATAAACCTCTCTCCTAAAAAGAGGTGGTATATATCTCATAAGATGAAATATATAAAGAAGTCATGAATTTTGAAATGGATTCTATGAATCAAAACCATGTTTTTGTTCCTGTTGATCCTCCAGTTAATATAAATCTTATTGGGTGAAAATGGGTATTCAAGTGAACATTAAAGTAAATGTAATTACCTATAAATAAAGACTATTGGAAAAGGGTTTTAAATAGATTTAATGCATTTACTAAAATGAAACCTTATCTCTAATTTCCATGTTTAAATCTATCATAATTATACTTAGTATAGCTGCTTGCCAAGACTATTAAATTTAGAAGATGAACATAAAAATAGATTTCCATAATGGGAACCTTTAAGAATATGTCTATATGACACAAATAAAACGGTTTGTGACTCTAGGTGATTCCAAAAAAAAATCAAGTTTTAGAGATCCATTTATGGATTGAAACAAATATTCGGTTCATGGAACATTTCATTTGATAAAGCATTAAAAGAATTTAGTTTCATTAAAAAATAATTTTATTCATATGTTTATAAGTGTTTAAGTGGGAATACGGATGTCATCTTAGTAGTATATATTGATAACATATTACTTATTGGAAATTACATACCGGTCTTACATTCTATTAAGGATAGGTTAAACAAGTGTTTCTCCATTAAGGACTTACGTGAAGCAACCTATATTCTATGGATAAAGATCATTCATGATAGATCTAATATGATACTTGGACTAAGTGAAGGTACATACATTAACTAGATACTAAATAGACTTAGTTTGGATCAATATAAGATGGGACTGGTTCCAGTGTCATGTGGCATATATCTTTCTAAGAAAATGATTCCTCCAACACAACAAGAGAAATATATAATTATTAATATCTCATACTCTTTAGTGATATGATCAATTATGTATGTCATGTTATATACTAGACATGACATTTCCTACACATTGAGTGTGGTAGGAAGATATCAAGATGATCAAGGAGAAAAATATTGGTATGTTGTTACGACTATTCTTTAGTATCTGAGAAGAACTAAGGATATGTTCCTGGTGAATCAAGGTGACAAGGAGATAATCATCTAGGGATATACTGATGCTAGTTTTAAAATAGATCAAAATGATCTGAAATCATAGTCAAGAAATGTTTTAGTCTCAATGAAGGAGTTGTCAGCTATAAGAGTTCAAAGAATCTAGTTTTCATCGATTCTACAATGGATTCCGACTATATAGAGTTTTTTATGCATCCAATGAATCCATTTGGATTCAAAACATTGTCCAAGGGATTAATGTGGTACCTTGAAATAATGACCATATCATATTGTATTGTGATAATACTACAGTAGTGACTCTTTAAAAATATACAAGGTCACACCAATGGACAATTCATATACTCCGAAAGTATCCCCTCTTGAGAGATTTTCCTCAGAAGAGTTAAGTTACAATAAGCAGAGTTTCCATGGAATAAAATGTGGTGAACCCATTGAATAAAGGCTTATATCATCATAATAATTAGTATCATGTGATAGCTTGTAGACTAAATGTTGTTAGAAATTGGCTCTATTGAAAGTGGGAGTCTGTGTGAGTTGGTTCCCTAGAAACAAATTTCACGTATTTTTTGATAACATGTATTTATTTTTTTATATATTAATAAAATATTTATCACATAATGATTGTTCTTATGCATAACATATCATGATATAATTCTCTAAGGGTTTATTTCACACATAAAGGTCATAACAATTCCACGCTATGATGAGAAACTAGAAGTGACACCACAATATTCTTATATATATTTTTTATATCTAGATGAAATCATTTGACAGACACAAATGATATAGGCTATCAGTGGTAGAGACTCATAGGATTTTGAGGTACTTTCTAATGGTGTACACCCTTATTAATATCCAGTGTAAGATATTATGATAATGAGACCCGCAATTAAGAAATCCATATTTATTTGTGTCAATGGATGATACAATCTACTACTATGTGTATCAATATTTATACTTTAATATTATTATCAACAAATGTTATGAGTCACATACTTTGAGGTATTGTTGAAAAACATGATGACATATGTTTGTGGTGAAGTAGGATATGTTGGGTGTTTCATGAGTAATACTTCATTAATGAATAATTCAATAAATTATTTTTAATTTTGGGTTTTTAATGGATGTTATTATCTCAGGCCCTTTTATGGAAATGTTATATCCTAAATAAATCCATGTTTGTGGTATTATGTAGTCAATTACATTATTTCAAATTCAAATAAATAGAAATCAAGCATATAGATTGATGGAACCGAAATGAAACTTTCTTGATTATAGATATCGTGATAGAGGGACTATATTGCATAGTAAGCGTCTACATGAGGTATTATGTTTTCAAGTCATTATTTTATTTTTCTATGGGTGTCTTGGCATGTTTCTAGATTCTATCCTTAGACTTTTTACTCTATTTCATAATGACACTGAGAAAGAGACATAAAGGGTCGTGCGCTAAGTGTATCCTAAACCTTAGTTAAATAAAGTAATTATTTATTATTTACCATGTTGAGTAAACATTATTATCAAATGTGGTTTAATAATTATTCATGTTTTCTTGGTCACATATATTTGGACACTAATTATTTGAGAGAATATTTTATGGGAAGAACATTTAATAAATATTTAATTTCTATTTAGTGAATAAAGTATTTATTTATTTAACAAATAAATAGTCATTATTGAAGTCCAAATAAATATTGTGGAGGAACGGTAAACTGAGTTTAATGTTCTGATAAGAAAAAAAATTTATTCGCAAGTTTAGCGCTGATGCATTCCTATAGTAGGGTGTGGACAAAGAAATTTTATATTCCTAATGTAGCACAGTGGCTGACCAGGGTCGTCTCACTTGAGGAGCATTGCAGACGGTTCAATCACTTATTCTAGTTCACCTATTCTAATTCATTTTGGTTTTTATTATTTCTAGAAAATGGTTTTTAATGGTTTTGGAAAACATGCAATTAAAATAATTAAATGAATAATTCAAATCTAGATGCAAATGTAGACAAAATGAAGATTAGAAAGAAAGGTATTGGTCCTAGGGTTGGATAACAAGGGTTCATTCATTATGTATTTGTTATTTAAATTAAATTTGATAATTCATTTAGTGAATACTTATTAATGAATTAACCTCCATTAATTTATTAAGTGTGTGTTTTTAGCATGCATCCTACACAACAAACCACACCTCCTCTAGTAATCAAGTAGGATAACACCTCAACCGAGAATGTTATTCCTCAAAAACTTGGCTCCACTGTATGTCGTTTAATCCCCTATAACAACCCCAAATCCACCATATAAAGTGTTGCCTAAGATAAGAGAGGTAAAATGATTAATCAATGAAAAGATAATGGATTTGAAAATAGTGTCGTGGTGAACAACCTCCACACCCGTGCAATATTCCCGCCTCCACCACAAATAAAATAATTTTTTTTTGAATTCAAGTATAATAATAAATAACACCATGAAACCTACCCCTGGTCCAAGCCTCGAGTTAGTCACCTTCCATGGCAATGTTCACAGAGATCACGATGTAGAGATGAAAGAGAGAGAATGAGAATTAGAGTTAGAAGAGAAAAGGGGTGGAATAAGAAAATGGAAACACATTAATAAAAAAAATAAGAATGCATTAAATGAGAAAAGAAAAGAAAAGAAAAAGAAAATAAATAAGTAATAAAAATCTAGATGTCCATTGAACTTCTCTCCTTGAATCCCCAGATGGTGTTTGGAAGGATTGGAATTCTTTGAGAGGTAGGAGCTTCTCTCCTTTTATATGCAGATTTATGTCCTCCACAAGTTGTCAAGTTTTTTATCCAACAATTGTCTAATTAATATCCGGGTCCCTTCATGAATGTTGTTCATTAATGTGTTGTTAATTAACCATCTAATGTTCAGATCATTTGGCCACCAGTTTTATGAGTTAGGAATTTTTCCTTGGCGGTTTCTGTTTCTGGACAAAGGATCCAGGAAGCTTCCTATAAACATATGTCTTTCAATGGCCACCTTAATGGTTTCCAAAATCGATGAAATTTATTTTTTGTACTCCCCCTTTAGTTCTATTTAATCACCAAGTGTAAGAAACTCATTTATAGTTGTTTAGGCCGAGATGGATATCTGTTATGGTGGTGAGGTCCATGCTGTCTGCCCGAAAATATTTTCAAATTCATTGATTTTTTACATCATCTAAATGATAGATTCATCCCCTGGTCCAGCAGAAAAAAAATGATGGAAATAAAATAATGATTTAAAAAAAATATTCAATCAATTTTAATTTATATGTTTCAAGAAATGACTAAAATACCTTTGATGAAAAAATCTATCCAAAAATCCAAAATTAAGCAGTTATCACCATTCTACTCAAAACACATCATAAATCCAAAATTGATTCATAAAATATAAAATTGATAATTTGGTGTGATTAAAACAATTGAAATGCCTAAAAATATTTGGAAAATATTAGCTCTATCAATTCCCCCACACTTAAATTGTGCTTGTCCTCAAGCATAAAATCTCAACATGGAATTCAGAGGACACCAATGTTACCAATATTCAAATTCCAAAGTAATAAAATTTATCAAATTTCAATTTAAAATCAAAAATTTAAAAATTTACATAAAATATCAATTAAATTTCACATATTTCAGAGAAACAGTTAATTCATATATTTTACTTTTCCGCTTTGAAAAATTATGTAACTTATTCTTTCATTAATTCAAGCTTCTCAATCCATTATTATTAAACATGCCACATCATAATTTACCTCACCTTATAATTTTTACTCTCATCCCTCAGGATACAATTCAAGTAGAGTTCTGGTCATATCATGAGATCTTTCACTTTATCCATAATCTTGTAAAAGAACTATTTTCTCCACTTTGTAAAGACAAAAGGCAGATAAAATCATGAGGACTTTTCAATAATGGTTCAAATGACTCTAAGGCTTAAGGTTGGTAGGATTTGATGTTTTAAAAATTAAGGCTCAAGGCGGAGGTTTATCTTTTATGTACAATGCATGATATAAGAAAATGAAGTGAAACTATCCACTTCAAAGTAACAACACCCACTTCACCTAAAACTCAATGCAAGTTCATGCTCATAGTAAAGCATAATGAATGATTAATGCACCCTCTTGATTTTCATTTTTTAATTTTTTTAATTTTTTTCCAAATTTTTTATCAGATCAAGCCTCACATCCATTACCTAACCACATACGATAAGAGGATCATCGGTCTGGAAAATGGTGAATTTTGGTTTTCCCAAATCACAACCCATTTTTCTCATTTTTTGGTTCTTTTGTCATTTTTTTTATTTTTTATTTATTTTTTAATTCAAGAGGGGAAACAATGAAGTACAATGAATGATTCCAGAACATTTTACAGTTCCCACAATATCACTCCCATAGTTTTTCCTTATAATGTATAACATACCTTCCACTATGATTCCCTTCACCCCCACACTTCCTATTTAAAATATAATGAAAATATCAAGAGTAGGGTAGGAATGGATTGAAACCTGGATCATCCCTATAAAGTTCATTCATGGTCACTATGGGATAATTGAAGGATTGATGTAAAGGTAGTATTTAAGGATAACGGTTTTTCCCAATATGCCGCAATCGTTTTAAATGTGCTTTTGTATAGTCATAGCTTTGACAAGTTCAAATGTAAGTTCTGGTTGGTGACATGTCCCAAGATCACTCAAGAAATATTCTCAAGAAAAAAATAGGAAGTACTTGGTCTGGAAATAATCTTGGGAATGAGAAATATAATATGGGACAATCACTCATTTCATGACTACTAATAACAAATCAATTCACATGAACCTTAGAAATTCAAAGCATGAAAGATGGTAGGGAAATTTCATTTAAATGAATCAATTAATTCCTTCAAATCATGACTCATAATTTCAATATCCTTGCTTCAATTTAAAAATTCAATTATAAATTTGAATCATTCAATATCATTAACATTGAAATATAAAAAATTGCATCACTGGATTCCTAAGAAACTCATGTCTCCTAGATAAGCGAAGTAAAGCAATAATTCAAGTGTGGACATGAAATTTTGACTTTAAAGCTCAAAACATGTTTTGGACCAAAAAAAGTATGTAGTTTAATGTTTAAAAATTAAACATGAACTCCCTTTTGAAATAAATCTTTAGTCTTCTTCCTCTATTTAAGGATTCCTTTTCCCATATACGAACCTATAAAATAGATTTACTCACATAAGAATGAGTATTGTGTCATTAAAGCTCAAAAATATAAGGAGGAGTGGGTTGTATGCTAGAAAAATATAAAAAAAATTGAAATATAAAAATCATGTAAAGATAAATCTTGGTATGATCCCCCAAGAGGGCCTTGAGTTTTTACTACCTCTAGTGGGTAGTATCAGCTGTTGTCCATAATCAAATGGTGGGTGGATCTTCACTGACTTGAACCACCACTAGTGGATTTTCCCAGCTTGTAGTTCTTTGTTCTTTTTTAGGAGGACTCCATGGATAGAGTACACCAGATCCACGCTCTTCACAATGTGGTATAGTTTTCATGGCGGGGGTAGGATGAAGAACGGTGCCTCCTACTCCTTCGTTATTACTTGTGCAACGTTCTCTTTCTCTTCCATTAATCCCTTTAATGAATGTTCATTGTTGTTAGGGAGCATCAAGTGTTCCTCAATAGGTGAATTTTCTCCTCTTCTTCAACGGAAAGGTGAGGATTGACTAAATCAAAAAATTAAAAATTATAAGGAGTGATGCTCAAATTAGATTGAATGAAATCAGAAAAGGTACAATTCATGGAAGTATCATCTCCCTAAGTTAGTTCTCATTCAATACAAGCCTTAGTGGTAACTGCCTCTTGATGTAGATTCTCTAATGATGGAGGCAGGTAGTCAGACTCCTCCGCCTTGAGTTTGGTCTCTACTTCTTGGATGTCTTCAGTGAAAACTGGGGCACTTCTTTTTGGACTTGAATCGTTGCAAGTCAATTTGGAGTTCTTCGATCATGCTCATCAAAACTTGTGGTGAGATCTATGTCTCTAGGACTTTTTAAAACTATTTAAACATTCTCATAACTGATTCCCCCTTCGTTGAAGTTCCTCCTTAGTATATTCTATTTCTTTCTCCTGCACCTGTGATTAGTTATTCCATACATAATAATTTGATTTTGAATACATCATGGAAAAAGAATTTTTTAGATTTTTTTGATGAAATCAAAGAAAAGTATTTAAAAAATTGTGAATTTTTAAAAAGTTGTCGAAATAACTACTTAGCTCCATGACAACGGTTCTAGTTTTGATGCACGCCTCTCATAGGGCATGGAAAAACAAAATTTATATTCCTAAGGCATCACATTGGATGACCAGGGTCGTCTCACTTGAGAAGCGTTGCGGTCAGTTCATCCACTTATTCTAGTTATCCTATTATAATTCATTTTGGTTTTTAACTAATTCTTGAAAACAATTTTTTTAATGGTTTTGGAAAACATGAAGTTAAAATAATAAAATGAAGAATTAAAATCTAGATGCAAATGTAGTAAAAATGCAGATTCGAAAGAAAGGTCTTGGTCCTACGGTTGGATAACACGGTTTCATTCGTTATGTATTTGTTATGTAAATTAAATTTGATAATTTATTTAGTGAATCCTCATTAATTAATTAATCACTATTGATTTATTGAATGTGTGATTTTAGCATGTGTCCAGCACACCAAACCTCACCTCCTCCAGTAATCAAGTAGGGTAACACCTCAATCGAGAATGTTATTCCTACAAGACCCAGCTCCACCATATGTCATTTCATCACTTATAGTAAACCCAACACCATTGTATTAAGGGTTTTCCTAAGAGAATAGAGGGAAAATAATTAATCAATGAAAAGATAATGGATTTTGAAATAGTGTTGTGGTGGTCGACCGCCGCACCCATGCAATATTCCCGCCTCTACCACAAATAGAATAAGAACATTTTGAATTGAAGCATAATAATAAAAAACACCATGAAACCTACCCCCAGTCCAACCCTCGAGTTAGTTACTTTCCATGGAAAAGTGCATAGATATCACGATGGAACGATGCAAGAGAGAGAATGATAATTATAGTTAGAAGAGAAAAGGGGTGGAAGAAGAAAAGGGAAACACTTTAATATAAAAAATATAAATGCATTACAAGAGAAAAGAAAACTAAAATAAAAATAAAATAAAGGGAAAATGAAAGTCAAAACGGCCATTGGCCTCCCCTCCTTGGTTCCAGATATGGTTTTGGGAAGGATT
Source organism: Viscum album (assembly GCA_963277665.1). Classification (NCBI taxonomy): domain Eukaryota; kingdom Viridiplantae; phylum Streptophyta; class Magnoliopsida; order Santalales; family Viscaceae; genus Viscum; species Viscum album. Next base: position 1,158,372,878 of record OY728125.1, read on the forward strand.
GAAATTCTTTGAGATGTAGGAGCTCCTCTCCGTTTATAGGCAGAATTATGTCCTCCACAGGTTGTCACGTAGTTGACCCAATAATTGGCCGATTAACCCATGGACACCTTCGTGAAAGTTTTTCATTAATGTGTTGGACGTTAACCCTCCAAGGTTAAGCTCATTTGGACACAAGTTGTATGTGTTATGAATTTTTCATTTGCAGTTTCTTTTCATGGATGAAGGATCTAGGAAGCTTTTCCAAACATATTTCATCCAATGGCCACCTTAATGGATTCAAAACTCTATGTAATTTATTTTTTGAATGACCCTTTTATTAATATATTATCCCCAAGTAGAAAAAACTCATTTGGAGATTTTCAGGCCGAGAGGGATGTCTGTTACGGTGGCGAGGTCCACGCTGTCCACTCGGACAATTTTTTAAATTCATTGATTTTTTATGGCATCTAGATGATAGATTCATCCCCTGGTCCAGAAAAAAAATGAATGAAATAAAATTCTGATTCTGAAAAAAAATATTCAATCAATTGGAATTTATATTTTTTAAGAAATGACTAAAATAACATTGATGTAAAAATTGGTCCAAAATACAGAATTAAATGCTTTTCAATATTTTTCTCAAAACACATCATAAATACAAAATTGATTCATAGAAGATAAAATTTATATTTTTGGATAATTAATAAAATTTAAATGCATAAAATTTTTGGAAAATGTTAGCTCTATCAATTCCCCCACACTTAAACCATGCTTGTCCTCAAGTATAAAATATTAACATGGAATTCAAAGGACACCAATGTTACCAATATTCAAATTCCAAAGTAGTAAAATTTACCAATTTTCAATTTCAAATCAAACAATCCAAAATTCACATAAAATATCAAATTAATTTCCCATTTTTCAGAGAAACGATTAATTCATATATTTTACTTTTCCCCTTTGAAAATGATTTAACTTATTATTTCATTCATTTAAGCTTCTCAATCCAATATTATTAAACACAGCACATCATGATTTACCCCTCCTTTGAATTTTAACTCTCATCTCTCATGATAAAATTGAAGTAGAGTTATGCTCATATCATGAGAAGAGTCACATTATCCCTAATCTTATAAAAGAACTACTTTCTCTACATTGTAAAGAAAAAAGGCATATAAAATCATGAGGACTTTTCAATAATGGTTCAAATGACTCGGAGTCTTAAGGTTGGTAGAATTTAATGTTTTAAAAATTAAGGCTCAAATAGGGGGTTTACATATTATGTAAAATGTATGATATCAAAACGTGTAATGAAATTATCCTCTTCAATGTAGCAACACACACTTCCCCCCAAACTCAATGTAAGGTCATGCTCAAAGTAAATCATAATGAATGATTAATGCAACCTCTTGATTTTTTTTTAATTTTGTACTTTTTTTATAATGTTTTGATCAGATCAAACCACACATTCATCACCTACCCACATACGATAAGAGGTTCGTTGGTCTGGAAAATGGTGATTTTTGGTTTTCCCAAATCACAACCCATTATTCTCATTTTTTGGTTCCTTTTGTCATTTTTTTTATTTTTTATTTTTTTAAAATTCAAGAGGGGAAAACAATGAAGTGCAATGAATGATTCCACAACCTTTTAAAATTCCAACAATAGCACCCCCACACTTTTTCCATAAAATGTATAACATCCCTTCCACCATGATTCCCTTCACCCCAACACTTCATTTATAAAATATAATGCAAATACCAAGAGTATGGTAGGAATAGATAAAAATCGATTGAAACATGGATCATCCCTATAAAGGTTATTCATGGTTTCTATGGGCTAAAATAATGATTGATATAAAGAATGTCATTAAGGATATGGGCTTTTCCAAAGATGCCTCAATCATTTTAAATTTTCTTTTGTATGGTCATAACTTTGAAATGTTCAAATGCAACTTCTGGTCTGTGACATGTCCCAAAATCACTCAAGAAATATGCTTAATAAAAAAATAGGAAGTACATGGTCTAGAGATCCTCTATGAATGGGAAATATAATATTGGATAATCACTCATTCCATGAATACTAATAACAAATCAATTCACATGAACTTCAAAAATTCAAGGCATGAAATATGGTAGGGAAATTTCATTTACATGAATCAATTAATTCCTTCAAATCATGAGTCATAATTTTAATATCCACGCTTCAATTTAAAAATTCAATTCTAAATTTTAATCATTAAATCTCATTAATATTGAAATCTAAAACATGGCATCACCTGAATCCTAAGAAACTCATGTCTCCTAGATAAGTCAAGTAAAGTAATAATTCATTCGTGGACCTGAAATTTTATCTTTAAAGCTCAAAACATGTTATGGAGTCAAAATAATATGAAGTTTAAAAGTTTAAACATTAAAAATGAACTCCCTTCTGAAATAAAGCTTTAGTACTATTCCTCTATTTAAGGCTTACTTTTCCCATATATGAACCTACAAAATAGAATTACTCACTTAAGAATGAGGATCATGTCAATAAAGATAAAAAAAATAGAAGGAGGAGTTGGCTATATTCTAGAATAATATAAAAAAATGATATATAAAAAGAATATAAAGATCACTCTTTGTATGATCCCCCAAGTGGGCTCAGAATTTTTACTACCCCCAGTGGGAAGTATCAGCTGTTATCCATAATCTGATGGTGGGTGGATCTTCTTTGACTTGAACCACCACATGTGGATTTTCCCAGGTTATAGTTCTTCGTTCGTTTTTACTAGGACTCCATGGATAGAGTACACCAGATCCAGCCCCTTCTCAATGTGGTACAATTTTCATGGTAGGGGTAGGATGAATAATGGAGCATCTTCTTCCTTCATTTCTACTTGTGAAATGTTCTCTTTCTCTTCCATTACTCCCTCTAATGAATGTTCATTGTCGTTAGGGAGCATCAAGTGTTCCCCAATAGGTGCATTTTTGTTTTCATCTTCTTCTAATTGAAGGTATGGATAGAATAAATATGAAAATTCAAAATTATAATGAGTGATTCTCAAATTAGATTGAATGAAATTAGAAAAGGTAGACTTCATTGAAGGATCATGTCCTTGAGTTAGTTCTGGTTCAATATCAGCCTCAGTGGTAAGTTCCTCTCAGAGTAGAGTCCTTGAATGTGGAGGTAGGTAGTCAGACTCCTCCACCTTGAGTTTGTCCTCTACTTCTTGGAAGTATTTAGTGAAAACTAGGGGCACTTCTTTCTTGGCCTTGAATCATTTCAAGTCAATTTGGAGTTCTTCGATCATTCTCATCAAAACATGTGGTGAGATCCATGTCTCTTGGACTTTTTTGAAACTATTTGAACATTATCATAAGAGAGTCGCCCTTTGTTGTAGTTCCTCCTCAATATAGTTTAATTCTTCCTCCTGTATATGTGAGTAATTATTCCATGCATAATAATTTGATTTTGAAGACATCATGGAAAAAGTTTTTTTAGATTTTTTTTATGAAATCAAATAAAAATATTTAAAAAATGTAGATTTTGAAAAAGTAACCGAAATAACTACTTAGTTCCTTGGAAACGGTGCTAGTTTTGATGCATACCTGTCATAGGGCATGGAAAACAAATTTATATTCCTAATGCAGCACAGTGGCTGACCAGGGTCGTCTCACTTGAGGAGCATTATAGTCGGTTCAATCACTTATTCTAGATCACCTATTCTAATTCATTTTGGGTTTTAATTAATTCATGAAAATTATTTTTTAAAAGGTTTTGGAAAACATGCAACTAAAATAATGAAATTAAGAATTCAAATCTAGATGAAAATTCAGAAAAATGCATATTAGAAAGAAAGGTCTTGGTTCTAGGGTTGGATAACACGAGTTCATTAATTATGTATTTATTATTTAAATTCCATTTGATAATTCATTTAGTGAATCCTCGTTAATGAATTACTCTCTATTGATTTATTAAGTGTGTGATTTTAGCACACATTCGGTACACCAAGCCACACCTCCTCCATTAATCAAGTAGGGTAACACCTCAACCAATAATGTTATTTCTAAAATACCTAGCTCCATCATATGTCATTTCATCCCTTATAGAAACCCCAACTCTACTGTATGAAGGGTTTCCATAAGAGAATAGAGGGAAAATAATTAATCAATGAAAAGATAATGGATTGGGAAATAGTGTCGTGGTGGACGACCGCCGCACCTGTGCAATATTATCGCCTCCACCAAAAATAGAATAAAAACATTTTAAATTAAATAATAACAATAAAGTACACCTAAAACCTCCCTCAGTTATAAGACTCAAGTTAGTCACTTTCCATGGAAAATTTCATCGAGATCATGATGGAGAGATGAAAGAGAGAGAATGATAATTAGAGTTTGAAGAGAAAAGGGGGGGAAAGAAGAAAAGGAAAACACTTTAATATAAAAAATATGAATGCATTACATGAGAAAATAAAACTAAAATAAAAATAAAATAAAGAAAGAATAAAAATATAAATGTCCCTTGGCCTCCTCGCCTTGGTTCCCCAGATTTTGTTGCGAAGGATTGGAATGTTTGATAGGAAGGAGCTCCTCTCCTTTTATAGGAAGATTTCTTTCCTCCATAAGTTGTCATATTGTTGACCTAATAATTTATCTATTGATGAATGGACACCTTCATTAATGTTTTAAATTAATGTGTTGGAAGTAAACCCTCCAAATTTTAACTCTTTTGGCCATTGGTTGTATGAGTTATGAATTTTTCATTGGCAGGTTTTCTTTCGGGATGAAGGATCTAGGGAGCTTCTTCCAAACATATGTCATTCAATGGCCACCTTAATGGATTCCAAACTCCGTGTAATTTATTTTGTAAACTCACCTTTTATTCCTATTTCATCCCCAAGTTTAAGAAAATCATTTATATTTGTGCAGGCCGATATGGATATCCATTACGCTGGTGGGGTCCATGCTATCTACTCGAAAAAATTTCAAATTAATTGATTTTTTACGGCCACTAGATGATCGATTCATCCCCTGGTCCAGAAGAAAAAAAATGGAGGAAATTAATTGATGATTCTAAAAAAATATTCAATCAATTTGAATTTATATTTGTCAATAAATGATTCAAATAACCTTGATGTAAAACTCTATCCAAAAAACCAGAATTAATCGATTTTCACCATTTTTATCAAAACACATCATAAATCCAACATTGATTCATAAAAGCTAAAATTTATAATTTGGGATGATTAAAACAATTGAAATTCATACAAAAAAATTATAAAATATTCTCTCAATAAATTCCCCCACACATAAACCCTACTTGTCCTCAAGAAATAAATCTCTACATGGAATTCTGAGGACACCAATGTTACCAATATTCAAATTCCAAAGTAATAAAATTTAACAATTTTCAATGTCAAATCAAACACTCATAAATTCACATAAAATTTAAATTTAATTTTCCATTTTTCAAAAAAAACAATTAATTCATATATTTTACTTTTCCCTTTTAAAAAATAATGTAACTTCTTCTTTCATTCATTCAAGCTTCTCAATCCATTATTATTAAACATGTTACCTCATGCTTTACCTAACCTTTGAATTTTGACTCTCATCTCTTGTGATAAAATTCATGTAGAGTTATTCTCATATCATGAGAACATGTACCTTATCCATAATCTTGTAAAAGAACTATTTTTTCCACTTTGTAAAGACAAAATGCACATAAAATCATGAGGACTTTTCAATAATGGTTGAAATGACTCTAAGGCTTATCGTTGGATGAATTTGATGTTCTAAAAATTATGGCTCAAGGAGGATGTTTATCTATTATGTATAATTCATGATATCAAAAAGTTTAATTAAATTCTTTTCTTTAAAGTAGAAACACCAACTTCTCCTAAAACTCAAAGCAATATCATGTTCAAAGTAAAGAATAATGAATGATTAATGCACCCTCTTGATTTTTTTTCATTTTGTACTTTTTTTATTTTTTCGAAAGTTATGATCAGATCAATACTTAAATCCATTACCTAACCACATATGATAATAGAACCTTCGATCTATAAAATGGTGATTTTTGGTTTTCCCAAATCACAACCCATTTTTTCTCATTGTTTGGTTCTTTTTGTCATTTTTTTATTTTTTATTTTTTTTAAAATTCCAGAGGTGAAAACAATGAAGTACAATGAATGATTCTACAAAATTTTAAAATTCCCACAATAGCACCCCCACACTTTTTTCATACAATGTATAACATCCCTTCCACCATGATTCCCTTAACCCCCACACTTCATTTTTAAAATATAAAGCAAATACCATGAGTAGGGTAGGAATGGATAAAAATCGGTCGAAACATGACTCATCCCTATAAATGTAATTCATGGTCTCTATGGGATAAAAGAAGGATTTATGTAAAGGTAGTCATTAATTATAAAGAATTTTCCAAATATTCTTCAATCATTTTAAATGTTCTTTTGTACAGTCATAGCTTTGACAAGTTCAAATGAATGTTCTGGTCATTGACATGTCCCAAGATCACTCAAAAAATATGCTCAAGAAAAAAAATAGGAAGTACTTGGTCTAGAAATCCTCTCGGGAATGAGAAATATAATATTGGACAATCAATCATGTAATTAATAATAATAACAAAACAATTGACATGAACTTTAGAAATTCAAAGCAAGAAATATGTTAGGGAAATTCAATTTGCATGAATCAAATAATACATTCAAATCATGAGTCATCATTTCAATATCCATGATTCACTTTAAAAATTCAATTATTAATTTTAATAAATCAATATTATTAATATTGAAATTTAAAACATGGAATCACTCGATTCCTAAGAAACTCATGTCTCCTCGATAAGTCATGTAAAGAAACAATTAAAGTGTGGACATTTAATTTTATCTTCAAAGCTCTAAACATGTTTTGGACCAAAAAAGTATGGAGTTTAAATGTTTAAACATTAAAAATGAACTCCCTTTTTAAATAAAGCTTTAGTTCTCTTCCTCTATTTAAGGCTTTTTTTCCCATATATGAACCTACAAAATAGAATTAATCACTTAATAATAATGATCATGTCATTATAGATCAAACATATATAGAGTGGGTTGTATTCTAGACTAATCTAAAAAAATTGAAATATAAAAACCATGTAAAGATAAATCTTGGTATGATCCCCCAATTGGGACCTGAGTTTTTACAACCTCCAGTGGGTAGTACCAGCTGTTATCCATAATCTCATGGTGGGTGGATCTTCTTTGACTTGAACCACCAATTTTTTATTTTCCGATCTTTTAGTTATTTGTTCTTTTTTAGGAGGACTCCATGGATAGATTACATCATATCCACCCCCTTCACAGTGTACTATAGTTTTTATGGTGGGGGTAAGATGAAGACTGGAGCCTCTTCTTCCTTTGTCTCTACTTGTGAAATTTCTTTCTCTTCCATTACTCCCTCTAATGAATGTTCATTGTCGTTTGGGAGAACCAAGTGTTCCTCAACAGGTGCATTTTTGTTTTCATCTTCTTCTAAGTCATGGTCGGGATTTACTAAATCTGAAAATTCTAAATTATAAGGGGTGATGCTCAAATTAGATTGAATGAAATCAGAAAAGGTAGAGTTCATGGAAGGATCATCTTTATGAGTTAGTTCTGGTTCAATCTCAGTCTTAGTGGTAAGTGCCTTTTGAATTAGAGTCTCTGATAATGGAGGCAAGTAGTCAGACTCCTCCACCTTGAGTTTGGAATCTACTTCTTAGATGTATTCAGTGTAGACTAGGGGCACATATTTCTTGGCCATGAATCATTTCAATTCAATTTGGAGTTCTTCGATCATGCTCATCAAAACTTGTGGTGAGATCCATGTCTCTTGGCCTTTTTGAAACCATTTGAACATTTTCACAAGAGAGTCCCCTCTTCGTTGTAGTTCCTCCTCGGTATAGTATATTTCTTCCTCCTGAACCTGTGAGTAATAATTCCATTCATAATAATTTGACTTTTAAGACATCATGGAAAAAGGTTTTTTTAGATTTTTTTTGGAAATAAAAGATTTTTTTTTTAAATGTGAATCTTGAAAAAGTGATCGAAATAACTACTTAGCTCCCCTAAAACAGAATCAGTTTTTATGTATGCCTATAATAGGGCATGGAAAAGCCAATTTATATTCCTAATACAACACAATGGCTTACTAGGGTCATCTCACTTGAGGAGTGTTGCAGTCGGTTCAATCACTTATTCTTATTCACCTATTCTAATTCATTTTGGTTTTTAATTAATTCTGGAAAATGGTTTTTTTAAGGTTTTGGGAAACATTAAACTAAAATAATAAAATGGAGAATTCAAATCTAGATGAAAATATAGGCAAAATGCATATTAGAAAGAAAGGTTTTGGTCCTATGGTTGGATAACACAGGTGCATTCATTATGTATTTGTTATTTAAATTCAATTTGATGATTCATTTAGTGAATCCTCATTAATGAAATACCCTCCATTAAATTATTATGTGTGTGATTTTAGCATGCATCTGGCACACAAAACCACACCTCCTCCAGTAATCACGTAGGGTAACTCCTCAACTGAGAATGTTATTCCTACAAGACCCGGCTCCACTGCATGTCGTTTCACCCCTTATAGCAACTCCAACTCCACCGTATGAAGGGTCTGCCTAAGAGAAGAGAGGGTAAATGATTAATCAATGAAAATATATTGGATTTTAAAATAGTTTCGTGATGTAAAACTGCCACACCCATGCAATATTCCCGCCTCCACCACAAATAGAACAAAAACATTTCGAATTGAAGAAAAACAATAAAGAACACCAAGAAACCTCCCCCGAGTCCAAGCCTCGAGTTAGTCACTATCTATGGAAAAGTGTATAGAGATCATGATGGAAAGATGGATGAGAGAGAATGAGAATTAGAGTTAGAAGAGAAAAGGTGTGGAAGATGAAAAATGAAACACTTTAATATAATAAATATGAATGCATTACAAGAGAAAAGAAAACTAAAATAAAAATAAAAAAAAAGAAAGAATAAAAATCTAAATTTCCCTTGGCCTCCACTCCTTGGTTCCTTTAAGAACCATATTTTTTAGAACGGGTCAAAATCCAGACCCTGTTTGAATTTTTGACTTGTCCATGGGAAAACTGGAGAAATTGGGCAGTTTTTGGAAGTTTCCAGACTACATGTCGTGTACTATAGAGTACACACTGTGTATGGGTTGGGTGAGCACCAGCCGTGTGCCACCGAGTACATGTCATGTGATGACCATGTAGGAATTTCTTACTACACGGTGTGTAGTTATCGACACACCATGTACATGTGACCATATGGAGGCCAGACATGGCGTGTAGGCCTATTGGCCGGGTAGAATCGTTTTACCAAGTATACATCGTGTCCTCCTTGGACACGTCATGAAGTCTATCCATGTATGAGGGATATACATGGAGTGTGGGTAAGTCAGCGAGGAAGAGAAGAAAAAATAATTACGCGTTGTGTACTCATGTCGGAAGGTTCTGGAAAGTAAGTCGCTAGAATTTCAGCCGTCATATGAATAGTAAAATGAGACATGCCGTGTATTTTATTTTTTTTCTCTAAAATAGGAAGTAGCCTCATATTGAGGCAAAACCTCAATACCTTCGACGGGTTGAGTGGGGAGATCTGGTCAGGACTTCAAATCCCTCCCGTTCCTTCATCCAAGAACCGATTCGAACACAGTTTAATCTGTTGGAACCCCCTCGTCAAGGCCTTGATTCCTCCTGAGCCGTTTTTCGTGATTTATGTTGTAAAACTAGTTATTGGGGTTTGAGCGGTTTTGATTATTTTATATATCTACCGCGTTTTAGACCTAATTGGAGGCTATTATCAGAGGAGAAGCACCGTATGATTCTCAGGTAGGTGGTGTATACCTTTTTTTGTGTTTTCGTGGTGATTTGTGTGGCGTGGCCTTCAACTCATTTTCAGGTATTTTGAGCGGGACCTAGTTTTATCTGATTTTTCATATTAAATATTTCATTAGACCCATGGGAGGCCTTTGGGTATACCCTTTACATGTTTTTCTTGAGCGGGGTCGGGCGAGGAGTTGTTGCTCAATTGGGGCATTTTGGCTAGGGAAATCCAAAATGGTTATGATTGAACTGTGATGTTTTATCTAATAAGTTTAGTTTATTAAGCATGATATGCATTGTTAGAGGCTCTCAAGACCTCAGTGCTGGTATGGTACAACACCTTGCTAGTGTAATTCAACTATTTCATTGTCTTGCCTATTTAAAGTTTTCTATTGTAATTATATATGTGATGTGTGATATTGCATATGCAGGAACCTTCAGGTTGTGCTAGGCATGGCCTGAGTATTGTTGAGTGATGTTGATCATAGGTTGGTCTTGGCCTGGGTTGCGTTGGGTGGTTCTGTCCATGAGATTAGGCGTCATGGGTGTCAATTTGAGGCAGGATGACTATCAGGTTGGGAATGGCCCGGGTTACTAGGATGGTGAGACCATCAGACTTGAGCGGCATGGTCGCAGGGACACGAGGTGTTAGAGGTGTCGTGGCTTGGGTACTATTTTGGTGACTACCACTCACCTATAAACTTTGAGTAATGTGCACACAGAGAGACTCCGTGATGAGGTGGTTTTGACCACTCATGTGGGTAGAGGGCCCCATTAGTTGTGGTTTAGGTAATATTGGTTTGGGGGTGCTTGTCGTAGGAAGCCATGTGGAAGTTGATTATCTTTCAGGTGGTAGCATTGAGGATATCGGGTCGGGGGCAGAGGCTCGCCGTTATTTGAGGGAAGATATCGATGTTCCTCCGGATACCTTATTTTGAGGGCAGACATCGCTGTCCCACTGACTACTTATTTTGAGGGCAGACATCACTGTCCCTCCGATTACTTATTGAGGATAGGCATCGCTGTTCCTCCTGGTTACTGTTTTTCGGGCGTGGCTTCGGCACGTCAGTACTGGAGACACGCGGTGTCAGGGGGCACTTGGTGCCGGGTTACATGATAGAGATTTTGGCATTGGCCGAAGCAGGTGACACTCCATAGCGGCTGCTGAGAACAAGTGGAGTTTGTGTTTATTTTTTCATTTCTCTTTTTACAGCTTTCCTTATAAATGCATGCCTTCTTAATCACTTATATTAGGTACACACCGTTGGGTGGTATCCTACTGAGATTCATCTCACACCCTGAATGGGCCCTTTGGGATGTGTGCAGACTTTATGGATTTACGTGCAAGAAAGAGGCCAGCTTTAAGAGATGGACTGCGTTATCTATTGCATGGAGATGGTATGGACCTTGAGGTTTTGCATAGCTGAAGTTATTTTCTTCTGTTTTATTTCCTATATCAGTTTTCTTGTTGTGTAGCTATAGTTGGTTATCCTATGATAGCCTTTATATATATATGGATATGTATGACTTGCTTTGGATGCATGTTTGTTTTTTAATAGTAGTTACAAGTGATCAACATGTTGTTTTGTTTACTTTCCATTTCTGTTGTTATAATTATTTCATCTATTGTTTATCAATATTGAATGTACTTCCGCTCTGCAGGTCTGGTTCGAGTTTGCTGAGTCGTTTATTCAGCTTCATATTTATTATTATACTTGGACCAGTACCATTATTTTTATCCTCCGAGAGGGTATAGCATCCCTACTATACCTATAAGACACTCGCTTCTAGTCGGTAGCCTTTGGAATTAAGGTTGGTGCGCCTAAGGTAGTAACATCTGACCCGTTTAGCACTGTTTGGGTGGCTTTTTGGGTATGGGTTGTTACAAAGTGGTATCAGAAGAGTTCTTGACAGGGATTTAGTAGCAGCGTTTTACTGGATACTAATGATATTGAGACTTCTCTTTTATTTTCTACTGGTTTTACTATTTGGGATATGGTAGATTAGAGATAGGTTGTTACAGGAACTGGGTTTCTAGGTTGTTCTTGGGTGCCTGCATCCCCAGGTACGAGTGATGGACCAAGTTTCCATGGGTGGGAATTACTATTGGTTTTATCTCAAATTACAGTTTATATGATTTCCACCTCTGTGGATCACTTGGTGTGTGATGTTATTGATTGTGATATGTAACCCTTGACCTGGTATGGTAAGGTAGAATTGGACCTTGGCCCGGTATCGAAAGGGTTGTTTTCTTGGCTTTTGATAGGCACATTTTTTGGGTATTACAATTTTGTAACTGCATGTATGATTTGTGATGTGATAATACCATGTGAATAATATCAATTTCCATGCTTTATACCACTGTAGAATTTCCTGATAGGGAGGTACTATGGTTGAGGTGGTTTTGATCACTAGGATTGCGCGACTAGGTTGTAGGTTTGAGGCAACGTTGGTTATCGGGAAAGGCATGGCCCGAGGTACTTTTGATACCTGGCTATGTTAAGGGTGGGTAAGGAGGCCACGAGGCTGGGATACCATGGGGCATGGTTGCAGTGGGGGAGAGTAAGGGTAGTAGTTATGAACTACCTTTTACTGCATTCTTTATCTACGTTATATATGTATAAATTGTTATGTATGTGGATTGTCTGACCATTTATGGTATTCAGCGGGTTTCTATTAGTTGTGTCGATGAAGCGTTAGGCGGGTGATGAAACAGTGCCACATGTGCAAGATAAGGTTAAGGACCTGATGCCGGCAGAGCATGAGCCACATGTACAGGCCCTGGGACAGGATCGGTTTCATGATCCAGTGCAGGCAGGACAACAACCGGGTTTGGAAGAATTTGGACCATGGCTCGACGATCAGCTCCAAACAAGCCTGGTGCATGTCTTGTAGGGGATCGACATAGGCATGTAGGGTACAGAGCCATCTATGTCATATCTAGCGTGGGAGTTCCAGTCGCTGCGCCCACCGCTTTTTCTGGGTGAGGGTGGTCCATAGGAGGATGAGAATAAGATAGAGAGCATGCAGATGATCTTCAAGTAGCTCAAGACGCCTCTAGGGTGGAGGGTCAAGTTGGCGACATACATGCTACGAGGACCAGCAAAGCATTGGTGGGATGTGCAAGTTCAGGCTCGCATGCACGAGGGACTAGCATGGAAGGACTTTGAGGACAGGTTATTTGAGCACTTTTACCCAGAGACACTGAGAGCAGAGAGAGCTAGAGAGTTCTTGAGTCTTCATCAGGGAGACATGTTTGTCATAGAATATACAACTACTTTCACTGAGCTATCTTGCTTTGCACCTGGAATGGTAAGTGATGACGTGGATAGGGTGAGGCACTTAGAGGATGGATTATGGAACGCCATTCAGATTCTGGTGAATATCTTCAGGATGGGTTCCTTTTCAGAGGCAGTGAATCAGGCGCTCATAGCGGAGGGAAACCAGAGGGATGGGCCTCAGGATGGCCGGAGGACGGCTTCAGGTGAGGGTTTGGACCAGAGGAAGTGAGGACAAGATGAGTTCCAGTAGGGCAGTCAGGCCAAGGACTCAGCTAGACCACCTCGTATCAGTTCTTCAGTGGTTTTCTTTCATTGTAGACATCTCGGACAGGTTCAGACTCAATGCGGTAGGCCTCCAAAGGAGTGTCGGGCATGTGGACAGGTTGGGCACCTTGAGAGGTTTTGCAGGTATCCTTCTCAGACAGTTGGCAGGTAGGGACCAGGACAGATGGTGACATCTAGAGTTGGTTAAGGTTTGGTACCAGGAGAGGGTATCCGAGGTTCAGCTACACATGGAGGACATGACAGAGACAACGGGATCCAGTTGAGGGGTCAGTGGCCGGTGGATGGAGCAGCACCACAGGGAAGTCAGGCATCAGGCAGTCTTACTTCAGGCCAGGTGCACGCTGTGGAGTTTCCAGAGGCTGAGTAGGCTAGTGAGCTGATGGCGGTTATAGGTACACCACGGGTGTGGCTATGATTTCCATGTTTCCTTTTTGGAATGACCTGTAGAGGCATGTCTGTTTTAAGTGCACGTGATGCACATGATCTATGTAGACTGACTAGATGCTAGTAAGTGGGATTGGTACCATATCGAGTGCATGATATATATATATATATATATATGTATGTATGAGATGCGTAGCATCAGGAGCATCGATAATGTGAGTTACTTGAGGTGTCGTGGGAATCAAGGCATTGAGGATGCGGGTTACTTGATGTGCCTTGGGCATCGGGGCATCGAGGATGCGGGTTACATGAGTTTCTAGGCACCAGGTTTGTTTTTTAGTGTCTATGTAACACGCCTCCCCTACCTCATTGTCTTGAGGAGGTGGTGAGGGATACTTGGCCTTAAGCGACGTTCCCAAGACGCCAAAGGCTGGCAATAAATGATGAGGGCTTCAAGATCAAATTGGGGAACAATTTTCCCTTAAGACAAAACCGAACAATCCATCCATTAACCACCACTATATAATGCGTGTCAATAAAACATTCCAACATTAATCCCCAAAAGACAACCAAATGTTCCAAAATACATCCCAAAACAAAAAAAAACAACACAATATCAGAGTACTACGCGGAAGAACAAACAAAAAATCACCATGTTCCATAATACCACCACAGCTCTACACCAAGCTCCAAGTTCCAAGCTCCACCCAGACATCACGATTCAGCACTAAAGGAGGGTGATGCCTTACCATTTCCCATGTCATGGTACACAACATCTGCAAAGACACCAATGTGCCAAAGAAGGGGGTGAGTACTAAAACTCGGTATGTTTTCCCCAAATGAAATCCCTACACATGCCACTAGGATTAAATTGTTAACACATTTATATAAAACAATTTATATAAAATAATCACAAGTATAACCATTTTTATAGGCCAAACATGCCCTTACCAAGCCATCAGACCCAAACCAAGCAACCAAGGGAAAGCCAACCAAACTTTCCATAAGCCATTTCATCATTCACACAATAGCACAACAATTTCCAACTTGCAAAGTGATGCACAACAAACAACCAAAACAACCAAATGGTGGAGCTTCCATCCAACCTGTTCACCTATTCACACCTAGTGGTACTTCCCGACTACAACCAAATAGTGGAGCTTCCATCCAACCCTTTCACCCATTCACATCTAGTGGCTCTTCCCATCCACTTATCCTTTGATGGTGTCCCTTCCATCCACCATCCATCCCCTTTTTATAGTGATACTTCTCACCACTTCTACACAACATTCCCATCAATCCATAAACAAGCATATGACCCACCAAGGTCACAACAACATGCAATCAACCAATTCCATCGCATACCAATACACTTCAATAAATCATCCATTTATTGAAAACCATTTTCCATGCCAAACAATATTTCAATAAAAACAAAATCTTTATTGAAAACAATTTTCCATCAACCATTTTCTCAAATAAATATCAACAACCCATTTTAAAATATCAATTTTAAAATCCACAACAATAGAATTTCACCATAAAACCCCCTTTTTCCCCAAAAATCCCCAAAACATCACCAAAGGGATTTCCAACCAATTTGGCACAACAATCACAATTAATTTCAAGCACAACAAATTAATTATAATCAGACACAACTAGTTCTTACCATGTTGTGTCGACATAGAAGCCACCTACCTTTGGGGTTCCCGAGAAATTGACCCACAAGCACCTGGACCTCAAATCTGGTGAACGCACCACCGAAACCTCTCTAGATCCCCTTACCAAACCATAAAAAGCCTTAAAATTATCATCCAAGGAAACCACAACCCTAGATCTACACACAACAAGTGTAGATCTAGAAAACCAAGATAGAGGGAGATTTGGATCTAGAGGAACCCACAAGAAAACCAAGATGAGAGATTTACCCAGGAGAAACCACCTTCAAACCACCAAGAAACCCCATTGAATCGCTTCATGAATCAGTGGAATATCACCTTCAACCCCTAAGGACCGAAAATCAAGAGTGGGGCTTGAGTGGGAGTGTATTTAGAGAGGAATAAGGCAATACCAAGTGAACTCATGTTTTAAAACCCTATTTTATGTGGCCGCATGGTTAGCCTGCATGGTTTGGAAAACCTTGCACAGACTACTCCCTCAAGAGGAAGGGTCCACACGGTTGCCTCACATGGTTTGGAAAACCGTGTGCAGGCCGTGCGAAGCTTACTTTCTCACCCTGCATGGTTTCCTGGAGCTTCTTCATGGTTTACCCTAACCGTTCTCAAACTGTAATCCCTATGTAAAGCCTCCAAACTCATTCAAAACCATTCCAAACTCTCCCAACCACTTACCAACTCATACCATGCACTTTAAACACATAAAAATGCATAACCAAAGGCCACATACCTCAAACCGGGGGTTCTACATTCTACCCACCATTGGACTTTCCGTCCTCGGAAATTAGTGAACCCGCTATTTGCCAAAAGATATCGAGCCACTGCACGACCATCTCTTTCTCCCACACCCAAGTCTCCTCTTGAATCTGACCATGCTTCCACAAATACGAACTAAACCGATGCTTTTACCACGAAATATGTTATCTTGCTTATCCACAACCCACACTGGAACATGAACTAATGAAGAATCTAGTTCTAGTTCTACATAATCCCATCGAATCACATGGTCACGATCCAGATGACACTTTTTCAACCGTGACACTTGAAACACATTATGCACCACACTGAACCTAGGTGGAAAAGACAAACAATAATCCACCTCACCTACCCACTCAAGTATCTGAAGAGGTCCAATATACCTCAGAGATAACATTCCATGCTTCCCAAACCGACGATGTCCCAACCTAGTAGAGATCCTCAAGAATACATGATCACTCACCTCAAATGACAACGGTTGTCGACGATGTTCTGCATACAGTTTCTGACGAATATGAACCATCTCCATTCTCTTCCTGATCAACTTGATCTTCTCCATAGTCTCCTAGACAAGGCTCGGTCCAACCATCGAGGACTCACCTGTTTCCACCCAACATAGTGGATAACGACATAGCCGCCCATACAACACTTCAAACGGAGCCATATGTATGGATGCCTGATAACTGTTATTGTATGAGAACTCAACCAACGACAAGTGCTCCTCCCACAAGCCACCAAAATCCATAACACAAGCCTACAACATATCCTCCAAATTGTGTATCGTCCTCTCGGATTGACTATCCATCGGAGGGTGATACGCCGTACTCATGGTCAACTTAGTTCCAAGTGCTTGCTATAAGGATATCCAGAAACAAGATGTAAACCTCAGATCTCTATTAGATAAAATAGAAACTAGAACACCATGCCTCTTTACCACCTCTTGGATATAGATTTTGGACAGATCCTCCACCGTATGACATGCATGAATAGGAATGAAATGGGCCGACTTTGTTAGCCGATCCACTATCACCCAAATGGCATCGTGCTTTCGGACCATTCTGGGGAGACCACTGAAAAAATCCATTTCTATTTTCTCCCACTTCCAAACATGGATTGGTAAAGACTACAACATTATTGCTTGCCTCTGATGCTCTGCCTTGACCTGCTGACAAGTCATGCATCTCGAAATAAACTCAGCCACTCTTTTTTTCATACAATCCCACCAGAACTACGCTTTCTACACTTTATACATTTTATGAATTCCTGGATAAACAAGCCACCTGGAATGATGATACGCCCTAAGAAAATTCCTCCTTATAAGAAACTGGTACAACAATCCGATTCTGAAAACACAAAACTGAATCTCCATTCAGTTTCCAACCTCCAATGGTCTCCCCACCATTGAGTCTTGACCCCATGGTCACACACTCAGAATTAGATATTTGTTCCTCTTTAACCAAGCCAACCATGTCAGGAATCAACAAAACCAGAAATAAGATCACTCTATCACCCTGGTCCTCACATTCCAACCGCATATCAGCTATAGTCGACATCAACTTCCACTGGTCTGATTCTTGTTTCACCATGTGATCATATTATTTTCTACTTAATGCATCTGCCACCAAATTTCCCTTACCTAGTGTGTACATTAAGTCAAAATCAAACATCTGGAGATATTCCTTCCATCTCCTTTGCGTCAAGTTCAAATCCCTTTGAGAGAAAATTTGCATCAAGATATTATGATCTGTACATACCATGAATTTCTCACAGAAGAGATAATGACGTCACACTTTCAAATCATGCACCCCTTCTACCAATTCCAAATCATGATTTGGTTAGTTCTTCTCATGAACTCTCAACTATCGTGAGCCATATTCCACCACATGATTCCCTTTCATGAGAACTCACCCCAACCATGATCCCGATGCATCACAATACACCACGTACCCTTTTCCTTGTTTTGGAAAAACCAGGATAGGTGCTGATGTAAGGTGACCATTTAGCTCTTAAAAACACTGATGACAATTTTCATTCCACTGGAATGGAACATTAATTCTTGTCGAAGCTGTCATCGGCAAAGCCAAACGTGAGAAATCACGAACAAAACGCCGATAATACCTAGCTAGACCTAGGAAACTCCGTATCTCAAACACATTCTTTGGAGGTTACCACTGTAGGTTCCGGTAGCACCGGAAGCATGATAGTGGGTTATCTCAACATTAATTTTAGCATTAAACAATGTTCAAACTGAGATCCGTCACGATACAAAATGTCAGATCTTTGGAATAGAACAAAGGACGAAAAACAAAAGGGGGAGTCCTGAAACCATAGAGATAGGATAATCATATGTTGGTTATAATTAATATAATTAATACACAAGAATTACCTTGGTGGAATTATTTCTTAGTTGATGTCTCCGGTCACGATCCGATGTGATTAGTCGTTGCGTCATAGAATCCACGTGTAGGATTCCTATAGCGGTGATCTACACGTGCTCCACATATCTCTGGATGTCGCCGAAGGTATATCCGGGTGCTAGCACGGAAGAACCTTCACTTGCGATGTCCACCTTCGATCGCCTTGATCTGATGGAGGAGGATCTCTTTCGGTCTTGAGAGCGTTCTTGGAGGAAGTAGTTCTTTCAGCCTTGAAAGAATTCTCCAGAATAGTTGTGCAAAATGATTGATGTAAAATTGACGGGGTTGTGAGGATATTTATAATCAGGTTTTAGGTTATAGAGTTATAAAAATAAATAAATGTGTTACGCATTTTATTTTATTTCATTAACTCTCATTGAAAATCCCCATGTCGAATGATTAATTCCTTGATATGCAACCATACAGATTATAATAAATATCATTTAATAAAATGATATTATTTCCTCAAAATCCCGACTGGAAAAATTACACAGTGTGTAATCATTAATACACAGCGTGTACTAGTTTTCCATAAAACTACGCAGCACGTATATTCAATATACACAGTGTGTACTTTTATTTTCCATTTTTCTTTATTTCCTTCAACACATTTATTATACCTTTATTAATGGATATTTATATGTTAAATAAATTTAATTGCATTAATTTCTAATAAATATATATCATTTCACCCACAATATATTCTCTCGAATAACAAGTGTCGAAATAAATGTAATCAGGCATCCTTAAATAATTATTAAACCAAAGTTGGTAATAATATTTATTCAACTTGTTAAATTAATATTTAACCGAGATACAAGGACACACTTAGTGTGTGACCCTCTAGGTCTCTTTCTCATTGGCATTAGGTGGGCTTTCCTAAAGTCCAAGATTACTATCTAGCAACGGGTCAAGGCACCCAAGATAAAGAGGTTGATGCCACATTGACGTGTCACTGCGTACGAATGTTTACCGTGTAATATAATACCTTTTTCATGATATCTCGAATCAAGCGGGTTTCATTCTTGTTCCATAAACTCATGTGCTCGAGTATCCTTTCTTTGACTTTCTAAAATTGAACTCGCCCATACCTTACCATATCCATGGATTTATTTAGGCTATATCAATTCCATCAAAGGGATTGAGATATCTAATCCCGTTATGGAATAGAAGGGACAAATCCTTTCTCGCCTTATCTATTAATTCAGTATTACCCGTGATGCACCCAACGTATCCTACCTCACTACGAACAGTGTGTCATCACAGTTTTCATCAATACAACTAAGTGTGCGAGTTGTAATACCCATTAATAATAATCTTAATGTCTTAGGACCAATACACACATCTGCAGATAGGAACATCCAATGACATTATGAAATGTGGATTTCCTACTGGTGGGTCTCGTTATCATAATATCCTCTAGGATATTACCAAGGGAGCACACCATGAGAAGGTGTCTCAATGTTTTTTGAGTCCTCAACCCTAATGGAATGTATTATATGTTTCCATTAAATAACATCATCCAGCCATAGAACATATATTCAACAATAGTGTTATGGCACTTCCGAGTTCTCATCATAGTAGAGATCCACTATGACCCTTTAATGCAATATCTTTCCTTAGGACATATCACTGGCATTGTCACATAGAAGAATAATCAAGATGTGATAAGGTATTTATTAATGAATAAAATACAAAGTAGTTGGTTCTAGGATACCAAATTCAACAGACTCCCACTTGGACTAGAGCCAACTACTAACAACCTTTAACCCACTAGATCTCAAATGATATTCATGCTTATGCTGAGATAGACCATTAGTCATTGGGTCTGCCACGTTCTCTTCCGTGGACACTATGCTCACTGAAACTTCACCCCTTTGATATAAGTCCCTCAATAGGTGATACTTCTGGAGTATGTGCTTTTTCCATTGATGTGACCTTGGTTCTTTTGTAAGATCCATCACTACAGTATTATCACAATACAATGTAATGGGATCTTTACTGCTAGGAACCACATCAAGCTCCTGGAAAATGTTCTGAATCCAGACGACTTCCTTGGCTGTATTAGAAGCCGCTATATATTAGGACTCCATTATAAAATCGGTGACAAATGGCTACTTTGAAATCTTCCAGCTCACAGCTCCTCCATTGAAACAGAAAACATATCCAGATTGCAACTTCAGATCATTATGATCTGTCTGAAAACCAACATCATCATACCCTCTGATGAAAAGCTCCTCATCTTCTCCATACACCAGGAACATATCCTTAGTTCTTCTCAATTTATTAAGGATAGTTTTAACAGCAGCCCAATGCTGTTTTCATGGATCAACTTGATATCTTCCTACCATGATCAGTGCATAGGCAACATCAATCCTGGTACATAACATGGAATACATGATGGATCTTATAGCTTAAGCAAATGGGATATTACTCATTCTATATTTCACTTGTTGTGTCTGAGGACACATTTTCTTAGAAAGATGTAGGCCATGTGACACTGGAACTAATCCCCTCTTGGATTGTTCCATACTAAATCTCTTTAGTATCTAGTCAATGTATGTACTCTGACTTAGTCCAAGCAGCTTCTTGGATCTATCATGAATGATCTTGATCCCTAGAATGTAGGATGCTTCACCCAAGTCCTTCATGGAGAAACACTTGTTCAACAAGTCCTTAACTGACTGTATGACTGGTACGTCGTTTCCAATGAGTAATATGTCGTCAACATATACTACTAGAATAACGATCACATTCCCATTAAACCACTTATAAACATATGGCTCACATTCATTCTTAATGAACCCAAATTCCTTTATGGCTTCATCAAATCGAATGTTCCATGACCTGGATGCTTTCTTTAATCCATATATGGATTTTTGCAACTTGCAAACCCATTTGGCTTCACCTGGTGTCACAAACCCTTCTGGTTGTTTCATATAGACATCTCCCTGAAGGTTCCTATTAAGGAATGTTGTTTTGACATCCATTTAGAAAATCTCATAGTCATGGTAAGCTGCTATGGAAAGTATGATTCTTATGGATTTAAACATGGAAACTAGAGAGAAGGTTTCATCATAGTCAATTCCTTGATTTTGTAGGCATCCTTTATCCACTAGCCTTGATTTATAGGTGCTAACTTGACCTTTCATGTCCATTTTTCTCTTGAATACCTATTTGCATCCAACATTCTTTACATCAACTGGCTCATCAACCAGAACCTAGACTTGGTTCTGATACATGGAATCCATCTCAGATTTCATATCTTCTAGCCATCTTGTAGCTTCTGATCTTTCTACTACTTCCTTATAGGATAGAGGTTCATCATTGTACAACAATAATGATTCACCATCCTCGGTGACTAGAAAACCAAATCTCTTTGGTTCCCTTACATCTCTTGAGCTCCTACGCTGTACTTGTGTTTCTGGAACCTCCTCCACGGGGACCTGTGGAACTTTTTCCTGTACCAACTCCTGTGTATCTTGAGCATCAACTTCATCGAAGTCAATCTTGCTCCCACTATCCTTTTTGAGGATGTTCTCCCTCTCAAGAAAGTCGGCTTTTTTGGTGACAGTCACTTTCTTTTCTGAAGGGTTATATTGGTAATATCCTTTCATTTCCTTGGGATATCCTATAAAGATACACCTTGTGCCACGGGGTGCTACTTTCTTTCCTGAGAAGGCCTTAACAAACACCTCACATCCCCATCCACGTGTGTGCAACAAAATGGGTTTCTTTTCATTCCATAGATCAGAGGGAATCCCATTTTCCACCTTAGTTGGTACTCAGTTTAATGTGTATGCTGCAGTTTGTAATGTATATCCCAAAACGGATAATGGAAGATCCACATAACTCATTATCGACCTCACCATGTCCAACAAGTTGTGGTTCCTCCTTTCAATAACACCATTCCACTGTGGTGTATAAGGAGGAGTGAGATGAGATAGAATCCCAAACTCTTGTAGAAGATCGATAAACTCTTGGTTCAGATATTCCCCACCTCGATCTGATCGAAGATTCTTTATATTCTTACCAAGCTGATTCTCTACTTCATTCTTGAATTCCTTAAATTTCTCTAAGGAATATGAATTATACCTCATTAAGTATACATATCCATATCTACTTAAATATTCAGTAAAAGTAATGAAGTAAGAATATCCACCTCTAGCTTCTACTAGAAATGGTCCACACACATCTGTGTGTACCAATCCTAGAAGCTCTGTGGCCCTTTCACCCTGTCCCCCAAAAGGCGTCTTGGTCATTTTTTCTTGTAAACATGTGTGACAACTATCAAGTGATTTTAGCTCATTAGAGGATAAATATCCATCTTGGAAGATCTTTGTGAAGTGCTTCTCATTTACATGACCAAGACGGTGATGCCACAACTGGGTGATGTTTGAGTCATGTGAGTTTGTTTTGTTATTGATTTCCAACACTTGGTTTTCATAACTTAATACATACAAACAATTATTTAAATGTTCCATACCATAACAAACATTGTTATTATAAAAGAGACAACCCTTATTTACAAACATGAAAATAAATCCATCCATATATAATCAAGATACATAAATTATGTTCTTGGTAAAACTAGGCACATAATAACAGTTATGCAAAACCAAAATCATCCCAGTCGGGAATGAGAGGTGGTAATCGCCAATATCGAACGCAGCCAGCTTTGCGCCATTGGAAGCTCGAAGATCCACATCTCATCTAAATATCCTTCTAAATCTACTTGGTTCCTTCATTTGAATATAAATGTGAGCCCTACAATCTGTATCTAATACCCAATGTGTAGAAATAGAAAGATTACACTTGATGGCGAATGCACATTTAGCATCCCCATGCTTCTAGGTGTAGTTCCTCTTCCAGTGGCCTTGCTTTCCAGAAGAAAAACACACCGCCTCCCATTCCTTTCTCAGCCTCTGGATCTTCCCCTTCTTGGAGGGATGGAGCTCGGGGGCTTAGGACCGTTTATAAGTCTTTTCCCCCTTTTCATTGTCCTTCCTTTTCCTATTCAACATAAGGACTGCGGGTTTGTCACGCCCCATGTCCTTATCTACATAGAGAATCAAGGTCAGAAGTTCTGATAGACTCTTCTCATTGTTTCTATTCTTGTAGTTGACAATAAATATAGAGAATTTATTGGGCAGTGATGATAGTCTGAGATCTGTATGCAACTCATCTGGGAATTTAATCCCTAAGATTTCCAGGCGTTCAATGTAGCCAATAAGCTTGACTACATGAGGCACAGCAGGCGTAGAATCTCCAAGATTAGTTGTAAAAAAGAATTGGATATCTCATACTTCTCCTGTCTCTCATTCTCTTGGTAGAGATCCTTAAGGCGAGACATAATGCTATATGCATCCATGTTTTCATGTTGCTTTAAGAACTCATTAGACATGGCCAATAGAATAAAACACTTGACATATGTGGCATCATCCATTTTTTTCATATAGAGAGATAGTTCCTCATCACTGGCCTCCTTTCCAGGCACAACTGGAATAGGCTCTTCCAGCACATACAATTTCCTTTTGTGGAAAGGGATGATGTGTAAACGCCTCTTCCACTCATGAAAATTGGTGCCGGTGGTAATTTTTTCCTTCTCGAGTATGGTTTGAAATGATATGTTTGAAGTAATTTTATTATTGTTTCTACTAATTATGATATAAAAAGGTTTAGTACTTTATTACAAAACTGAGACAAATAAATAAATTAATACTTATTATTCTCCCACTATTTTATCAAAATCCAATAGCCCTCACCATTGACTTCAGAATATTTTGTTGCCTGAATATTCTAGTGGAAAGGATATATATTTCCCTTCAAATTACCCCAACTAGGGTTGGTCAAGAAACTTGAATGTTTTTAGGTAGGCATTCCAAATTCCAACTGCATTAACTCGCAGCTCCTTGTTCCGCTAATTGGACTCCCCAATCCTAAAATCCTTTTATTTTTTTGGATTTCCTCTACCTTTGCCTTTTGGTCACACTAAGTCCTGTTGTGGCAGTCAACCCTTGATGCGAACCATGTCAAGTCAACCCAAAACCTTGAATTAGAATTACCTGATCATTGAAAGCACCCCAAAGAGGGTTGGTTAAGCACTTTGAACTATGGTTTTATTCTAACCAAGATTATGGAAGGCTATACCGACTTAATATTTCTTTTAGGGATTTTATACTTATACGTAAATTGACATTTTATTATCATTAATTACATGATTTTTAATATTAAGTGGAATATACTTAAGTGATTAACCATGTCTAAGATATTATTTATGCATAAGATGGTCTTTATTTAAGTTCCATCTTGCATGCTAGTATAATTCATTAATTGTGTGATCGTGACAACACACCCACAACAAATAAACCATGAAACTGAAAGAAATAAAATAAATGGTATGATCATGAGCTTGTTCTATTGGTTAGTTGATCTAGAGGTTCATAAACTAACCCAAGACCTATGGGAGAAACACCTTGAACCTTTCTAGTTTGTCTTTACAGCTTTCCAGCTTTCCACCTTTGTATCTCCTTGGACTGGTTTCACCTTGGATCCTGAATTGAGATGTCTACACTAGCTTGGGAGATCTATCTATTACATATGAATTTATCTCACATTTAGGTGAGGGGTAAAAAGGTTTTTTTACATAAAATAATCCTTGGGCACGCATTCCCTACATATTAATGAAAAGAAGGCTCGCATGCCAACCAATTTAATTTAAATAAATAAATTAAAAGAAACCATTCACATACAAAGGTCTTGGTCTAGCTCCTGATCATCCATACATGCAACAATATTTACGCATAAATAAAACTAGCATTAAATTCTTTAATCATTATTGTTTAAGATAAATCACGCTCGAATCAATTAATTGTCTTTAATTAATCAATACTTTTATCTTAACCCCTTTTTTGAATTTCCTTGAGATTATCATCCATCATAATTATATATAAATTAAAATTATACTTGTACGTAACTTGTACCTTGGGGGAAACCCGGTGAATTCTCATTCATTATGCAGATGTTAAATTAAACACATATATATAAAACACCTATCACTTGTTGTGACTTATCTTTATTCATGCACCATGGTACACGTCTCAAGGGTTTGTATAATATAATAATAAATTTTAATAAATCTGTGTAATTTGGGTGAGTATACAACATGTAGTTCTGACTACATGGAGTGTACTTTTCCTAACCATCCATCTGAAGTACACGCCCGGGGACATGGAATGTTGACATACTTCAGAAATTTTCAGAGTGCATGGCGTGTTCAGTTGGACACACGTCGTGTTGTATCCGCGTTACATGGTTTCCAACCGGGCAAGCCATGTACGGGGTACACGGTCCAACCCTAACCCGAAGGGACTATACGTCATGTTCTGTTGGAGCACACAACGTGTAATATGAAAACCATGTGCCACCTGTTCCTAGTCAACACAAGGTGTCATAAACGACTTAGATAGGATCAATACACGGCCTGATTTGGCAGACTAGTCCGATGCATGAACCTATACTACACGGCGTGTACTTCCGAATACACGCCATGTATTCTCGTGTTGTATATCCAGGAATGTTTGGCTCCTCCAGATGAGATCCTCTATTATATTTTTATCAAAAATTAAAATAAAAGTTCATTTCTGTATGGTGAATAAGAAATGATAGAGGAGGAACAGATCTCGAGATTCAGATTTAGTGAATGGTTAACTTGAATTGAAATAACTAAATGATTAAATGCGTAAATCACCAAAGAGATACTAAATAATTATAATCAATGATATGACCCCTCTGATACCACTTTTAGGTTCCAGCCGCAGTGGAAGTGTGATTCTGGGTTATCCCAACATTAATTTTAGTATTAAACAACCTTCAAACTGAGATCCGTCACGATATAAAATGCCGGATCTTTGGAATAGAACAAAGGATGAAAAACAAAATAAGGAGTCCCAGAACCATAGAGATAGGATCATCATATGTTGGTTATAATTAATTTAATTAATTCACAAGAATTACATTGGTGGAATTTTATATTCATTGATGTCTCCGGTCACGATCCGATGTGATCCGTCATAGAATCCAAGTGTAGGATTCCTCTACCAGTGATCTAGATGTGCCCCATGTATCTATGGACATTTTTGAAGGGATCTCTGGGTGCCAGCATGAATGAACCTTCGCTTGCGATGTCCGCCTTCGATTGCCTTGATTTTATGGAGGAGGGTCTCTCTCGGTCTTGAGAGCGTTCATGGAGGAAGTAGTTCTTTCGTCCTAGAAATAATTCTCTATAATGTTTGTGCACAACAATTGATGGAAAAGTGTTGGGGTTGTGAGGATATTTATAATTGGGTTTGAGGTTATAGAGTTATGACAATAAATAAATGTGTTACACATTTTAAATATTTCTTTAACTCTCATTAAAAAACCCCATGTCGAATGATTAATTCTTTGACATGCGCCCATGGTGATTAAAATAAATATCATTAAATAAAATGATATTATTTCCTCAAAATCATGACTGGAAAAACTACACAGAGTGTAATAATTAATGCACGGCGTGTACTCATTTTCCATAAAACTACACAGCGTGTATTTTTTTTCCAATTTTCTTTATTTCATCCACCAAATTTATTAGACCTTGAGTAATGGCTATTTATTTGTTAAATAAATGTAACTTCATTACTTGCTAATAAATATATATTATTTCGCCCACAATATATTCTCTTGAATAACTAGTGTCGAAATAAATGCGATCAGGAATCCTTAAATAATTATTAAACCACAGTCAGGAATAATCATTATTTAACTTGTTAAATTAATATCTAACTGAGATACATGGACACATTTAGTGTGTGACCCTCTAGGTCTCTTTCTCGTTGGTATTAGGCAGGCTTTCCAAAAGTCCCAGATTACTGTCTAGCAATGGGTTAAGGCACCCAATAGAAAGAGGTTGACGCCACATTGACGTGTCACCTCATACGAATTCTTACCATGTAATATTATTCATTTGTCATGATATCTTGAATCAAGCGGGTTGCATGCTAGTGCCACCAACCCATGTGCTTGATTATCCTTTCTTTGACTTTCCAGAATTTAACTCACCCATACCATACCATGGACATGAATTTATTTAGGCTATATCAATTCCATAAATGGTCCTAAAGTATCTACTTCCATTATGGAACATAAGGGACAAACCCTTTCTCGCATTATCTATTAATACAGTATTACTCGTGACGCACCCAACGTATCCTACCTCGCTACGAACAGTGTGTCGTCACAGTTTTCGTCAATACATCTAAGTGAGCGAGTTGTAATACCCATTAATAATAATCTTAAAGTCTAAGGACCAATACACACCTTCGTAGATAGGAACATCCAATGACACTATGAAATGCCGATTTCCTACTGGCGGGTCTCATTCTCATAATATCCTCCTAGAAATTACCAAGGGCGCACACCATGAGAAGGTGCCTCAATGTTTTATGAGTCCTCACCCTTAATGGCCTGTATTATTTGTGTCCCTCAAATAACATCATTCAGACATAGAACATATATTCAAGAACAGTATTATGAAACTTCTGGGTTCTCATCATAGTAGGGATCCAGTATGACCCTTTAATGCAACATCTGTCCATAGGAAATTATCACATGCATTGTCACATAGAAGAACAATCAAGATGTGATATGGTATTTATTAATGAATAAAGTACAAAGTAGTTGGTTCTAGGCCACCAACTCCAACAGCCACGAGATAACTTCCTCTATCCTTTATGGATCCATTGAAACACCCCTTTCAAAAATCACATGGCCAAGAAAACTAGCTTCCTGTATCCAAAAGTCACACTTTAACAATTTGGAATACAACCAATGATCCCTCAAGATCCCTATCACTGTCTCCAAGTGCTGATCATGCTCTGCCCTTGTCTTTTAATACACAAGAATATCATTTACAAACACCACCACAAATGAATCCACATATCTCTGAAACATCCGATTCATCACTGCCAAAAAAATTGTTGGCGCATTCGTTAGACCAAAGGGAATAACAAAATATTCATAATGGCCATGTCTACTTTTGAAATCGTTTTTAGGAATATTGTCCTTCCTCACCTGCAATTGATGATATCTCAAACTGAGTTCGATCTTGGAGAATGACTGGGATCCCCTCAACTGGTCGAACAAAGCATCAATTCATGGAACTGGATATCTGTTATTTATCGTAACCTGGTTAAGTCTACGATAATCAAAAGAGAGCCACAAAGTTCCATCCTCCTTTTTTATTAACAACACCGGCGCTGCCCATGGGGACGTGATAGGCTAGATAAACCCTTTGTTTTCTAACTATTCCAACTGGACTTCCAATTCCCCCAATTCAGTAGGGGACATCCGATAAGACGGAAGTGAGATAAGACTTTTCCCTGAAAGGAGATCAATCATAAACTCCACTTCCCTTATGGGAGGTAACCCAAAGAATTATTCATGAAAAACATCCATGAAATGATCCACCACTGTCACAAGAACACTCTTCTGAACACTAATTACTGATTCCAACAACAAAACTGCCAACTGATATGATAACGTGCCTACTACTGGTGCCAACAAACCCATTGCACCTTTCCTTTCATCCCTCTATTCTACAATGAGATGTCTAACACCATCGTGTGTCGTAAAAGCAAATGTTCACTCATCGCAGTCGATTTAGGCCTTAAAAGACACCAGCCAATCCATTACCAGGATTACATCATACCCATCCATCTCAAGCATTGATATATTCCACATTAGCTCAACCTTTCCCACAATGATACAACATTCTCTACACAAGAAGGCTTGAAACTCTCTTCGACCTAGAGGATTTTGATGTTTTAAAACTGAGAGAATCATTTCTACCCTTAAACCCAGCAAGTCAACCACATGTGTAGCAATAAAATAATGTGAATCACCCATATCAAATAGAACTTTCCTCAAGGTATAATTTAAAAGAATAATACCTCGCACTGTGGATGGTCCCGGCTGATCATCCACCACAACCTGCTCAGCTCCAAACACATGTTTTCTTGCCACGCTCTGCTCTTTATTTCCCTACTGAGGTGTCGTGGTATTCCGAGAATCACCATGACCCACTTTACTCTGCTGACGAGGGGTGTGCTGATGTCCACGCCCTGTCGAAGCATATGACGTCTGTGAACCCTGAGAAGTATCACGCACACCCAACCATAGAGCATTCCGACAATAACGCTACAGATTCCCCATCTTCTTACAATTATGAAATGCTCGAGGTTGTGTCGTACAATCTCGCTTGATGTGGCTCGTCGAACCACACTGAAAACATCCTGGTTTTCTCTGGGGATTCGGAGGAAGATTCACTAACCTTGACGTCAAATAATGTGCCATACTCCTACCCTAGGAATAAGTGTCTCTCCTCCTTTTGAACCCAGTGTTACAGTTCCCACTATTCCCCATAGGTACCACCATGATTCCTCCGCCCGGAGTGCCCAACAGATCCCACTCAACCACCGAGGATCTATTCACCATCTCTGTGTAATCATCTATACATAGTATTACTATCATTGACCGGATTTCTTGCCTTAACCCTGATTCAATGATCCTTTCCTTCAACGATGTGCTACCCACCACCTCGGGTGAAAACCTCACGAAGTTCATAAACATAGTTGAATACTCTATCACAGACATAATCTCTTGCTTCAGACTGAAGAAATCAGTCGTACGCTTAATTCTGAATGAATGTGGGTAGAATTGTTTATTAAACAATTCCTCAAATCCTTCCCACGTCACACCCTAGTCCTTCCCCGCTTGGACTACCAACTCCAACCACTGAAGGAAAGATCTACCAACATATACGTGGCCAACTTCACTTTTAACTCTACCAGTGTTCCCAAGAACTCGAAAATCTTGTTCATTCTGTTCAACCATGTTTCTTCCCTCTCCATCTCTAAATCACCCCTGAAGATGGGTGGATTATTCTTTTGGAACTGAACTTCTTGATCCACATTCCTTGATTCATCCATTTTATTTCCACTTTCCACAGATTGGAAAGCATGCACTATGCTTTGCACTAGCTAGTAGTTCACCCGAGGCTCAGGTGCTACCACATTCTCAACAGCCTCCTCTGGTTGGTCTATATGATGCCTACCTGATGCCATTTCTATCAATAGAAAAAAACAACCATGAGTCTCACTTCTGTAGACATCATGAATTCCCATTTCTAATCACATTACACAACACTACCATACAAGGATTTCCACAAGTTCACATATTCCATGTTTCACCATTTTGAAAACCAAAGCATTTTCAAAATACCAATTTATTCACATTACTATTTCACACATTCATATCACACCATAAATAATTATACCAAAATAAAATATCCATCCTAGAGGGAAGTCATTTCTACCTTATATTCCATGAACATCTCATTGGCTACACCCACGATAATGAGATTTCCAATGCCTATAAGTGTCTCCAAAACACTTATGTACCCAACTCCCTGATAACTTGAATTTCAGCATAAGAGGGTTAGATTCATCCATTTATGCTATACATTAAAAGTTACAACATTCCTATGCCTTGATACCATTCCAACTCAAGGAATATACCACAACGAATTTCAACTCCAAAACCAAGGTGCCAAAGTGACCGAACAACTGCTCTCACTTGAAAGCTAAGAACCGAACAAACTGATACCACTTGTAACACCCCGCCCCTACCTCACTGGCTTGAGGAGGTAGTGAGGGCTACTTGGCCATAACTGAAGTTCCCAAGATGCCAAAGGATGGAAATAAATGTTGAGTGCTTCAAGATCAAATTGGGGAATGATTTTCCCTTAAGACAAAACCAACCAAACCATCCATTAACCACCACTATATGATGAATGTCAATAAAACATTCCAACATGAATTCCCAAAATACAACCAAATGCTCCACAATACATCCCGAAAACCAAAACAAACAACAGAATATCAGAGTACTACATGGAAGACCAAACAATAAATCAACAGGTGCCATGATACCACCACAGCTCTACACCATGATCCACGCTCCAAGCTCCAACCAGACATCACGATGCACCTCTAAAGGAGGGTGATTCCTTACCTTTTCCCACGTCACGGTACACAACATCTGCAAAGACCCCAACGTGCCAAAGCAGGGGGTGAGTACTAAAACTCAGTAGGTTATCTCCGAATGACATTCCTACACACACCATTAGGATAAAACTGTTAGCACATTTCTATAAAACAATTTATATAAAATAATCACAAGTAAAACCATTTCCATAGGCCAAACATGCCCTTACCAAGAAATCACACCCAAACCAAGAAACCAAGGAATGCCAACCAAACATGACACAAGCCATTTCATCATTCACACACTAGAGAAACAATTTCCAACTTTCAATGCAATACAAAAAAACATCCAAAACAACCAAACAGTTGAGCTTCTTTCCAACCCATTCACCCAATCACACCTAGTAGTACTTCCCGACCACAACCAAACGGTGGAGATTCCATCCAACCCGTTCACCCATTCACAACTAGTGGATCTTCCTATCCACTTATCCTTTGATGGTGGCCCTTCCATCCACTATCCATCCCCTTTTTTAGTGGTACTTCTCGCCACTTCCACAAAAAATTCTCATCAAGCCATAAACAAGAATATGACCCACCAAGGTCATAACAACATGCAATCAACCAATTCCACCACATAGAAATCCACTTCAATAAATATCCCATTTATTGAAAACCATTTTCCTTGAAAAACCACATTTCAATAAAAAAACAAAATCTTTATTGAAAACCATTTTCCATCAACCATTTTCCCAAATCAATCTCAACAACCCATTTTAAAATCTTTATTTTAAAATCCACAATAATAGAATTTCACCATAAAACCCCCCTTTTCCCAAAAATCCCCAAAACATCACCAAAGGGATTTCCAACCAATTTGGCTCACCAATAACAATTAATTTCAAGAACAATAAATTAATTTTAATCAAACACCACTAGTTCTAACCAAGTGGAGTCGAGAGAGAAGCCACCTACCTTTAGGGTTCCTGAGAAATCGACCCACAAGCACCCACACCTCAAATCCAGCGAACGCACCACCGAAACCTCTCTAGATACCCTTACCTAACCATCATAAGCCTTAAAATCATCATACAAGGCAATCACAACACAATATCTACACACAAAACGTGTAGATCTAGAAAACGAAGAAAGAGGGAGATGTGGATCTAGAGGAACCCACAAGAAAACCAAGAGGAGAGACTTAGCCGGGAGAAACCACCTTCAAACCACCATGAAGCCCCTTTGAGTTGCTTCAGGAATCAGTGGATGATTATCTTGAACCCCTGGGGACCCAAAATTCTGAGTGAGGCTCGAGTGGGAGAGGATTTGGAGAGGAATGAGGCAATCCAAAGTGAACTCGGGTATTTTATGTGGCTGCACGGTTAGCCCACATGGTTTGGAAAACCGTGCGCTAAC
This sequence comes from Viscum album, assembly GCA_963277665.1. Taxonomy (NCBI): domain Eukaryota; kingdom Viridiplantae; phylum Streptophyta; class Magnoliopsida; order Santalales; family Viscaceae; genus Viscum; species Viscum album. The sequence goes on from OY728125.1 coordinate 1,158,406,030, forward strand.
CATGTGCATACTACTACCTCGAGAGCAAGGGTCCGCACGGTTTCCTCGCATGGTTTGGAAAACCATGCGCAGGCCGTTCGAAGCCTACTATCTCCCCCTGCACGGTTTTCTTGAGTATCCTCACGGTTTCCCCTAACCGTGCTCAAACCGTACTCCCTATGAAAAGCCTCCAAACTCATTCAAAACCATTCCAAACTCTCGTAACCTCTTCCCAACTCATCCCATGAACTTTAAACACATAAAAAAGTCATAACCAAAGGCCACATACCTCAAACCGGGGGTACTACAGTCCATGGGATGCAGGACCTCATGGAGGCGGACACCGGTGTGGTGCAGGATACGTTGGGTGTCAGGAATGAAACAGGAGAATCAATGAGGCATAGAGGTGATGATGTGTCAAAAAAGGAATGTTCATATGGAAAACATGTTATTGAACCTTTGTTTGTTTTGAGTTTTGTCGTGTTGAGAATGAGTTAGGTGATTCCTAAGGTGGGGAGCCCCTTGAAGAATGTAGCCAGAACCTTTGTGACCAGGGAAGTATGGGTTACTTTGATCAGGGTGGTATGTTTGGAGCCATCTTTGGGTTTCGTTTGATAGCTCAGGGATGACAAATATTAAGGTGGGGAGATTTTAGGAACTCAAGTTTTTAAATCGGGTCAAAAGCCCGGCCCTGTTTGAATTTTTGACTTGTACCTGAGAAAACTGAAGAAATTGGGTAGTTTCTGGAAATTTCCAGACTACACACCGTGTACTATAGAGTACACACTGTGTATTGGTTTGGTGAGCACCGACCATGTGCCACTGATTATATGTCGTGTGATGACTGTGTAGGAATTTCTTACTACACCACATGTAGTTATCGACACGTCGTGTACCTATGACCATGTGGAGGCCATACATGGGGTGTAGGCCTGTTGGACAGGTAGAATCATTTAACCATGTACACATCATGTCCTCCTTGGACACTCCGTGTTGTCTAGCCGTGTTTGAGGGATATACATGGCGTGTGGGTAAGTTAGTGAGGAAGAGAAGAAAAATAAAGTACACGCCATATACCCCTAGGTACATGTCGTGTACTCATGTCGGTTGGTTCTGGAAAGTAATTCGGTGGAATTTAAGCCTTCATATGAACAATAAAATGATACATGTCGTGTACTTATAGTACACTCCGTGTATTTTATTTTTTTCTCTAAAATGGGTTGTAGCCTCGTATTGAGGCAGAACCATAATACCTTCAACAGGTTGAGTGGGGAGAGCCAGTCGGGACTTCAAATCCATCTAATTCCTTCGTCTCAGACCCGATTCATACACAATTTAATCCATTAAAACCCCTTGGTAAGGTCTTGATTTTCTTGATCTGTTTCTCTTGATTTCTGTTCTAGAACCACTTATTGGGGTTTCGGAGGTTTTGATTCTTTTATAGATCGGACGCGTTTTAGACCTAATTGGAGGCTGTTATCGGAGGAGTAGCACAGTATGAGTCTCTGGTAGGTGGTGCATACCTATTTTTGTGTTTCTATGGTCATTTGGGTGGTGCGACCTTTGTCATGTTTTTGGGTATTTTGAGTGGGACCTATTTTTAACTAATATTGTATATTAAATTGTTCATTAGACCCGTGGGATGCCTTTGGGTATACCCTTTACCTATTTTTCTTGAGCGGGGCCGGGTGAGGGGTCATTTCTCAAGTGGGGAATTTTGGTCGGGGAAAGGAAAAATGGTTATGATTGAATTGTGATGTTTTATCTGATAAGTTTTGTTTATTAAGCCTGATATGAATTTTTAGAGGCTCTCAAGACCTCAGTGCTGGTATGGGACAACACCTTTCTAGTGTAATTCAACCGTTTCATTGTCTTGCCTGTTTAAATATTTATATTGTGATTATATATGTGATGTGTGATATTTCATATGATGGAACCTTCATGTTGTTCTAGGCATGACCTGGGTATTGTTGAGTGATGTTGATCACATGTTGGGCTTGGCCCAGGTTGTGTTGGGTGTTTCTGACCACGGGATTGGGCATCATGGGCGTCGGTTTGAGGCAGGATGACTGTCAGGTTGGGCATGGACCGGGTTACTAGGATGGAGAGGCCATCAGACTTGAGCGGCATGGTCGTAGGGACACGAGGTGTCAGGGGTGTTGTGTCTTGGGTACTATTTTGGTTATTACCGCTCACCCGAAAACATTGAGTAGTGTGCACACAGAGAGACTCTGTGATGAGGTGGTTTTGACCACTGGTGTGGGTAGAGGCCCCTGTAAGTTGCGGGTTATGTACTATGGGTTTGAGAGTGCTTGTCATGGGAAGCCACGTGGAAGGTGAGGAGACTTCAGGGGGTAGCATTGAGGCTATCAGGTTGGGGGAAAAGGCTCGCCTTTATTTGAGGGCATATATCGTTGTTCCTCTACATACCTTTTTTTAGGGCAGACATTTCTATCCCTCCAGCTACTTATTTTGAGGGCAGACATCGCTATCCCTCCGATTACATATTGAGGATGTGAATCGCTATTCCTTCGGGTTACTATTTCTCAGGAATGCCATCAGGATGTCAGTACTGGAGACACACGCTGTCCGGGGGAACATGGTGTCGGGTTACATGAATGAGATTCCTACGTTGGCCGAAGCAGGTGACACTCCATGGTGGCTACTGAGCACCAGTGGAGTTTTTGTTTATTGGTGCATCGCTCTATTTACTACTTTCCTTATAAATGCATGCATGCTTAAACACTTATATTAGGTACGAACAGCTGGGTGGTATCCTACTGAGATTTGTCTCACACTCTGCACGGGCCCTTCGGGACGCTTGCATACTTTTTGGATTTATGTGCAGGAAAGAGGCCAGCTTCAGGATCTGGACTGTGTTAACTATTTCATGGAGATGGTATGGACCTTGAGGTCTTGCCTAGCTGGAGTTATTTTGTTCAGTTTTCTTTCCTGTATCAGCATGCTTGTTATGTAGCTATAGTTTGTTATCCAATGGTTCCCTTTATATATATATATATATATGTGGATATGTATGACTTTATTTGGATTCATGTTTTTTGTTTAGTTGTAGTTACAAGTGATCAACATGCTATTGTGATTACTTTCCTCTGCTTCTGTTATAATTATTTCTTCTGCTGTTTATCAATGTTGAATTTGCTTCCACTTTGCAGGTCTGGTTCGAGTCTACCGAGTCTTTTATCCTGCTTCATCTTAATTATTATACTCAGACCAGTACCATTATTATTATCCTCCGAGAGGGTATATCCTCCCCACTATACCTATAAGACCCTCACTGGTAGTCGAGAGCCTTTTGATTTCAGGGAGTTGCAACTAAGGTTGTAACACCTTACCCGTTTAGCACTGTTTGGGTGGCTGTTTGGGTCCGGGTTGTTACATTTCCACATATGGTGTTGGGAAGGATTGTAATTCTTTGAGAGGTAGGATCTTATCCCTTTTTATAAGTAGATTTCTGTACTCCACAGGTTTTCGTGTTGATGACCTAATAATTTTCCAATTCACACATAGACCCCTTCATGAATGTTTTTAATTAATTTTTTGTTAGTTCAGCCTCCAAAATTCAGATAATTTGGCCACCAGTTGTATGAGTTATGAATTTTTCATTAGCTCTTTCAGTTTTTAGATGAAGGGTTTGGGTAGCTTCCTCCAAACATATCTCATTCAATGGCTGCCTTAATGGATTCCAAATTCTATGTAATTTAGTTTTTGAATTCCTGTTTTAGTCCTCTTTCATACCAAAGTGGAAGAAACTCATTTGGAGTTGTGCAGGCCAAGATGGATTTCCTTTACGGTGGTGGGGTCCATACTGTCCGCTCGGAAATATTTTCAAATTAATTGATTTTTTACAGCCTCTAGATGATTGATTCAGCCCCTGGTCTAGAAGAAAAAAATTAATGAAATAAAATTATGATTCTAAAAAAAGATTCAATCAATTTGAATTTATATTTTTCAAGAAATGACTAAAATACCCTATATGTAAAACTCTGTACAAAAATCCAGAATTAAGCGATTTTCACCATTTTGCTCAAAACACGTCAAAAATCCAAAATTAATTCATAAAATCTCAAATTAATAATTTGGTATGATTAAAAAAATTGAAATACAAATAAAAAAAATTGGAAAATATTCGCTCTGTCAATTCCCCCACACTTAAATCGTCCTTATCTTCAAGCATAAAGTCTCAACATGGAATTTAGAGGACCCAAATGTTACCAATATTCAAATTCCAAAGTAATTTTTTTTTTATAATTTTCAATGTCAAATCAAACATTTAAAAATTCACATAAAATATCTATTTAATTTTCTATTTTTCAAAGAAACAATTAATTCATATATTTTACTTTTCCCCTTTTAAACCAATGTAACTTCTTCTTCCATTCATTTATGCTTCTCAATCCATTATTATTAAACATGCAACATCATTATTACCCCACCTTTGAATTTTGACTCTCATATCTCATGATACTATTCAAGTAGAGTTATGCTCATATCATGAGAACATGCACCTTATCCATAATCTTGTAAAAGAACTATTTTCTCCACTTTGTAAAGACAAAATGCACATAAAATCATCAGGACTTTTCAATAATGGTTCAAATGACTCTAAGGCATATAGTTGGTAGGATTTGATGTTTTAAAAATTAAGGCTCAAGGATGAGGTTTTTCTCTTATGTCAATGCATGATATCAAAAAGTTTAATGAAATTATCCTCTTCAAAGAAAAAATACCCACTGCCCCCAAAACTCCAAGTAAGGTCCTGCTAAAAGTAAATCATAATGAATGATTAATTCACCCTCTTGATTTTTTTTTAATTTTCTAATTTTTTTTATTTTTGCTAAAGTTATGATCAAATCAAACCTCACATACATCACTTGACTGCATACGATAAGAGGATCGTCAGTCTGGAATATGGTAATTTTTTGTTTTCCCAAATCACAACCCATTTTTCTCATTTTTTGTTCTTTTTGCCATTTTTTTATTTTTATTTTTTAAAAAATTTAAGAGGGTAAAACAATGTAGTACAATGATTGATTCCATAACCTTTTACAATTACCCCAATAGCACCCCCACACGTTTTCCATACAATGTATAACAACCCCTCCACCATGATTCCCTTCAACCACACACTTCATTTTTAAAATATAATGAAAATACCAAGAGTTGGGTAGGAATGGATAAAAATGGCTTGAAACATGTCCCATCCCTATAAATGTCATTCATGGTCTCTATGGGCTAAAATAAGGATTGTTGTAAAGATAGTCTTTAATAATAAGGTCTTTTCCAAAGATTCCTCAATCATTTTAAATGTGCTTTTGTGTAGTCATAGCTTTGACAAGATCAAATGAATGTTCTAGTCGGTGACATGTCCCATGATTACTTAGGAAATATCCTCAAGAAAAAATAAGAATTACTTGGTCTAGAAATCCTCTTGGGAATAAGAATATAATATTATAAAATCACTCATGTCATGACTACTAATAAAAAATCAATTCAAATGAACTTTATAAATTCAAATCATGAATGATGGTAGGGAAATTTCATTTACATGAATTAATTAATTCCTTCAAATCATGAGTCGTCATTTCAATATTCATGCTTCACATTAAAAATTCAATTCTCAATTTTAATAATTAAATCTTATTAACATTTAAATCTAAAACACAACATCACTGTATTCCTAAGAAACTCATGTCTCTTATATAAGTCAAGTAAAGAAATAATTCAAGTGTGGACATGAAATTTTATCTTTAATGCTCAAAAAATGTTTTCGACCAAAAAAAAGTAAGGAGTTTAAAAGTTTAAAAATTTAAAAAGAACTCCCTTCTGAAATAATGCTTCATTCCTCTTCCTCTATATAGGGATTCCTTTTCCCATATATGAACCTAAAAAATATAATTACTCACTTAAGAATGAGGATCATGTCATTAAAGATCAAAAAGATAAAGAAGGACTGGGCTGTATTCTAGACTAATCTGAAAAAAATTGAAATATAAAAATCATGTAAAGGGAAATCTTTGTATGATCCCCCAAGTGAGCCCTGAATTTTTACGGCCTCCAGTGGGCAGTTCCAACCGTTATCCATACTCTTATGGTGGGTGGATCTTCTTTGACTTGAACCAACACATGTGGATTTTACCATCTTGTAGTTCATAAATCTTTTTTAGGAGGACTCCATGGATAGAGTACACAAGATCCACCCCCTTCGCAATGCAGTATAGTTTTCATGGAAGGGGTAGGATGAAGAATGGAGCCTCTTCCTCCTTCGTTGTTATTTGTGAAATGTTCTATTTCTCTTCCATTACTCCCTCTAATGAATGTTCATTGTCTCTTGGGAGCACAAAGTGTTCCTCAATAGGTGGATTTTTGTTTTCATATTATTCTAAGGCAAGGTGAGGATTGACTAAATCGGAAAATTCAAAATTATAAAAAGTGATGCTCAAATTAGATTGAATGAAATCAGAAAAGTAAGATTTCTTGGAAGGATCATCTCCCTGAGTTAGTTCTGGTTCAATATTAGCCATAGTGGTAAGTGCCTCTTGGATTAGAGTCTCTTATGATGAAGGCAGGTATTCAAACTCCTCCACCATGAGTTTGGCCTCTACTTCTTGGATGTCTTCAGTGAAAACTGGGGGAGCTTCTTTCTTGGACTTGAATCATTTCAAGTCAATTTGGAGTTCTTCGATCATGCTCATCAAAACTTGTGGTGATATCCATGTCTCTTGGACTTTTTGAAACTATTAAAACATTGTCATAAGAGAGTCCCCCCTTCATGGTAGTTCCTCCTCAATATAGTCTATTTCTTCCTCCTGCACCTGTGTGTAATTATTCAATGTATAATAATTTGATTTTGAAAACATCATGGAAAAAAAATAATTTTTTTTATGAAATAAAAGAAATATATTTACAAAAAATGTGAATTTTGAAAAATTGATCGAAATAACTACTTAGTTTAACATCCCAATTCTGGAGCCACTAAACTGGCACCCCATACCCGGTACACCACATGACCTCAAGCGTTTTTCCCCAAAAACTAGAGGATGACGACTAGAAGCGAGGGCCTTGGTGAGTTAGTGGGGGAAATAATGCCCTCATTTGGTAAAGTATGCAGTGGAAGGAAAATAACATAAACAATAGCAGAAGAAGTAAACAGAACACGACAACTGAAACTGAACAGCGGAAGAAATTTATAATATAATAATGATGCAACATGACACATATGTCTATGGAAAGCAGTAAACAAAACAAGGTGCTGAAATAAAACTGAAACCCAAGTAGAAAAAGTAAACAGTAACTCCATCAGAATCGCGAGCCTAAGCTCGGTCCCATGCTCTCCAGATCTAACCAGCAATCAAGTACCTGAGGTAGAAGGACCGCAATCCCTATCCACACTAGAAACCATATAACCAGTTTGGGCCAAAAAGAAGGACCCAAACAGGGTGTGAGACTAATCCCAGTAGGCAACCACCAAAAGATTTGTGCCCTATTGTCAGTGAGACATATAGTAAAAGTAATGGAAATAAATGAGGCACATAAATAGGGGTACATTAAAGTAAACAATACTACAATTTTCCATTCACATTTATTTATTAATTTAATTCAATAACTTATTCATCATCCAAAGAATATATAAAAAATCTCTATAGTCCAAAGACATAGCAAGTAACACAACAGGTATCTCGGCAGACTACCTAAACTACAAGATATACAAACCCTAGCTTGTTCTTTGGCTTGGTGGACTCGTCACAACCAACCAACAATATTTATTACACTGACCCTCTGGGTGGCTCACGTGGGCAGTCCCTTGTGGTCACGTATTAGAACAAAGGCAAAGACACTCTGAGGAAGCACTCAACGTCAATTCCCCCTATGGTCTTGCAGCGATACTACAGACTCTCTATGGAAGCACATACGTCTAATTCCCCCTTTAGTCTCGATTCGATAATTATCAGACCCTCTGAGAGCACAAAGTCAATCCCCCTTATGGTCTCGTAATGGTAATAATTAAACAGGCCCTCTGAGGAAGCACTCAATGTCAATTCCCCCTTTGGCCTCGATTCGATAATTATCAGACCCTCTGAGAGTGCACAAATTCAATCCATCATATGGTCTCGTAATGGTAATAATTAAATAGGCCCTCTGAGGAAGCACTCAACGTCAATTCCCCCTTTGGTCTAACTACACCAGGTTCCCGTAGCCCTGAGTAAAATCAATCGTACGTAAACGATTCATAGCAGTCCTAAGTATGTCCAGCAAACAACATGGATAATAGCTACAATGCATCAGAATCATATAAACAATATGAAAAACATGCAATCAACTATATCAAGTCAAGCAAGCAATGCAATAAGGTCTGCCTCACAAGTAACCTAAGCCAAACGACGATAAATAGACAAACAAGGGAAACACCCATGGGGTGATCCTCAAACATGCTAACAAGAAAATATTAATCATCTAATAAACTCAAGAATACATGCAACCTACGGAAGATAACAAAACAAGATCAAAATCCTAACCCGAGATACCTGATACATGGGTACCCGACACTTTTGCACCAAAAACTCAAAGACAGTCAACATAGGGAAACAATCCACCTAAATCGATCCTCTTAGATTGATATACTTGATCCTCGGCCTGTGAATCGGCGTAGAATGGAGTAGATCTGCAAAAACGTCAAAAACGCTCAACCTCAGATTACTCACATGAGAGGAAGAATCAGGAAACAAGGCCAAAGAAGAACCAAGAAATCACCGCTGTGATTCTATTGCAACTGATGGTGTTTGATTCAGATATCCGGTGATGGATCGGTGTCTCGGAGGAGATTTGGCCTCCTCAGATGCTCTGGGCAGAATTAGTCAGATAATAAGACGAAAACAACGATAAGTCGCAAACCCGGTCAGATTAATGAATTAAAAAAGAAAAGTACATGGCATATAATTTTAGATTACATGGCGTGTACCTCAGTTTTCCGTACTCCACTTTACGCGACCTCCACATCGCCCCACACAGTCGTGTGTGTGGCCCGGACACGGCCAGCACACGACCTCGCGTGGGATAAAGGTACATGGTGTGTACTCATAAAGTACATGATGTGTACTCTGAAAATTTCCAGATTTTCCCTTTTTTGCAAAAATGACCAGAAAAGGAAAAACATACCTGAAAAGATGGTTCAGGTTCTTACAAACTTCCCTCCTTGAAAAATTCATCCCTGAATTTCTTAACAATGAGTATAAGAAGAGCCCTCGAACAACTCCGGCCACTGTGATCACATGTCGGCCTCCCTTTCCCAAGTCTCGTCCTGTACATGGCCATGCTGCCATAGCACCCATACCAGAGGAACATACCGGCTGCAGAGTACCTTTTCACTACGATCAGCAATCCTGATAGGATGCTACTCAAACGATGCATCATGTTTCAGCTCCACCTCCTTGGGATGAAAAACATGAGACGGGTCTGAGAAATACCGACGAAGCTGAGAAACGTGGAAGACGTCGTGCATATCCTGGTTCCTATGAGGTAACTCCAACCTGTACGCAACCATCCCAACTCTCTCCCGAACCTCAATTGGCCCGACGTATATCGGTGAAAGATTTACCTGTCTCCTAATCCGCTTATGTCCCAACCTCGAGGTAACACGCAAGAAAACATGATCTCCAACTTTGAACTCTAAAGTTCGTCTCTACTGATCAGGATAAGATTTCTTCTGAGACTGTGCAGTAGCCATCCTCTTCCGAATCAACTCCACCTGCTCTGTGGTCTCCTGAACCAGACGAGGTCCCATCACTACTGCCTCTCTCGCCTCCAGCCAACATAAGGGTGATCGGCATGGCCTACAGTACAAACCCTCATAAGGTTTCATCTGAATAGTTTCTTGAAAACTATTATTATAGGAAAAATCCACTAGAGGTATATGTTTCTCCCATGAACCTCCAAAATCAAGGACCCATGCTTGTAGCATGTCCTCTAGCACCTAAATCATGCGGTCCAACTGGCCATCTATCTTGGGATGGTTAGCTGTACTCAGAAGTACCTATGTACCCAAATCCCTCTGTAGCCCCTACCAGAAATGAGATGTAAAGAGGGCATCCCTATCAGAAACTATAGTGTTTGGAACCCCATGAAGTTGTACCACCTCACGAATGTACAACCACTCAATCTCATCCACACCGAAGAACTCCTTGATAGGTAAGAAATGTGCATCCTTCATGAGCCTGTCCACTACAACCCAAACTGCATCATTCCCTCGAGGCGATCTCGGTAACCCTATCACGAAGTCCATCGCGGCATCATTTCATTTCCACTCAAGAATGGGTAACTACTGTAGAAGTCCTATAGGTCTTTGATTCTCTTCCTTCACCTGCTGATAGGTGGAGCACCGCATAACAAAACCCTCCACATCCTTCTTCATACCTGGCCACCAATACTGACAACGTAAGTCTCGATACATCTTTGTGACACCAAGATGAACTGCCCAGGCAGAAGCATGAAACTCCCACATCAGCTCCTCACGTATGTCTGTTGAAACCCATACGCGGCCATAAAAATGTAAAACCTCATCATAGCCCACTGTCCACCCCGGAGTAGGGTCACCATCTAATACACCCTCTCGTAGGACAAGGCCTTCTGGGTCTGATAGCTGCCTCATTCGAACTCGATCTAGAAGAGTGGAGGTAACAGCTATAGAAGAAAGAACCATCTTTCCCTATCTATCATGCACCTCCAAATGCATCTTAGAGAACAGAGCCATAAGCTGCCCCTCACTGCTGGCCTCCTGAACTGCCTGTAACTGAGTTCTCCTGCTTAGTGCGTCTTCCATAGCATTGCCTTTCCAAGGTGTATAAGCAAGATCGAAGTCGAAATACTATAGGTACTCGACCCACCTCCACTGTCTCAGATTTATGTCACGCTGTGTGAAGATATACTTTAGGCTCTTGTGGTTAGTATATACCACAAAATGCTCTCCCAGAAGATAGTGTCTCCAACAACATAAAGCATGAACAACAACAACCAACTCCAGGTCTTGCGTATATAGTTCATCTCATGTGGCCTCAACTATCGAGATCTATATGCAATAACACAATCCTCCTACATAAACACTGCTCCAATCCAGATGCTAGACGCATCAAAGAAAACTATATAACTCTTTCCCGACTCTGGTTAAACTAGAATCGGTGCTGAAGTTAATCTCCCCTTCAGCTCCTGAATGGCTGAATCACAGGCTTTTGACCAAACGTACTTTACACCATTCTTAGTCAATCCCATCAATGGTGCTTCCAAGTGTGAGAAGTCATGTATAAACTACATGTAGTAACCATCCAGTCCTAAGAAGCTCCGTACCTCGAAGAAATTCTTCAGTTGCTCCCAGGTAACTACCGCTCTCACCTTCTCTAGGTCAACTGATACTCCTGTCTATGAGATGACATGACCCTGGAAGTGAATCTCATCCATCTAGAAGTAGAACATAGAGAGATTAGCATATAACTGATGCTCTCTCAGTGTACTCAATACGATCTCATGATGGGTAGCATGGTCGTGTCGAGTGTGAGAGTACACTAAGATATCGTCCATAAAAACCACCACGAAGGAATCCAAGTAAGGATGGAAAAATCCGTTTATCTATGACATGAAGACTTCCGGCGCGTTTGTGAGACCGAACGACATAACAAAATACTCGTACAAACCATACCTGCTCTGAAAAGATGTAATAGGTATATCTGATGGACTGACACGCAACTGATGATAGCCGGATCTCAAGTCGATATTCGATAACACCTTGGATCCTCGAATCTGATAAAAAAGATCAGCAATCCTCAAAAAGGGATATCAGTTCTTGACCGTTAACTGGTTCAGCTTCAGATAATCCACACAAAGACGTAAATTACCATCCACCTTCTTTTCAAACAAAATAGGAAAACCCCAAGGGGAAGTACTGGGTTGGATAAAACCCTTTTCTTGCAACTCCTCCAACTGTTTCTTGAGCTCTTGCAACTCAGGAATATTCATCCTATAAGGATTTATGGATACCGGTGCTTCTCCTCGCAGAAGATCAATAGAGAAGTCTACCTCACACTCTGGAGGCATCCCTAAAAAGTCTTCTAAAAAGACAATCAGAAAACGATCAAACATTGGAGGATAATCCACCTGAGAAGTCCCCTGATCATCCAGATATAAACTAGAAATCTGGGTTGTAACACCGCCTAACCCATGATGCTCTGGTCCAGCTCTACTTTTCAGGACATCCCATTCTCCCTTGCAAAGAAAATATCTGCCCTCTGGTGATGTGAAACTCACCCTGCGGTGATAGAAATCGACAAGGGCCTGAAAAGGAACTAGCCAGTCCATTCCAGGAATGACCTCATAACCTGTCATCTCTAGGGCATAAAGATCCCACAATAAGTGACACCCACCAAACTCAAGGGGTCAGTCCTTGAACTAACCCCCAATGGTAGTTCTATGTCCCAATGGAGTGTATAGTGTCATCATATCCTTAGAAGAAAAGATAGTAAGTCTAAGGCTCTCCATAGTGTGCACAGAAATAAAGCTATGAGAATCTCCTGTATCAAAAAGTGCAGAAGATAAAACTGAGGATAATAAGATCATACCGCGCACTGTGGAAGGTCCAGGATCCTACTCCTGATGAATATGCTCTACCGAAAATGTTTGTCCAGTACCACGACCCTTTGTAGGAGCCTGGGATCCCTGAGCTGATCCTCTTTGAGACTGACCACTGCGTCCACGCCCCCTACCTAGGCCTGAACATCCTGTAGAACTCCAGGCCCCTGTCTGTTGTGGAACTAGTAAACCTGCTCTTGTAAGTGGAGTCGAAACTAATCCTCCTTCGCTAGCCGATGGAAGAAGAACCTTAAAACACCGCTGCAGGTGACCCATCTTGCCGCAAGCTCGGCACTCCACTGGGTCCATCGGGCATTGTGGATTCTTATTCCCATCCTTCCCACACTTGTAGCACAAAACTTTGTTACCTGAAAAAAAAAGCTCGCTTCCTCGAGTCACCTCATGTAGACTCTTGGTGGCACTTCATTCTATCAAAAGGAAGGGTACTAACTCTGGATGCTGAACCGCCCGGGCTCACTGCTCCTGTATCCCTCAGATTACTCTCTGTGATCAACGCCTGGTTAACTATCAAAGAAATAGAATTCAACTGAAAGATGCTCACATGTGATTTGATCTCTGGTCTGAGGCCCTTCTCAAACATCCTTTCAAAGAACAGCTCGTCATTCCCCAGAACGGGAGTGAAACGCTGTAACTAAGTGAAATGGGAAGAATACTCCATAACTGATAGAGTACCCTGCTGCAGGTTCATGAACTCTCTGGGTCTATCAACCCTCAGTATCGTCGGGTAGAAGTAGTTGTAGAACGTACGCTGAAACTCATCCAATGCAACTATCTGCTGACGCCCTGCCTGAGAAACTACGTCCCACCATCTCTTGGTGGAATCTCACAGCATGTAAGTCACAAGATTCACCCTTCTGTCTGGGGGTGTCTCAAAATGATCAAAGAGAGAAACCATTTCTTAGAACCAAGATTCAGTAGCCTGAGGTCCTCCGTCTCCTGAGAACATGGGAGGATGCTTCTGCTGGAAGACTCGCGTAAGCTCTGCCATAGACTGGGTAGGTTTGTAACGACCCGAAATTTTGAATAAATCTTGTTTCCTAATTTTGTGTGTTATCTTATTTTATTTTTATTTTTTTTACTCAACAAATTTTTTTTCATTTGATAATATGAGTATAATTAAAATGAGACCATTGGGTTTTTGACTGTTATATAACCATTGGTCAATATGACCGCTGGAAACTAAACGTTTTGATTATTGTCTCTAAATACAAGTAATCTTGGTTAATTAATATAGAAAGAGGATTTGATGGCCTCACCCAGTAGTCTTGGACCGATCGAAGCCCATCTAACAGAACTTGGGAAGAAGATAGCACCACTGGGATTTGCTCTGGACCAAACCCAAGCTGAACTTCATCGTGTGAGCTAGAACGGGATCACCTTCGCGAGAAGTTCAAACTGATAGAAATTACTACTCGTGCGATGTTGGCCGAGCCTCCCTCAGATTCTCTCACCTTAGCACACCTTACACTTAGGTCCTATGCTGGTGTGATAAGGGGCTATGTAAGGAGACCATAACTGCCTTGTGTAATCCTTTATTTTAAATAAAAATTGGGATTTATTTTTATGATAATGTTTATGACTTTTCAAATGTCCGGATAAATATAGTATGCATATTTTTTATGAATTTTAGAAAAAGGATATTTTAAAAATGTTTATGTAAACCTTAAATAATTAAAAATGTGTAATGATTTTCAAAAAATTGTCTTCTACAATTATGTCCAGTAGGAAATTTAGAGTCTAATATGATCAACATGATTTTTGATGAATAGTAAATTATGAATAGTGATTTTATGATTAGGATTAGTAATATGTCCAAATGGATTAGTAATCTCACTTAAAGAAAGTATTAATATAATATAGGCACCTTGATTAAGTAATGTGATTCAATAAAATGGTTATATAACGGTTTCATAAATTATTAGTCATGTATTAGTTTTTTCGGGTGAATAGTGTTTTTTAATTAAAAATTTAATTAAAAATAATTAGAAAATTATTTTTATAAAATGGGCTTTATTTTTGAACTCGGAGCATCGATATTATGTTATGGTAATTTTTGGGGATTTTTCTGAAAAAATGAATTTTCAGTGAATAGTGTATTTATTTAAAAATAAAATTTAAAATATTTAGAAAATTATTTTTATAAAATGGAGTTCATTTTTGAAATCAGAGCATTGATATTTGATTAAGGTGAAATTTTGGGATCTTTCTGAGAAAGTTGAATTTTCAGTGAATAGTAAAAATACAGTTTTAGGGTTTCGGTATGTTTAATGACATCATAACTGTGTCATGATGATGTCATGAGATATTTTAAGGGTTGGCCGACCAAGGGTGATGCATTATTGTTTTGGGGGCCCCATTTGGCCTAAATCCATGGTAAATTCCAAGGGAGAGAACATGGTTTTGAGAAAAGCACTTTTGAGGTGTCCCTTGGCCATTAATGCCTTGTCCCCTCACTTTCCCTATAAATACCAAGACATCCTCTCATTCATTTAGACTCCCCACTCTCCTCCAACGAATTTCTGGTCTCCTTACCTCTCGAGGAGTCCTCCCAAGGTGCCCCCAAGCCCTCAAGGTCCAAACCTTTGAGTTTTAAGAGTTACGTTTTAAGGTAAGGGATCCGACCTCTCTCTTTCATTTCAAGTAATCTCTTTTATGTCATTCCTTTTATGCTCCATGTTCTTATGTTGGAGGATGTTCTTTTATACTCCTCTTACTGCCCTTTTCATGTTCATATAATGAGAGATCTCCTCTTACTCTCATTATTTAGTTTTATGAAGTTTTAAGTGGCGCCGTTAGGCTACCGAAATTTTTGTAACAGATTCTTTCTCCCTTCTCATTTTTCAAGATCTATTTTCATGTAAAGTATTTCAAGTTCCTTTTTATTATGTTGGGGTATGATCTATAAATTTATCATACTGATCTTTTATGATCATATGATGAGATACCCCTTTTTATCTCTTCAATTAAGTATTTTGAAGTTTTAAGTGGCGCCGTTAGGCTGCCGAATTTTTAAGTGTTCTTCACCCTTCTCGTTTTGAAGTACTACTTTCATGTCAATTCTTTCAAGTTCCTTTTTGTTATGTTGGGGTATGATCTCTATATCTATCATACTGGAATCTTATGTTCATATTATGTGAGACCCTATTTGATCTCATCAATTCATTTTTTTTTTGAAGTTTAAGTGACGCCGTTAGGCTGCTGAATTTTTAAGGGATTCATTCACCCTTCTCATTTTCAAAGTTCTAATTCCATGTCAAGTCTTGCAAGTTCCTTTTTATTATGTTGGGGTATGATCTCTATATCTATCATACTGATCTTTTATGTTAATATGATGAGAGACCCAATTTGACATCATCAATTCATTTTTGGTTGAAGTTTATGTGACGCTGTTAGGCTGCTGAATTTTCATAAGAGAAATCTTATTTTTGTCTTCCTTTCATGTTCTTAATTTCATATGGTATATTTTCAAATTTCATTACCATGTTCTTAAATCCCTTATATTCTGTCCCTCTACTATTTTATGGGTCATTTATCATTGTTTGACCCATGTCCCCTCTCTTTTCAACGTTTTCTAAAACCTTGTAACGTAGCTGTTGTGCTGCAGAATTTTCGTCTCAAAATGCCTCTCTCTTTTTCTCAAAATTACTTCATGTTATTAAGTGAATACTCAAAGCTCTTATTTCTACAGGTTTATTCACATATATACAAAAATGTTCTATTTTAAATTCTGGGATTTACATACATGACACCCGCTTTCCCTTTCCGTGGGTTTAAAGTAACGTAAATATCATGTCTTTAAAGTAGTTTTTAAAACGTTATGATTATGAAATGAAACCCATTTATTTTATGTTATATGGGTTATTTATAAAATTTTTGATGATGATATATGTGTATCAAATGATAATAAAGGCAAATTTAAGGTTTCTCTCTGATAGCGCTCCAATGCATTGGGTAAAGACTTAATCTCTAGAGATGACTATTTTTAACGACGCCTTGGTGAATAACCTTGGTAATTTTTAACGACACCTTGGGGATGGACCTTGGTGAAATGAAACAATTGTCAATATTAAATGTTGTAGCCACATCTTCAAGTTATGAAAAATTTTAGTTTTATTATGATATATCTCATGATTTCTTTCTCATGCCTTAAAGTTCTTTTCATGTACTGATTGAAGTATCTCAAGTTCACATGTAAAATGTTTCTCTTGTTTCCCTTACTGGGCCTTCTGCTCGCCCTTTCTTTTGATGTATGTCCCCAGGTTATGAGATGCAGTAATGAACCTAGGATGAACTTAAGGATAAGCCTTTCAAGTGTTTAAGAATATTGTTTTATGTTGTTTTCATGTATTATGTTCCTTGTTTCCATGACACTAAACCTTAAATATCCTCAGTTCTGTGTAATGAAATGAAAGTTTATATTATAAAAAGATGGGATGCTATAAGGTTGCTGAGCTCCCTGAAAGGTCTATATGAACCTCATGAATCCCTCATGGAACTATGTGTCTACACTAGTATCCGAGATAACTGCCTATGCCATATCCGGCGTACGATCATTGTCAGATCCCTGATGTGCAACGGGAGGACATCTTGGCGGCATGACTCTGCAAGGTCAAAAGCACACCCTTCTTAACAACGAGCACAATTTCAACTTAAGAGAGTGAAAACGGAACATAGAAGGAAAAACTCTTAAAACTGGGAAAGCATGGTTACACGGAGTGTTTTCCTTTTATATGGCGTGTTCCATAAAGATTTACTTGGGCGTGTACACTGGCCAAGATGGCTATGTAAACCCAAACTAAATGGTGTGTTCTTACATATACACGGCGTGTACCATCCTTTTTCCTCCTGCTCGGTTACTCCTACACAACTAAGTCACATAGACTGTCCCAGCCTAAGACTACAAGGCGTGTTTATCAACTACATGGAATGACCTTAAGGGTTTTCCCCTGTCTGTGTCATTAGTCACAAAGACTGGTACACTAACCAAAACTACATGGTGTGTCAACAACGTACACAACATGTTGTCCCTAAGACTTTCCAACCCATGTATTCAACTACACGACTGGTTCATACGGACCATTACTACACGGTGTGTTAAGAAGGTACACTGCGTGTTGTTCCTGAGATTTTCCAGCACATGTATTCAACTACATGGCTAGATCACACAGAAGAAGAGTACATGACATGTACATCAAAGTACATGGAGTGTAACCACAAAAATTAGTTCTTACCGAACATAAGAACACATGGCGTGTGTTCATAAGGCCACACGCCATGTTATCTGGGTTTCTGGGCATTAGGCATACAAAACTCCCCAAAACCACTGAAAAACACTGAAAACCAGCACCTATGTGTCAAATTCCGATCCATGGGGGGCCATACTCCCCGCGAATCAAATATTGACATCAAAACAATGCATATAACAAGTAAACAGTATGATAATCCCATGATCCACCAAATTCTGACCCTCAAGGTCCCATAACACCTCTAAGATCAAAGCATGGCATCCATGCTAAATAAGTTGTAAGATAAACAACTCCCTATCAACATAGCAGGTATTTCTATCACAACAACTATCACAAAATCTATCATAACAACATGAAATTTATAATGCCCCCTAGATGGCATGGTAAAATGCATGACATGTGATTTTTCTAACCAGTTCCTATATGATGCCTGAGATGGCATACCCACATCTCATCGGGTTGCAACAAAATAGAACCAAAATCATATAAATTGTAACAACACAAAACATATGCATCGCCCAACAGTGAAATTTAATCAACTGTAACACTTGCAAAAACTAAAAAGGGAAATTATGAGGTAGTATAGCTTTTCCCTATACACAGGTTAATTAATCTCGGACATAGTTAAGTATCAACTACCCATTCCATCCTATCCATGTCTATTGTCACCAAACAGTAATAAAATAGAAAATAAATAACCTCATTTGATACCACTTTGTAACGACCAGAATGCGGAGCCACTCAACTGGCGCCTCGTGCCAGGTTCGCCACATGACCTCAATCGCATTTCCCCAAATGTCAGAGGCTACCGACTAGCAGTGAGGGCCTTGGTGAGTCAGTGGGGAAACTATGCCCTCAATTGGTAAGTATTAAGCGGAAGGAAAATAACATAAAAAAAGCGTAAGTAGTACACAACACATGAAAACTGAAACTGAACAGTGAAAGCAATGTATAATATAATAATGACGCAGCATGACACATGTGTCTATGGAAAGAAGGAAAAAAACAACGTGCTGAAATACAACTGAAACCCAAGTAGCAAAAGTAAACAGTAACTCCAGCAGCATCGTGAACCTAAGCTCAGTCTCATGCTCTCTAGCTCTAACCAGCAATCAAGCACCTGAGGTAGAAGGACCGCAATCCCTATCCACACCTGCAACCATATAACCTATTTGGGAGCAAGACCCAAATAGGGTGTGTGACTAATCCTAGTAGGCAACCACCAAAATATCTGTGCCTTACTGTCAGTGAGCAATATAGAAAAAGTAATGGAAATAAATGCAGCAGAGAAATAGGGGTACACTAATGTAAACAATCCTAAAATTATCTATTCACACTTATTTATTAATTTAATTCAATCACTTAGTCAACAACCAAAGAATCTAGAAAAAAGATAAATAGTCCAAAGACATAGAAATTAACACAACATGTATTTCAGCAGACTACCTAAACTACAGGCAATACAAACCCAAGCTTGGTCTTTGGCTTGGTGGAATCATCACAACCAACCAAAAATATTTATTACACTGACCCTCTGGGTGGATCTTGTGGGCAGACCCTTGTGGTCAAGTATTCGAACAAAGGCAAAGAAACTCTAAGGAAGCACTCAATGTCAATTCCCCCTATAGTCTTGCAGCGATACTACAGACTCTCTAAGGAAGCACCTACATCTAATTCCCCCTTTAGTCTCGATTCGATAATTATCAGACCCTCTGAGAGAGCACAAAGTCAATCCCTCTTATGGTCTCGTAATGGTAATAATTAAACAGGCCCTCTGAGGAAGCACTCAAAGTCAATTCCCCCTTTGGTCTCAATTATATAATTATCAGACCCTCTGAGAGATCACAAAGTCAATCTGCCTTATGGTCTCGTAATGGTAATAATTAAACAGGCCCTCTGAGGAAGTACCCAACGTCAATCCCCCCTTTGGTCTAACTACACCAGGTTCTAGCAGCCCTAAGTAAAAGCAATCGTACATAAATGATTCATAGCATCCCTAGGTATGTCTAGAAAACTACTTGGATAATAGATACAATGCATCAAAATCATAAAAAAGAGTAGGCAAAAAATGCAATCAACTATATCAAGGCGAGCAAGCAATGCAACAAGGTCTTCCTCACAGGCAACCTAAGACAAACGGTGATAAACAGCTAAACAAGGGAAACACCCATGGGGTGATCCTCAAACATGCTAACAAGAAATTATTAATCATCTAATAACCTCAGGAATACATGAAACCTAAGGCAGATAACAAAACAGGATCAAAACCCTAACCCTAGATACCCAATACATGGGTACCAGGCACTTTTGCGCCAAAAACTCAGAGACATTGAACATAGGGAATCAAACCACCTACCTTGATCCTTGTAAATTGATATACTTGAACCTCGGCCTGTGAATCATCCTAGAATGGAGTAGATCTACAAAAAATTCTAAAATGTTCAACCTCAGATAACTCACATGAGAGGATGAATCAGGAAACAAGGCCAAAGAAGAACCAAGAAATCACCGGTAAAATTCTTTGCAACAGATGGTGTTCGATTCAGATAACCGGTGACAGATCGGTGGCTCGGAGAGGATTCGGCCTCCTCAGATGCTCGGGGCAGAGTTAACCAGAGAATAAGATGAAAACAAGGTTACGTCGTGACCCCGGTCTGATTAATGAAATAAAAAGAAAAGTACACGGAGTGTACTTTTAGATTACATGGTGTGTACCTCAGTTTTCTGTACTCCACTTTAAGCAACCTCTATGTCACCCCATGTGGTCGTGTGTGTGGCTCGGACACGGCCAGCACACGACCTCACACGGGAGAAAAGTACACGGCATGTACTCATAAAGTACACATCTTGTAATATGAAAATTTCCAAATTTTCCCTTTTTCTCATTAAAGACCAAAAAAGGAAAAACATACCTGAAAAGAAGTTCTGATTTCTTACACTTAGATCCCCAGAAATGGTGCAAGTTTTGACGCATGCCTATCATAGGGCATGGAAAAAAGAAAATTTATTTTCTTAATGCAGAACAGTGCCTGACCAAGGTCGTCTCACTTGAGGAGCGTTACAGTCGGTTCAATCACTTATTTTATCTCACCTATTCTAATTCATTTTAGTTTTTAATAAATTCTTGAAAACGATTTTTTAAAAGTTTTGGAAAAAATGGAATTAAAATAATGTAATGAAGAATTCAAATCATGATGCAAATGCAAAACAAAATGTAGATTGGAAAGAATGGTCTTGGCCCTAAGGTTGGATTACACTGGTTCATTCATTATGTATTTGTTATTTAAATTCAATTTGATAATTCATTTAGTGAATCCACATTAATGAATTAGTCTCCATTTATTTATTATGTGTGTGATTTTAGCATGCGTCTGGAACACGAAACCACACCTCCTCGAGTAATCAAGTAGGGAAACACCTCAACTGATAATCTTATTCCTACAAGACCCATCTCCACCGTATGGAGTTTCATCCATTATAGCAACTCCAACTCCACCATATGAATCCTAAAAGAATAGGGGGTAAATGGTTAATCAATGAAAATATAATGGATTTGGAAATAGTGTCGTGGTGGACGACACTCGTGCAATATTTCTGCCTCCCCCCCAAATAGAATAAAAACATTTTGAATTGAAGCGTAATAATAAATAACATCAATAAATCTACCCCAGGTCCAAGCCTCGAGTTAGTCACTTTCCATGGAAAAGTGCATGGAGATCACGATGGAAGGATGGAAGAGAGAGAATGAGAATTAGAGTTAGAAGAGAAAAGGGGTGGAAGAAGAAAAGGGAAACACTTTAATATAAAAAATATGAAGGCATTACATGAGAAAAGAAAACTAAAATTAAAATAAAATAAAGATATAATAAAAATCTAAATGGACCTTGGCCTCTGCTTCACGGTTCCTCAAATGGTTATGGGAAGGATTGGAACACTTTGAGAGGTAGGAGCTCATCTCCTTTTATAGGTAGATTTCTGTTCTACACAAGGTGTCACATTGTTTCACAAATAATTGGTTGATTCACACATGGACCCCTTCATTAAAGTTGTTCGATAATGTGTTCTCCATTCACCCTAAAAATTTCATCTCATTTGGAAACATGTTGTATGAGTTATTAATTTTTCATTGACAATTTCTTTTTCTAGAGGAGGGATCTTGGCAGCTTCCTCTAAACATATGTCGTTCAATGGCCATCTTAATGTCTTCCAAACTCCATGTAATTTATGTTTTGAACTCCCCAATTAGTCCTATTTCGTCCCCAAGTGTATAAAACTCATTTGGAGTTGTGTAGGCCTAGATGGATGTCTGTTACGGTTTTGGGGTCCATGCTGTCCGGTCGAATTGTTTTTCAAATTCATTGATTTTTTACGGCCTCTAGATGATCGATTCATCCCCTATTCTAGAAGGAAAAAATTAAGTAAATATATTTAAGATTCAAAAAAAAAAATAATAAATCAATATGAATTTATATTTTTCATGAAATGACAAAAATACCCTTGTTGTAAAATTCTATCCAAAAATCAAGAATTAAGTGCTTTTCACCATTTTTCTCAAAACACATCATAAATCCAAAATTGATTCATAAAAGAACAAATTGATAATTTGGGATGATTAAAAAATTTTAAATGCATACAAAAATTTGGAAAATATTAACTCTAACAAGCGCATGTCAATTATTATTATTATTATTATTATTATTATTATTATTATTATTTTTATATACATGGGGTTCCGTATAAATTACATAAATAATAAGTGTTCATGCACAATTATTATTTTCTAAACCTAGCAGTACAAAAACTAAATTATATTATTCTCTTAGTGTGGAACATTCATTTTGTTGTACACAATGACTTACGAAGAGAATCCTGTCAAAACCCTAGAGAGCACCCTCTTTAAGAACACTCAACATATGACAGCAATACTACCCCTCTTCCACTCTCAAGTCTAGAGAGATTGAAGAGAAACCTTGAAGAGATTATCAAGGAGACCAACGATGAATGACATAAGCCTTAATATCTACCATGCTAGTAACCATGGATTTATATGGTGAAGTTCAGATTGAGCACGTGTGTATTACCATTTGAGAGAATCTACTCTTGATTCCTGCAATGTAACGATAATATGATGTTGATAGATTTTATGATTCATCAATGAAGAAATAATTCATCAAAATGTAATTCTTAATTGTTTATATTAATGATAAATAAAATTTTAGGATCTTGCACTTTGGTTCTAGTGTTATCTCTCATCAATATTCTTTGATTTAATTCCATTGATCACGGTGTTTATCATCTTGTAAATCTTGGATTAATCATTTATTACAATAAAAATTCTAGTTGAGTATGTCTCATACAACACTTCTGCTGCACCCAGAACCATAAAAAATCACTGTCTATATCATTTATAAGAACTTGGGAAATAGAAAGTATGGGATGGGTATTGCGCATATATTAAACATCTTGGAAATCTGTGAATAATGTGTGTAAAACAAGTTTTATTATTTGATAGTAAGACAGCTTGGTGTTGAATATCCCATCTATGTGAGCCATTTTGTATGTGGGTGATGAAATTAACGATAAGACACAATTGGTTAAAGGATAAGTTGAAGAGAAAGTGATGAATGTGGTGTGCTATATTGAAGAACTCAAAGTGGACTGTTTTATTTACTAAAAATTCTTGGGGAATCATCCTAAAGTGTTTGAGATAGATTCTTAAAATCCTAAAGGTGTGTAGAACTGTTTATGAGTCGATGAGGATGACTATAGTTGAATTGTAGGACTCTTGATTTGAAATAAATGATTTCTAGAATTTAGGGTAATCCACTTAAGGAACTGGAGAAGTATTGAATTTATATAGTTGAATTACCCAATTATATTGACCCACCATGTAATCAAATTCACATATGTGAAGTTCAACATAAGGGTTTTGGCTCACGTATGGGAAATTTCACGAAGCTGAACTCAACTACTTAGCTAAATGCCTCAACTTCACAGAGCTAGATTCAGTTACATAGCTGAATTCCTCAATTTCTCAAATCCAAATTCTGCAACATATCAAAATATAGGAATCACACACCCAAATGAAAATACATGTAGGTTAATTGACCAAGGAGCACCACGTATTCAAATTTGGATACATGAAGTGCCACATATGGGATTTTATAGAGCATCCAAATTCCACACATTGGATTTAAAAAATGTATAAAAATTCAGACCAATTAAGTGAATTTGATCCAATGTAAGTTGATCCTAAAATATTTGATATCCACATACATTAATTCCATAATAGGATTTATGTAAAGGAATTTTCATATGTGCTGGGTGAAAATGATAATATTTCCAAAATTACTGAGTGAACATCTAGATCTAACTCAATGAAGGAGATTATGTATTTTAAAGGAGAAAGGGTAAGATGTTGGTTCCCCAAAATCAAAGCAATGGATATGGATGTGGGTTTTTTACTAATGCGAGAAAATAAGAACTCCACAAAAATCAGAGACGCGTTCCAGTCATTTCCCTTTCGATGGAGATGAATGAGGAAAAGTAATTTGTACCCTTGAATGGGGAATGTGAACTGTGAAATTTCTAGTACAAGAACATATCATCAATAATATATTAGGAATCCATAATAATCCATGCCCCATACATAGTTTCACATTATGAAAATACATATTTTATAATAGATATCCTATATCAGCACACTCCTTAAAAGTCTTTTCATCTATAAAATAGAAGTTGAAAAGGAATAATTTGGACATCCTTCTAAAACATAAAAAAATATTGTGACAGAAATAAAATGTCCCATGTTACATAATTATTTATGTTATTTTCTTCATTGTTTCCCATAAATTCAATCATAATTATCATCAATGCTTTTCATGAATTTCTAGAGACATTATATTTAAAAATCCAAAAGGCAAAGAAAACAAACAATCTAAAAACGCTTAAATAAGAATAAGATTTAAAACATATAGAATAGATAGGCAACTATAAAATACAATGTAATGGAAATTCCTTCATTATCACCTGATTCGAAGGGAAATGTGTTTATTCATGCTAGGTATGAATTTGGGATCATGACCACCCAAGAACTATAAACCTGTTGGTGGGGGAAGGAAAATAATATCCTAAAGAACGATGCTTTGAATGAAATTTACATGAACTTCATGTTTGCTAATACTTCAAGAGAGGTTGACGCTTCAAGAGAGAGGCATCGCTACCCAAGAACTACAAACCATGTGGTGGGTGAAAGACTACAATAGCCTAAAGAACACTGCATTGAATGAAAATGTAATGGGCTTTGAGTTGGATAATTCTTTGAGAGATAGGTGTCACCACCCAATAACTACAAAAAAAAGGTGTGTGAAGGACTGTTAATAGCAAAAAGAATTCTACCTTGAGTCCTTTCCTTGTTTTCTTACCTTTATTTTTAGTTTTTGTAATGTAAATCTATGGGTTATTCATAATTAGGGCTCTATAAATAAGAATAAGAACATAAAATAAAGACATAAAAAATGGAAGGAAAAAAGGAATTTTTTTAGGGATACCATATGCAATTAATCAAAAGAAAAATGTAATAAAAATATACTATACATGTTAAAAGAAAACTCTTAGGCACCCATACCGTAATTTGTTCTTTATTGTTCCATTTATCATATTGACCTAAAGTATATTTGAATCTAAAAAAAATATGGTAAACTAAGAATTTTTAAATATATATCTATTGGCTTGAAAAAAATGAAATGATCTTATACTCTCCAAGTTAAATACATCATACAAAAAGGATTGTGCTAAATCTATATTTTATTTAAGATTATGTGTTTATAAATGGTCATCAGCTTGATAATATTTTAATCTGATGACCATGGAGAGATTCTGAGAACATTCTTTGTTTTATATGAAATGGAAAAAAAGAATTTGTACCCTTGAAAGGTGAATTCAAATAAGAAAATAAAGAATTATGGAAGGACTATCTACTGAGTCAAAGGGAATCATATTTATTCCCGGTAGGTATAAATTCTAGAGTGTATGGCACCTGCCATCGGGACAACCTATATAGAAGGACGAGCAAGGATCTTTCACCATAGCATATGCTACACGGATGCAAGAATGAGAGGGTATGGCACCTTCCATCGGGACAATCATGTGCATGCATGAGATAGCCTATCCAAACAGCAACATGAAGGTGGAGAGATGATTTCACGATGAAGATGTTAGGGAGAAGAAGTTCCAAGTAGTTAGTCTGGGTTGTATGTAATGTTTGAATCCTATGGGTAATGAATTCCTCTAAGGCCTACGGGCCATGTAATACTTACACCTACAGGCCTTGTAAGGGTTCCACCTCACCCCTTGAAAGTTGGATTATCAAAATCAGTAAAAAATGAAGTCCTTCAGGCCATTAGATGAGGAATGAATTCTAGAGTGTAACTACCCAATAAGTAAAAAGTGGGAGGTGATGGAAAGACTATAATAGCCCAAATAATGGCGCCATGAATGAAAATGTCATGGGAAATGAGTCTGCCAAGGCTTTGAGGGAGGCATATGCTTCGAGAGAGAGAGGCATCACCACTAATGAACTACATACCAAGGGTTTGAAGTATTAGTGTGACACATGGAAAAATCATCAAATCATATTTTATGTCTACATGTATCATAGAAGGTATAATATCATGTTTTAAGATCCCCCATGAGTAATACTATTGAGTATGTAATGGTCTCTAAGATGTTGATGGACCAAATGGCCTCCCCTAAATAGATCCTTCGACCGCTGTAGATCCAACAAAAAAATATTAATGGTGAATCAGAAAACACTAAAACACATAGCTTCCTTTGCTTCAACTTTTATCACTTTCAGGTGACGAGATATTGTATGCTTCATCTGGAGAGAAAACATAATCCCTACCACCATCACCATGATCCCTACAAGTTCACTGTGTTCTGTTCTTGTAACATTAATGTGGTAATGGACTTACAGTATTGGATGTATCAAAATTTTATAGTCATTTTTAGATATAATGGGAATCTGGAGATACTATATCACTATTCTTAAACATATGTCCTATGATCTGGATAATATATGTCTGACAAGATAGAGATTTTGTTTGACAATCAAGTGTAAGAGACTCGTATGATATTGAGACTTTTTCTGTTGATGCTTGCACTTGATGATCTCTAATAAGAAAGGATAGGATGATAGACCAATCAATAGAAATTCTACATATTTTATGTGTTATTGTATATTCCTATTTGTGAATTTGTATATTGGTCTTTATATGTAAGATTATTATTAATGTATATCTTGAATCATGTACTTTTATGCATGAATGGAAATCGTAATGGCATATATTCAGGACGATAGACCAATCAATAGGAATTCCACATATTTTACGTGTTATTTTATATTCTTATCTATGAATTTGTATATTGATCTTTATACGTAAGATTATTATTAATGAATATCATTAATCATGTACATTTATGCATGAATGGAAATCGTGAGGGCATATATTTTCAATGAGGTAGAATATACTGGGTGCACTATAAGTTACATTACGTTAATTGAATAAGTTAATAAATGATTTGTCCCTTCCATATTAATGAAATAAGATATCTCTGACCCATTGATTAAATCCATATCCATGGTAGTGAATGGAATATTAACTAATGTCATTCACATCATATAGTACAATAGGGCTTGTCGTAGGGAACAACAATCATGTGGAAAAATGTGATTCTATTCACATCGAATTCTATGTTGGATTTAATGATATGATGATGTTGTATGCACTACCTTCAATAGTCATATATTATGACTACATGTGAACTGTAGTGCCATAAATTGTAAGGTGTGATTCTTTCGGTAGTACTATGATACATCAAAAGATTGTGAATCTCCTTTGCATTTTAATATCATTAACTAAGTGGTCAGAAAACATATATGTAAATTAAATGCCAAAAGATATAATATTTGAAAAACAAGTGCACTTAAAAAAACAAACATTAACACTGTGTTTGGTGAAATTTTAATAAAAGATAAGAAATGATTTGATAGTTTATAAATGAAAAGAAATTGAAATAAATGTTTGTGATTTCTCTGCTTGTGTTTGGATCAATGCTTTAGTAAAAGAAAAAAAATTATTTGAATTCTCCTCCATCTTGTTTGGTGACAATTTTTAAAAGAAAAGAAAAGAAACTGTTTTGGTGAAAATGACACAAATAACCTTTGTTAAAAAATAAAACATACAAAAAAGATTAAAGGAATAATTTCCCAAGATAAAAAACAACCACATATTAGATCCCAATGGAAACCACACATACCACAATGTTTGTCCAACATCAAAAATTTATGTTAAATGACACAAATAACCTTTAAAAATGTATTTTTATTACCTTTTTTATGAAAATCCAAAACACATTAATTTTGATTTTAATCAATTGTTATCTTTCATCACCAAAATTAGTTAAACATTAAACTACAAACATATATTAGTAAAAATTTTAAAATTTTTAAAAATTAATTAAAGATAATCAAAATTATTTATATAATTTATTAATTAAAAATTATTAATTTAATGTAATCAAAATTATAAATTCAAAATTATAAATTCAAAATAATTACTAATTCAAAACATTTAATAATTGAAAATTATTAATTCAATATATTTATTAATTCAAAATTATTTATAAATTATTTTTATAAACAATTAATTCAAGATAATCAAAATTATTTATAATCAAAATCATCTATAACCAAAATTATTTATAAATTATTTATGATTATTTATATACACATAATTAGTTATAATCAAAATTATTTATATACATATTATGAAAATTATTTATATTTGATTGTTATTATTAAAAAATGTTGGGTACAACCGTCAAACGACATCTCATGCATGCTACAAGGAAAATCCACAAACAGTTCGAGGACTCGACCCCGCGACCAGCACCCCTAAATAATATTTTCACGGATCTAAATATTTTGTTTTTCCCCACACGAAAATTAATAATATTGATTGCCACATAAAAATATTCTGTTTTCCCCATGAAAATATTGTTGGTTATTATTAATAATTAAAAATATGTTCCTTTATATATATTTTAATGGGGAAAGGTGCTGACTGTTTGAAAGAATAAAAGATGTGATATATAGAGATAATATTAAAATTTTAAAAAACACTTCAACCCCACACCATTTCGATCCCAATCATCCCAAAATTGAGATGATTCAAAACGGAGGGTTGGAGAAAAACGTTTCTCCCCCCTTATTTCATTCAATCAACTTTTGTATCAAAAAAGAAGTGAAATCGTTTTGGATTGCTCGGAATAGTTTCTTTTCTTCCAGACTTTCCCCTGCCAAACGAGGTTAAAGGAATGTGTTTATCTAGAAGTAAAATTGGCACAGACAACTATAAACCTGAAATTATTTGTAATTAATTCAATATCAATGTTTTCATATATTCAGATGCAACACGAGATAGAGGAACTGTAGTTGTAGTATCATTCTCAAAACATGACTATTTCAAAATAACTGCGCAAAGCAATGAATGAAAAATCATAGACGAATCGTCAAAATGAATGCAGTCAAAGGAATGTGGAGTTCTAAAAAAATAGAATTAAAGTTGTAACGCCAAACCTCAAACAAACCAAGAAATCTAGTAAATGAATGAAATGCGGTGATTTAATATTGAAATGCGGTGATTTAATATTGGTTGGTTGTTGTTTCCAGCAATCGAGTTTCATGCTCCAAATCTAAGGTTTTCTTCCGTCTCCAAATCTAGGGCATTACAAATCCGGAAATTCAACACAGTCCGTGATTCAGTCACATACACCGAGCATGCTAGGGGGAGGCAGAGGCGAGAGGCAGAGCTGAGAGCGGAGGCAGAAGGCGGTCTTCCGATACAGATTTGCAGGGGGAGGCGGAGGCGAGAGCCGGAGGCGTCGGCCGGTGGAACGGAAGGGGGAGGCGATGCAGGGGTGTGGTTTTTATAGAGATAGTGGGAACCATATTTTTTGGAGGAACCGGAATTTGTGGGGATTATGGGAACCAGATTTTTTTAGAGGATCCAGATTTTGTGGAGATAATAGATTTTGAATTTCTGTATCTCAAATTAAATAAAGATACAAATTAAATAATGATAAAAATTAAATAAATGGCGATATAATATTGCGTACCCATTAAATTTTGAAAATAAATCTATAAACATAAAAATAATAATAACCATCCACCAAGTAGATCATAATTTTTAATTTTAAAGATATTACTAATAAAAGTTGAGTATGAAGCCTCAATTTATTCGGGGAAGGGACTACAATACAAATAAAATCATTCAACATACAGTACAGGGATGTAATCGGTGAGACCCGAACTCGAGACCTCGTCAAGACCCACAGGAACACCTACCACTGAGTTGCACCCTGGGGGTTTAAAGATATTACTAATAATTAATGAAAAATGTATTCATAAATTTTATTTTGGGACCACTATCCATAAATCCCTTTTTTAAAGATTTTTTTCATTTCAGTTATCAAAAACATATACTAATATCCTTGGTTTGTCTCTCACTTACTATATCACATTCATACCAACAATTCTCCTTTCTTACCTTTTACTTATAATTAAATATATCATTTTCTTTTAAAAACCTAAAATTGAAAATTATTTCATCTGGTGGGTTCGACCTTTACTTACTACATATTACTTTTTAATTAATTAAATAATTTCATGTGTATAGGTTTCATAAATTTCATATTTTGATTTAACTCACAGGGAATTAAGGATGCCCTGCAGGGTTTTAAAAACTGGTTCCTTTTTTCGGGGATCAAACCCATGTCACCCACATGACAAGCGAGTATACTTATCATCTATGGAAGGTTTTTCCCTACAATCCTTGTTGTATTTCTCATTATAGAATTTGATGTTATTTTGGGCATGGATTGAATTTTAGTTTATCATGCTAGGATAGATTGTAGAGACAAAGTAGTTATTTTCTAAAATGGATTTTTATTTATATATAACAATTAATTCATGCCTTTGATAATATATCAAGATGTTGAGAAACTACTAAAGATAGAAAAGAAAGTTACCTTATTCATGTTGATGAAAATAAGAGAACTATTTAGATTAATGATGTTCTAAGAGTAAAAGAATATCTAGATGGTTTTCCCAATTAGTTTTTAGGTATTATACCTTATCAGGAATTGGAATTTACTATCGACTTACTTCCTGATGCAAAGCTAATTTCAAAAAACCCCTTATCAAATAGCTCAAATAGGAATCCTGGAATTGAAAAAGTAGTTACAGGAGTTGCTTGATAAAGGTTTTAATCTTTCTATTACTTCTTTATGGAGTGATCTTATTTTATTTGTTAAAAAGAAAAATGGTTTCATGAGGATTTCCAATGATTATAGAGTATTTAATAACATTAATGCTAAAAGTAAGTATTTGTTGCCTCATATCAATGACTTGTTTAATCAGCTTTATAGAGCTCATAATTTTTTGAATGTTGATCTTAGGTCCAGTGTGACACCCATAGTTAGAGGAAATTTACCCTTATTTTAAGTTTTTTAAGATTATATAATACACGGGTTATGTTTTGGGAGGTTTCAAGAGTCTTTAGAGTGTTTTGGAAGTGTTTTGAATGATGAAAAGTTTGAGCACAGTTAGTAGAAACCGTGCAGCATCTCTAGGAAATCGTGAAACGTGGTTTGAAATTCACCGGGTAGGCGCACAGTTGGAGTACAGTTTGGCCCAACCATGTGAGTTCCCAAAGGAAACCGTGCAATGGGAAATAATGGGTAAATCATGATCGGTGAAAAGTATGTCTAACCATGCAATCCAAGCATGTGAGGTGTGAACATGAGACAGTAGTGCTGCATGGTTGGCGCATAGTTTTCCAAACTGTGCGGATACCAAGATTTTCTAGTGGCATGCTTGTGATTGTCATATAGTTTATCAAATCGTGTGACTGAACCATTTGAAGGGTAACAATTAATCTAAAAATTAGATTTTATCCTAGTTTTTGGTCCCCAACACATCATTTTTTCCCATACATCTAGGGACTCAAACTCCCCTTCCTCCCGAGAATCCTTTGGTGATTTCCTTTGATTGAAAGTCATCTTTTAGAAAATCAAAGTGCATTGGAGATTTACATTCACCGATAAGTCATTATTTTCTCTCTCCCCCTTAGATCCCCTCATTTTCTCTCACCCATATTATTATATCTAGTCTTACATGGAAAGATCCTTATTACTTGTTGAATATCTTGATGAGATCTTATTGGATTTATTAAAGGAGAAAATATCTATCGATGGATTTAGAAGTGCTTAGCATCGTTCTTCTTTTTTAAAATCCATTGAGAGATAGGAGGCTTCTTTCTCATCTTCACCATTCTAGAACATGAAGGCTTCGTTTTGATTTTTTTTTTGCTTAAAAGTTTTGTGCAAACCTTTGTTCTTGATGGAAACCCCTTTTATGTTATGATTTAGGGAATTTTTGGAAATTGTATGGATTCCAAAAAACCCTCCTTGTAGATAATTTTAATATGATAGTTTTATTATTATGGTATTTTTTTGATGCACACAATTTTCTGGATGAATTTTTTTCAATAAATAATTTGTTTTTTGTGAAATGTAATTTAGCAAACATGGTTGGCATGACTTCATTGTTCAGGTGTGAACCTGGATATGGGGAATTTTCAATTAGGAAATTGGGTTAATGGTCACCTTGTGATAACTTGGTGGATCGACGAGAGACCACTCGTGATTGTTGAACTTTCACTTGGTATGCATGGGTGTGTGTGTGTGGAAACATAAGAATGAGTATGACAAATGATGAGAAATGTTTTGAATACTTTGTTTACTATTTTCCATGGAACTATTTATGTTTTTAATATAAAATACTTTAATTAATTTTCTTAAATAGTTTTATATAAACATGCTAACAAGTTCTTGTCCCAATGGAATGATTTGGGAAGTATTTGGGGGAATTTCTACTAAGTTTATAAACATCTCTTTCTTGGGAGCTTTAGTGAATTTGTAGATACCATATACCAAGACACAAGAAAGGGGAAGTCATATTATTTTCCGGCAATGCATCTTGATACTATGGTAGGGTAGGTGGGGTTGGATCTTGAAGATTTTTCAGGTGGTTCTTGGGATCATGTCACACTATATCCTCTTGTCATGTTGGCCTTTGGA
The DNA here is from genome assembly GCA_963277665.1 of Viscum album. NCBI lineage: Eukaryota > Viridiplantae > Streptophyta > Magnoliopsida > Santalales > Viscaceae > Viscum > Viscum album. The sequence goes on from OY728125.1 coordinate 1,158,439,110, forward strand.
TTTTTCCTTTTGAAATTCCCTGTTTCATTATCACTCAAGTATTATTGTTTTGTTGGACTATCTATTTGAGTTGTATTATTTATTAATGAATCATATAAGACGATTGGATATTTATTTATTTCCATCATTTATTTTTTCGCCTTTAATGGGAAAATCATCCTCCAATGCATTCCAAATACCTTGGAATTTTTTATATCCTTTGGTTTCTTGGGGATTTCACCTCAGGATGGTGACACCACCACCACTCCTCAAGCCAATATGGAGGGGTGATATATTACAACCAGAAATTCACTCAAAGATTGATGTACTTTGTATTGCAGACTATATAGAGAATTGAAATACAAAGATGGTGGTAAAAAGGAATATTTATGGAAATACGGTCGAAGGGAGCATGTTTATCCCCACAAGAAAAGGTGAGAACTCTAATAATAGGAATAAACATAAGATGAACACTTATTTCTAAAGTTGTGGTATATCTCAAAAGCATACCATGTGATCATTAAACGACCCTCCTCAATAAAGATGTAAGTAGGGATGTTTCTAATGGTGTTACTTTGAGTATATAAAGAGATATTATATAGAACCACCTAGAGCATGTCACAATAGTAACCAGACAGAACATCACCGGTGTTGTTATCGTAGTGCTCCAAATTCTAGCGATGGAAAAGTATCTCATGTTTCTCCAACATCCTATTCTTCTATAGGATGTACTCATTAAAACAATTCTCACCCATAGAACCCAACGAGTCCTGATGATTCTAGGAACACCATGACTCCTCAGTAATTATAATCTCAATAGGGAAGCAAAGAATAAGGCACAGTAAGGAAGAAATTTTATGATGTTGAGAAATGGATCACATAGGATCAATCTAGTCCTTTGATGGTGTGGGGTAATCTTCTTTTGAATTATATCATTATGCAATCCTTGTTTGATACATATATATCTCACTCTTTTATTACTTCTCGTGTTGTTCATCATATATGAGTTTACATATTGAGACGATGCCTTCTGTTTTGAAACTTAAAACACCTATGGGAAAACTGAAGTGTCGAACCTTTAAATGTGTAGCATGTTTGATAACTATTTATGGGGTTGAATTGGTTTGGGATTTCGATATTCTTGATATGGGTGTCTATGATTGGATTCTGGCAATGGATTTGTCAACATCCTTCAAATCCAACATCAACTGTTATTCTTAGAAAGAGAGTTTCATATCTTCTAATGGTGTTAGTAATCTATTTAAAAGAGATTGGTCTGTGGATGAAATTAGAGTAGGACATTTTATACCAGTGGTTGGAACCATATTTTATCATTTGGTAGCGATTATATTGGAATATTTGAAGAGATAGAAATTAGTGATTTTCCAACTATCGTTGACTAGTTTCCTTATGTTTTTCTTGAACATTTTCTGGGGTTTACACCTAAAATAAAAATAGAGTTTATGATTTATACCCTACCAGGGACCAATACTCTTTCAATTTCTTCTTATATGATAGCACTGATTGAATTGATAGGATTCAAAGTCCATTTGCAAGAGCTGGAAAGTAAAGGGTTCATTCGATCGAGCATATCCCCATGGGTAGCACTAATTCTTTTTCGATTTATTGAAGTAAGAAAGATCCAAGGATAGATCTATAAGGTCAGATCACTACTCTTCGTTTTCACAACCTATTGAGAGGTAGGTGTATTCTCTCTCACTGTATGGAAAAGTCCATTTCGCGATGTTTTTTTTGGAAATGTTGGTGGTTTAAACCATCACCATATGATTCTACGAAGGTTTCAAAAACCACTACTAAAGTGTGTGTTGGCATACAATATGTGGAGGTTTCCTTGATTTAGTAGCGGTTTATCGTAAGTGTCATAGTGGGTGCACTTCACAGAGGTTTTTATGGTTTTAGTAGTGGTTTCTCTCGATGAAACTGCTATTTTTTTAGCAGAGGTTATAACCGCCACTAAAAAAATATAAATTTCACCTGGAAAAACCACCGCTAAAACAATCAAAACATACATGATATAATAAAGGAATATGAAAAATATTTAGCAGTGGTTAAATCTCCTACTAAATTATTGTTCATAACGGAAGTTTTAACTGCTGCAGATAAAAAAATACCATAATTGTAGCGGTGGTTAAAACTGCCGCTAAAGACAGATTTACAAAAAAAATACAACTGATAATGCAGGCCCATTACCAATGCCCTGAAAAAAAAAACAATTCCAATTGATATAACATATAACACATCATAACCATATCACATCACAACCACACCATGTCACAACCACCCCACATCACCACCACCAGACATCATAACAACTACACATCACAACCACCACACAAAATTTAGTATCAATCAGGATTTTTATCATAACTACTAAATTATTATGAAGGGTATTCACATAGAAATACAATATTTCATGGGAAACCAGTTATGAATTATTTTGATATAGTGTGTTGTTAATTATCTTTATTAAGATGATATGTACCATTTAACCAAAGAAATAAAAAAGCATGATTTTTCTAAATGTACATATTAATAAGGGGAGATGAAGGATCCCCAACCTTGACTGAATCTTCAAGGAGAAATGAACAAGAACTAAGGATAATCCACCACTGATCTCAAGTGAATCACTATTGAATCCAAGGAATAATAAAAATCCATCCAAAAACACCCAAAAAATAAGAGAATTAACACCATAATGAACTCTTAAATCTAATAGAAAGATAATAAAAGAGTAATGGGGAAAGTCATGGATATCATGAATCAAATAACATCAATCTAAATGATCCAATATGATCTAAGTGGGTTAGAACACCAAGAGAGGTGACTGGGGAAGGGGAGGATGAGTAAGGGTCAACCAAGAATTGAGGGAAAGTATAAAATTCAAATCAAAGAGGTTATAAAACTCCTATTTATAAGTGAATCACACTAGAATCTACCAAAACATGGTTAATATTCAAAACTAATGTTGTGGGTTTAGTAAAAGTTTAATCTAGAACCCTCATTGTCGTTTTATCTTTTTTCCCATTTTAAAATGGAATTTGGCCTCCCAAAAATCATTGAACATGGAGTGGTTTAAGCCATAATGGTTCTTCTATATTCTTCCATGTATAAAATCTATGACCTAGTTCCCATTTCCTAACCATTTTACCCTCACCATGCCCAAGGCCACAATGTGGTGATCTTGGGTTTCCTATTTTGGATAAGTGGTCCTCTGATATTCCATGCCCACCCAAGGGCATTTCAAGATTCTCATGGTGCATAGGAAAACTAGTAGAAAAAAACACATAGCACCATGTCATCCCCAAGTCAGGGTTATATATCCCATTTTACACAAGAGAACGCCCAACATAAAACTACCTCCTTCATATCCAGACAATTCATTGCCCATGCCGTAGTGGCCTTAAAAGGATAAACACCACCTCAAACCTCAAAATCACCACAAAAATCTCCCTAAACATCCACAAGACATGATAATGCACAAAGGAAAGTTCCTAAAGGGTATGTACCATTACACTTATTCTATTTATTATGGTTTCCCTATTATTTCTCAATTCTAAGTCAAAGTGATCATATTTTCCAAAAAATTATTAGAACTATGTGTGGATTGATTCTTATTTTCATGGGATACATAGTGATTCCTAGATCTTCTATCTCAAACCCAACCAAAAACCTGATATCATATCCCCCACTTTATCTTAGTGACTGGGTTTCCTCATTCACATTGGTTTTCCATCCATAGGGTTGGCATCAAGACAAGTAAATTTCATTTCAAACATCTGTTTAAACTACATTAAACCTCATATAATGAGATATTTTTCTAATGATCTTAAACTATATATTAATTTAGTCATTTTCACGTGATGTTAAACTATGTTATGCATGGTCCATCTTGTAAGATTAGAATCTTCTTAGAGCAGTCATCCTAGTAAGACCTATCTTCCTCTATATATTATCCAAATCTATATAAGGATCATTAGCATGTGGTTCTTTATCCGTAAACCTATGTGATGAAAAAAATCACTCTTACACTAGGAAAGGTCCTAATATGAATAGGGGTATTATATAAAAAATATATGTGGATTTATTCATGATGTTTCAATATATTTAATGATGTTGGGATCTCTTAAAATAGGCCTTGGTGAAAATTATAATCACACTGGTTATACCCTAAAGGAGAGACCCTTCATCATTCACATCAATTTGTTTATTTCTTTCTCACATAATGGTTCCCATACATCTCATCCTTATCCTAATATATGCAATGAAAATTTTTATAGAGGACCTTTTCCAAGAACTATGAATGGATTGATTCCTGTTACTATAGGATATATTTTTGATCTTTCATCCTTAGGTAACAAACCTAATAAATTTATGAAAAATGAACCATAAAAAATGATTCATGACAAAAAAGAATTGACATGTATGGTGCATACCACACTTGAGAATTCAAGACATAAAAGGAAACATCAGAAATAAATAAAATACATAAAATGAGACATGAGAAATCAAGAAAATGTTAGGTCATGGAAATGTTTGGTGGAAACTATGTTCCACACATGATACATATAAAAACTGACTGTTACCATATTTTTCTAACATTTATTAACAAAAAAAACTAATCATTATCCAATGATGAACGAAGCTCGTCACACTCTCCACCTGCATCTATACTTCCTGCAACCACCTGAAAGAACATTATATTGAAAATTAAATACTATTGTTTATTTATATCTAAACATAAAACCAATAAAATTTTGAAAACTAATTGATTTTGAATTTTTGTGATTTACCGGCTCACCACTAATCGATGCAATACCACCAGGGGCAGATCCAATCCTCTTCTAATATAAATCAATCAAATATTTTTTCAAAGTGGATATCTGATCCCCCTGGTCATGAACTATGTTTCATAGAGAAACGATCTCTCCCTGAGTATATCAGGGTATGGAGTGACTACAACCAAGAGTAAATGTAACTTCAATCCCTGATGACCTGCTAAAGACCTCAGATGGTACAGGTCCCAAACCCATCCCACACACTCTATTAGGATGCTCTTTCCCATGGACTTTAGCAATAGGGTCATCCTGGGAGACTGAGTAGGACTGCGCAGGATTGGCATCCCACAGTTCTTTAATTTTTACCTATAAATAAAATAGCAGTCATATTAGAAGCAATATATATTAACATATTAACAACTGATAATAAGTTATTATTAAAAAAATGAATTCATACCCCAACATCGTTGGAATACTCATTAACAAACCTTCCATCAGATTTTTGGTGAGCATTTAACCACACTTCTGTTCGGGATGCTTCATTCCCTAAACTTTGTGACTGCATTAAACAAACATAAATCAAAAATTTAATATATTAAATAAATAATATTTTCTTATAAATATTTAAACTAATGAAAATATTACTAGAGCATATCAACTTCTAGAAAAACTATTTGACTCTGTAGTGTGAGGGATGACCTACTTAGCTCGACTTGATGCATTCTTTATTGAAAGTTCCTGAAATAAATAAAATGAAATTTAATATTAATGTATTCAATGTCATTTCCTCTTTATATTCATAAATAAATGTAAAATGATATTATTATAGTAATATATATGTAAATACCATATGCTTATCATCATGATGTATGTCAACAAAAACATTCCATTGCTCTTTGGGTACCCCATCGGGTAGCTTTTCATACATCTGTTGGGCGGTCAACGAAGTATCATTGATGTCACCCCACAATATCCATTTAAATTCATTCCAATTATTTCCATGATTTTTCAATGTCCACTTTCATGCTATCACATTAGCAACCATAAAGTGTAAAAACATCTGTACACATAAATTCATTTTGAAAATAATAATAACATGACATTCAATTAGACCATAATGTATTAGAATTACCTTTATTTGGGAATAAAAAACTTCATTTTTCCAACATGCAGACATATGTATCCAATCATCATATGAAATAGGAAGGGAAAGAAGATATGCAGCCACCTAGCCTAAAATCTGGACGAGTAATCCAACAACGTCACCCTTAAGGACCCCATATAAATCAAATGGGACAACAATATTCTATCCGACCAGATTCCATACATCTGAACTTTTTTTATTTTTCATCATAGTTCCATTGTTTCTATATTTAATGACCAAATAATTAGTATAATAAAGTGAAATAAATTTATTCATATTAACATTTATACCTATAATAGTCACCCTCCAGTATCCCCGTGAAGAACTAGAAGTGGCGCGCCACTCTCCTGCTACTGAGGCTCCAGAAGCAGAAGGTGACGACTGAGCTACTAAAGGGGTGCTCACAGAGGGTGTGAGAGATGGTGCTTGGGGGAATGCAGATGGTGGCTCAGATGTCGTATGGAGGGAGACCGATGGATCATTATCTATTGGAGTGGTTGATGAAATAGTATATCTCTTCCTCATTGGCATTCAAGTCATTTAATCAAATAAAATTAAGTTCAGAACATATATTTCAAAAAAATTATGTAGAATTTTTTTTAAAAAGATAACAGATTCACAATACTAAAAAACAAAATATACATAACAATGATAATGAATGATTTCACAAGTTAAATAAGTGGTTTCTAAATTAATGCATAACTGTACATACAATCACTTTATCTTTCAATCGTGTCGGTTTGCTTCTCCATTACTTCATCCACTTCATTCATCCTTGCAAGACTAATATTTTCAATATCATGGTGGAAAAATAATTTTGATTCTTGTTGTTGATGAGAATCAATGTCAGAGGTCAAATCTTCCACTTCATTACCCATATCATATAAATATCTTTGTCTAATGTGAGCAACTACACTCCACCCTTCATCCACAACATCATTCATATAATATTCCATTTTTTCTTGTGATGATAAGATATATGGATCATTTAGTTCATGAGAACCAACATCCATCAAGTAAGAGAAGTTCTCAGGAGTAAATTTCAAGGAATCTCTTTTAACAACTCTGATAATATCGAACCAATTGCATTTGAATAAAACAACTAAAAACTACATGTGGTTGTTTAATTCAATAATATCAGTTATCTTTCCATAGTATCCCACTTTAGAAAATGTAAATATACCACTATTCTATGTTTTCAAACCCTCTTCTCCATTGACTATACGAAATCCAAATCCATTCACGTTGTAAGTGTCGAACTTTCTAGCTTGTTTTAGAGGACCTCGAGCAAGAAACATCAAATCTTCTGACAAATCTAATCAAGTATCAGTGTTCATGATCTAAAAAAAGAAATATACTTTATTAGAATTACAAAATATATGTTTCAACCTAATATTCATATTTATTGCAATATTTATGAACTTACACGTCGTGAAAACCATTCTACAAGATCTTTATTAACATATTTCATTATATCATTCTCATTTCGTGTCCAGACTCTCATTTTTCACTTTGTTTATATCCTCAAATCTTTGATAAATGAAACGTCCCTAGTCCAGAGCCCCTCCACTGGTGCCCCATACCGGTTCGCCACATGACCTCAAGCACGTTTCCCCGAACGCCAGAGGCTGCCGACTAGCAGCGAGGGCCTTGGTGAGTCGGTGGGGAAACTATGCCCTCATTCGGTAAGGTATATAAGGTAAGAAACAACAATAAACAGCGGAAGCAGTAAAAAACTTGCATAACAGCAGAAACCAAATAGCGGAAGCAATGTAGATATATAACTATGATGAAAAAGATGCAGCAGGTACAAGTATCTAAGGAAAACAGCAAACACAACAACGTGCTGAAATACAACTGAAACCAAGTGCAAAAGAAAAAAAAGTAAGCTCCTCAGCATCGTGAGCCATGGCTCGATCCCATGCTCCCCAGCTCCCGGTGCAATCAATATCCTGAAGTAGATGGGAGCTTTCCCATATCTATACCTGCAGCAACATAGTCTTCTTGGGCCCAAAAGCATGGCCCAAACAGAGTGTGAGATACAATCCCAATAGGAAACCACCCAAAGATCTGTGCCTAACAGTCAATGAATACATGGAAGTACTAAAACCAGAAGCAGTAAACAGGAAAGCACAAAACAACTACAATCCACAGCTCTAACAAGTAAGGCACACAAGTAAGCAGTCAATAACAAGAAGTAAACAGGTAACCCTCTGGGTAGCTTTCACAGTCTAACCCCTATGGTTCAACCTCTAAGTACTAGAAACCCTCTGGGAGGCACACACAGTCTCACCCCTCTGGTTCAGCTACGTAATTAAGTAGACTCTCTGGGGAAGAACTCACCGTCAATTCCCCCTATAGTCTCGTATCGTGCTAAAGGCTCTCTGGGTAAGCACTCTACGTCAATTCCCCCTATGGCCCGCATCGTAGTTAAAGACACTCTGGAGAATCCCTTCTGTCAATTCTCCCCTTGGTCCCACATCCTGATTAAAAAGACACTATGGATAAGCCCTTCCGTCAATTCTCCCTTTGGTCTACTACTCTAGGTTCTCACAGTCCTGAGTATAACTAAACATGCTCAGCGTGTAAACCTCAAGAACTACTTGGCTATTAACTAAGGCACAACAGCGAAAGTACAACAACAGTCCACAATCCTATAACTAGGCATGGCAAAGAAAACCGAGAACAAACAAAAATACTCTAATAACAAGAAATAACCTCTACTAAAGCAATCAAGCAAAGCAGACAAAACATGAAACACACAATACCCCGTTCAAGGGTATTGGTGGAATTTGCAAAAAATACTCAAAGAATTTCTACAGAAAGGCACAACCCACCTACTTCAATCCTAGGAGATCGATATACGTGAACCTCGACGACAGATTCCCCTTAGAACGACGTAGATATGAGAAAATGCACAAAACGTTCATCCCACGATAACATGGAAACTAGTAGGAATCAAGAAACCGGGCTAAAGCAGAAGGAAGAACTCACCGCTGCGATTCCAATGCAACTGACCGTGCTCGATTATGAGAAAGGACGGCGGGGCGGTCGTCCGTCGAAGATCCGGTCATACGGTCACTCCCGGACAATCGAAAACTGAAGAAGAAGAAGAATATGGTGGTTAGACGCGACCCCGGTCCGTTTAATGAAAAAAAATTACACGGCGTGTACTTTTAGAGTACACGACGTGTAATTTAATTTTTCCGTACTTCGAAAGAACCAGCCTCCACCTCAGCCTTACACACCGTGTGTGTGGCCCAGACACAGCCAGCACACGACTTCGAGCCGGGAAAGGAGTACACGGCGTGTACTCAGAAATACACTGCGTGTACTTCTGAAATTTCCATAAAATTCATTTTTTCTCAAAAACTCCAGAAAATTGGAAAACATACCTGAAAAGAGATCCGGGTTCTTAAAAACATCCCCCCTTAAAGAAATTCATCCCCAAATTTCCCTATCGAGGCTGAAAAGGAGAAACCCCGAACAGCTCCGGCCACTACGATCGTACATCGGCCTCCCTCTCCCAGGTCTCGTCCTATACTCGCCTGTGCTGCCATAGCACTCGTACTAGAGGAACAGACCGCCCACAGAGAACCTTTGTACTACGATCGACAATCCAGATAGGATGCTCCTCGAATGATGCATCCACTTCAAGCTCGACTTCCTAGGGCTGAAAGACGTGAGATGGGACTCAAAAGTACCGTCAGAGGTGAGATACGTGGAAGACGTCGTGCATGGCCCGATACCTCTGAGGTAGCTACAACCGATAGGCGACCGGACCACCTCTCTGCAAGACCTCAAACGGCCCGACGTACCACGGTGAATGCTTACCCTATCTCCGAATCCTTTTGTGTCCCAACCTCGGTGCGACACGTAGGAAGACCTGATCACCAAACTTGAACTCCAGAGGTCGTCTCCGCTGATCAGCATAAGACTTCTGCCGAGACTGCGCTGTATCCATCCTCTTCCGAATCAGCTCTATCTGCTCTGAAGTCTCCTGAACAAGATGAGGTCCCAGCAAAGCTGCCTCTCCTCCCTCTAGCCAGCATAAGGGTGATCGGCATGGCCTACCCTACAGAGCCTCATATGGCTCCATCTGGATGGTTTCTTGGAAACTGTTGTTGTAGGAGAACTCCACCAGAGGAATATGCTTCTCCCAAGAACCGCCAAAGTCAAGGATACAAGCTCGAAGCATATCCTCAAGCACCTAGATCGTGCACTCGGACTGGCCATCAGTCTGGGGATGGTATGTTGTACTCAAAAGTACCAGTGTACCCAAGGCCTTCTGAAGTCCCTGCCAGAACCGAGAGGTAAAGAACATATCTCTGTCTGAAACAATAGAGCGCCAAACTCCATGCAGATGAACAATCTCTCTGATGTAATGTTGTCCCAGATCATCAACACTAAAGGTCTCCTTGATCGGCAATAAGTGAGCAACCTTCGTAAGTCTGTCGACGAAAACCCAGACATCATCGTTTCCCCAAGGTGACATCGACAACCCAACCACGAAGTCCATCGCAACATCGTTCCACTTCCACTCTAGAATGGGTAACTGCTGTAAAAGGCCTGCTGGTTGTTGAAGCTCTGATTTCCCCTACTGGCAAGTAGAACATCTCAAGACAAAACCAACAACATACTTCTTCATACCTGGCCACCAGTATTGACGATGAAGGTCCCGGTACATCTTGGTGATTCCAGGATGAACTGCCCAAACTAAGAAATGGAAATCCCGCATCAGCTCCTCACGTATGTCTGCTGGCACCCATACGCATCCCTGGAAGTGCAAGATCTCCTCCTCGCCCACTGTCCATCCAGGAAGAGGGTCCCCTTCTGACACACTCTCCTACAGGACTAAGCCTTCTGAGTCTGATAGCTGCCTCATCCATACCCGATCAAGTAGCGTGGAGGTAACAGCTACAAAAGATAGAAAAGTATGTCCCCATATGTCGTGCACCTCCAGATGCATCTCAGAGAACAGAGCCATCAGCTGCCACTCACTACTGGCCTCTTGAACTGCCTGAATCTGAGTTCTCCTGCTCAAGGAATCAGCCACAGCGTTGCCCATTCCCAGCGTATAGGCAAGCTCGAAATCAAAAGACTGAAGATACTCGACCCACCTGTGCTGCCTCAGATTCATATCACGATGAGTGAAGATATACTTGAGACTCTTGTGGTCAGTGAAGACCACAAAGTGCTCTCCTAGAAGATAGTGTCTCCAACAGTGCAAAGCATGAACAATAGCTGCCAACTCCTGATCGTGCGTAGGGTAGTTCCTCTCATGTGGCCTCAGCTGCCGAGACCTATACGCAACGACTCCATATTCCTGCATAAGCACAGCTCCCAGCCCGATACCCGAAGCATCATAGTAAACAGTGTAGCTCTTGCCTGGCTCTGGAAAGACTAGTATCGGTGCTGACGTCAACCTCTCTTTCACCTCCTGAAAGGCTGACTCACAAGAATCTGACCATAAGAACTTCGCCCCCTTCTTGGTCAGACCTGTCAATGGTGATGCTAAATAGGAAAAGTCCCGAATGAAGCGTCTGCAGTATCCAGACAGCCCTAGGAATCTACGTACCTCAAAAAGGTTCTTCGGCTGCTCCCAAGAAACTACAACTCTCACTTTCTTTGGGTCCATAGATACTCCTATCTCTGAGATGACGTGACCCAAGAAGTGAATATGATCTATCCAGAAGTGGCACTTCAAGAGTTTAGCATAAAGCCGATGCTCTCTCAGTGTACTCAGAATGATCTCAAGATGTGTGGCATGGTCGTGTCGAGTGTGAGAGTACACCAAAATATCATCCACGAAGACCATGACGAAGGAATCAAAGTAAGGATGGAACACTCGGTTCATCAGTGCCATGAAAACTGCAGGTGCATTCATGAATCCGAACGGCATGACTGTATACTCGTATAGACCATACCTGCTCCTGAAGGCTGTCAGAGGTATATCTGATGGTCTAACGTGCAACTGATGATAATCGGACCTCAAGTGGAACTTCGAGAACACCCGGGCTCCTCGAAGCTGATCAAAGAGGTCATCAATCCGCGGCAAGGGATATCGGTTCTTGAACGTCAACTGTTTCAGCTTCCGATAATCCACACAAAGACGAAGGGTACCGTCTGCCTTCTTCGCAAACAGAACAGGTGAACCCCAAGGAGAAGTAATGGTTCGGATGAAACCCTTAGCCTGTAACTCCTCCAACTGCTTCTTGAGCTCCTGCAACTTAGGTGTGGCCATCCTATTGGGAGGAATGGACACTGGTGCCAATCCTGGCACGAGCTCAATAGAGAAGTCTACCTCACGCTCCGGAGGCAAACCCAAAAAGTCCTCTGGAAAGACATCCCTGAAGCAATCCACCACTGGGGGAAAGTCCAACTGTGGAGTCTCCTAATCATCCAGATAGAGACTAGCAATCTGGGCTGTCACCCCTCCTAGCCCATGATGCTCGAGTCCCGCCCGACTCGCCCGAACGTCCCATTCGCCTCTATGAAGGAAAGATTTGCCTTCTAGTGAAATGAAACTGACTCTGCGGCGATAACAGTCAACGACTTCTTGTAAGGGAATCAACCAGTCCATGCTGAGAATGAAATCATAGCCTGTCATCTCCAGGACATAGAGATCCCATAAGAAACGATACCCTGCAACCTCGAGAGGGCACTCCCTACACTGGCGTACACTAGATTTCCTCGTCCCCAAGGGTGTTTCTAGTCTCAACGAGTCTACAGAAGAAAAGATGCAGAGTCCAAGGATCTCCACAACAGAAACAGAGATAAAAAAATGCGTAGAACCAGTATATAAAAGGGCTGAAGATAAAAATGAGGCTACTAAAATCGTACCTCGAACCGTAGAAGGGACGGGATCCTGATCATGATAAGTCTACTCCACGGCGAAAGACTGGCCTGCACCGCGGCCCTAGGCCCCTGACTGACCACTCTAAGTTGAACCTCCCTGCTGGTGCTGAGGGACTGGTGGCTGACCGCCATGGCCTCGACCTCCACCTCAGCCCAAATGGCCGGAAGAACTCCAGTTCCCTGACTGGTGAGAGACTGGTGGGGCTTCTCCTGAACGAGGTGTCATGGAAGAACCCCGGTCACCTACTGCTGGTGAGAAAATCTGGCAAAAACACTGAAGGTGACCCAAATTTCCGCAAGATTGGCACTCCACGGGGTCTCTCTGGCACTGCGGGCTCATGTGCCCTGTCCGGCCACACTGGTAGCATGTCACCTGGCTGCCTGATGATGCGTCTCGCTTCCTCGAATCACCGTGCGTAGGCTCCCAACTATGCTTCTTGCTGTTATCCGAAGGAAAGCTTGCTCTGGAAGCAGAACCTCCCTGGCTCGCAGCTCCAGAGTTTCTCAGATTGCGCTCCGCAATGAGTGTCTGGTTGATGATGGAAGTAATGGAAGTCAGCTAGAAGATGTTCTCATCTACGAGCGGATCTCTCGCCTGAGTCTATCCTCAAACTTCCTCGCCAAGAACACCCCACTCCCATCTCAGAGGGGTGTAAAATGTTGCAGCTCAGTGAAACTAGAGGAATACTCCATGAAAGATAGAGTACCCTTCTCTAAGCTCATGAACTCCCGAGATCGATCGGCCCTCAGGGTATCCGGGTAGAAGTAGTTATAGAACACATGCTGGAACTCCTCCCAAGTCATAGCCTGCTGCTGACCCGCTTGTGAGATCACGTCCCACCACCTCTTGGTAGAGTCTTGGAGCATGTAGGTGGCGAGATTGACCCGTTTCTCTGGAGGCGTCTCCAGAAGCTCGAAGATAGTTAGCATGGCTTCCAGCCATGACTCTACAGCATGAGGTCCTCCCTCCCCCTAGAACGTGGGAGGATGCTGCTGCTGGAAAACCCACGTCAAGTCTGCCATAGACGAGGAAGGAGGCAGTGTTCCCTGGAAGGCCAGCATCATCCTCATGAAACCTTCCCAGAACTGCGCATCCGCACCTGCAACTGGTACAACAACTGGGGCCAAGGCTGGCTTGACTGGGGGATCGACAGGAAGTCCCTGATCAGCCCTGTCTGGCGTCTAATCACTACCTGACGACAGAAATACGATGGAAGGATGTCTCGGAGGCATAGCTCTGAAAGATCAAAAGCACACCTTAGATCAGGAAAACAAGGACAAAGAACACCAGAGTACAAAACGGGAACAAGGGAAAAAACACACAAGATTACAAAACACGACTACACGGCGTGTATAAAACTACACGACGTGTCTACTGAAACCACTGACATGGGCGTGTACTCCTACCCTATGAGTTGTGTACACTTCAAATTACACGGCATATTGACCCCCACACACGGCGTGTACTGGAAACAATTCTCCTGCCCGAGTCTCCTTACATGGATAACCCAAACGGTCCGACACAACCCGAGACTGGACGGCGTGTTTGAATAAAACACGGTGTGCACTAGAGGAGGCTTCAGCGGTCCGTGTTGCTGAATACATGGTCGACTACACGGCTGGACCTTACATAGCATGCTCTGAATAAGCACGACATGCATAGGCGAAGGCGACACCATCCCGTGTTGTTCGTGACACGACCGGGTACCTGAGCAAGACTACATGGCGTGTTCCGAACAAACACGGCATGTGGAAAAGAAGGTCACGCCGACCTGTGTTGTTCGTGACACGGCTGGGCACCTGGACAGGACTACACGACGTGTTCTACCCGAGATTCCCCGGCCTGTGTTGTTAGTGACACGACCGGGTACACGACTCCAAACTCACACGGCGTGTACCAATGGTACACGGCGTGTTCCCGAAGTTACTCCCAGGACACCGTGTTCTGATTACACGGTCAGTGACACGGCCTGAAAACTACACGGCGTGTATCCAAAAAGTACACGCCGTGTATTCTGGGTTTTTCTGGGCAGTATCTCAGAAAATGCGCAGAATTCCAGAAATACTAAAACAAGGGAAAAGGTGCCAAATTCTGATTCGTGAGGGCCCGTAACACCTCAAGAACCAAAATTCGGCGTTCATTTTAAGCAAGGAACAACGCAACAGTTTTCTAACACAACAGCAGAAAATCTATCAAACAACTATCACAACAGCATGCATAATCTACACAAAGTTTATCACAACAGCATGCCATCGCTAATGCACCCTAGATGGCATGGTAAGAATGCATGACATGTGATTTATACAAGTGCCTATATGATGCATAAGATGTAATAACCTCATCTCATAGGGTTGTGACAAAAATAGAACTGAAATAACAAAACAATAACCGCACAAGTCATATGAATCACTCTAGGTGAAAACATACCAACGATAAAATCTCAAAACCATAAAACTGAAATTAACGAGGTAGTATGGCTTTTCCCTATACATGGGTTAGCTACTCCCGAGCCCAACTTAATTCCAAGTACCGAATCCGTCCTATCCCTGGATAATGTCTCCAAACAATAATGCAAGAGAAAAGAACTCCTCTTATACCACTTGTAACGTCCCGAGTCCAAAGCCCCTCCACTGGTGCCCCGTACCCGGTTCGCCACATGACCTCAAGTGCGTTTCCCCTAATAACAGAGGCTACCGACTAGCAATGAGGGCCTTAGTGAGTCGGTGGGGAAACTATGCCCTCATTCGGTAAGGTATACAAGGTAATAAACAACAATAAACAACCGAAGCAGTAAACAACATGCATAACTACAGAAACCAAACAACGGAAGCAATGTAGATATATAACTACGATGACAAAGATGCAGTAGGTACAAGTATCTAAGGAAAACAACAAACAAAAAAAAGTGCTGAAATACAACTGAAACCAAGTGCAAAAGAAAAACAAAGTAAGCTCCTCAGCATCGCGAGCCACGGCTCGGTCCCATGCTCCCCAGCTCCCGATACAATCAAGATCCTGAAGTAGAAGGGCACTTGCCCTTATCTATACCTAAAACAACATAGTCTGCTTGGGCCCCAAAGCAAGGCCCAAGCAGGGTGTGAGATACAATCTGAGTAGGAAACCACCCAAAGATCTGTGCCTAACAGTCAATGAATACATGACAGTACTAAAACAAGAAGCAGTAAACAGGAAAGCACAAAACAGCTACAATCCACAGCTCTAACAAGTAAGGCACACAAGTAAGCAGTCAACAACAAGAAGTAAAAAGGTAACCCTCTGGGTAGCTTTCACAGTATAACCCCTATGGTTCAACCTCTAAATAATAGAAACCCTCTTGGAGGCACACACAGTCTCACCCCTCTGGTTCAGCTATGTAATTAAGCAGACTCTCTGGGGAAGCACTCACCATCAATTCCCCATATAGTCTCGTATCGTACTAAAGGCTCTCTGGGTAATCACTCAACGTTAATTCCCCCTGTGGCCCACGTCATAGTTAAGGAAACTCTAGAGAATCCCTTCCGTCAATTCTCCCCTTGGTCCCGCATCGTGATTAAAAAGACACTCTGGAGAAGCCCTTCCGTCAATTCTCCCTTTGGTCTACTACTCTAGGTTCTCACAGTCCTGAGTATAACTAAACATTCTCATCTCGTAAACCTCAAGAACTACTTGGCTATTAACTAAGGCTCAACAGCGAAAGTAAAAAAAAACTGTACACAATCCTATAACTAGGCATGGCAAAGCAAACTGAGCATAAACAAAAATAATCTAATCACAAGCAATAACCTCTAATAAAGTAATCATGCAAAGCAGGAAAAAAAGGAAACACACAATACCCCGTTCAAGGGTATTGGTGTAATTTGCACAAAATACTCAAAGACATTCTATAGAAAGGCAAAAACCACCCACCTTGATCCTAGGAGATCGATATACGTGAACCTCGATGACAGATTCTCCTTAGAACAATGTAGATCTGAGAAAACGCACAAAATTTTCATCCCATGATATCTTGGAAACCATTAGGAATCAAGAAACAAGTCTAAAGAAGAAGGAAGAACTCACCGATGCGATTCCAACACAACTGACCGTGCTTGAATCGGAGAAAGGAAGGTGGGGTGGTCGTCCGTCGAAGATCCAGCCATGAGGTCGCTACCAGATGGTCGAAAACTGAAGAAGAAGATGAATATGGGGGTTAGACGTGACCGTAGTCCGTTTAATGAAAAAAAAAAGTACACGGAGTGTACGTTTGGAGTACATGGTGTGTACTTCAATTTTTCCGTACTCCGAAATAACCGGCCTCCACCTCAGCCTTACACACCGTGTGTGTGGCCCGGACATGGCCAGAACAAGGCTTCGAGCTAGGAAAGGAGTACACGGCGTGTACTCAGAAAGTACACGGTGTGTACTTCTGAAATTTCCAGAAAATTCATTTTTTTTAAAAAACACCAGAAAAAAGGAAAACATACCTGAAAAGCGATCCAGGTTCTTACAATAAATAAATATGAAATTTCACTATTCAATAGCACATATCTAAGTGCCTGTAATAATTCTATTTCTGTCAGTGTAACATTTGAGGTCCTCCCAACTGATCGGCCAATTGAAGGAAATATTTTTGATTTCCCATCTATTTTAGATTTATTCGATGTGTCGTCAACACATCCAACACGATTAAATATTTTCTCAATATCATCAAAGTATCTATAACAAAAGGTAAGAAACTCTTCTACCAAATATACTTCAGTAATAGAGCCTTCGGGTTGAGCTTTATTTCTCACGTATGATTTCAAATGCCCAAGATATATGTCAAATAAAATAAAAAAACCTAATTATGCATTTTTTATGTGCCAAATTTTTTTTACTTATCTTAAAAACATATAAATAAAGTACCTCTCAATTGAATACGTCCATCGATAATGAACGGGGCCTCTTAATTTAGATTCCACAACAAAATGCATAGTTAAATTCATCATGAATGTAAAAAACGACGGAGGAAAGATCATCTTCATTTCACAATGTTTCAATACAAACCTCTCATGAAGGGTGTAAAGATTAAATGGATTTAGATATTTATCACATAGTTTCCTAAAAAATGTTCAGAATTAGAGTACAACAATAGTAACTTTTTCAGTTAATAATGTACGCAATGCCAATGGTAGTAACTACTGTAACACAATATGTGAATCCGGACTTTTCAATCCATGTAACTTATGATTCATTAAGTCAACACACCTCGAGATGTTATTTGAATACCCATCAGAAACTTTAACTTAATTTAAAATTCGAAGGAATGTATCATTATCCCTATTTTTCATTGCAAAAATTGCCGGAGCATACTTTTCCTTCTCATCTGGGCAGAGATCACTTTTTATGTTCATTACTTGTAAATATTTCTAATCATTGAGATGATCCTTCGACTTTCCATGCTCATTAAGAAATTTGAAGATCAAATTGTCACAGACATTATTCTCAATATGCATCACATCAAGATTATGCTGCAACAGATTAAATTCCCAATACGGAAGTTTGAAGAATATACTTGTTTTTCTTCCATTGTTGCTTTCTGATTTCACTTGACAATGCACTTCAAACCCGTTTCCCACTATCATTCAAATGATAAACCTTCCCAAATTTTATTTCAACTTTTCAAAGTTGTGTCAATATTTCCGAACTAGTTAACAACTTTTGAGGTGGTCTACGATCAATGAAACCATTAAATTCTGATTTGTTCAGCTGAAATCTATGAGATGCATCATGAAATACCTGATGGCACAAGAACCACAATTTTCTACTAAGGTATCCATTTGAGATCAAAATCAATGTTAAAAATAAGACAATCCAAACCTCCATAAGTGTTCCAACTAGATAAATTTCCAAGCCCAGGTAAGTCATTAATGGTCAACATTAAAGCAGCATGCATTTTGAACATTGTTTTAGAAGAAGCATCAAATGTCTCAACACTGTTGCTCCATAACTCCTATAATTCATAAATTAAAGGCTTCAAGTATACCTCAATATCATTTCTAGGCATTTGTTTTCCTGGAATAATTATCAAAATGATAAAAAACGTTTGTTTTATACACATCCACATAGGCAGATTGTAAGGGATCAAAACAACTGGCCAAATGCTATAACTGGTACTCAAAGTCCCAAATGGGATGAATCTACTGGCAGCAAATCCCAATAGAACATTCGTAGGATCAACTAAGAAATCTATATGTATTGAATCAAATGTCTTCCATCCATCCAATGGCTCGAAAGCCATATATTTTTTTATTATATGATAAGCCCCCTTTTAAGGGAAGAAGGGGGTGAAACCTGAACAGACTTCATGGACATAAACATTACACGGTCTGAAGATCAAGAAAATAAAACCCAGGATGACACCAAGCTACCTCTCCCCAGCATTAAAACATGAAAAAACGCTTCGCCGCTACAAGACTATACAACAAGGAAGTGTCCTGTGAAAAGCACTTGCCCAATCCAATGGCAAACACTATTCCCTCTCAAACATCAAATTCCATGTAGCTTGCATAGGTGAACTGCCTGCCCTGAAACCTCTGCTGAGGCAATTCCTAGATGTCGAGTCTGGACGAATCTTCAAAATTGGAGCCTCAAAATCCAACCCAATAGAAATATGAAAAGTTCCAAAAATTCGTTAGCCCAAACACCACCATCAATTGTAACACCCCGAGATTTTATGAGATATATTATTTTTAATTTCTTTGATCTTCTATTATACACTACACCAAGATTATATTTTACTATACGCAACACCGCATTAGCTTGCAGTATACGCAACACTATTCTTGGCTTACATTACATGCAATCGCGACCAACCTCGATAGCGTGTGTAGTACACAATACCGGGTTTCACTAAACAACGATATATTGTTATAATATTATTATAGACTAGACTTTATGAATAGTAATAACTAAATTTTGAATTTTATAACATTATTATTCATCTTACACATTTTCTAGAATATGGTATGAGAACAAAATAAATATTTCGTGTAAAATATGTATTTTTCAAAAATTGCAGTTTACCCGCCTTTTGATGGCGCACCCACCTTAAATCTTGTTTTTAGCATTTCTATAAGTTCAATTTGACATAATAAAATTCTTCTTTTGAATCAGGATATAAAAATTTACTTTAGATAAAATTTTCATATTATTCTGATAACTTTCACATTTTAATGAATAGTAAAAACGCTATATTTTAATTAAAAACAACTTTTTTTCATCGCAATAATTTATATAGTTAGATGATCTTTTTAATTGATTTTAAGGTGTAATTAGAATATATTTTTACCATTTAATTCACTGTTGTTCATTGGAAATAATTTCACATTGAAATTGGATATAAACAAGTATCAATCTTTTGATAATTTTTGTTTCTTAAAAACACGCTATTTGTTTATATAAGAGAATTAATTTTAAAATTAATTACTTCCACTTCAATTTTTTGAATTTTAAAAAATAGACATCAATTTTGAATTCAGAATATCAAATAACACTTAGGCTGAATTTTTGGTATTTTTCTGAAAAACTTCAATTTTCGATGAATAGTGAAACCACTTAGTTGTAGTTAAAAAACTGACTTTTTCATTAAAATTAAATTTTACCACTTCAGTGAATTGAATTTTAAAAATCCGAGAGACACAGTTAATATCAAGGACTAAAATGTGGATCAATGAGATGAAAATAATTTTTGGTGAATAGTATCTTTTTACTTTTATTTACGACGGTTAAAAGTAAATATGGTAATTAAGAGTAAAAATGATATTAATATTACCCCAGAACATGTCCTAATTCTATTGGATAAGTGTAATTAGACCAAAAAAAACATTAGGAATAAAATTTGACCATTTATTCCCACTTGGATTAGATTAGGACATTTAATATTATTTTATTTAAAGAATAGTTAAAATAGTTAAAATCAATGTTTAATAACTAAATCATTTTTAATTTATGGATATAAATAAGATAAATTCGACTATAAATATTCATTAGAAAGATAAAAATATTTCCTAGATAATTGTATTTTATTTATAATTTTTAGACATTAAATAATTTAATTAATTTATGACACAATGATGATGCAGTAATTATCGCATTAATGAAATATTGACATAATTGATGTTATAAATACCCAAATAAATGTAATTTGAGACTTTTTATGAATTACAATAATTTTATAGGATAATATGACATGTTAGTATGGATTTAATTAACTTTTTTTGAACTAATAATTCTGTTATAATTTTCACAAAAATCAATTACCAAATAGTGTCAAAATTGACATAAAATAGTTTTTAAAACAAATATTATATTATTAATTGTACTTTTATTCCTAAAAATCAAAGGTTCGGCCAAAGGACTTAGATAAGGATATATATATTAATTATAAACAACTTGGAGTTCGTTTGGCTTGTTATAGTAAGTTTATTAACCTTATAGTGTAAGAAAACAAGAAGACACGGTAAAAGTAAAATTATTTAACTTAAAGTTAAATCTAAATGATAAGGTTAAAATAGAAACTTAAACTTGTATAAATTCTATTGTATGAGAGGATTTAGACCCATCCCCACCTTATCTTCAAAATAAATTAATTTAGAGCTATTAAAAACCGAATATGGCATTATAATAAAATAATATTTTAAGTTTTCTTAAGGTGCCCCTCTCCCCCCTCATAAAAGTGCACATCCTCCCTCTCTTCCTCACACCACTTTGAGCCTTCAAGATCGTCCAAACCTTGAAAATTTCTCTTCTCCACTTCCCTAGAAACATTCTAGAGGTCCTGGTCTTCTTCAAAGACCATATTTACTGCCCTAAGAAGAGGTTAAGAAGAGGCGCTTCAAAGAAGAGGTAATGTCCGTTACCGATTCTTTCAACTTTATTTATTCTTTTACATCTTCTTGTTTAGTTGTCTCATTATGAATTAATAACATAAGTATCACTCATATACTGATATGTTATTATAAGTATGAAACAACCTTATTTAACTATCTATCCATCATACAAAAAACGAAATCACCGCGCGTGTGTACGTACGGAATACCGTCTCCACGTCGTGGTGTAATCTATTTTCGACCACCACCCTATTTGGATGGGTATAATGGTGTAAATAAATAACTATATATGATAATTGTAAAGTTATATTGATTCTGAAATATTATACATACACTTCAATACAATTTCATGATCATGGGAATGATATCATCGCTCGTGCATACGTACGGACTACCGTCTCCACGACGCGATGAGATTCATTCCCCATGTTAACCATTCATGAATGATTATAAAGTATATATAATAAGTAATCATGAAATATATGACATAATAATGATACTGGATTTATGTATATATATATATATGTATGTCATCTACTTAATTCCATTCAATTCAATAAGGAAATGAAAACTGTGTTCATGCGTACGTATGACCTACCGTCTCCATGAACAGTGTATTTCATTCCATTTATCGATATATCATATATATATGAATATGATGAATATAAATTACAAATAAATCTTGTTTTACTTCTTGGAATTAAGTAAATCATCATATAAGTAATAATATCAAGAATAACAAGTCCAAACTTGTATAATAAATAAAACGATTTTACCCAAAACACTGCTTTAACATGGAACTTACAAAAGAACGGGTAATATAAAATCATAAGTGAAAAATATATGATATCATAACAATAAATATGATTCTGTAATAAGTCAATGAAATTATTTAAATCATTATACAGGAGGTTCGGATACGTACGAAGCATATCAGACCTAAGGTGAGGGATAACAATTCCAATCTCACCCTTATCCGAGATTGTTTATTCGTAAGTACATACTAGGGTTTTTGTTATCATCCATTTTCCTATTTTCTAAAAATGTTTTCATGTATGTTTAATGTCCTTTTACCCATTTTTTACTTTTACCACATGTTATTAAAGGAATCTTAGTTTTCTTTACCATACGAGGAACTTTTTGACTTTTCTGACAAAAGTATGAGGAGAATGATATTTCTAACTTATACGGTGTGAACAGATTTTTATGGTTTCATAACGCCTCATTTTCATGGAGCTTCCTATACAATATTTCATGATTGTTTTCAACAAAACCCTTTTCTTTTAAAGTCTCATGGCATTTTGTAAAAATAAAATGATTTTGAAGAAGAAAGGATATTTTCCTCAAGAATTCATTTCAAGTGTTTTTCCAAAAACATTTTCCATTTAAGATGACATTATTTCATATATGTATGTTTCAAGTCTAATGTCTCTATGATTTACATGATTTCACTTCTCTTATGATTAAATGATATCCATTTGTTTTATATGGATTATGTTATGATGGAATGTTGTTTATGAAACCCATTTTATTCGTTGGGTTATTATGAATGATGTATGTTTATTTTGTGGCACACGAAATAATGTTTTCATTATGAGATGGGTGGGAACTATATCTCCCTCCAATGAATTGGGTAAAGATTTATATCTCATGATATAGACATGGCTGGAATGGTAAGTTAATCTGGTTCATTAATACAGGACTGGAACGAGGAGTGAACTCGATTCAGAAAGGGAATTTGTCCACTAAGATGGTCTTGGTAGGAATTCCTTGGATACTATGGAAATCACATCATGTGCTTAATGTTTTTCCACAATTAAAGTTTTATTTACAAGATAATTTATCATGATTTATGTTCTATTTTGATCTATGCCTTACGTATTACCATGTTTTATGTGATTGCTCTAGATTTTGATGTTTAAACATTATGTTCGTGTTTTTATGTTCAAATGTATATGATTTGTTTTATTTTCTTCATGTTTACCCTTACTGAGCATTTGAGATCACCCTTTTTATGTTTTTTCCCCAGGATATAAAGAAAGGTTTTAGATAAGAAATAAAAGGGGAATATCTTTATGGGAGATGTTGAAGATCGTTCACCATGATTAGAAGATTAAGTTCCATGTTTTCAAAGACACTAAACTATTACGGTCCTTGTGTGTCTATTTTTTTATGTACTAATTATTCCGAAAAAGTAATGTAATGTCCATGTACGTCAAGATTCAGGTCTCAACAGTTGGTATCAGAGGAAAAATTTAGTTACCTTTGGAAACTAGGATGTGAAAACTTTAGTGAAATCCCTAGAGATATTTCTAAGGTATGTCTAGGGATGTCCCTAAGGTCAAGCATACGTATAGGTTATAGTCCTAGAATTGTGCTAACGATCTTATAATTAAACCTAAGATGTAAGATATTGAAGTTACTCCCACTCTATTATGTTGTATTCCCTCGCATGGTATTTGCCTCTCACACTATTATTTTTGGGTTTTAGACGATGGATGGAACCCGAAGGAACCCTGTTGATCAATGTAATGGACAATGTAATGATTGTCCTCCTGACCAAAACAATTTCATGGGAGATGGAGTGCACAATCTTATTGTTATACTTACACAAGCTATGAATCATTCTGGACTTCAAAATGAGCAGAGAAAGGAGTAACATTCTTGTTGAATCCTTCATGAGGCATCATCCACCTTCATTCAATGGGTCTTTTGATCCCTTAGTGGCTGAAAAATGGATCAGTACCACTGAAAAGATATTTTTAGTTCGACAATGTTCTGAGCATGATAAAGTCATCTTAGCAGTATATCGTTTGGAAGGTGATGCTGATCAATGGTGGAATCTTATCAAGAATACGAGGCAAAGAGATTAAATTGAGTCCATGGAATGGGACGAGTTCAAGAACTTGTTTTTCAGTAAGTACTTCCCTCATATTCTTTCGAAAAAAGATGGAAAAAATTTTCTTGAACTTAAGCAGAAGGATTATGAATCTGTTGGTATATACGAAGAGAATTTTACAAGACTTGCAAGGTATGCATCATGATTTATTATCCAACCTAGAAGTAAAGTTGATCGATTTTTCAGTGGATTAAAACCAATTCTTAGAAGGGCATTAGCTATATGAGTCTTCAGTAGCTATAAAGAAATTGTGCGTTTTGCTATCAAGGTAGAACTGGAAGTTGGTGTAACATATCCATCTCATGGTTTTGACAAGAAACAAAAGATGGAGTTAAAGGATAAATCTCAGAACAATGATGAAAAGAAGATGAATGTTTCTTTATGCTCAAAGTGTGGAAAGAATCATGGTGGAGATTGCCTAAAAGGTACTAGAAAATCTTTTAAGTGTGGAAAAGAAGTTCATTGAGCAGTTGATTGTTGAGGTAATGTGAAAAAGGTTGCTAATGATGTGAATAGAGAAAATACTGCAGAGAACTCTCCACCAACACTTCAATGCTTCAAGTGTAAGGAAATGGGGCATTATGATAATAAATGCCCTAATCCACGGGTTAATGATGATCAACGTGAGCAACCTCTTAAGGAAATGGATAAAGGGATGTCTCATGTGATCACTATTTGTGATTTTGAGTATGAAAATGATGTTGTGTAATGATTAAGTGTTTATGTAATGAGATTTCAAAATAGTATCATGGAATCTCATTTAGGGTATTGTGGAATTTTGGAATATCTATGTATTGGTTTTCAATAATTATATGGTACTGGTAAACATGAAAAAGTGATTGAAATTTTTTTGGAAAGTAGATGAAATGCGCATAATTAAGGGACAAGGATAAAATAATATGATAGTAATCATGAGCTCATGACTAAAATAAGGGCAAAGTGATATCATGGTTTGAGTATATAGAAATTTTGGGATTTTGGTATGTGAAAAGAGTTAACTTTTGACAGCATTCATGTTTTCACTAAGGTTAAATGGGTATTCATTTTTCAAGAGAATACATGATTAAGGTATTCACATGATTGGAAAGTGATCAACAAGATATATCGGGGATAAATGATGGTATTCACATGCTTGGTAGATGACATTTCTAGAAATTGTTTTATTTATACTATAAGCATGGACATAAGTAATTTAGATATGCCTAAATATTTGAAATGGATTATGTTGAACATAATTTAGTTTAAGGCTAGAACTATTTTCGATATTATCAATGGAATGTCATAATGATGTAATTTTAGAAAAAGGACAACCTGCAGGACGGGCGACAACCCATCGTGTCGAACAAGGCTGTGGGAATCGAACCCACAACCGATGTGTGACTGGCCTTTATTGTATACCACTGGCCTACAGGAAGTCCCTGGTTAGTAGAAACTAGTTTTATTTTAATAAGCTGTATGATATATGAAGTATAAGTTCATTTTTGGAATCGTATATGAATAACCTCACCATAGATGGACTTATGTATATTTGATAACTTTTTCTATCCTTTTGTTTGAAACAGATGGAATGACCCATAATTCTATCACATGATCTGTTAACACTTCATGAATAACAAATTCAACGTCATTTCTTTAAGAGATGAAGTGTAAAATGTTCAAAGCATGAACAACAGTGAGATTGTACCAAAATCAAGCAAGTATTTCTTCTAATTCAAAATTTTCAACTTTAAGGAAATGATATTGAAAACCAAAAATGTTGTCCTAGTGATCTTATATCTAATTAATCAGATGGTACCTATGATCATCACAAAATTTATGGCTTTGTGATTGATGGATTTTTTCATAGCCATGTTCTCTACCACTCTCCATCAGAACTTGATGGTTATATTTTTCTTCCATATCCATATATTCACCTATGTTCTCCTATATGGAAACCCAGTGATGAGTTACTTTGGGTAATTTTTACATTTCATACTTTATTTTTTAAAATTAAGTTTTAGTATTCCTTTTTACGATGTGGGTTTCTATGAATAGTAAACGGCTTATAACCCCGATGAATTTCGAGGACGAAATTTATTTTAAGGGGGGTAGAATGTAACAACCCGAGATTTTATGAGATTTATTATTTTTAATTTCTTTGATCTTATATTATACACTACACCATTATTGGCTTGTACTATATGCAACACTGCATTAGCTTGTAGTATACGCAACACTATTCTTGGCCTGCATTACACGTTATTGCGACCTACCTCGATAGCGTGTGTAGTACGCAATACCGGGTTTCACTAAAAAATGATATATTGTTATAATATTATTTTGGACTAGCTGTTATGAATATTATTAACTACATTTTAAATTTTATAACATTATTATTCATCTTACACATTTTCTAGAATATGGTATGAGAACAAAATAAATTTTTCGTGTAAAATATGTATTTTTAAAAAATTTTAGTTTTCCCGCCTTTTGATGGTGCACCCACCTTAAATATTGTTTTTGACATATCTATAAGTTCAATTTGACAAAATAAAATTCTTCTTTCAAATTAGGATATACCAATTTACTTTGGATAAAATTTTCATATTATTCTGATAACTTTCATATTTTAATGTATAGTAAAAACACACTATATTTTAATTAAAAAAACTTTTTTTCATCGCAATAATTTATATGGTTAGATTTTATTTTTAATTGGTTTTAAAGTGTAATTAGAATATATTTTTACCATTTAATTCAATGTTGTTCATTTTAATTAATTTCACTTTGAAATTGGATATAAACAAGTATCAATCTTTTGATAGTTTTTGTTTTTTAAAAACACGCTATTTGTTTTGATAACAGGAATTAATTTTAAAATTAATTAATGCCGCTTATATGTTTTGAATTTAGAAAAATAGACATCAACTTTTAATTCAGAATATAAAATAATACTTAGGCTGAATTTTTGGAATTGTTCTGAAAAACATCAATTTTCGATGAATAGTGAAACCACATAGTGGTAGTTAAAAAACTGACTTTTTCATTTAAATGAAATTTTACCACATCTGTGAATTGAATTTTTAAAATCCGAGAGACATGATTAATATCAAATACTGAAATGTGGTTCAATGAGATGAAAATAAATTTTGGTGAATAATAACTTTTTTACTTTTATTTACCACAGATAAAAGTAAATATGGTAAGTAGTGGTAAAAATGATTTTAATATTACCCCAACACATGTCCTAATTCTATTGGATAAGTGTAATTCGACCAAAAACAACATTAGGAAAAAATATTGACCATTTAGGCCCACTTGGATTAGATTAGGACATTTAATATAATTTTATTTAAAGAATAGTTAAAATAGTTAAAATCAAAGTTTAATAACTAAATTTTTCTAATATAGGGTTATAAAAAAGATAAATTCGACTATAAATATTAATTAGAAAGACAAAAATATTTAATACATAATGGTATTTTATTTATAATTTTTATACATTAAATAATTTAATTTATTTATGACACAATGATGATGCAGTAATTATTGCATTAATGAAATATTGACATAATTTATGTTATAAATACCCAAATAAATGTAATTTGAGACTTTTTATGAATTACACTAATTTAAAGGATAATATGACATGATATTATTTATGTAATTAACTTTTTTCTAACTAATAATTCTGTTATGATTTTCAAAAAAATCAATTACCAAATAGTGTCAAAATTGACATAAAATAGTTTTTAAAACAAATATTATATTATTAATTGTTATTTTATTCCTAAAAATCTAAGATTCGGCCAAATGACTTAGATAAGTTTATATATATTAATAATAAACAACTTGGGGTTCGTTTGTCTTGTTATAGTGTGTTTATTAACCTTATAGTGCAAGAAAACAAGAAGACACAGTAAAAGTAAATTTATTTAACTTAAAGATAAATCTAAATGATAAGGTTAAAATAGAAACCTAAACTTGTCTAAATTATATTGGATGAGAGTATTTCTACCCATACCCTCTTTAGATTTGAAATAAATCAATTCGGATCTATTAAAAACCGAATATTAATTTATAATAAAATAATATTTTAAGTTTTCCTAAGGTGCCCCTCTCCTCCCTTATAAAAGGGAACCTCCTCCCTCTCTTCCTCACACCACATTGAGCCTTAAATCTCAGACAAAACCTGCTAATTTCTCTTCTACACTTACCTAGAAACATCCTAGTGGTCCTGGTCTTCTTCAAAGACCATATTTAGTGCCTAAGAGAAGGTTAAGAAGAGGCGCTTCAAAGAAGAGGTAATGTCCGTTACTTGTTCATTCAAAATTATTTCTTCTTTTACTTATTCTTCTTTTATTGTTTCATAATGAAGTGATAACATCAATATCACTCATATACTGATATGTTATTATAAGTATTAAACAACCTTATTTCACCGTCTATCCATCCTATGGAAAACGAAATCACCGCACGTGCGTACGTACGGAATACCGTCTCCACGCCGTGGTGTAATCTGTTTTCGACCACCACCCTACTTGGATGGGTATAATGGTGTAAATAAATAACTACATATGATTAATGTAAAGTGATATTGATTCTGAAATATTATACATACACTTCAATACAATTCCATGATCATGGAAATGATATCATTGCTCGTGCGTACATACGAACTACCGTCTCCACGACGCGATGAGATTCATTCCCCATGTTAACCATTCATGAATGATTATAATGTATATATAATAAGTAATAATGAAATATATGACATAATAATGACACTGGATTTATTAATATATATATATATATGTATTTAATCTACTTAATTTCATTCAATTCAATAAGGAAACTAAAACAGCGTTCAAGCGTACGTACGGCCTACCGTCTCCATGAACGGTGTATTTCATTCCATTTATCGATCTATCATATATATATATATATGTATATGATGAATATATATTACATATAAATCATGTTTTACATTATGGAATTGAGTAAATAAGGATATAAGTAATAATATCAAGAACAACAAGTCCAAACATGTACGATAAATAAAATGATTTTACGCAAAACGCTGCTTTAACATGGAACTTACAAAAGAACGGGTAATATAAAGTCATAATTGAAACATATATGATATCATAATAATGAATATGATTCTATAATAATTAAATGACATTATTTAAATCATTATACAGGAGGTTCAGATACGTACGAAGTATATCAGACCTAAGGTAAGGGATAACTATTCCAATCTCGCCCTTATCCAAGATTGTTTATTCGTAAGTACTTATTGGGGTTTTTGTTATCATACATGTCCCTGTTTTCTAAAAATGTTTTCCTGTATGTTTAATGGCCTTTTACCCATTTTTGACTTTTACCACATGTTATGAAAGGAATCTTAGTTTTGTTTAACATACGAGGAACTTTTTGAATTTTCCGACAATAGTACGAGGAGAATGTTATTTTCAACTTATACGACGTGAACAGATTTTTACGGTTTCATAATGCCTCATTTTCATGAATCATCCTATACAAGATTGCATGATTATTTTTAACAAAACCCTTTTCTTTTAATGTTTCATGGAATTTTGTGAAAATAAAAAGATTTTGAAGAACAAAGGATATTTTCTCAAGAATTCATTTCCAGTGTTTTGTCAAAACCATTTTCCATTTAAGATGACATTATTTCATATATGTATGTTTCAAGTATAATGTATCTATGATTTACATGATTTAACTTCTCTTATGATTAAATTATATCCATTTTTTTATATGGATTATGTTATGATGGAATGATGTTTATGAAACCCATTTTATTCATTGGGTTATTATGAATGATGTATGTTTATTTTGTGGCACACGAAAGAATGATTTCTTTATGAGATGGGTGGGACCTATATCTCCCTCCAATGCATTTGGTAAAGATTTATATCTCAATATATAGACATGGCTGGAATGGAAAGTTAATCCGGTTCAGTAATACAGGATTGGAACGAGGAGTGAACTTGATTTAGAAAGGGAATTTGTCCACTAAGGTGGTCTTGGCATGAATGCCTTGGCTACAATGGAAATCATATCATGTTATTAATGTTTTTCCACAATTACAAGTACTATTTACAATCTATTTTATCATGATTGATGTTTTATTTTGATCTATTCCTTACGTACTTCCATTTTTATGTCATTGCTCAAGATTTTGATGTTTAAACATTATGTTCTTGTTTTTATGTTCAAATGTATATGGTTTGTTTTATTTTATCCATTCTTACCCTTACTGAGCATTTGAGATCACCCTTTTTATGTTTTTCCCCAGGATACGAAGAAAGGTTTTAGGTAAGAAAAAAGGGGAAGATCTTTATGAGAGATGTTGAAGATCTTTCACCACGATTAGAAGATTACGTTCCATGTTTCCAAAGACACTAAACTATTACTGTCCTTGTGTGTCTGTTTTTGTTATGTACTTAGTATTTTGCAAAGGTAATTTAATGTCCATGTACATTAAGATTTGGGTCTCTACATCAACCGTCAACCTGGAAGACCCTGCACACTCCACGAGACACCCTAACCACCACAGCCGAAGAAGCCTGAAAGACAATCCATGGGAAGCGAGTCCAATTAATCATCACATAGGACTGGATGGATTAAACCCGCACCATGATAATTCCACCGATGAGGGAATCCTGATCGTTATGCAATATAAGCGTCTCTCTGGTCATGGGTATACTCAAATCAGAATCAAGACTGCACCTAATCGGGTTTCGAAGCAAGATGGTGGTGGCGAGAAGACCGAGAAGGGAAAGGGTGAACCATCTGCGTCAAACTAGAACCAAGGGAAACCGAAAACACAGAAAAAAGGACAAATCCACAAAAAAAACCCAAATGCCAGAAACAAAACTCACAGATGCACCGGATCAAGATCCTCCCCCCTCCAAAGCACTGTAGATCTGATACGGAGCCACACCTGGAACCCGCTGGAGACAACACCTGGCCACGCCGGAAAACAAAACCGAACCCGGATGAATCAAGATTCACCGAACTCTGAGCCGATCAGAGCAGTTCCAGACCACGACGTCATCGGGAGGAGCTGCATCGTCGCCTAAAGATCAGGACACCATGCTGAAGGTTTTGCTCTGCCGAACTGCGAACCCCCGAAAAAGGAGACCACGAAGCAATGCCGGAACCACTCCGCACTAAACCGAGCAGATCGGAGTAGAGCCAGGCCAAGGCGTTGCCGGGTGGAGCCGAGTCGTCGCCTGAAGGCCAGGCCACCATGCCGAATGTTGTGCTCCGCCGCGCTGTGCTGCCAACGAAAACACGGAAACCACAAAGCGCCGCCGGAACCTGTCACGCCACACCGAGACCGGATGCGCCCCACCAAGCCGACTCCAGAGAAGCCACCAATCTGATCGAGGTCAGAGGGGGATGGGGAAAACTAACCCTGTCGAAACCCTAGGCAGTGCAAATGGGAGAGACAGAGCCACTCCGAGGCAATAATATTCTGATTCAAATGTCTTCCACAATTGTGAATCTCGTGGATTTCGCATTAACCCATCATTGTTATTATCTACAGAATTCAACTTCTTGTGTTGAGTGGTTTTCGATGACATGAATAATCTTTTCAATCGAGGATTTAAATGAAAGTAACACAAAACCTTTGCAAGTGTGTTCCTTTTCTTATTCTTCATGGTGGTATGTTGATTCATACTTCCAACATCACCCGTTGACTACCATCAAGAAGAAGAACATTTTTTTCATTTCTGTCTACTTGAATCCTCTCACCAATAAAGAATACAATCATCAGGATACGCATGTATTTTTTTATAATTCAAACCAAGTATGTTAACAACTTTTTTCATATAATAAAAATACTAAGGTATGATTGCTTTAGGAAATGCATCATGCAACAATTCCAATATCATTGACATTGCCTTATTTTTAATTGCACATAGACATTTGATATGGTGCAACTTTAGCAAAAAATAATGTTTTGAATATTTCAAACATACACTATACAACTCTTGATTTCCATCTTCAACTGTATCATGAAATTTATTTTCCTCAGTGAAGTTTTCTCTTACATTATTCTCCACATAATCAAGATTATGATCCACTGATATGTTACAATCTTCATCGGGTTGTCCTAAAGTCTCAAAAACATCACTTGTCACATTACTATTTGTAGAACCCTCATTTGGTTGTTTGGATATGTTTTGATGTTAATGGTGGGGTATTTTAGTGCCAGATGCATCATTTATAAGGGTTTTCATTTCATTTCCCATTGTCTATGAAGTTGGGAGCTCATTTTGTGAATTGACATCAGTGTTCAACCTTTCTATAGCGTTCAATTCTCTATGCCAAATCCAACAGAAATATTGACCAGGGAATTGCTCCAATATAAAATTTTCATAAACTTCATCTATATTCAACTATCATCTAAATTTACATTTAGTACATGGACATCTTATTCTCCCTTCAACGGATCGATTGGAAATTGAAAAAATCTAAAAACACCTCCAAACCCTTAACATACTGAGGTGTGTTCCTCAGTAATGTGATCCAAACTTTATCCATGTATATCACAATGTTCCAATACAACATTAAAAAAAATTAAAACACACAACTATTAATAAATAAGGAAATATATTCATTTATACTAGTTGAAAAAATATATAAATATGATAAAGATTTGAAAAAATTCTAGGATTAGATGAAAAAATCCTCAAAGGCACTTTTTCCAAATAGTCTGTGGTAACTTATGGCACTTTAAGATGATATATGGGTAAAAAATTTCTCATAATAAACCTATTAAGTTTCTAAAATACTATCTCATGTCTACCAAGACATCCCAAACTATATAGTAATTTCAAAGAAGAGGCATGAATTCCTTTGATACCAATTTTTCACAAGCCAACCTCGATAGCTTGCTTAAGCGACATATTATAGGGTTTCTATGTAGATCGCAGATTTCATGGATGAATATATACATAAAAATAAATAATAATTAGGTGGAGAAAATATGGGGATATTATATTTTTGAATATATGCATGTGTGATAATGGATACAAATAGAGGAATCTTGGAAGAAGGGAAATAGATGTTGGGATGGCGGGAGAGTGTCAGAGGTGGAGCTAGAGGAATGGACACAGGGAGAAAGATATAGAATATTTTTCCATATGTAATGAAAATCACCCAATTAAAATTATACATATGTAAACACACTTTATATTAGTTATGTAAGAATGAAACTAGAACCAAATGTATTGATCCATCCCTAGTAAGGATAATTTATATTATCATGGGGTTCTAAAGAAAATTTTAGGTTAACATAACCATTTTATTAACTAGAGTAATATCCATCCAAATAAATGGTTAAATATAGACGTTCACATTGAGTATTTATAAGTATAAGACATCCATTTTGGGTAGTATACTCATTAGGCCAATTTTTTGTGATTTAATGCAGTTTGTATAAAATGCTTACCAAAATAACATCAAATTATTTGATGATTATATTTTCTATGTTATTTGAGTTAAAAAATATGTCCATTAAATAAAAACCTCCTAGTTAATTGACATGATGTTAATGAGGATCAAGAAACAACATCACAAATATCAATTCATAAATAATAATCAGAATAAAATCAAAATCTTGAAAACCCTAGGTCACTAAATACTTGAAGTGAGAAAGTGCTCACAAGGCCCTCCATGCACCTACCTCTTGATTTCTAATAGATCTATTTTTCTTTCTACCAATATACCCAAATAACAGTTGAGAATTATAGAACCTAGGATCTTATAGTACCTATGGATCTAATACCATTTGTAACAAACCATCTAGAAATACTACCAAAACTGACACATACCCAATCCCCCACTATCTTGAAGGGTGTTCCCGATCTATATAAGATTGGATAAATTTATTGGGCATCATGAAACACTACATTGGTAATGATTTATCAATTTAATAATAAATGAAAATTAATAAGAAGGAAATACTAAATAAACCTCTAAATAATCAAACAAATAATATATATATAATGCACAATATTTAAAACAAGAGAGGGATAAAAGGGAAAATTAATACAATAACAACCAAAATGTTAAACTAAACCCAAATCACATTGTGATACCTTCTCTATGAACCCATGATTTATTACCACATCATACTCATCATCAAGGAACCAAGATATATACCCATTTAATAGCATCAATCGAAACCTAAAATATTTATGTAAGCATCAAAACCCACTGAATCTATGAAATAAAATTCTTTAAGTAGTTCATGTTTTCATGTTTGGAATATAAATTCTATAGGGTTATAAACTAATGATATTTTATTAAAATGAAATCCTGTATTTGATCCATTTAATGAAATGGGTCGTTCAAATAAAAACTTATTTGATAACCCGAGAAAGTCAATAACATTTATTTTACCCTAAAAGAAAACAAAACCATTTGACTAAAACATTTTTAAAACAATTTTTTTATAACATATTTGAAATCAAATTGAAAAAAATAAACAATCCAAACACCAAGGTTACAAAAAAAATATATTTTGGGCATCACAAGTTTATAGAAATCAATGAAAATAAAAAAATGAAAAGGGTGTCACAAATAATACAATCAAAGGAAAAAACAATCATTACATGATGAGAATCCCTAAGGGTGTCTATTTATAAATGGTTAATAATCATGGTATTAACCCTAGTATTTGGAGAAAAAATTATAAATTAAGAAGGTATTGAGGTTAGTCATTCAAAAACTCAAATAATATAGAGAGTAATAAGGGTTAAAGTTTATGAGTCAAACATTCTTGATGACAAAAAAATCCAATATAAATCCAGTGGATGAGAAACATTGAGAAAACAATTTTAATATCTCAAGTAAACTGATATCTTCAAAAAAAAAAGGATGAATCATAGGCTAAATCCATTAATGAATAAATAGATCAACTTGAAAATGACAAGACATGAGTGCTTGTTTATAGGTCAGATGATCAGAAAGGCATTGAAATAAAATAAGTGTTCAAGAAAAAACATGATGAACATTGAAATTTGATATTGTATAAAGCATGACTAACATGTAAAGGATATTACCATGTGGAGGTAATTTATATTGAAGAACATTCACACTATTTTCATGACATTAATCATTTGGATTATTATTATCAATGGAAATACAATGGATATTCAAGATCTACCAAAAGGATATAAATGTAACATTTTTAATGGAATGAGAAAGTAAGAGGTCTATATTAAACAAATGATTGGATTTTAATTTGATGATGATGAAAAAAAGGTATGGAATCTTACGAAGTATCTATATGGATTTAAACAAACACCACTATATTTTTATGATCAATTGAATACATACTTGTAGAAGTTTTAATTGAAGAGAGGTGGTGTTGACTGTATTCTTTATACGTATGTATCCAATGAAAAATGATTCATAGTACTCATCTATGAAAATAAGGTCATATATGGAAGAGATAAAAAGAAAGAAATTGAGTAGTTTACTTACTTGATGAGCCTATATTTTAAAATATATATGATTAGAGAAATCACATATTTTATTAGGCTGCAAGTGGATCAAAAAATTGAATACATATTTTTCTCTAAAGATAAATATAATAATAATCTAATAAATAATTTTTATATTTAATATTTTAAGATATTTTAATATTCAATCATGGTTGGAAGAAAACATAGAGAATGTGAGAATAAAAATTATATCAATCTAACACCATTAAAGAGAATGTCATGGAATTTTATTTACTTGAAGTAATCTTAGATGAATATTGTTTATGAAACATTGTTAGTGGATCTGTTTCAAATAAATTTGAAGAAGAAAATCATACCTAAGATGAACTTAGGAAGAATCGGTGAGGTGCGGCGAGGCGGAAAGGCAGCGAGGCGGCGAGGGTCTAGGGATTTGGGGGTCACCAGGGGGGGTCTCATGGGGATGAGGGAGAGAAGGGGGGTCTCGGGGGGTGGGGGAAGTGTTGGGATTGAAAAAAAAAATTAGCCTCGGTTTATAAGAAACCTACGCTAAATAATTAATAAAAGAATTAGTGAGTATTTAGTAAACCACCATAAAAGGCTATTAATGTTGTAGTGTATCATCTCCACCATTCTATAAATTGAAGTCATAATTTTGATTAAATATTGTGCCTGAAATTGTTTCTTAGACCTTTTCACTACCACAATCAATTTTTTTAATTTTTATAAGAATCTACTTATTGGTTAGGTGAGAACCATAAATAAACCTCCACAAACCACCCACACAAACTAAACTTAGACAATCAACATACAACATAATAAATTCAAAATTCAGAAACCAAATTCACTATAGATAATTTCTGGAAGTAAATCCTTTTTTGGTTATAACTTTATGAATTTTGGGAAATTGAATGGATTTCAGAAAACCCTCCCTGTTGATAATTTTAAGATAATAGTTTTAAAATTATGTTATTATTTTGTTGAATGCAAGGTATTTGATGAAAATTTTTCAAGAAATAATTGGTTTTATGTGAAATAGAATTTGGAATACATGGTTGGTATGATTTTATTTTTCAGATGTGACATTGTATATGGGGTGTCTTCCATTGGGGAACCTGGTTATAGGTTAACTTATGATGAATTGGTGGATTGACGAGAGATCGGTTATGAGTATGGAATTATTACTTCAAAAGAATGTGTTTTTGTATATGTGGAAAGATAGGATTAGTTATGTGAAATGATGATAAATGTTTTAAAGAATTTGTTTATTATTTTCCATTGAACTACTTATGCTTTTAATATAAACTACATTAACTATTTTTCATAAACCTTTTTATAAAAATATGCTAACCAATTCTTATCCCAGTGGTGTGAGTTGGGAAGCCTTTGGGGAATGCATGCAGATTTTATACTGACCTACTTCTTGGGAACATCATTTAATTTGTAGAAACCATATACTAGAACACAACAAAGGGTAAGATATCTTATTTTTCTAGTGATGTTTCTTGATACTATGTCAGGGTAGGGTTGGTTAGATCTTGGAGATGGTTCAAGTGGTATTTGGGATCATGTAACATTATGTCCTTATGTCATGTTGTATTTTGGGGTTTGTCTTTTGATATTCCATATTCCATTATCACTATGATATTATTTTTCTTTTAGATTATCCATTAGATTTGTATTTCTTATTTAAAATTCATAAAGTAGGATTTTATATTTATTTATTTACATCATTTAAGTTTTTCAACTTTAAAGGGAAAATCATCTACCAATGTATTATAAAGACCTTTTCATCTATTTTCATCCTTTTGTGTCTTGGGGATGTCACCTAAGGCATGTAACACCACCATCACTCCTCAAGCTAATGCAGAGGGGTGATATGTTACATCTTGGTACCATCTAATTAAGGCGAAGGAGGATTACATACCTAAGAAAATATTTAATACTAGGTATAGGCTTAATGAGTTTGTGGTTACTCCTTTTGGGTTATTGAATTCTCCAACTGTATTAATGGATATTATAAATATAGTTTTCTATAAATATTCGGATAAGATTATGGTTGTATTTATTGAAGGTATTTCGGTTTATTATAAAAGTTATGAGGATGATGTAAAACACATAAGGATTGTTCTACAAACCTTGAAAAAAAATTTATACGGAAAATTTAGTAAATATGAATTTTGGTTACAGAAAAATTCATTCCTAGGATATATCGTAAATAAAGATGGGATAACCGTTGATCTTACAAAAACTAAATTGGTTGATGAATGACCAAGTCCTAAATATTTTACTAAGATTCATAGTTTTATTGGGTTAATAGGCTTTTAGTGGTGGTTTGTTTAATACTTTTCATGATTATATATCCAACCAACCATGTTATCATTAAAAGGATTTAGGTTCATCTGGACCAATGAATGCGATGAATGTTTCTCAGAATTGAAAAAAAGATTAATGAATGCTCTAGTTTTATCCCTACCATCCCAAAATGGCCAATTTTCCATCTAAAATGATTCTTCATTAAAAATACTATGTTATGTTTTAATGTATAATGGATGGGTAGTTTCTTCTTCATGAAACCAATTAAAACCTCATGATAAACATTATAATACATGAACTTAAACCGACGACAATAGTGTTTGATTTAAAAATTCGAATACGTCATTTATATGGAGTGAAGTGTGAAATATATACTGATCATAAAATATTGAAGTTCATATTCAATCAGAATGGGATGAACCTATGGTAGAGGAGATAATATGAATTTATAAAGGATTTGACTACACAATTCATTACCTTACTAGTAAATAAAATATATTAGTTGATTCTTTGATTCTGAATGATAATGCTTCGTTAACTATGATATGTCTAGAACATGTTATTTTATTTAATGATTTTAGAAATGTTGGATTAGAAATTTTACATACAAAAAATCTTATTTTTTAGGGGTCAGTACAATCATCTTTTTTAGATAGGATTAAGATAGCTCAAAATGAAGAGTCTAATTTATATGAAAATGTTGAATTGGTTAATAAAGTCACGTTTCTGAAAGTTAGTATTAACGAAGAAGGTGTTTTGAGATTTTGGAAAAGGTTTTGTGTTTCATGTAACCCCTAATTGATAAAATAATTGTTGATTAAGGATCATAGTTCTATATTTTTAGTTCATCATGATAGCATGGAAATGTATAGAGTCCTTCAAGAATGTATCTCGTGTAAAGGAATGAACAATGATAATGCTAATTTCACGATGAAATGTTTGTCTTGTAAATAGGTTAAAGTTGAATGGAATTTACTAAAAGGGATTATTCATACATTAATATAATGGAAATAGGAGAATATATCAATGAATTTCATGGAATGATTACCAAAAAAATCATGAGGTAATAATGTGATTTGGGTCATTTTTGATTGATTAACTAAATATGTGCAATTTCTTCCCATTCAATATAATATGAATTTGGGTAAAATTTTTCAAAATTATGTTAAAGAGATAGTTAGATTACATTGAATCCCTCTTTACATGGTATATAATCATTATCCTAGATTCACCTTTAATTTTTGTGAAGTACTACAAAAGTCATTAGGTAGTGAATTAAATTTTAGTACAGGATTTCATCATCAATATGATTGAAAGTTGGAGTAAACAATTCACACAATGGAGGATATTATTTGAACTTGTTTGACGTATAATCATGGAATTTGGTATCATCATATTACTTTTTTTAGTTTTCTTATAATAATTTCTTCTATTATAGTATATAAACGACACCTTTTGACGCATTATATAGAAAACAGGGTCAGACTCCACCTTTTTTGCGATGAAGTTAGGGATAGAAAGTTATTGAGACCATAATTGGTAGAATAAATGGTCTATAAAGTGAATATGTTACAAAATAACATGATTAAGAATTATAGTAGGGAAAAAAATTATGCATTTCAGATGTGATTATGACCTTTATAATATTTTATGTAATGAAAAGTGAAAAATGTCACAATATTATTTTTAATAACTATAATATTTTTAAAATGGGATTAAACAGAGGATATTTTCATTTATAACTATCCATTTTACATATAAATAACTTATCTTTATAATGATAATTTTTTTAATTTTTATTAAGGAAATAATTACCTGAAATTCTTACACAACACTGATAGAGTAATTATTCAATTAATAGAAAAATAAAATAAATGATATTAAAAATATTAAAAGTAATATAATTTGAGGGAATTAATGTGATCCATGATTTTTATAGATAAATATAAAATGTTAGGAATATATTAAAATATTTGGTTTAAATTTATATTGTTGTATTAATGTTATTAAAATAAATGTAATGAATATTTTTTTTAAAAGACCAACCCTAGAACCCTTAATAGGATATCTAAGGGGGTCGTCTCAAAGAAGAGGTAATCACCTTAACTGATCACTTTCTATTTTATTATTCTATTACCTTCTATAAATATGTTATATTATTCATAAAATAATAAATTTAGTATACAAAATATTCCAAAATGTTATGATTACTATTAAATCACCATTATCCAACCTCTTTATGTGAAATGGTAAGTGAAACTATCGCTAGTGTGTACGTAAAACTT
This sequence comes from Viscum album, assembly GCA_963277665.1. Taxonomy (NCBI): domain Eukaryota; kingdom Viridiplantae; phylum Streptophyta; class Magnoliopsida; order Santalales; family Viscaceae; genus Viscum; species Viscum album. Next base: position 1,158,479,723 of record OY728125.1, read on the forward strand.
AACATCTCCACATAGTGATACAATTAATTTTCCATCACCTTATTTCATGGATGGTTATTATGATGGAATTAAAGTTTATATATGATATTTATGAAATAATTATTCTTCTATATTCATAATATCTTATCTAACTTTTTACCTTCCAAACTTTTGGAAAACAATAACGTTTCTCGTGTGTATGTGTGGACTACCCTCTCTAGGAAGTGATGTAATTTGTGTCTCATTTATATTTTACATGGATGGTATGTATTAATGTTTTGATGAATATATATGATATACTATATAATAATGACTTCTAAAGGGTGAATTATTATTTACCTTTCTTTCATTTCATCCATCAAAAAATGAAACAACATTCATGCGTACGTATAACATACTGTCTCCATGAACGGTGTAATACATTTTATATCTCTAATATTATAGATACATATATATATATAATTAATATATATGAAAATTATATCATGATTTTGATTTTGGATATATGGGACCATGATCAAAACCTAAGGACCAAACTATCATATTATAACATACATGAAAATTGAAGTAGATATCACATGAAATAGTGATTTTAATATGGAAGTGTTAAAAAATTTGTGATAAAATGTTATAAGTAATTTATATATGGTATTATATATATTATTATGGTTGTTAATAGATGTATAATAAATATATATTTATTATATCAGGGATTCCAACACGTATGAAGGAAGCCACACCAAAGTTAAGGGGTTTTCATCTCACAATTACTTTTGTGAGGTATATTTTATATTCACAACTTGTTTCTTTTATGTGGTGTGTATACTACACATGAATATATCTTGTGATTATTCTTATGAAAATTATTGTATTTAAATACCCATCAAATTTCATTGGGCTTATGATTCCAAATTTACAAAACCAGTAAGGGGTTAATGTCACAATCTCATTGTTTATCAGGATTTTTTATGATTAGGTTTCCAATGTTGAAATATAATGATATATTTCTCTATAAAGTTATAAATTTTATTAACCTTATATTATTTATTTAAAATAAATGTTTTTTATTTCATATTCATCATTTTAATTACCCATTAAACCGAAAATTTATTTTTAAGAAAAATATACTTTATTTCTCTATTCAAAAGTAAAACATTTCTCTTCCATATCCACGTTTAAAAAAATGTTTTAACAAAAGTTTTTAAAATTCTACAATGATTGTAAAAATTCATATTTACCCATGTTTGACTTTTTGAATTTTTTTTGAAAGGAATCTTCTTGTCATTTTTAGAATGAGGTACTTTTTAACATTTTACTCCACAATGTGAAAGGAATGTTTTTAACTTATACAATATAAAAGACTTTTCCCACCATCATGAATAATTTTTTCTTTAAATATTCCATTAAAAGTTTACAAGGTCCTTTACAAACAAAATGTTTTCTTTTATATGTGTGTAGTTTTTTTAAATATAATTGAATTAAAAAAGGATAAGTTATTATAACTAAGAATATTTTAATGATCTTTTAAGGGTATTTATATTCATCAGTGATAAAAAACATTCATTTAACTTATGACTTACTAAAGATATAACCCAAATATATCATCCTTATTCTTTATCTGGATTATTTATGTTTACAATGTCATGCTGTTTATGAAACCCATTTCCTTTCATTATTTCTGATATGATGAATGTTTTATGATATAGTGTAACACATATTTATGATTTTCATTATGTTATGGGATTGAAATATATATCCCTCTATTTTATTGGGTAAATATGTATTACTCATGAGATAAATATGTTATATGTGAACCTTATTTCATGTTTATAATTTTATGCATGGACTTGGCTTTAATATCCAAAAGATTATCCAGGTACTTGACTTTTATCTTCAAAATTTTATACATGGACCTAGTCTTCATGTCCATCAGATTACGTATGGACCTAGTTTCATATCCATAAGTTTTTAGAAGGTCCTGATTTTATGTCCTTAACTCAACGAGTTAGCCAATATTTATTTATACATGTTCACAACGTTATAATCTTATGTATTCCATAAACTCATGGATCATGTTCTTTGATACCTCCATGATTCATGTCTTATTATCTCTCAAGATTTATGTATGGAATCATGATTATGATCATTGATATGTTAGGTATGGTTTCCAAATGTTAGTCTCATATTATTATATCCTTATTCTCATGTTATGCTTATATGAACATTGATATCTCTTAGGTTTACCCTTATTGAGAATCTGATCTCACATTTTACTATGATTACTTTTTCCATGTTATAAATAATGGTTTTAGGAATTCTATATCTAAGAAGGTCCTTATTATGAAGAATTTAATTGGGGACTCTTATGAACCAATTGTTTATGTGTCCAAGTTTCTAAAGATACTATACCTATTTGATTCTGGTGTGGATCGTTATGTTATGTAATGAATATTCATCTACTAATATGTGATATATATGTATGAAAAGTATGGGTCATTATAGGTGGTATCAGATCAAGGTTTAGTTAAACATTGAAAACTAAGGCAAAAAAACATTTGTGAGAACCATAGGGATAGGTCTAAGTATAGGATAACATCCTAAGGTTTTAGAAATGGTCTTGGATAACTGAGGATAAACCTAAGGTGTCCTTGATTGAAAATAAGGTGTGTTGATCTAGAAATACAATGAATAATATTTCATAATAATGTGGTTTCAACTATGATTATCATTTATCACACTATGATTTTTAGTTTTTTAATGCCAGGAACCTGAAGGAATCATGTGAACAATGAATGGGATGGCCAATGCAATGACTGTCCTCATGAGAAACCAAAAGTATTAAGAGATGGGATGCGATATCTTGTGACTCTACTCAATCAAGTCCCCATATATATTGATTGTATCATGGATCATATTAAACATATAAATGCACCAATGAGGGAGAAACATGTTATTAAATATTTAATGCGATAACATCCACCCTCCTTCTATGGGTCTCTTAATACATTGGTTGTTTAGAAATTGGTCAACATGATGGAAAAGAAATTTCTCATTCTTAAATATTCAGACCATGAAAAAGTTTTCATAGATATTTATCATTTAGAATTTGAAGCAGATCAATGGTGGAATCTATGAAATAATATGATGAAAGAGGAGAAAATCGAATTTATGTAATGGGATGAGTTTAAGGGAATATTTTTCAATAATTAATTCCTCATTTTCTATGTTCAAAAAATGGATAAGGAATTCCTTGAGTTTAAGAAGAAGGTTGATGAATCCATTAGTACCTATGGGGAAGGTTTTTCATGACCTCTAAGGTGTTCTTTTGGTATAATCGTTATCCCTGAAAGAAAAATTGATCTATTTATTAGTGGTTGAAACCAAAACAACGAAAGGAATTATACATACAACACTTTGGAAGATATGAAAAAATCATTTTATGTGCACTGAAAGTGTAAATGGAAGCTGGAAACCCTCAAGGATATAGTTACATGAAAAGGAAGATTGAGATTAATGGAAGCTGTAATGGTTTGTCACAAAGAGGAAAGAAAAATTTGCAACCTCCTATTTGCCAAAAAATTAAGAAGGAGAACTCAGGTGAATGCCTAAAAGGAAGAACAATATGTTTTGTGTTTGTAAGGCCTATCCATAAAGCAAAATAATAAATAAGTGATGTGAAGAGTCCAGTCGATGAAATTAATGGGGAGAGAGCTCAATGAAATACACCACTCACACTTCAGTGATATAAATGAAATGATCTCGGGAATTATGTGAATCATTTCCCTAATCCAATGGATAATGAAGATAATAATCCACAACAACCTCTAAAGTCAAAGTAAAAATGGTAAAATTATATAATCACAATTGTTAGTGTGAATCATGATAATTAGGGTAAACTTATCAGCTACTCTAGAACTGGGAATTCCATGTTGACGTGTGCATGAATTAGCCCTATAAAATTATTATCCTTTAGTGAAATTTGATGTGATTTAAAGAATTGATTATCTCTAAATATATAGATTCTATATATATTTCTCGAATAAATAAATCATATTTGATATTCTTAATCAACCTATGACCATCTATAAATATATGGATGAACCCTAACCTCTATTGAAAATATTTTTATTGCAAAGATATGATCTTATTTAAGGAATAAGGGGTGAATTATCTATTAGAATATTATATGATTTTATTGTGGACTTATGTCAAGAAATTATTAGTATATATTAGAGAATATATGATCAAGGTTTATACATTTTTGTATTATGCTTTATGAGTGATTAAAATTATTATTAATTTGATCATGGAATGATATGCGATAAAGTCATATTTGGGTTTCCATCTATATTAGACACATTTTGGAGAAGTCTTAAAATTAACTATTTATGGAATGGATAATATTGAAATTTGGGATTAAATTAAGATTTATCACAACCTATACTTATCATTTTGGTTTTGGTAAATACATAGAAATAAAACATGACTTATCATTCTTTTATGGATATTATTATCCATGAAAAGTTAATTTTCGTTCCTTATGTATGAAAACATTATCTTGAATACTCATCATTTGGAGGAACATGTTAGATTGTGGTGGAAAATTGAATAATAGATGAAATTATACTTGTTAACTAAGTATATTTCCTTATGTTCAAAATATATATGGTAGAGTAATTCCTCAACTATTAGAAAAGGATCTTAATACTAAAATGGTTACATATAAACATCAATTTTGAGGAATTGATGGTCTTTTAACTTATCATTGAATTATAGGTCTTAGTAGTTAACTTTCATTTAACCATGTTCTTCATCAATCTCTATTATTCCTTAGGAGACATTTTCTATTCCGTATACATATTTAAACTTCCCATAAATGTTTCACTTTTTAGGGAACCCAATTTTATGTTTTTTTAGCTAACCTTTATGTTTTCTAGTTTCCCTTTTTAGAGGATGTATTATTATTCCTTTGTACAATTTGGGTTTTGACAAAGTAATTTTTAATATTGAACCATTAATGGTCAAGATAAATTGCGAGGGAAACATTTATTTAATGGGGCAGAATATAACATGCCAAGATTTTATGAAACATTTATTTCAAATATTCTTAAATTCTTCAATAGATTGTGTTACACACAACAAGGAGTTTAAAAGAACCATGATATACTATTAAAATTGTTATCAGTTAATCATATCAACTTGTTATTAAATTTGAAGGTACAAATATGATTAACTTCATTATGAAATATTTATATGTACTACTAAAAATAAATTGATACATGTTTAGTGATTAATCACTATGATTTTATTTCATTTCATGAGAAAATATTTTAATTAACTTTTAAAACATTTATAAAATGTATTTGGTAAAATGATTTTTTAAATCATAATATTAAAATGAGTTTTGATTGATTTTTTTATTTTTCTAAAGAGATTTATTTTTTAGTGAATAGTAAAAATAACTAATTTTTTAGAACAATCATTTTATTTTCATTAAAAAGTCTCATTATTATTTGAATTTGATCTCATATTAACATAAGTTTATTTAATTAGAAATAATCTAATTAAACTTATTTTAATCATCATTATACATATTTTCTGTATAAGTACATTTTTGTGCATATAAACTCATTTTCTAAACAATTTATCTTCATGATGATATATTTTATTTAATTTTTAGTTAAGAAATAATTATCTTAAATTCTTACACAATGTAGACGTAGTAATAATTGAATTAATGGAGAAATAAAATAAATTATATTAAAAATATTAAAGTAATAATTTTTTTGGGAATTATTGTGATCCACAAATTTTATAGACAAAAATAAAATTTTAATAAAGTATTGAAATATTTTCTCCAAATATATTTTGTTTTATTTTTGTTATTACAGAAAATATAATGAATAGTGTCAAAAGTGACAATATTGATATTTTATGAAAATAATATTTTATTAAATTATTTAAATATCATAAAAATCCAAACTACTAATAACTGGGATAATATATAGTTGAAAATGTTATCCCTTGTGAATTTATAGTCCATTTAGAACCATTTATATAGAGAAACAACTTATTATATTTTAATCTTTTATGAAATTCCATGTGTGTCCTTCCCCTCCATTATAAAAAGAAACCACTCCATTCACTTCTTCAGAGAACATTGAGCCTTCTATATCAACAAAAATCATCCATTTTCTCTTATACACTCCCTTATTCACATTTCAGAGGTGCTGGTATTCCAAAAATACCAACCCTAGAGCCCTTAATAGGTGATCTAAGGGAGTCGTCCTAATGAAATGATAATCACCTGAACCAATCACTTTTTTTTATTCTTATTTTACCTCATCTAAATATATTATATTATTCATAAAATAATAACTTATTTATTCTAAATATATTAAATTTTTATTATTATTATGAAACCACTAGTATGCAACCGCTTTCCATCAAATGATAAGTGAAAGTATCACTCATGTGTATGTACGACTTACCATCTCCATGTAGCGTTACAATTCATTATCCAAAACATTATTTTGTGGAATATTATAATGATGGGTTTAAAGTTTATATATGATATTTATGACATAATTATACTTATTTAATAATAATTTCATATCTAACATCTTACCTTCCAAACTGTTGGAAAACAACAACGTCGCTCGTGTGTTTGTGTGGACTACCGCCTCCACGCTGGTATGCTATTCATTTCTCATTTCTATTTTACTTGGATTGTAAATAGGATGGATGTTATGATTATACATTATATATATGATACAATAATTATCTTTTAAAGTTCAAATATTATTTACCTTTCTTTCATTTCTTCCGTTGAAAAAAGAAAACAATGTTCATTTGTACGTACGACCTACCATCTCCATGAACAGTGTAATTAATTTTTTATCTCTACCATTATGGATATATATATATATATAATGAATATATATGATATTTATATCATGATTAAAAATCTTGATATTATGGAACCATGATTAAAATACAAGGACCGAAACCACTGAACTAGAATTTACATGAAAAAAAAGCAGGTATCACCTGGAACAATGATTTTATTAAAGTAGTGTTTATAAACAGGTGATAAAAGGTTATAATTAAATAATATATGGTATGATATATAATATTATGTTTCAATAATATCTTTATAATAAAAATATATTTATTATATAGTAGGTTTTAATCTTATGAAGGAAGTTGGACCTATAGTAATGGGTTTTCATCTCATTTTTACTTTTATGAGATATGTGTTGTATCCACCACTTGTTTCTTTTACATTATGTATATAATTACAATGAATTTATCTTATTATTATTATTATTAAAATTATGGCATTTAAATATCCATCAAAGTATTTTTATTTTATAGATCTTATGATTCAAAATTTTCCAAAGTTATAAGGATTTAAGGTCACAATCTCATTGTTTATCGTGATTGTTTATGATTAAGTTTCCAATGATTTTATATTACAATATATTTATCAAGAAATATATGAATTTTATTATCAAATTTTTATTTATTAAAAATATATATATTTTCATTTCATTTTCCTCATCTTAAGTACTCATGAAACTGAAAATATGTCTTTAAGGGAAATCAAATTTATTTATCTCTTTGTTCATAATTTTTTTTCTTACATATCCATGTTTTCAAAAAAAAAAGTTCTAAATAAGGTCTTTCATATTGTCCTATGACTTTTTAAATTCAGTTTTACTCATGTTTAACTTTTTAAAAAAAATTGAAATAATTCTTTTTGTCATTTTTCGAACAAGGTACTTTTTAACCTTTTACTCAATAGTGTGAAAGGAATGTTTTTTAACATATAAGGAATGAATGGATTTTACAACCACTATGAAAAAAATTATTTTATTCTTCCATTACAAGTTTACATGGTTATTTATAAATAAATTTTTTACCTTTATTTGTGCGCAGTTTTTTTAAAAATAAGAGAATTCAGAATGAAATGGTTATTTTACTTAAGAACATTTTGTTATCATTTATTGATATTTCTATTCCTTAATGATAATAACCCTTGATTTCAATTTTTCATTACAAGGGGTATGACCTAAATAACCTTCCTTATTCTTTATCTGGAGGGTTTATTTTTATGATGGCATGATGTTTATGATACCCATTTCTTTTCCATGAGTAATGCTATGATGACATGTTTATGAAACACATTTTTTTCATGGGTTCTTATATGATGAATGTTTTATGATCTTGTGTAAAAAATATGTATGATTTTATTTGTGCTATGGTTGGGTCCATATATCCCTCCAATTCATTAGGTAAATATGGATAACTCATGAGGTAAATATGTTATGTGTGAACTTTATTTCATGTTAAAAATTTTATTCGTAGACCTAGCGTTGATGTCTATAAATTTATTCATAGACCTGATTTTTATGTTAAAAAATTTTATGTGTGGACCATGTTTTGATGTTCATAGGATTATATGTGGACCTATTCTCATGTCTGTAAGTTTATTCGAGGGCCTAATTTCATATCCTTAACTCAATGAGTGTACCTATCTTTATTTATACATGTTCAGAATGTTATATGCTTATGATTTCCAAAAAACTCACATATTATGGTAATTAAATGTTCTCAAGGATCATGTTGAATACTTCATCTATTATTCATGTCTAGGGAACTTTCATGATTTATGCCATGACTCGAGATTATGATCTTTGATACGTAGGGTATAGTTTTCAAATGTTAATCTCATATTCTTATATCTTTATTCTCATGTTATGCTTATATAAACATTGATATCTCCCTTGTTTACCTATAATGAGCATCAAATCTCACCCTTTATTCTATTTACTTTCCCTAAGTTATGAAAAAAGGTTTTAGGAATGATATTTTTAAGAAGGGAACTATTTATGAAAATGGGAGACTCTTATGAACCAATTGTTCATGTTTCCAAGTTTCCAAATATACTAGACTTATATGATTCTGGAATGATTTTTTTGTTATTTAATTAATTTTCATATATTAAGATGTGATATTTATGTATAAAAAGTATGGGTCGCTGTAGGGTAGTTCAGATGGGTACTCTCCATATTGCCTCCAAGGTACATTTTTTATACATAGTTAATTTTAAATAAATAAATTTATTTTTTTTAAAATTAGTATGGATTTACATCTTCATAAACAAATTCTAATGAGCATTAAAATAAAATATTTGATTAATTAAACAATAAAATTAATTTATTCGAGTGAGATTTATCTTAAATAAGAACAATTATAATTGAATGATATTTTATTAAATATATAATTCATTGCATGTATGTGGATGATCATGGGAATAGAACATACCTTCATGTGTGATTGGTTTCCTTTTAATTTAATTTTAAATGAGATGATAGCATTAATGTCATCCCTCCTCTCATTACTTAAGGGTATGCACACCCATGGTTTCATTTTTGTAATCCCCTTGACTAATCCTTTGGTTCCCATCACATGTGAGTGGATAAAAGCTTATGTAATGGATGGAGATCCTAAACTAGTGGTGGAGATTCATGTTTAGATTCAAGTAAAAACCAATCCAATAAATATAGATAGTTGGATAGATGGAATGTTTTCACACAAACCATTAAATGGACCAAGGTGTTTTCCCTCAGGAAGACAATTATTTTTTCATCTACTAGATAAACAAACAATTCATAAAATCTCATGATCTTGACACTTTATTATTTTATTTCATTATAGTTTCACTATTATTTTATTATGTATATTTTATTGTGATCACATGAAATAATGAATTAACAATATTGAGATATAGAACTAAAATAAACTAGCTTATGTGTAAACATTATCTAAGACATGGTTAATCACTTAAGAAAATCCACTTAAAACTAACAAGAATTTAATAAAGATAATAATTTTAATTTTATGCATAAACATAAAGTTACTCAATTATATATATTAATTTTCAATATCCTTCCACTACTTAAGTTAAAATTGAACCGTAGTTCAAAGAGTTTGACCAGTCAAATCCAAAGCGCTTTCAATTATTGGAGAATTCTAACATGATGTTTTGGGTTGACATAAATTAGTTCACCTAAAGGGTTGACTACCAATATAGGAATTGGTGTAACTAAGAGGTAATGGTTGAGGAGATCCAATTAAATGATTTCAGTATTGGGGAGTCCACTGAACAAACCAAGGAACATTGCGTTAATGTACTTGGAATTCCTACCTAAAAATCATCAAATTTCTAGACAAAAAAAAGATGGGGTGAGAAGGGGAATACAAATCATTTTCACTATAATTTCCATGAAATAGGATTCTCTTAATCCAATGGTGAGAGGTATTGGATTTAGATAAAACAGTAAGAGATTAATAAATATAATTTTATTTATTTATCTACCTTTTATCAATTTAAATACTAAGAATTATTTATTTTTAATTGTATAAATAGAAATAAATACGACTTCAAACATTTAAATATGATACATACTTAAAAATTATAACCTTCTCATAGGAACAAATTTCAAAGAGTGGCAATGTCACATATACATTATCCTACCCCATGAAAAAAAATTTATGTGATAGAAAACCCTATTCCTAAAGCAGCTGGTGAAAATTCTAGTAAGGTAGTGTTGTCTCTCTATGAGAAACATTTAAACGATTTCACATATGTTCAATATTTCATGATATCATCCATAAACAATGATATTTTGAATAAATATGAGGAAATTAAAGCGTATAATAGGACATTTTACCTTTGGTATATCTATAAACAAAATGAGATACGATAAAGATACAAGATCTATAATGATCTATTTATAATTTTTCTTGGAGAGTAAGCGCCATACGGGCCTCATATAGTCAATATTATTGGCTACATAGAATGGTTATCCATCATAAGGATCAAATTACCAGTTGATTTATGCACATATCTCATAATTTTATCACTACCCATGACCTTCTCTTTTGTATTGTTAATTATAACATGATAATTAATGAGAAGTGTCTTTCAGAACTTATTAATTTGATTCTCCAAGTTGACAAGGACAAGGGGTGTGAAAAACTCATGGTACTTACGATGAATAAGAAAAAGTAATAACAAGAAAAAGAGTCCTAAGACTCATAACATGTCTAAATCTCTTTAGCATCATACTTCTAATAAGAGGAAGATCCATTGGAAAGGTAAAAAAGGAAGAAGTGTGTTTTTCATATAGAATGAAAGGCCAATGGAAGAGGAACTGCACCAATAAGCAAGGGTAATATGAAGGTGCATTCGTTATTGAGTGTAATCGTTCAATATTTACACATTGGTTATTAAATATAGCTTATGGAGCTCACATATGTATCCAAATACCTGAACATTAGATTCTAAAATATTTATAGAGAAGTGGTGGATTTGTGATATGCCAATGGTGTGAGGATGGTTGGTCTAGAAATTGGAGACTACCACATTTCATTTCCAACATGAATGATATAGGTTTTAGTAGAAAAAAATTATTTACCAACTGTTACCAATAAAATAAATTATATATCATTCCTAGATAATTCTGGTTTTGTTTTCAAATTTTTAAATAAAAGTTGTTTATTTTATAATTAAAATATATGTTATGGAATGAAACATAACGGCATTTATGTATTACACTATGAAAACCATGTATTGGAAATTCATAATGAATCAGGTTCTCATGACTCCTATAACACCCAAATTCAGAATCAACATCTTGGTCATGTAAATGAGAAGCATTTGACCAAGATCTATCAAGATGTTTTTATACTATTTTGAGAAGAAACAAATTAAAATATTTCATGCTTGTTTACAAGGAAAAATGATGAAACCATGATTCTTTAGAAATCATGAAAGGGCCATAGAGATTCTATGATTGAAAGATACTAATGTGTGTGAACCATTTCCATTAGAAGATAGAGGTGGGAATTCTTACTTCATAACATTTACTGATGAATTGAGTAGATATGGATATGTTTACTTGATGAGTTATAAGTTTGAGTCCTTTGAAAAATTCAAATAAAAAAAGAATGAAGTAGAGAATCAAATAGGATATAAGACAAAGAATCTTTGATTAGATCAAGGTGGTGAATTTATTAACCAATAGTTTATCAAATTTTTTTATGGGAGTTTTAAATTCATTATAAACTCACTCCACATTACACACTATAGTGGAATAGTGTTAGATAAAGGAGGATCCATACCTTTATATACATGGTATGGTTTATGATGATTTATGTAGATCTTCCTATATCCTTTTGGGGATATAAATTACAAACTATGTCATACACTATAACTACCCAACAATTTATTTCACACTTAAACATAATTTATTACATAAAATATTCACTTGATAAAACATAAAAGTTAGATAGGTCTACTGTCTTTGGGGATTTGGCACATTACATAACAACTTAAAATAGGAAATACACATATTTATTGAAAACTACTTTTACATGACCACACACATTCCGTCGTACTTAGTATTGCATGGGATAACCTGAGAACATGCATAAGAAAATGGTGAGATATAAAGCCCAGTAAGGGAGTAAACAAGGCATAACCTGAAGAATATAGTACATGTTAGAAAATTGGCATATCAAAGGATCATAAGAGAAACATGAACATAAAGGCATGATGTAACATGATTATCATAACATGGAAATGTGGCAGCAACATTTAACATGATATTAGCATTAGCCAAGGCTCATTACACACAAAGCATGATTAAACCCTCATTTCACATGAATTAACATGATTAAATCCTCATTGAAATTAATGTAAGGGTTGGTGTCCTGGGAACCAACTGTTTTGTAGTTTGATTACATGAATGTTCACATATTATATATTGTTCATTGTTCTACATGACTATAATATAATAATGTCCTGGAATATTTGTTGCATTGATAAGGTCATGGAAGATCCCCACAATGATGAGAACCTTAAAATTAAATAACAATTTTCATAAATAAAGTTATACGGTTGGATGAAATACTATGATAGGACACATAGTATACAGACCATCATGTGCGAGTACTTGTAAGAAGACGAGACTCTCTCTCATGGAGTTTTTACTTGGTAATCTCCAAGATGGGAGATTATGAGAACAGACCCGCCAGTAACAATTCCGCATGTATTGATGTCATCAGACATTACTATCTATGAGCATGTGTAGTGGTCCTTATACTGAAAGATTATCATTAACTCATGTCATGACTCGCACACTTAGATTTACTGACGAAAACCGTCATGCTGACAGTTGGCAGGAAGTAGGGTACGTTGGGTGTGTCATGAGTGACAAGTTGGTAATGGATAAGTCGAGGAAAGATTTGTCCCTTCCATTTATGGAAGTTGATATCTTGGCCCTTTGATTGAAATAGAAATATTGCATTAAATTCCATGTCCATGGTGTAAATGAAGAGTTTTTTTTCCGGAAGTCAAAGAACGACGGATCAGGAATATAGGTTTATGACACTACCATGAAACCTGCTTGATGAGATATCAAGACAAAGGGATTAAATTACACAGTAAGCATTCGTATGAGGTGATACGTCAATGCGGCGTCATCTTCTTTCTCTTGGGTACCTTGAACCGTTGCTAGACATCAATCTTGGACTTTTGGAAAGCTCGCCTAATGCCAACGAGAAAGAGGCCTAGAGGGTCACACACTAAGTGTATTCAAGTATCTCAAGTAGAATAAAGATTATTCCCGTACGTAGTTTAATAATTATTCAAGGAAGCCTAAATCGTTTTAATGATTGAGGAAGATGGAAATGAAAAACAAGATATACACGCCATGTATTAAAGATTACACGCCGTGTAGTTTTTCATGGAAAACAAGTACACGATGTGTATTAATAATTACACGCCGTGTAGTTTTCTTTATGGAAAGGAAATGAATAAATGAAAACAAGATATACATGCCATGTACATTTAATGTACATGTCGTGTAGTTTTCAATGAAAAACAACTACACTCTGTGTATTTATTTTTACATGCTATGTAGTTTTTCCAGCCGGGATTTTGAGGATATAATATTGTTTTAAATGATATTTATTACAATCAGTGTGAGTGCATGTCAAGGAATTAATTATTCAACATGGGGGTTTTAAATAAGAGTCAATGAAATAAATAAAATACGTAATGCGTTTATTTATTGTCCTAACTCTACAACCTCAAACCAGATTATAAATATCCTCACAACCCCAACTCTTTTCCAAAACACAAGAGAATCGTTGTGCACAACAACTCTAGAGAATTCTTTCAAGGCCGAAAGAACCCCTTCCTCCAAGAACTCTCTCAAGATCGAGAGAGATACTCTTCCATTAAATCAAGACGATCTGAGGTGGACAATGCGAGCAAATGTTTCTCCATGACAGCACCTATAGACACCTTTGGCGATGTCTCGAGATACGAGGTACACATGTGGATCACCGCTAGAGGAAGTCTACACTCGTCTTCTGCGACACAATGACAAATCACATCAGAACGTGATCAAGAACATCAATAAAGAAAGGACACCCAAAAGGTATTTATTTTAAATTGATTAAATTAATTATAATCAACTTGTAACGATCCTACTTTGTGGTTCTGAGACTTTTCTTTTCTTTATCCATTTCTATGATTCGATCCGTGTAGATTGGCGTTTATCATCGTATTGATCCCAGATTGATCATTTTTAATGAAAAAAAACCATATGGGAACATCCACCCACGCCCTTTCGCTGCACTTGGAACCTTCAAATGGTATCAAAGTGAGGTTACCATGTTGATTATAGTTATTTAATTTTAGTTGATAATTTATGCATTTATATTTGATTCAATTCGAAATAAATCATTCTATAAATTTGAATAAACGAGATCTGTTCATCCTCATTTGTTTCTCGATTCACATAACAGAAATGCCCTTTTAATTTTAATTTTGATTAAAATAAAAATGAGGATCTCATCCGGAGGAGCATCTCTTTCTGTCTGTACAAAACGGGAATACACGGCATGTGATTAAAAACTACATGCTGTGTACTTAGGTTCAACAAACCGGCACTGGTCCACCAAACCATGCTGTGTGAATTGAGTATGCCTAAGTATTGATTACGCTGTGTTAACCAGAAATGAATGGCGCATGGAAGACAGAAATACACGGTGTGTATGTTGGAGCAACACGGTGTGTAGTCTGATCCGGTTCAGGTGAAACTGTGTACAAGGAGAAGTTGTGTTCCGTGTACACGGGATTTCCAAGCCGATTACCACTTAACAAGGAATTACACGCCGTGTATGATTTACCTACATGCCGTGTACTCCAAAATTTCCAAAGTATAGAGAACACACCAAAGCCCCCAGTGTTTACTTTGGATAAAAGGTGAAAGGAAATACACGCCGTGTAAATATAAACTAAAAGCCATTTACTTTCCGGAAATTTCACCGGGTTTTCTCCAAAAGTACGAAGACCTGTACAATCGATATGGATGAGAAGAATCTCAAGGAAATTCAGAAAGGAATTTAAGATAACTAATTGATTAATTATAAGATCATAATTAATTGAATTCAAGCACGAATTATCTTGAATAATAGAACGATTAAAAGAATTTGAATTCTAAATATGCATAATTGTCATTTCATGCTATGGATGATCATGATATAGACCAAAGACCCTTTCTATGTGTGTATGGTTTCATTTAAATTTGTTTAATTTAAATTCGTTGTCCTGCGAGCCTTCTTCCAATAAAATGTAGGGTCTGTGTGCCCATGGTTTCTTTAATGTAAACCCATGTAATGGAGGATCTCCCAAACCAGAGGAGACAATTCAAAATCCGAAGCTGAGTTGAAACCAACCCAAGAAGATACAAAGGTGGAAATGTGGGAGTTTCAAAACACGAACCATTAGGTTCAAGGTGTTTTCCCTAGGTCAGGGTTAGCTTATCAAAACCGCTAGATAAGCTAACCAGTAGAAGGTCATGATCATGCCCTCATATTTTATTTCTGTCTAATTGAACGATTTATTTATTATGTATGTGTTTTCACAATCACATAATTAATAAAATTAACAAGCATGCAAAGATGGAATAAAATAAAAACAGGACTATGCGTAAAAATTATCAGAACATGGTTAATCACTTAAGCTAGCATCACTTAATATTAACAAGCAAGTGATAATGTAAAACTATTCATAAAAGATTAGAATCCCTCAATACCATATTAAGTTAGACCAAGCCTTCCGTTACTTGATTAAGGGTGAGACTCAATAAAACTATGTGTTTGACCAACCCTTGTTGGGACACTTACTTTTATAAAGTAAGACCTTATGAAAGGTTTCGGGTTTACTTAATCATATTACATCAATAAGATTATCCTTTTCTAGACATGATGTAATATTGGAGGCAAGAGTTGAGGAAATCCATGTCAGGATTTCAAGATTGGGGAGTCCACTCAACAGATCAAGGAACTATAAGCTCACAATTTGTAAGGACCTTCCTACTTAAATACCTTCAAATAGCTTGACCAACCCTTTTTGGGGTCATGCGAAGGGGAATATGGATCCTTTCCACTAGAATTTCAATGAAACTGGACATTCCGAGTTCAATGGTGAGGGCCATTGGGACATGATAAAATAGTGGGAGACTTTAAATTTCAGTAATGGTTTAGGTGCCTTCGGGTTATCCTACGCCATGAACGAATGTTTTACGTGCTGGAGTCCTCACTTCCTGATCTGCCTGCCCAAGGGGCTAGTGATGAAGATTTCCTGGTCTCTGATCAACATTTGAGCAATGCACTCGATGTTCAATGTTTGATGTTGTCATCAATATCTAGTGGTCTCATAAAGTCTCATGAAGACATGGATGCCTACATCATGCTCGAGCACCTCTATGGTCTATACCAGGAGAGAGCAAGACAGGAAAGGTTTGAGATCTCCAAGGCTCTATTCCAGAGAAAGCTTGGGAAAGGTTCCCCAAGTGGGCCTCATGTAGTCAAGCTCATTGGCTACATTGAGCGCTTAGTGGTTCTAGGGTTCAAACTCCCCAAATAACTGGGTACCGATCTCATTCTTACATCACTCCCCCAGAGCTTCTCAAACTTTTTTGTGAGCTTCAACATGAACAACATTGAGAAGTATTTGTCGGATCTTCTTATCCTTATTCTCCAAGTGGACAATGACATGATGTGTGAAAAGCCTTCTGTCCTCATGATGAATAAAAGGAAAGGGAAGGCAAAGATCTATAAGCCCAAAGCTTCTTTATGGCCTTCCAAGAAAAATAAGATCAAAGGGGAGGCAAGGGAACATGACGTTGTTTGTTTCGCATGTAGCAAGAAGGGCCTCTGGAAGAAAAAATGCACCCAGCCAAGGAAGCAAGGGGAAGCTTCAGGTGTGTTTTTTATTGAATAAAATCTATCTATTTATACTAATTGGGTATTAGATACTGCATGTGGTGCTCACATCTGTATCCAAATATAGGAACCAAGTAGATTCAGAAATATTGACCGAGGTGAGGTGGATCTACGAATAGCCAACGGTTGCAGACTCGCTGTTGTAGCTGTCAGAGACTACCATCTCACATTGCCTACTGGGATGGTCTTGGTTTAGAAAGGTTGTTTTTATGTTCCTTTTGTTACTAAAAACATTATTTTAGTATTCAGTTTAGATACTGATGGATTCATGTTCAAGTTTGGAAATGAATGTTGCTACTTTTCTAAAGATATCATTTGTTTTGGTAGGGAACATTTATATAACAGACTTTATGTGTTAGACTACACAAACCATGTAATGGTAGTTGATGACAATGTTAATTCACATGAATCATACCAAACCCAACTTTGGCATCACCATATAGGTCATGTCAATGAGAAATGTTTGATAAAATTACATCAAGATGGGTATTTAGATTCTTTCAAACTAAAAACACATGGTGTATGTCATGCGTTTCTATAAGGCAAAATGACCAAAGCCCCATTTAGTGGGCAAGGTGAAAGAGCTAAAGAGCTTCTAGATTTAGTTCACACAAATGTGTGTGGACCATTTTCAGTTGAAGTAAGGGGTGGGTTCTCATACATCATAACTTTTACTGATGATTTTAGTAGATATGGATATATCTACTTAATGAGGTATAAGTCATATTCTTTTAATCGGTTCAAAGAATACAAGAATGAAGTTGAGAACCAGCTTGGTAAGAATATTAAGAAAATTCACTCAGACAGAGGAGGAGAATATCTTAATCAGGACTTCATTGTTTTCTTACAGGATTTTGGGATTCTATCTCAACTCACTCCTCCTTAGACACCTCAGTGGAATGGTGTAAGTGAGAGGAGGAACCGCACCCTGTTGGACATGGTGAGATCAATGATGAGTCATGCAAGTCTTCCATTATCCTTTTGGGAATATTCATTACAAACATCCGCACACATACTAAACCAAGTACCAACTAAATAGATAAATGGTATTCCATACGAGTTATGGAGTGGACACAAATCCATTTTATCGAATTTACATTTGTGGGTTAGGGAAGAATTTGTTAGGGCCTCTTCAGGTAACAAACTTGCACCCTGAGGCACAAAGTGTATCTTTATAAGATATCCCAAGGAAACAAGGGGATATTACCTATACAACCCCTCAAATAAAAAGGTTACAGTGGAAAGACATTCCATATTCCTTGAGAGGGAGCACATCTCCAAAAGAGATAGTGGGACCGAGATAGACTTCGATGAAGTCGAGGCTCAAGATACACAAGAGTTGGTACAAGGATAGATTCCACAAAGCCTCATGGAAGAACAATCTATTCCAGAGACACATGAACTACGTAGGAACACGAGAGAGGTGGGAGAAACAGAATGATATGGTTTTCTTATCACCGAGGATGGTGAATCATTATTGGTTGACAATGATGATCCTCTTACCTAGAAGGAAGCAGTTGAAGGAACAGACGTTGCCAAGTGGCAAGAAGCCATGAATTCTAAAATGGATTCCATGTACCAAAGCGAAATCTGGACTTTGGTAGATCCTCCAGTTGATGTAATGCCTATTGGTAATAAATGAGTATTCAAGAAGAAATTGGACATGGTGGGGCAATCCAGCACCTATAAGGTATGACTGGTTGCAAAAGGTTTTAGACAGCGTCAAGGAATTGACTATGATGAAACCTTTTCACCAGTTGCGATGCTAAAATCCATCAGAATCTGATTGGCCATTACCGCTTTCCATGAAATTGAAATTTGGAAAATTGATGTCAAAACAACATTCCTTAATGGGAACCTCAAGGAAGATGTCTACATGACACAACCTGAAGGGTTTGTGACTCCAAAGGATGCCAACAAGGTATGAAAGTTACAGAAATACATTTATGGATTAAATCTAGCATCAATGTCATGGACCATTAATTTTGATGAAGTTGTAATGGAATTTGTCATTGTTAAGAATGAATGTGAGCCTTGTGTCTATAAGAGGTTTAGTGGAAGTGCAGTCATTTTTCTAATAGTATATGTTGATGACATATTACTAATTAGAAACGAAGTACCTGTCTTACAGTCAGTTAAGGAATGGGTGCATAAATATTCCTCCATGAAAGACTTGGGTGAGGCAGCATATATTCATGGGATCAATATCCATCGTGATAGATCCAAGAGAATGATGGGCCTTAGTCAAAGTACATACATTGACAAGATACTGAAGAGATTCATAATTGAACATTCCAAGAGGGGATTATTGCCAGTGTCACATGGCATTCATATTTCCAAGAAAATGTGTCCTCAGATACATGAGGAAAGAAAGAGAATGGTAAGGATCCCTTACGCATCCGTGATTGGGTCAGTCATGTATGCTATGCTATGCACGAGGCTAGATGTTGCTTACGCATTAAGTTCGGTAGGCAGATGTCAAGCTAATCCAGGAGACCACCATTGAATGGTAGTCAATAATCTCTTTAATTATCTGAGGCGTACTAAGTATATGTTCCTGTTTTATGGAGGAGATGAGGATCTAGTCATCAGAGGACATGTAGATTCTAGTTTCCAGATTGATCAAGATGACATGAAGTCACATACTAGATACATCTTCGGTTTGAATGGTTGTACAGTGAGTTGGAAGAGCTCAAAGAAAAGTGCGGTGGCAGATTCTACAGCGGAGTCCGAGTATATAATAGCTTTTGAGGCAGCTAAAGAAGCAATATGGATGTGAAGCTTCATCCAAGAGTCGAATGTTGTACCGAGCAGTAAAGATCCTATCACACTCTATTGTGATAATACTGCAGCGGTGGCACTTGAAAAAGAGACAAGGTCACATCAGCGGACAAAGCACATACTTCAAAAGTATCATCTCTTGAGGGATTTTTCTCAGATAGGTGAAGTAGTAGTGAGCAGTATTCCCACAGAAGACAACGTGGCAGACCCCTTGACTAAATCCTTGACTCAGTAGAAACATGATCATCATGTGAGGTCTAGCGGACTAAAAGTCATAGGTAGTTGGCTCTAGTCCAAGTGGGAGTTTGTAAGGGTTGGTGTCCTGAGAACCAAATGTTTTGTACTTTGATTACATGAATGTTCACTTATTATATATTGTTCATTGTTCTGCATGAATATAATATAATAATGTCCTGGAATATTTGTTTCATTGATAAGGTCATGGAAGATCCCTGATATGATGAGAACCTTGAAATTCTATAACAATATTTTTAAATAAAAGTTATATAGTTGGATGACATACTATGATAGGACACATAGTATACAGACCATCATGTGGGAGTACTCGAAAGAAGACGAGACTCTCTCTCATGGAGTTCGCACTTGGTAATTTCCAAGATGGGAGATTATGAGAACAGACCCACCAGTAGCAATTCTTCATGTCTTGGTGTCATCGGACATTTCTATCTACAAGCATGTGTAATGGTCCTTAGACTGAGAGATTATCATTAACTCATGTCATGACTCGAGCACTTAGATTTACTGATGAAAACCATCACGCAGACATTTGGCGGGAAGTAGGGTATGTTGGGTGCGTCATGAGTGACATGTTGTTAATGGATAAGTTGAAGAAGGATTTGTCACTTCCATTTATGGAAGTTGATATCTCGACCATTTGATTGAAATAGAACTGTCGAATTAAATTCCATGGCCATGGTGTAAACGACGAGTTTATTTCAGGAAGTCAAAGAATGACGGATCAAGCATATAGGTTCATTACACTACCATGAAACCTGCTTTATGAGATATCGAGACAAAGGGATTAAATTACATAGTAAGTGTTCGTATGAGGTGATACGTCAATGCGGTGTCAACTTCTTTCTCTTGGGTGCCTTGACCCATTGCTAGACAATAATCTTGGACTTTAGGCAAGCTTGCCTAAGGCCAACGAGAAAGAGGCCTAAAGGGTCACACACTAAGTGTATTCAAGTATCTCAAGTAGAATAAAGATTATTCCCATACGTGGTTTAATAATTATTCAAGGAACCAAAAATCATTTTAATGATGGAGGAAGAAGTAAATGAAAAACCAGATATACACGCCATGTATTAAAGATTACATGCCATGTAGTTTTTCATGGAAAAGAAGTACACGCCGTGTATTAATAATTACACGTCGTGTAGTTTTATTTATGGAAAGGAAATGAATAAATGAAAAAAAAAATATATACATGCCGTGTGAATTTAATGGACACGGTGTGTAGTTTTCAATGAAAAACAAGTACACACCGTGTATTTATTAATACACGCCGTGTAGTTTTTCCAGTCGGTATTTTGAGGATATAATATTGTTTTAAATGATATTTATTATAATCGGTGTGAGCTCATGTCAAGGAATTAATTATTTGACATGGGGGTTTTAAATAAGAGTCAATGAAATAAATAAA
This sequence comes from Viscum album, assembly GCA_963277665.1. Classification (NCBI taxonomy): domain Eukaryota; kingdom Viridiplantae; phylum Streptophyta; class Magnoliopsida; order Santalales; family Viscaceae; genus Viscum; species Viscum album. The sequence goes on from OY728125.1 coordinate 1,158,501,519, forward strand.
ATTCATAATGCGTTTATTTATTGTCATAACTCTACAACCTCAAACCTTATTATAAATATCCTCACAACCCCAACTCTTTTCCAACACACAAGAGAATCGTTGTGCACAACAACTCTGGATAACTCTTTCAAGGCCGAAAGAACCTCTTCCTCCAAGAATGCTCTCAAGACTGAGAGAGATCCTCTTCCATCAGATCAAGACGATCTAAGGTAGACAACGCAAGCAAAGGTTTCTCCACGCTAGCACCCGGAGACTCCTTTGGCGACATCCCGAGATATGAGGTCCACATGTGGATCACCGCTACAGGAAGTTTACACTTGGCTTCTGTGACGCAACAACAAATCACATCATAACATGATCAATAACATCAATAAATAAATAACACACAAAAGTTATTTCTTTTAAATTGATTAAATTAATTATAATCAACTTGTAACGATCCTACTTTGAGGTTCTAAGATTTTTCTTTTCTTTGTCCATTTTTGTGATTCGATTCGTGGAGACTTCCGTTCATCATCATATTGATCCCGGATTGATCATTGTTAATGACAAAAAGCCAAGTGGGAACATCCACCAATGTGCTTCCACTACACCCGAAACCTTCACTTAACATATCATGGAACTAATCTTTACCCAATGCATTGGACCACTATCAGGGTGCACCCTTCTTAATAATTTCATTTCATGCATAAGTGTGCCACATGGATCACATAACATGGATTCATTAAACATAATAATTTATTCCATGATAAATGAACGTGGAATTAATACATGAAACTTAATATTCAATAAGTAAATGTGCATAAAGGTGAATACCCTTGATAGAGAAATGAGCATGGTATCCAGTACACAATGACTTTAGCATGAAAATTTGCGGTGTAATTTCGGCAGCATAATAGTGTGACGTAAGAATTCATAAAAATGGTTGATAAGAGATAAAGGAGAGTCTCATTATATTTAAATGAAATGGATAGTAAGGGGTCATATAAATACATGTACCAAAATATGTAATGGAATTTATATTCACAATACAAAATAATTTCTTGAATGTAAATGAGAAGAGAGAAATTCCTTTTGGAATTTTGGCATGATAAAAGGCGTACATGGGAGGCATTAATGAGAGAGAAAGATTCACTACTGAAAAACTAGCCTATACCAATAGTTTGGAACCGTTATTATAGGCCTCCAAACGTTGGTATAGTCTATCCCAACGGCTTGGAGAACAGTTTCCAAGTAAGCCGTTGGGATAGGTCTATACCAACGGTTTTGTGAAAATAGTTGGTATAGACCTATACCAATTATTTTCAAAACCGTTGGTAGAAGTAATATGAAAATATATACCAATGGTTCTATAAAACCGTTGGTATATGTATTTCAAAAAAAACATTCGCCGGGATTTGATCCCAGGACCCCTAGATTATCATTGAATGACCTAACCACTAACCAATCATAACTTTTGAGAACATAATTTCATAAATATATATATGTATTCTCATAATTATTTTAAATTTTGATTTATATAATGTTATCTGTAAGAATATCTGATAAAAAATAAAACAACCTATACCAACGGTTGTCAAAACAATTGGTATAGGTCTATACCAATAGTTTTGACAACCGTTGGTACAATCCTTTGATTCTGGGAGTGACGCTGGTATATTGGGGACCTATCCCAATGGTTTGGCCAAACTGTTGGGATAAGTGCCTACCCATTCCCAACGGTTTGTCCAAACTGTTGGGAAATGTGGCCAAAGTAGACTTTTCCCAACAGTTTGGCCAAACCGTTGGGAAAGCCATACCCTTTCCCAATGGTTTTGGAAAACTGTTGGGAAATGTGGCCACAAAGTGGACATTTCCCAACAGTTTGGCCAAACCATTGGGAAAGGGGACCTATACCAACGGTTTTTACAAACCGTTGGTATAGAAGCATTGGGAAAGGTCGTATTTTTAGTAGTGAGTTATCTAATCATACAAAAATAAGAAGGGTAGTATGATGAATGTTAGAAATCATACCCAAACATTTGTAATTGAAAAAAATGGTATAATAACATAATGGAATTTGGAAAAAATGAGAAAGGAATAGATCCCTTTCTTTGAAGTGTGATCCCAAAGGCTTGGGATAGGCTTGAGAGAGGATTATAAGGAGATTGGGGGGGCCTTGGGAGGATTAAAGAGAGAGGAGGTAAGATTTTGGTTGAGATCCAAATGTTTTTAGTGAAGTGTAGTGGGAGATTGGGAGGGTTTATATAGGGAAATGAAGGAAATTATTTATTATTTAGGTTTTGGACACTACACATTAAGCTAATCAAAACCAGAAACCACACCATGGTTTTTGCCCATGGTTTTTGCCAAAGGGGAGTGTAAAACATTATTTTATAAGGCCTATGACCAATCTTATTAAAATATTAGTCTTTCTTATGTGTAGGCGAGTCACACTCTCAAGGAAATCATTTTAAAATGTTTAAATGTTTATAAGTCTTGGATGGTACACAAAGGTTTTGTAAAATAAATAAAACAAACCTAAAATTACATTATTTCAAAGGTAAAACCTATATTGTCCAAATAAACCTTTTATAGTATTTTATTACATCACTATTGGGTCATTATGATGTCATAACACACATTATATATTTAAAAGGTATTTAATTTTTACCCAAAAATTTGACTGTATCAGAGAATTATGAAAAATTCACCATTAGATAATTTCAATGTCCTGATTCCAATAATAATATTCATTTTATCTAAATAATTTTCTAAATATGTGAATTTTTACTTTTAAAATAAATACTGACATTTATCAAAAATTAATGGGTTTTGACAAAAAAACCTTTCAAACCTTAATAAAAATTAAAATTGTATTCATAAAAATTAAACGACAACTTATATTTAATAAAAATTAATTTAGTAATAATATTTTATAAAAATATTATTTAATTCAAAAATCCATTAATTCATCAAAATATATTTCTTAATTGAATATTAACCGAAAATACTATTTGTTCTTAAAAAACCATTTACAATGTAACAATAATAAAATGAATGTATATTCCTTATTCTATACAAAAATAATGCACATAATCATAGTTCTAGGGTCTTGGAGGCAAGGAAGTCCCTTTCCATCTTAATTTGGAGTGTGCGAGGAAAATATTTATCTAAATTTTTTTTCTGGAAATCCTTACATTCCAACACCTTAATCTCCTCATCAAGCTTCCTATTTTTGATCAATGTCCACCATTGATCAGATTCACCCTCCATATGATAATCAGCCATAATTACCTTCTCTTGTTCATAATATTAAAGGATGGAGAAGATCTTCTCAATGGAGTTGATCCATTTTTCAGAGATTGAGGGATCAAATGATCAATTAAATGTAGGAGGCATTTTTCTCATGAATTTCTCAATTGCGGATTGTTCTTTCATGGGGGGGGGGGGGGGGTTAAACATTCCTCTTGACCCTTGTTTCTATTAAAAACATGAGTTAACTTAGATAGTATCGTTACATAGTTTTTGATTCCCACTCCCATCGGATTGACCATCTCATTAGAACAATCATCACATTGATCTTTACATCGATTGATAGCCTGATTCCTCTTATTACCGACCATTGGATGGAATTAAAGGATATTTTGGGGTAACACATAAAGGGGAATCTAGTGACAAAAAGGGATAACTTATAAATTAAATTTATTTCCTTAACTTATCTATGCTATCTGTTGGGACTGCTTTGTGTATGAATATTGTATTTGTTGTCAACAGTTGTCAATAATAGTCAAAATGAATAAGAAGATGAAGAAGGACTAAAAATTTAGTAGAGATTGGATGAAGTGAGGTTGCCTGGAGAATTTTTATGGAATCATAGCATTGGATGTCATACTTGAGAAATTATCTAAGAATATCAATTCAGACGATGGGTGTATTGATCCTTAGTTCAAAGAACTTGTGTCAAAGGTGACACATTGTTTACAACAATAAAGAATGGTGAGGTATCATCCATCTAAGGATGATTGCAGAAGAAAGAAAATTTTAAGAATACCATGAAACTCTTCATGATTTCATGAGAACCATGCAAGAACTTACTTGAAGAATAGAATCATATGATTTTCATTATTTTTAGAATGATGGTTGAAGAAGATGAGAGAATGTGGAAGGTCTTGGAATTCTAAGGTATCCATGCATTTCACATTGTATCTAAACCAGACGATGATTTGATGATATGTATTTCAGAAATATCATAAGTTAAGAGAAATTGTGATGAAATAATTATGAAGGAAAGGGGGAGAAATGATGATTCTAATCATATACAGTTTTGATTGGAAGGAATGATGCTACTAGAAGATAGGGAAGTTTCAGTAAATCCCATTGAAACTCTGATGATGCTAAATCTGATCTCTCAAAGGATACATATCATGAGAGTGGAGTTTGTGATGAAAGTTGAAGAATGGTTATGGGAAGAAGTAAAGAGAGAAATGATAGAGGAACGAACAAACTGGAGGCTCACATAATCATAGTTTAAGGTGGTGCCGTTTTCCAGTGTTTTCCAAATTTTAGGGCCTGAAAATTGGGAGATGAAGATGTGTTTTTTGCAATGGATGTTGCGCAGAAGATTGAATATGGTTTAGACTTTTGTGCGCAAAGCATGATTCAAGGTCAGAACATCGAAAAATGACAAAGGCATGCAATGCAAGAAAAAATGGGCCGAGTGCGTGAAAAAATGAAGGTCATGTGAAATGTTTGCAGGATGTGCGAAATAGTAGCAAGATGCACAAAATATTTATGGGATGCGCAAAAAATAAAGGTTACGCAAAATATTAGCATGGTGTGTGAAAAATAAAGTGGTGTGAGAAATATTGGTGTGGCGCGTGAAATAGTGGGATGTAGTTTTTCGCACAAGAGGTGATTCGAGATCAGAAGCTCGAAAATTGCCAAAGGCATGATGCACACAAAAAATTGGGCAAAGTGCGCGAAAAATGAGCCTGCAAAAAAGGCAGTTTTGTGCACAATATGGAATGTGGTTTAGAATATTTTGCGCAGGTAGAGTTCCATGTATGGCATAGGAAAATATGGCAAAGGCATGGACTACGTGAAAAATTGGTTTGACTGCGCGAAAAAGAGGTTGCGTGAAAGGTTGGTTTTGCGCACAATATGGAACATGGTGTGGAATTTTTTGCGCAATTGGTACATTGTGATTAGAAAGTAAAAAAAAATGAAAAATTCATGAGGTGCACGAAAAATCCAGGAAGGTGCGCGTAATATAAAGAAGTGAGAGATAGTTTTACGCGCATGAAGGAGTTTTATGAACATAGTCAAAAATGCCTATAAATATGAGGTGAACCCCTATCATTTGTTAAGGCTCGACACTTAGAAAAATCCTGAGCTCTGATGCGTGAAAAACTTGAAGTATAGAGTGTTTCGCTAAAAGAAAAAGTGATGTGCGAAAAAGAGAAGTTCTGCACGAAGAAACATAGTTTCGCAAAAAGCCTTTTTCATGCCAAAAGGTGTTTTTATGCACAAGGTTTGAGTTTCATGTGCAAGCCACCTAGAAGGCTGCGGGAAATATTTGTGGGTCCCACGAGCCTTTGATAGGTGCATAAAACTCTCGAAGTAGCTTTGCGAAGAAGAAACAACTGTGAACCATTCAGTTTCACAAAGAGAAGTTGAACCGCACTCACACAAGTGGGGTTTATCACCCTCATTGTACTTTGCGAAGTAAAGAAGAACTAGACGTGCAATCGAACTCACATATACACAAAGGAAGAAGGTAGCATACCAACACACCAACATGTTGGCATTTAGAACTGAACAAATAGATTAAGACACTATAGTACCATTCCATATTTTACTGTGTTAAAGAAAAAGGAGAGAAGAACAAGAATAATAGAGTATGCCCAATTGAATGCTGAAAATTGTTCAGGGCAGTTAGATCCACATGATACAAAGTGAATTGATATTCATAGCCTGAATAATCACATTAGTATATGTGATTCTAGCCAAGAAGAGAGAAGAAGTTTTAGTTCAGTTGGTTGTTGCACTATGAAGAAGAAAGATGAAGTCTAGTGCAGTTAGCGTTGCACTAGAGAAGAAGAGAAAGAAAGAAAAAAGAATTGTTTGCCAACAAATTTGCAAGTAATTAAGTGAATAGCACTAAAGAAGACCAAGAGTAGCACCTACCTTTTGAAGAAGGAAGAAAAATGTCTTCGTAGGTAGTATAAAGAACAAGCTGGAGGCTGCAAGTTGGGCCAGGTCATCACCATTCCAGGGAAGAGGATTGTTTCCCACCCCCCGTCTAAAGTGTAGGGACTCGCACTGTCTAGAGGATTTCTTTCCTAGACACTCCACTATAATAGCATGTCACATAATATTGTAGAATCCATGCACTGGTCATATCCATGAATGGTAAGGACGTAGATACTCTTATTGAGTGGTGAACCTTATAAAAATATCGTGTGCATATTTTTTACTATGTTCTATTTTTGCTTGTGAAAGGGAAATTAGAATAAGAGAATCAAGATCCTAATAGGACAAGAGGTACAGGGATAAAAGTTGGAATTTGTTTAAAAATTCCCCAACACTGATTCACCCCCCCTCTCAATGTTAGGTATATCCCAAACTGGTCCTCTCACTATCCATGATATACTTCCCAATATATATTCGTAGGGTATATTTTTAATTAACTTAATAATGGTTCATACTAAGCTTATGAATTTACCAAAGCATATCCCCTAATAGTGTCATAACCAAGAGACCAACAAGGCTTGTTTTCGTGCACCAATTCCTGTGTGAGTCTAGCTCAAAGCATTGTTTTTGGGTTTTACCTATAGATACATCTTTTCCAGAGCTACCTCTACCTACTCGTATCCTATTAAGGATGCATTTTCTTGATAAACCACTTAATCAATACTCACCAAAATTTCGGGATGTTTTTATTAAACTTAGTCTTATCCCTAAGGCTTTCACTATGGTTTTCTAATCCTAATCCCAAAAATTACTAAACCTATCCTCTGATACCAACTATAACAACCATGATTTTTATTTCACACTTAAACCTAATTTATTACACAAAATAATCACTTAATACAACATAGAAAATATATAGGTCTAATGTCTTTGAGGATTAAGAACATTACACAACAACTTAAAACATGAAGTACACATCTTTATTGAAAACTTCTTTTACATGACCACACACATTTCTTTGTACATAGCATTGCATGGGATAACCTAAGGAAATTAATAAAAAATGGTGAGATATAAATCCCAATAAGGGATTAAACAAAGCACAACATGAATAATACAACACATGTTAGTCAATAGGCATATTAATGGAGCATGAGAAAAACATGAACATAAAGGCATGATATAGCATGATTATCATAACATGGAAATGTGGAATCAACAATTAACATAATATTAGCATGAGTTAAGGATCATGTCACATGGAGCATGATTAAAACCTCATTGTACATGAATTATCATGAGTAAACCCTCATTTCACTTGACACATCATGATACTAATATTTACCAATTGCAATGGGGCACTATAAGGGCACACCCTTATAAATCCTTTCATTTCATGCATAAGTGTGCCACATAGATCATATAACATTGATTCATTAAACATAATCATTTATTACATGATAAAGGAATGTAGAATTCATACATGGAACTCTATAATAAATAATTAAATTATTATAAAGGTGTATACCCTTGATAGAGAAATGAACATGGTATTAACTACACAATGACTTTGGCTTGGAAAATAGAGGTGCAATTACCGCAGAATAACGACGTGACATAAGATTTCATAAAAATGGTTGATGAGAGAGAAAGGGGGTAAAATCATATGTAAATGAAATGGATAGTAATAGGTTTATATAGATATATGTCCCAAAACATATAATGGAATTTATATTCATAATACAAAATAATTACATGAATGTAAATGAGAAGAGAGAAATTCCTTACAAAATATCAGCATGGTAACTAGTATACATGGGAGGAATTAATGAGATATAAAGAGGTATATCATCATTAAAACATAATGAGGGAATTATGGGGGAGGTGATAAATAATAAACCAACATTTATACTTGAAAACAAAATGGTATAACAACATGATGAAATTTGGACAAAAATGAGAAAGGAAGAAATACCTTACTTTGAAGTGTGATCCCAAAGGCTTAGTAGAGGCTTGAGAGAGGATTCTAGGGATCTTGGGGCACCTTGGGAGGATTATAGAGGGAGGAGGGAAGAGTTTTTGTCAAGATACAAAGGTTTTGAGTGATGATAAGTGGTAGTTTGGGTGGGTTTATATAGGAAAAGGGACGGAATTATTTATTATTTAGGTTTTGGACACTACACATTAAACAAATCAAAACCACAAACCATCCCTTGGTTTTTTCCAAAGGGGAGTGGAAAAAAATTTCTTATAACTCTAATGGCCTAACTTATTAAAATATTAGTCTTGCTTATGTGGAGGTGAGTCAACTCTCTCACAGAAATCATTTTAAAATGTAAAAATGTTTTATAAGTATTGGAGGGTCAACTTAGGCTTTGTAAAATAAATCAAACAAAACTAAAATAAAATTATTTGAAACGTAAAAAATATATGGGTCAAACATCTCTTTTATAGTATTATATTACATCACTATTGGGTCATTATGATGTCATAAAACACATTATATATTTAAAACCTATTTAAATTTTACCCAAAAATTTGATTGACTCATAAAATTATGAAAAAATCACCATTGGATAATTTTGATGTCCCGATTTCAAAAACTATATTAATTTTATCCTAATAATTTTCAAAATATTTCATTTTTTTTTACTTTTAAAATAATGACTGATATTTATCGAAAATTCATGGGTTTTGACCAAAACAACTTTCAAACCTTAATAAAAATTACAATTGTTTTCATAATAATTATACGATAATTTATATTTAATAAAAATTAATTTAGTAATAATATTTTATTAAAAGATTTTTTATTTAAAAAATCCAATAATTCTTCAAAATACATTTCTTAATTGAATATTAACTAAATATATTATTTGTGCTTAAAACACCATTTACAAAGTAATAATAATAAAATGAATGTATATTATTTATTCTATACAAAACTAATGAACATAATCATAGTGCTAGGGTGTTTTTACATAACCCCTTATAAAACCTAAATAAGACCAAAGGGTAAGGTGTGTGATGGAGAAAAACTCTTGGGGAGGCTCATATAACATCTCCCGGGTGGTAATATCTATTAACTTCCACTTCTCCAGTAGGCGGTTCTGTTCAAGCTTAACATGTTGAAGCTCAGCCTGGGCTTGGTCAAGATTGATGCCTAGTGATGCTACCTCCTTTACGAGCTCTAAAAAATGAGATTCATATGGAGCAATTATACTGGATGAGGCCATCGCTTCCTTTTTTTGAGTAAATTGGATTTGTTAAATCCCTATATTTATACTAATCATGTGGTCACTATTCAATGGCTATATTAGCAAAGATAATAATTTTAATGGTATTTTAAAATAAAAAAACATAACCCATGGAAGTGCATATGTTATATAACCATTTTACATAATAAAAATTTAATTAGATAAAGATGAATTTTTATTAATAAATGTTTGGGTCGTTACATACACCCCAAAATGAGTACCGAAAAAGGAAAAACAAATTCCCTTAGAATTATTGAGTGGAAATAAACTGGTTTTTTAATATAGTCTTGTATGGGGTTATGTGGAATTTTTAAGGACTTATAAGGAAACAAACTATCACCTTGAGGAAAACATTGTGTCTTTATAGGGTATCCTAAAGAAATAATGGCATACTACCTATAAAAACCATCATAAAAGGAAATAATTATCACTAGACATGTTGTATTTATTGAGATGGGTTACATCATCAAGAAGGGTAGTGGGACAAATATTGACTTAAATGATGTTGATGCCGAACATATTCAAGAGTTTTTACAGTAAAAGATTCCATAGGTCCCCATGGAAGAAGTATTTTCTAAAAGACAAGTACTACATTAGTACCGAGTAGGGTATAAGAACAGTGAGATGTAGTTTTATTGTCACTGAAGATGGTTAAAAATTATTTCTTGACAATGATGAAACTCTCTCTTATAAAGAGGTAATAGAGATATTAGAAGCTGCAATATGAAAAAAATATAAGAATAATGAAATATATTCCATGCATCAGAACCAAATTTGTGTTTTGGTTGATCTTCCAGTTGATGTAATTCTTATTGATTATAAATGGGTATTTAAGAGAAAAATGGACAAGGAAGGTAAAGTAAGTACCTATAAAGCAAGGTTAGTGGATAAATGGTTTAAAAAACATCAATGAATTGACTACATTGAAACCTATTATCTAATTTAAATTTTTAAATCAATCAAAATTATATTTTATATAATTTTTACCATGACTATGAAATTTGGAAGATGGATGTCGTAACAAGTTTCCTTAATGGGAACCTTATGGAAGATTAGTATATAACAGAACCAAAAGGTTTTGTGACTCAGAGTGATTCCAAAAACATTTTCAATATTTAGAGATCAATTTATGGATTAAAACAAGAATCTAGATCATGGAACATTTGATTCGATAAAGATAAAAAATAATTTTTTTTCATTAAAAAAATTGAACCATGTGTTTATAACCATTTTAGTGGGAATGCAGACATTATACATTGATAAAATATTACTAAATGGAAATGGAATATATGCCTTATAGTCTATTAAGGGGTGGCTAAACGAGTGTTTCTCCATAACTGACTTATATAAATCCTCCTAAATTCTAGGGAGAAAGATCATTTTCGACAGATACAACAGGCTTCTTAGACTAAGTCAAGGTATATAAATTGACTAGATACTAAAGAGATTCAGTATGGAGTAATCTAATATGGGTTTGGTTCCAGTTTCACAATACATATATCTTTCCAAGAAAATATTTCCTCAATCACAATCAGAGAAATAGAGAATGAGTAATATCTTATACAATTCGATGATAGGATCTATTATTTATACCCTGTTATATACTGGACTTGATGTTTCCTATGAATAAATCATGGTTGGTAGATATCAAGATGATCCAGGTGAACAAAATTGGTATGCTGTTAAGGTTATTCCTAAGTATCTGATAAGAACTAAGGATATGATCATAGTGTATGGATTAGATGAGAAGCAAGTATTTAGGGGTTATACTAATGATAGTTTTCAAATATATCATAATGATATGAATTCACAGTTAGGATTTGTTTTCAGTATCAACGAAGGAGCTTTGAGATAGGAGAGTTCAAAGCATCCAGTTGTTGCCAATTCTACAGTGTAGTTCGAGTATATAGCGGCTTTTGATATAGCCAAAGAATCCGTTTGGATTAAAAACATTTTACAGGATCTTAATGTGGTAACTAGAAATAAAAATCCTATCTTATTGTATCGTGATAATACAATAGTGGTGGATCTTCTAAAATAGACAAGGTTACACCAATATAAAAAGAATATATTCCCAAAGTATCACAAATTGATGAATTTTTCTCAGAGGGGTGAAGTTATAGTAAGTAGAGTTTACATGGAAGAATGCATGGTTAACCCTTAACTAAAGGACTATCTTAGTATAAGCATGAGTATCATTTGAGAGTTAGTAGACTATAGGTTGTTATCAATTGAATTTAGTGAAGTTCAGAATTCTATTGGAGTTGGTTCCCTATAACCAACTTCTCTGAATATTATGATAACAAGAATTCATTTTTTTGAATATTAAGAAACTCTATATCCCATAATGATTTTCTTTTATATAACATAGCAAGAGATAATGTCCTTAGAGTAGCTATAACACAGAAAGATCATCGTAGTTACCCACTATTATGAGAACCAAGAATTTCCATGAATGTATTCTTAAATATACATTATATAGTTGGATGGAATCATTTTCAGGACACAAATGATACATGCTATTGGGGGTGGAGACTCATAGAACTTTTAGGAACCTTATCATGGTTTACACTCTTAGTAATATCCATTGTAGTATATTATGAGAATGGGACCCGCAAGTAGGTAATCCATATTTATATGTATTATTGGATGTTACTATATGCATATGTTTATGTTAATAATTAGAATTTAAGATTATTATTAATGAATATTATGTGTCATGTACTTTTATGTATTGATGACAATCATGCCGAAATATGTTTTTGGTGAAGTAGGATATGTTGGGTCCTTCATGAGTAATGCATAATTAATTAATAACGTGAGAAAGGTTTTTTACCTTATTTTTTTAACATAAGGTGATATGTCAGACCCTTTTATAGAAATTATATAACTTAAAAAAATCCATGGTCTTGGTGTTTTTTTAGTCATGTTCATTTTTAGAAATTCAAAGAAAGAGACATTGAGCATATAGATTTCTAGAATTGGAATGAAACCTATTTGATTAGAGATATCATGATAAAGGTATTATGTCGTTGTGTCATTAAATATTTTCTCTATGGGTTCCTTGGACTGTCGCTAGATGTTAACCTTAGTCTTTGGACTGCTTCACCTAATGCAACTAAGAAAGAGTTCTACAGGGCCACACACTAAGTGTATCCAGAACCTTAGTTAAATAATAATATTATTTATTATTTAACACATTAAATAAATATTATTTTTGTATGTAGTTTAATAATTATTAATGTTTGATTTATCACATTTATTCCACCACTAGTTATTTGAGATAATATTTTTTGAACTAAATATATAATAAATATTAATTTTATATTTAGTGAATAAAGTATTTATTTATTTATTGGAGAATAATTTAGTAATATTTATTTAATAAATAAATAGTCATTATTAAAGTCTTGATAAATTTTGTTGAGGAATGGTGGACTGATTTTAATGGTTTGGTGAGAAAATAATTTAAATCGTGAGTTAAGCTCATGTCACGAAATAATAATAATAATATTTTTATAGATATGGGTTTATGTATGGATTATGGAAATAATAAGGTCAAATTTTCAATTATTATTTTTTAAACCAAGATATATATAAACCCAATTATATTTTTTTCTTAGTGTGACCAAATAATTTTTTTATTCACAGTGACATCCGGAGAGAATCATCTCAAATCCCTATAGATCTCTCTCTCTATGAATGCTCTCAAGATAAGATATAAATCCTCCCCCACCTCCAATATCATGCCAAGATATATTAAAGAGAACCCTTCCTTGAAGATATTATTGGGGAAATAAAAGATAAACGATTCAAGCGTTTTTATTTACCGTGCTAGCACTCAGAGACTTCTACAATGATGTTTAGAGGTTTGTGGAGAATGCTTGGATTACTCATGGAGGGGATCTACTCTTGATTCCTACTATTAAACAATAACATAATGTAGAGACAATGTCTAATTCATCAATGAATAAATAATTCCTTAAAAAAATTCTTAATTTATTAAATTAATTATAAATAATATGTTATGATTCTATGATTTTGTTCTAGAATTTCCTATTGTTAATTTTATTTGATTTAATTCCATTGATCATTATTTTTATCATCCTATAAATATCATATTAATCATTGATTATGTCAAAAATATGATTTTATCATGTCCCATGTGGTTCTTTCTCTGTGCCTTAAACAATCAGAAATCACTGCCTACATCATTTATAAGATGTTTAGAAATAGAAAGTATGAGATAGGTGAAACACCTATATTAGAAGACATGGATATCTATGAATAGGTTCTGTAAAACCAGATTTATTTTTGGTGAGGAAGATAGATTGGTGCTGAAGAATCTATCCATGTGTGCCATTTTTGCGTGAAATTGATGAAATTAGTGATGAGACACAATTTTATAAAGGCTAAGTTGAAGCAAAAGTGATGAATCCAATGTGATAAATTGAAGAACTAAAAGTGGAGTGTTTTATTTTCAAAACATCCCTTAGGAATCATCCTGAAGTATTTGAGATATATTCATAAAATCCCAAAGGTTTTTTGAATTATTTATGAGTCCATGAGGATGACTATAGATGAATTGTAGGAGCCTTTATTTGAAATAAATAATGTCTAAAATTTTGGATAATCCACATAAGGAAATGTAAAAAGTATATAATTCATGTAGTTGAAGTTCCTAAGTATGTGAATCCATGATGTAATCAAACTCTCATATGTGAAGTTCGATGTAAGGGTATGTGCTCATGAATAAGAAATTTCACAAAGCTAAATTGAGCTACATAGCTGAATGCATTAATTTCACATGGCCAAATTCTATAACATATCAAAATCAAAGAACCACATAGCTAAATGAATATCCATGTAGGTTAATTGACTAAAGATCACTACATTTTAATATTTGGATATGTGAGGAGGCACATACGGGATTCTATGGCACATTCAAATTCTATGTAGTTGATTTCAAAAATGTATGCAAACTCAAACCAAGTAAGTGAATTCCATCCAATATAAGTAGATCCTAACATATTTGATATCCATGTACATGAATTCCATAATAGGACTCATTTTATGGAATATATATATATATATATATTTGGTGAAAGTGATCAGGTTTCTAGATTTATATAGTGAACATTTTGATCTAACTTGATGAAGGATATTTTCCATTTTAAAGGTGAACATTATGATTTTGGTTCCCCATAATAAAAGAACATGATATGGATGTTGTTTTTTTACTGATGTGAGAAAACAAGAAGTCCAAAAAATTATAGTATCATTATGTTAACATTTTCCTTTGGATGGAGATGAATGAGGAAAAGGAAGATGTACCCTTGAAAGGGGAATTTAATTGTTAAGTTTATAGTATAGGGACATCATGTCAACAATCCATGAGGCATCCAGAAGGATCCACACCCCATATGTAGTTGCACATTATGAAAATTTATATTTATTATAAGATATACAACATAAAACACTCCATAAATTACTTGAATCATTATAAAATAAGTTAAAAAGGTCTAATTTTTAATGCCTTATAAAACAAAAAAACTATTGAGACTAAAATAAAATGGTCAACGTTTCATAATGGTTAATGTTATTTTCTTAATTTTTTTCTCATAGATTCATTCATAATTATCATCACTATTTTTTTTGAATTTGTGTACATAATATTTGAAAACCAAAATGACATAGAAAATAAACAATCAAAAAGTTCCTAAATAAAAATAAGATCAAGAAAATAAATAACAGACTGGAAACTATAAAAGAAAAAGTAATGGAAATGCCATGATTATCACCTTATTCGAAGGTGAAATAATTTATTCATGGTAGGTATGAATTAATAATTGTGGCCACCCAATAACTAGAATCAAAGATGTGGGGGAATAACTATTATTACCTAAAGAGCGGTGCTTTGTATGATATTTCCACGTGCTTCAAGTTCGCTAATACTTTGAGAGAGGTTGGAACTTCTAGAGTGAGGAATCACCACCAAAGAACTACAATCCATGTTTTGGGAGAAGGACAATAATATCACAAATAATGTTGTGTTAAATGAAAATTTCATGGGATTATAGTTGGTGGATTCTTCGAGGGAGAAAAATTCTTCTAGGGATAGGTTTCACCACCTAAGAACTAAAAATAACAAGGTGTGTGAAGAACTATTAGTAGCTGAAAGAACGCTGCATTGAGTATTACTCTACTTATTTTTTACCTTTATTTTGAATTTTATAAGGTAAATCTATGTTTTATTCATAATTTGGGCTCTATAGATAAGAATAATAACATAAAAAAATATACAAAAAATGGTATTAAAAAGGGAATGTTATTGGAAGACCATTTCCAATGAATAAAAAAACATAAAATGTGGCTTCGACCCCATCCTTAAAAGAATACTAGACATGTTAAAAGAAAACTATTAGGCACCAATATCATAATTTTTCCTTATTTTCTTATTCATCATGTTGATATAAATTATATTTTATTCAAAAAAAATAAAAAACTATAGTTTTTTAAATATATCTCCCTTGGATCATAAAAAATTAAAGGATATTGCACTCTCCAATTTAAATAAGTCATACTAAAATTATTTTTATAATTAAATATTGTACTTAAGATTATGTTTTTTTAAATTTTTACCATCTTGATTATATTTTAATATGACGACCAAGGTGAGATCCTGAGAACATTCTTTGTTTTTTGAAATAATGAAAAATGGAATATATACCCTTTAATGGTGAATAATAATAATATCATATAGAATGATGGAAGGACTATCACCTAAGTTGAAGGTAAACACATTTATTACTGGTAGGTATGAATTATAGAGCATAACCACCAAAGAAGTAAAATTTTGGAGGTAGTGGAAGGGCTATAATAGCCTAAATAATGGTGCCTTGAATGAATGGTCCTTGGGAATTGAGTTCATCAATGCTTTGAGAGAGGCATATATTTTGAGAGAGAGGCATAAATGACAATGAACCACAAACCATGTGATGGGAGAAAGATTATAATTTCCCAAACAATACAATTTTGAATGAAAATGTCATGGGCTTCAAGTTGGTAGATGCTTTGAGAGAGGGGGATGCTTCGAGAGAGGTGTCACCTCCTAAGTACTAGAGACCAAGAGGTGAATGAAGGATGATTAATAGCTCAGAGAACATTTCCTTGAGTCTTCCTATTAATCATTTCAACATGCTCAACAACCATCTCTGAATATGTGGACTCAAGGTAGCATTATTTGGTCTATTAATAGTATTTCATGCAACTCTTGCATTAAGTTCGTGGGTGACGACACCTCTTTCTCTAAGAATATCCTACTCACTATGCATCCCCCAACTCGAAGCCCATGTAATTTTCAATCAAGGAAGAGTTATTTGGGTTATTATATTCCTTCATCCCCCACTTTGTTTGCAGTTATTTTGTGTTGATGCCTCTCTCTCAAAGCATCCTCCTCTATCGAATAATTGGTGAACTGAATGCCCATGTAATTTATATTTAGGGAACCATTATTTGCGCTATTATAGTCTTTTCACCACCTCATAGTTTTTATTTATTGGTTGGTCACACTCCAAAAATCATACTAGTGAGAAGTAAACATGTTTCCCTTTGAATCAGGTTGTAACATCCTTGTAACGCCCCGACCCCAGTTTCCCAGAGTCGGTGCATTATTAAATAAAATCGGCATGATCACAAGAAAGATCAAATCTCGAAAGATCGATTAGTTTAGTAGTCGTGGCAACACTAGATATATTCAAAAAGTTTTACATTACATCATAAAAATGAAAACTACAACAACATAGTCTCCATAGTCCACACTCATGTCCCCACATACTATCCATGCAGGTTATTCATAAATTACTTTTTCACATCCTGGGAAAAATAAAACATTGAAAGGGGCGAGATCAGATGCTCAGTAAGGATAACAATATAGCGGAAACTTTCATAAATAAACATAAACATTTTAGGCAATGTATAACTAAAAAAAGCCTTTTAAACATTAACTTTAGAATAATATGGCAAAGATAAAATGAAATAATTCCATTTACTTATTCACATGGATATTGTACAAGACAAATAATCACATGAAATATCAATAACCACTTTCATAATGATATAATGCATAATGACAGACTATCATAACCACATAGCCAAGGCCTCATGGAAAGACTACAAATAATATTTTGTCAAGGCCTTGTGTAAATACACTAGTTTGTCTCATGAGACCTACCGATGCATCATGGAGCTATAGCGGGCTCCACCCATCACATATTATGTCCAATGCATTCCTCATATGAATAGGTTTAAACATAACATAAACATTCGTATTAAAACTATCATACGAAATGTCAATAGGTTCTCCATAAACCATGAATGGTATAAAAATAACACATCCATAGTCAAACATATCACAAAACCTTCAATACAATATGGAAGTTTTGTATCAAAATAAATAAACTTCAAATAAGCATAAAATACATCAAAGTATGTTGACATAGATGAAATCAAAACTATTTGAGAGAAATATCTATTTTTTTACGTCATTTGAAAGTCAAATAATTATAAAATAAAACATTTACATTGAAAATTTTCTTATAAGCTTGTAAGAGAAGCTTCGAAGATTTTATAATGGCGGAAAATAGCCACACCCGCCGTATAAGTTAGAAAAACATTCTTACCTTAATTCTGTCGAACAGGTTAAAAAGGACCTTGTTTTAAAAATGATGTAAAGATTCCTTTATAAACTTCTTATAAAAAGTAAAATAAGGGTATAAATTAATTTAACCCATATTCTGTAAAATAGTAAGAGTGTTTTGAATTACATTTTTAAGAAACATGGATGTGGATGATAAATAGGTCCTAGTAGATAATCATATATAAACAACCTCGGATAATGAAGAGATTGTGAGATAAACCCTTACCTTGAACTTTTCCTTAGTCGATGGTATGTTAAACTAATGTATAATAGTTGAAACATTGTTATTAAATTATACAAGAAACATATACATAATTATGATATCAAATATGATCATCTAATAATGCTTTGTTAATAATACTTTAGTATTATCATCGTTTCGAGTGTTAACTTACTCATTTTCTTTTATATGTTTTGTTACATAAGTCATGTTTGTTATGGATAGGTTGTATATTATTTATATCCATAATGATATAAAGCCCTTAAACATTATTTTTAATCATTAAATGAGAATTATACTCAAATGAATATGATGGGGAATGAATCTCATCGTGTTCATGGAGACGGTAGTCCGTACGTACGCACGAGCGACAATATCATTATTTTGATATTAAAATAATATATAATTGGATGGTATATCATATAGAAAGAATAATTATCATGTTATATTTATTATTTACATGAATTAAACATCATTATTATATCCATCCAAATAATAATATATTGAATAACAATTACACCACGACGTGGAGACGGTAAGCCGTACATACGCATGTATGGTGACATTTCATTCAACGGATGGATAGAATACTGAATATGGTTGTAACATATTTATAATAATATCACAGTATATAGGAGATACTGGATTTATTATTTTAGAATGGGAATAACAAAGAAAGAAGAAGTTGAAGAAGAAATGAATTTGAAAAAGGGTGGTGAAAACATTACCTCTTCTTCGGGTTCTTTCTTTTGATTTGATCAAAAGGGATCCATTGGTTGGCTTTCTGATCAAACTAAGGCCTCTAGGTTGTATAGAGGGAAGTTGAGAGAGTATTTGGGGAGTTCCCTTTTATAAGAGGGGTGAGGGGTACCTTAGGAAAAGCTAGAAATATTATTTTATAATAAATTCATATTCAGTTTCTAATGCCTCAAAAGTGGATTATTTTGAGGTGAAGGTGGTGATGGGTTGAAAACCACCCAACCAATATAATTTAGACAGGTTTGGGTCATTATATTAACCTTATCATTTAGTTTGAACTCTTAGTTAATTAATTTGACACTTACCATGTCACCTTTTATTTTTATATTATATAGTTAATGAACTTACTATATACCATGAAGAGACCACAAAGTGGTCCATTAATGATACAAATATCATGATATAAGTCTCTTGGTCTAACCTTATATTTTTATGAATTGAATATCAATTAATAATATAATATTTGTTTTAAAAACTCTTTTATGTCAATTTTGACACTATTTGGAAAAATGATTTTTGTGAAAATCATAACAGAATTATTACTTCGAAAAAGGTTAATTAAATCAACCCTAACATGTCATATTAACCTATAAAATTAGTTTAATTCATAAAAAGTCTCCAATTATATTTATTTGGGTATTTATAATATCAATTATTTTAATTTTTCAGTATTATGGAAATCACTGCATCATCATTGTGTCATAAATAAATTAAATTAATTAATTTCTAAAAATTATAAATAAAATACCATTGTGTAGGAAATATTTTTATATTTATAATGAATATTTACAATCTAATTTATCTTATGTGTAACCCTATATTAAAAATGATTTAGTTGTAAAACATGGATTTTGCCTCTGTTAACTCTTCTTTGAATTAAATAATAATAAATGTCCTAATCTAATCCAAGTGGACCATAGAGGTTCATATTTTATTCCTAAGGTTATTTTTGGTTGAATTAAGATTATCCAATAGAATTAGGACATGTGTCAGGGTAATATTAATATCATTTTTACCCTTAATTATCCTATTTACTTTTAACCGTGGTAAATAAAAGTACAAAGTTACTATTTACCAAAAAATATTTTCATATCATTGAACAACATTTTACTCCTGGATATTAATCGTGTCTCTCGGATTTTCAAAATTCCACTCACAGAAGCGGAAAAATTAAGTTTTATGAAAAATTCAGTTTTTTAACTACCACTTAGTGGTTTCATTATTCATAAAAAATAAGTTTTTCAGGAAAATACCAAAAATTCACCCTAGGCTAATTTCGATATTCCAAATCCGAAAATGAAGTCCATTTTGAAAAATAAAATTTATAAATTTCAAAAAGTGGGTATTACTATTTATACTGGCTAGTTTGATTGGTTGTGGTGTGTAAGAACTCGATGTTGCGTGCAACACACGCTATTGCATTATTCAAAGAGAAGCATACCGTAGAAGCTTGGGGTGTTACATTCTCCCCTCCTTCAAATCATTTCATCCTTGAAATTTCTAGAATACTACTACCTGAAAAGACACGGGTGGTTCTTCATCATAAGTTCCTCGGGTTCCCATGTTGCCTCTTCCATCTTATGGTTTCTCCACAAGACTTTTACCAGACGAGTCATCCTATTTCTCAGTACTTATTCTCTCGTATCAAGAATCTTGACGGGCTCTTCACAATACGACAAATCGGGTTCCAGTTATAATTCCTCATAGCTGAGTACATGCGTTGGGTCCGGTATGTATTTCCTCAACAGAGATACGTGGAACACATCGTGAACTTTGGAGAGACTTGGCTACATTGCCAATCGGTAAGCTACAACCTCAATTCATTCTAGAATTTTGAAAGGTCCGATGTACCTGGGAATCAATTTACCTTTCTTACCAAAATGTATAACCCCATTCCATGGAGATACCTTCAAGAAAACATGATCACCGACTTGAAATTCTAAATCCTTCCTTCGATTGTCGGCATAGCGCTTCTGCCTACTTTGAGATGCTTTGATATGGTTTTGGATTACCTTCACCTTTTCCATCGTTTCCTCCACCAGTTCTGGGCCTACAAGATTTCTTTCACCAACGTCATCCCAACAGGTTGGTGTGCGACATCTCTTTTTGTATAACGCTTCATATGGTGCCATTTGAATACTCAAATGGAAGCTATTGTTATAGGAAAATTCTACCAGAGGTAAATATTGATCCCACATACCCAGAAAGTCAAGTGAGAAGGATCTCAACATGTCTTTTAAGGTTTTAATAGTCTATTCTGATGGTCCATCTATTTGAGGGTGATAGGCAGTGATCAAATGAAGTTCAATATCCAAGGATTTCTGAAGACATTTCCAGAATCTTGATGTAAAACGGGGATCAAGATATAAAACAATCAATAGGGGTACTCCAGGAAGGCTCAAAACTTCATTAATATATAGTCTTTCTAAACTTTCAAGTGTTAAATCCTCCCATACAGCAAGAAAATGTGCTGACTTGGTAGGATGATCAACAATGACCCATATTACATCATTCATTCTAGGAGTATTTGGTAGTCCCATGACAAAGTCCATCATGATATTATTTCATTTCCACTTAGTTATGGGAAGAGGTTGCAATACTCCACCAGGCTGTTGCCTTCCAGCTTTCACTTGTTGAAAAACAATACATCTTGACACAAAATCAGTAATCTCCCTCTTCATGTTGTCCCACCAAAAATGTTCCTTCAAATCTCTATACATTTTGGTTCTCCTAGGGTTTATAGAGAAATTTGTACTATAAGCATCATCCAGCAATTCCCTTTTTAGATCAGGTATATCGGGAACATAAAGCCTCTTCCCAAATTTCAAAATTCCTTCTTCATACACAAAGTATCTCAATCTCCCATCATTCACAGCTTTAATCTTCTTTTAAAATTCTTCATCATTAGTATGAGAACTCTTAATCCTTTCTAGTAAAGATGGTTTGGCAACCATTTGAAAAAGCATTGATGTTTCACCTTCCCTGGGTATTCCCATGTCCATCTTCACTAGATCCATGAAAATTGGATCCCTTTCAATTCTCATATTGTGCAAAACTCCATGATCTTTTCTGCTCAAAGCATCTGCCACCTTGTTTTCATTCCCCAGGTGGTAGTGTATCGTACAATTATAATCCTTGAGTAATTCTATCCATTTCCTTATCCTCATGTTGTGTTCTTTTTATTAGAAAATATACTTCAAACTCTTGTGATCAATATAAATCTCACATTTTTCACCATAGAGGTAGTGCCTATATATCTTCAAAGAAAATATCACAGCTGCTAACTTGAGATCCTGAGTTGGATAGTTTTTCTCGTGAATTTTCAACTGTCATGATGCATAGGCAATAACCCTATCATTCTGCATAAGAACACAACCAAGTCCTTTCTTCGATGCATCACTATAAATAACAAACCCATCATTCCTTGATGGTAGAGTCAATATAGGATCATTGACTAATCTTCTCTTCAGTTCTTCGAAACATTATTCACACTCTTTTTTCCAACCAAATTTAACCCCTTTACGTGCGAGCTTTGTTAATGGGTTAGCCAACCGAGAAAAATTCTGGACGAAACATCGATAATAACCTGCTAAACCAATAAAAATTCGTACCTCAGTAATAATCATCGCTACAGGTCATTCATGGATTGCCTTGTTCTTATAAGGATCAATAGAGATTCTATCTTTAGAGACAATATGGCCAATAAAAGAAATCTCATGAAGCCAGAATTCACACTTGCTAAAATTCCCATATAATTCATGTCTTCTTAGAGTCTTTCGGATAATGTGCAAGTGATTTTCATGATCTTCATAGCTTTTGGAGTATACCAATATATCGTCAATAAATACCACCCCAAATTCATCGAGATATTCCTTGAAATCTCTATTCATCAGATCTATGAATACAGAGGGTGAATTAGTCAATCCAAAAGGCATTACTTTAAACTCGTATTGCCCGTACCTAGTTCAAAATGCTATCTTCAGAATGTATTCCTTCTTCACACACAACTGACGGTATCCAGATCGAAATCAATCTTTGAAAAGTATTGAGTTCCATGCAGTTGGTCAAATAAATCATCAATGCGAGGTAGGGTATACTTGTTCTTTGTTGTTATAGCATTGATCTCCCTGTAGTCGATACATAACCTCATAGATCCATCTTTCTTTTTAACAAAAAGAACAGGGGCTCCCCATAGAGAAACACTAGGGAGAATAAATCCTTTATTACTCAATTCCTCTAGTTGTTTCTTTAGTTCAACTAATTATACAGTGGCCATTCTATAAGGGGTCTTCGATATAGGGCTTGATCCAGGAATTAAATCAATGGAAAACTTAACTTCTCGTTCTGGAGGATGTCCAGGTAAATCTTCCGGAAACACATCTACATATTCGTTCACAATAGGTAAATTCTCTATTTGAACATTCCTTTCCTCACCCACAGTCATTTCATTCTCTTCCTCCCCAATAATTGAATTTAGTTGAGCTATTGGGGGTGGATCTAGATAATAATTAGGTGGTGACGATTCTGCTATAAAGATAAGGTGTTCCTTATCATCATCATCAAAAATCGTAACCTCCTTCTTCTTACAACAAATCTTCACATCACGGCCCGAAAGACAATCCATACCGAGGATTATATCAAACTCAATCATAGGTATGATGATGAAGTCATAAGATAAAGAACTTTTATGTGCTCTAATGGGGACTGATTCACAAAACATTGTTGCAATGATACTTCCCTTAGGAGTTTTAACTGACAACTCCCTTGATAAATAAAATTGTAAACATCCAATTTTCTTAGAAATCTGGTAAGATATGAAACAATGCGATGATCCAGAATCAATTAATGCATTTTCTAAACATGAAGAAACCATTAAATTACCTGCCACCACGTCTTTCAGAGCTTCTACCTCAGCAGTAGTGATAGCATAAGTTTTCCCTTGATCCCTTGGCCTTTTCTGAGGTAAGTTACCCGGATTCTTAGGACATTCATTTGCATAATGTCCCATCTCCCTGCAATTCTAGCATTGGACATCAATAGCTTCCTTCTTCCCCTTGAAATCACGAGGTTTGTGGCCTTTTTCACCACACTTGTAACAGACTCTCATTCCTTTTAAGCAAGTACCGTGGTGTTTCTTCACACATTTACTGTAGGTTGGATATTCAACTTTTCCCTTATCCCCCATATTTCCATTCCCAGATTGATCAGCAGATCTCTTCTTCTCTTGCTTTGCTTTAAAGTCATAAGACTTAAAGAATTCATTTTCTGTCTTGATAGCACATGAGACAATGTCTTCGTACGATGAGAAGGATTGTGAGACTAATTCTCGACGGAGAAATGGTTTTAACCCATCAATGAAACGATAAATCTTACTTCTTGGGTTACATATATAATCTGCAGCATACCTTGCTAACCTTGTAAAGTTAGCCTCATACTTTGCGACATTCTCATCCTCCTTTTGTCTTAGACTCAGAAATTGACTTTCCATATCTGCTCGATGGTCATGAGGAAAGTATTTTTCTAAAAACAAATCTTTGAACTCCCTCCATTACATATTTGATACTTCATCATCTTCCTTCCTGTTTTGAATCAATGATCACCATTGATCAGCATCTCCAGTGAGGCGGTAAACTACCATGATAACTTTTTCCCTTTCACTACTTCCCAAACCCTGAAATATTTTTTCTAGGGAACTTATCCATTGCTCAGCTACCAATGGATTTGTACTCCCATTAAATATTGGTGGTTGCTGCCTCATGAAGAGATCTAACATTGACCCTCCACGCTGTGGATCAGGGTGTTTCATACGAGTAAGGTTATTATTCATAACCCGAGTGAGTTGTCCCAGTATGGTGATTAGTTTATCAGCACCAGTTGTATCACCAGCTCCACTATAATTATCTTGAGTACGAGGGAAATCCCTACATGGAGTACGTGCATTGATAAAGTTTCCATTTCTTCCACTAGGCACCATTTCTAAACAATGGCATAAACTAGATCAGTTTATGAATCAAAATACATAATTCCATACTTATAAAACACTTAACATAAATTGAAATATTTATGGATATAATCCACAATCATAAAAATGTTTTCTTTGAAGAGGTATATACTCATAAACCCTTCATAATGATTTTTAAAGAAAATGAGAGTTATCCTAATCATATCTCCCAGGAGTGTCATAACCAAGAGTGCATCAAGGACCATTGTCGTGCACCAGTTCTTGTTCGAGTCTAGCTCAAAGTGGTGTTTTTAGGTTTTACCCCTAGGTACATCTGTGCAAGAGCCGCCTCTACCTGCTCGTATTTAGACAGGGATTTATTGCTCAGAAAACTCACAAAATATCTACAATACCAAAATTATAGGATGTTCTTCTATACTAATCCTCAAAGTCCATCTTAAATATATGTGCTCTAATCAGAGTTTATCTAAATCTAACTTCCACATTTTGTACTAAACTTCCTCTGATACCAACGGTAACACCCCGACCCCAGTTACCCAGAGTTGGTGCATTATTAAATAACATTGGCATGATCACAAGAAAGATCAAATCTCGAAAGATCGATTAGTTTAGTAGCCTTGGAAACACTAGATATATTCATAAAGTTTTACATTACATCATAAAAATGAAAAAATACACCAACATAGTCTCCATAGTCCACACTCATGTCCCCATATACTATCCCTACAGGTCATTCATAAATTACTTCTTCATATCCTGGAAAAAATAAAACATTGAAAGGGGTGAGCTCAAATGCTCTGTAAGGATAACAATATAGCGGAAACTTTCATAAATAAACATAAACATTTAAAGCAATGTATAACTAAAACAAAAGCCTTTTAAACTTTAACTTCAGCATAATATGACAAAGATAAAATGAAATAATTCCATTTATTTATTCTCATGGATATTCTACTTGTCGAATAATCACATGAAATATCAATAACCACTTTCATAATTATGGAATGCATAATGCCAGACTATCATAACCACATAGCCAAGGCCTCAGGCCAAGACTACAAATAATATTTTGTCAAGGCCTTCTGCCAAGACACTAGTTTGTCTCATGATACCTACCGATGCATTGAGGAGCTATAGCGGGCTCCACCCATCACAAATTAAGTCCAATGCATTCCTCATATGAACATGTTTAAACATAACATAAACATTCGTATTAAAACTATCATACGAAATGTCAATACTTTCTCCATAAGCCATGAATGGTATAAAAAGAACGCATCCACAGTCACGAATATCACAAAACCTTCAATGCTATATGGATGTTTTTTATCAAAATAAATAGACTTCAATGAAGCATAAAATCCATCAAAGGATGTTGGCATAGATGAAATCAAAACTATTTGAGAGAAATATATCTTTTTTTTAAATCATTTTAAAGTAACATAATTATAAAATAAAACATTTAATTTTAAAATTTTCTTATAAGCTTGTAAGAGATGCTTCGAAGATTTTATAACGGCGAAAAATAGCCACACCCGCCGTATAAGTTAAAAAAACATTCTTACCTTAATTCTGTCGAAAAGGTTAAAAAGGACCTCCTTTTGAAAACGACGTAAAGATTCCTTTATAAAAATATTATAAAAAGTAAAACAAGGGTATAAATGAATTTAACCCATATTATGTAAAAAAGTATGAATGTTTTGAAATACATTTTTAAGAAATATGGATGTGGATGATAAAGAGGTCCCTGTAGATAATCACGTATAAACAACCTCGGATAATGAAGAGATTGTGAAATAAACCCTTACGTTGAACTTTTCCTTAGTTGATGGTATGTTAATCTTTTGTATAATAGTTGAATTATTGTTATGAAATTATACAAGAACCATATACATAATTATTATATCATATATGATCTTCTAATAATGCTTTGTTAATAATACTTTAGTATTATCATCGTTTCGGGTGTTAACTTACTCGTTTTCTTTTATATGATTTGTTACATAAGTCGTGTTTGTTATGGTTAGGTTGTATCTTATTCATATCCAAAATGATATCAAGTGCTCAAACATTATTTTTAATCATTAAATGAGAATTAGACTCAAATGGATATGATGGGGAATGAATCTCATCGCGTTCGTGGAGACGGTAGTCCGTACGTACGCACGATCGACAATATCATTCTTTTGATATTAAAATAATATATAATTGGATGGAATATCATATAGAATGAATCATTATCATGTTATATTTATTATTTACATGAATTACACATCATTATTATACCCATTCAAATAATAATATATTGAATAGCAATTACACTACTACATGGAGACGGTAAGCCGTACATACGCACGTATGGTGACATGTCAATCAAAGGATGCATAGAATACTGAATATGGTTGTACCATATTTATAATAATATCTCAGTATATAGTAGATACTGGATTTATTATTTTATAATTGGAATAACAAAGAAAGAAGAAGTTTAAGAAGAAATGAATTTGAAAAAGGGTGGTGAAAACATTACCTCTTCTTCGGGTTCTTCCTTTTGATTTGATCAAAAGGGATCTATAGGTTGGATTTCTGATCAAACTAAGGACTCTAGGTTGTAGTGAGGGAAGTTTAGAGAGTATTTGGGCAGGGGTTGGCCGAGCCAAGAGTCTTTGTATGTGTGAATTAGTGAGAAGGGGGAGTTCCCTTTTATAAGATGGGTGAGGGGCACCTTTGGAAAAGATAGAAATATTATTTTATAATGAGTTCATATTCAGTTTCTAATGGCTCCAAAGTGGATTAATGTTTAAGGTGGGGATGGGTCTAAAACCACTCAACCAATATAATTTTGACAGGTTTGGGTCATTATATTAACCTTATCTTTTAGTTTTCACTCTTAGTTAATTAGTTTGACACTTTCCATGTCACTTTGTATTTTTATATTATATAGTTAATAAACATACAATATACCTCCAAGATACACCCAAGTGGTCCATTAATGATAAACCTATCATGATATAAATATCTTGTATGAACCTTAGATTTTTAGGAATTGAATATCAATTAATAATATAATATTTGTTTTAAAAACTCTTCTGTGTCAATTTTGACACTATTTGGAAAATTGATTTTTGTGAAAATCATAACAGAATGATTACTTTGAAAAACGTTAATTAAATCAATCCAAACATGTCATATTATCCTATAAAATTAGTGTAATTCATAAAAAGTATCAAATTATATTTATTTGGGTATTTATAATATCAATTATTTTACTTTTTCACTATTATGGTAATTACTGCATCATCATTGTGTCATAAATAAATTAAATTATTTAATGTCTAATAATTATAAATAAAATACCATCATGTAGGAAATAGTTTTATCTTTCTAATGAATACTAACAATCTAATTTATCTTATGTGTAAACCTGTATTAAAAATGTTTTAGTTGTAAAACATTGATTTTACCTCTTTTAACTCTTCTTTGAATTAAATAATAATAAATGTCCTAATCTAATCCAAGTGGACCAAAGAGGTTCTTATTTTATTACTAAGGTTGTTTTTGGTCAAATTAAGCTTATCCAATAGAATTAGGACATGTGTCAGGGTAATATTAATCTCATTTTTACCCTTAATTATCCTATATACCTTTAACCGCGGTAAATAAAAGAAAAAAGTTACTATTCACCAAAAATTATTTTCATCTCATTGAACAACGTTTTACTCCTTGATAATAACCGCATCTCTTGGATTTTCGAAATTATACTCAAAGAAGTGGTAAAATTAAGTTTTATGAAAAATTCAGTTTTTTTAACTACCACTTAGTGGTTTCACTATTCATCAAAAAAATGAAGTTTTTCAGAAAAATACCAAAAATTCACCCTAGGCTAATTTCGATATTCTGAATCCAAAAGTGAAATCCGTTTTGAAAAATAAAATTTGCAAAATTTTCAAAAAGTGGTTATTACTATTCATACCTGCTAGTTTGATTGGTTGTGGTGTGTTAGAACTCGATGTTGCGTACAACACATGCTATTGCATTATTCAAAGAGAAGCGTACCGTAGAAGCTTGGGGTGTTACAATCCTCAAATATGCAAGCATAATGAAACCCTATTTTCAAATAATTTGTGATTATTTTTATGTGAAAAATATAAATTCTCAATAAAAATAACTTAATAAATCATTTAAAGGCTTTATGTAAGAATAAAATCTCTATTAACACTTTTTAATATTCTAGAGAATATTTTCAGATTCAAAAACCGAGTTGGTGTGGAATTACATATCCCATAGATCATTTGTATTAATTTAATAAATATTTATTATATATTATATTAGGGCTTTAGTAAATTCCAAAAAAAAATGAAATATATCAGAAAAAATGCATCGTATGAGAAATTTAAGACTTTCGTTAAGTCCAGGATGCATGGTTTACCCTAGAAGTGATATAACATTTATGTGCATAAAGCATTTGGTCAAATCACAGGTGTGAATGATTTATTTAATATTTAGTTATATATTTTCTGAAAAAAATGAAATATCTCATAAATGATGCATCATATGAGAAATCCGAGAGCACTATTAGATCCAAGATGTGGGGTTTATCCTAATCATGAAATAAATTTTGTGTCTGTCAGACATTTGGTCAAATCTCACATAAGGGTAATTTATTTAATATTTTTTATAATATATTTTTCTAAAATAATGAAATATATCCTAAATGGTGTATTTTATGAGAAATAAAGTTCCAACTTTAGGCTCAGAATATGAGCTTTACCCAAGGTGTGACATAAACTTTGTGTGCATCATGTGTTTGGATATATCACACACAAGGGTAATAATAATAATAATTATATAATTATTATTATTATTTGGGTTGAAAAAATTAAAATGGAATTTACACATGTAATTAAATAATTTTGAATTTGATTAAATGATGTGTTATGTTTCACCATGTGTTTATATTTATTGGTGATCAAATTAATAACGGTGAAATTATTACTTGTGATAAATAAATTCAATTGTGTGATAAATAAAAAAATTATTGGTTATTCAATTTTTTAATAGAAGTCATGTTTAAAATTTTATTGGTGAGAATGTTTGGTGATAAATAATAATAATAATAATAATAATAATAATTGTTTTTATTATTAATACTATTAAAAATAATATTATTTTTGTGTAGAAAATTTAAAATCAATTTTGTATATATATATGGGATTAATATATATGAACATATATACATGTGTGGGTATATATATGGATCTGTATATATATAACATGTATATATGGGTTATATATATATATATATATATATATATATCTCTGTGTGTGTGTGTTTATATATAAAATGTGTATATTTTCACATATTGATGTATTTAAATATATATATTCAATAAAGGTTAATTAAATGTGTTTTAATGGTTTTTTATAAAAAACAAGTGTATGAGTAATAGTGGGGTGGTGATTGGAGTTAAGATTAAATATGATTTTTAATTAAATAAAGTAATAAATGAGCTGATGGAAGAATAATAAATTATTGTTTAAAAATATATATTAAATGTTGGATTTTTTAGGGAGGCACTCGCCTAGGAGGTGCTCCTCCTTTCACCTCAAGTCTCTATCTCTTATTCTCTCCTCTATTTTACATATTTTTATTTGATTTTATTTCAATTATTCTTTGATCTTCTCTCTTAAATAACTTCCACAATACTGATCTTATTAACATGCCATCAGTTCTTTTTGGTTCGTCTCACCGAGAAGAAGCTAAATTCTATTTTTAAGGTTGTAAGGTATTTTCAATATGGGTTTTAAGATTTGAAATGTATAATTTAAAGTAAATTATAAAATGAAAATTTATAAGAAATTATCAGATGATAATTATAAAACTATAATTTATAATAAATTATAAATATAAAATTATTCTTTAATGAAAATTTTATAACTTATGTGTTGGACTAAAATGAAAATTCATAAAATATACATGAAAGAGAATGTATTATCAAATCTAATACTTTATTTCTTCTAAAAAAATATATATAGTCTTTGTTTTTGAAATCCTTAGTGTGCAATAATATTTATGGTTCGTGTGTGAATGAGGTTTAGGTGACGATACATTCTACAAATTTTTCATTGACATCAAATACTTTGACATAAGAAGTTCTTTACCATTTTGGGAAATGTATATGATGTTAGCATGATATGTGATTTGTTCTTGACTAACCCATGCTTGTTATGTGATCCATGTGGGTGTGTTTGTATCCATGATGCTTTCATTATTTACAGAATATGATTATGCATGTTTATGGGTTTTAGACCATGTTGAGTTTCTCATATATTTGTAGGTTTGGATTTTATCACACTCTTGACATGTTATGTTTGATTCCACTATTTCCTTATGATATTATTGGTATATGATAAGTTTTTATGTTATTCATGCTTCCAAAGTAACAGGTGGTCACATCGTGGCTCGGTAACCTATGAGGGGGAGCATGTTCAGATGCTGCATGTGACTTATTACGAGAACAATATATACAAAAGGGAATGATGTATTATTGTTTCTTGACCTAGGGTCTTCACAATCATAAGTGATCCGACCCATATTTGAGGACCATGGGTCATCCAAATCATGAGTGATTAGTAATATGTGGAAACAGTGGGGCATGGTAGTCTATGTGAACTTATCTAGAGAGAGATCCTAGGCATGATAACCTAGTGTGGTTTGACATGGTGGCATGGGGTCTGTACATATATTGAGAAACTTGAGGTTGGATTTAACATTGATACATTTCCATAATTGTTCTGGTGTTTTCTAGTATGACACCGAAGTAGGTATAACTAGGGTTATTAGCATCTTTATTAGTACACAAATTCTAGATATGATTATTTCTTACGTACACATTTATATATTATTATGTTATACTCTTTTATGAATATGAAAACTTATTAAGGGAAAATCGATTGTATCTTACTAAGTCTTTTTACTCACACCATCCTCAATAATTCCGATGTTCTTATAGTTTTCATGACCTAAGATCTGATGAAGGGAAAATTACCTATGGTGGATGGTTGAGTAGTGAAACATGGAGCGGAAGTGGGCTAGTACAAACTCCCAAGGATCCACATGTGTATATTTTTTATTTATCTCTTTATGTATCTACTACTAACATTCTGGAAATAGATTCCACTTTGGGAGCTCTTATATCTATGTCATTTATTCAGTTTCTGCATTTAAAATGATTGTTTATTATAAAATTTAGTATTATAATTTGGTTATTTATTTCTCTTATACACTTTGATGGATGGTATTGTCTCTCCATGGTTCCATTTGAGATCCTCTCTACTAGTAAACAACCTCTTGTGCATGAGGAGAAGTGTGTAAAGTCATGGGACATTCTAGCTCAAAACTAGTGGTTCATGTTGGGATGATACAAAATGGTATCAGAGGACTAGGTTTACTAACATTTCTTTTTCACTTAACTTGATTTTGGACTATATAGATAAGAGTGAGGATGGTTGTGACATAGGAAGGCGAAATATGAAAATTCTTGGCCAACACTGCATAACAAAACTCTGAGTTACCATAAAATGGGAATTTATTTTTTCTATTATAGTTGATAAAAATCACCTTGGGTGATGCACATATTGTTGATATATTATTTATTAAATTTCACGTATGTTCATGCATCATGAATAGGAACATAGGTTCACATGCCATATATATAACCATTGTTATGCTGGATAAAAATTCTTTAATTAAATAACTTGTTTTGTACTATCAGTTTGGGATAGTTTCCTTTTGTGATATATCTGTTGACATATTGTGTGATATATATTTAATATATTTAATTAGTTGAATTGATCATGCTATTATGTTAATTTATATATGATGACTATGAATAATGTGTTGGGATAGATATCAGGGTTAGTGTAAGGATGGGTATACCTTGGGTTATTGGAAGACTCCTAGGAGAACCTTAAGGGATACATTAGAGTAGTTATGGTTTGTTTATATTCTTAATATTCTTCCTATAATATAGAAATGAGAGAAGGTGTATAATGTTCAAACTTAGTGGAATTGGTGGTTCGAATAAGTTTTGTAGAGATATTTCCCAGGGACAAGAAGTTGATAGAGGGGGAGAATTGTAACATCCTCAAAATTTTAAGGATAATAAAATACTATTTGTAAATAATTTATGAGTATTTTTATTTGAAAAATGTAAATTTTTATTAAAAATAATAAATTTTTTGAAGGCTTTATATAAGGTTAAAATATTTATTAACACTTTGGAATAATCTATGAAATATTTTTGGAGTCAGGTAATAAGTTAGCACCGAATTCCATAGCCCATATAACCTATATATTGATTTAATAAAGATATTAAATATATTATATTATGCACAAAGGATTTTTACAGAAAGAAAAAATACCCCACTAATTGTGTATTTTATGAGAAATATGATATCTCTATTAGATATGGGATGCTAGGTTTGCCATAGACATGATCTAACAGTTGTGTGCATTGAATATTTGGTCAAATCGCATGTGAGAATAATTTATTTAATATTTTTATTATATATTTTCTTAAAAAATTAAATATCTCATAAACTGCGTATCATATGAGGAATCTGAGACTACCGTTAGTTCTGGGGTGCGGGGTTTACCCTAGGAACGATATTATACTTGTGCTTATCAGGTGTTTGGTCAAATTTTATGTGAGGGTAATTAATTTTATATTTTTTATTATATATTTTCCAAAAATAATGTAATATATCTTAAATGGTGAATCGTATGAAAAATATTATATGACCATTAGGCTCAGAATATAATTTTTATTGTAACAATCCATGCCTTCCCAACACATTACATTGCCATTTTTGGTGGTTGAGGTGTTCAGAGGAGGTTTTAGAAGTTTTCGGTGATGGTTGGAGCTAAAAGAGTGATGTTGTTAGAAATACATGTCGTATAGTGTTTAAACTATGTGAAATGGTGGTTTATATATTATGTATCCTACTGGTTCACAACTTGTTTTGTGGATGAGGGTAAATTGTCAGGTGGATTACATATTGTGTAAATAGAATTCATGAAATGTATTAAATAAATCCTAAGGGGACTGAATTTTCAGAAAAAGTTGGAAATTTTCAGAAACCCAAGGATTACACACCATGAAATGGTTACACCACATGAAACCGGAAGGTTTCTAGGTTTTAAGTTATTTCCTAAGAAGAATATCACTCATTCATCCATCTCTCTTTCTTTATCATTTTGGGTGAACCCTAGGTTCCCTAAGGAGACCATCCATCCCTCCTTCCTCCTATGTTGATATATTGGTTCTGGTGGAGTCCTATTGGATATCCATGGTGATTTCTTCCCCCTATTAACAGTTTTCTTTCATTATTATCTAGGGGATTCCATGAGGTGATGTTACTTTGGTTTTTGAGGGATTTTGGGATGCATTTTGGAATTACCATTTTATGTGGTGTAGGTTGATCCTTGGGTTGTGTTAGTGGTTGTGGTTTGTGGGATGTTTATTATATACCCTATTGTGCATAGTAAGATCAAAAAGTTTTTTTAATGTAATGAATCCTCATTCTCTCCCTTTTACGTTCTGTGTGTGGAATTCGTATGCTTTTACGTACCATTGGGTGGATAGTAAGGGTCAGCATAATCATATAATTAACTGAAATATATGAAATTTATAGGTATAGGGAGTTATCACATGCTTTACTAATTTGTTATATGTTTTTGAGATTGTTATGCATTCTGATTGCCAATTATAAAATTAATGGCTATTGGGAGCCTTGCTTGCATTGTAGTTTTTATGTTATGATTAACCTTACTATGTTGTTGTGTGATCACACTGTAAATAAAAAGGTAATTAATGTATATTTGGCTAATAATTGGTTTCCCCTATACATTCTAGTTTGTGTGATAACACCAATCCTAAATAAATAAGTATTATGATACAATCCTTGAATAAATGGAAGCTGAAATGTGTGTTGTGAGGCGTGCTTGTGATTTTTTTTGTTTCTTTACGTGGTTTGGGAGGTTGTGTGGTGATGGATGTGACTATATGAGATGTAAATTATGTGGTGTAGTTTTGTGGTGTTTGGATGGCATAAATACGATGTGTCATTGGGATGGTGACGTATTAGTTGAGGTGTAGTGGTTATGGTGCAATGGCTATGGTGTATTGGTTGTGGAATAATTGTTATATCATAGGGGTTGTGGAATGTGGTAGTTGTGGTTTTGTGATGGATGAGATGTGTGGTTATTATGATGAGATGTCTTGGGAGATGTGACGCAATGACGATGGTGGATGTGTAGTGATGTGGCCGTGGTTATGTGAGTCGGGAAAGTTATTGGGTGGTACATTTGAGTTAATTCCCATGTTCTCCATTAAATAAATGATTTTTCAAAATGAATCAATGAATGGGTTGGTAATTGAATATAATTTTATGAATGTTTATGTGTGGTAAATGGGTTAATGAACAAATGTGGTAAAACTAGAAAGCTGAAAGCGGGAAATGTTGTGTGTCTTTTGTGGAGGTTGTTCGGTGCGTTGCATATAGTGGTGGTATAAGTTGTGGTGGTTAATTTATGGTTTGTGGTAGTGATTTGGTGTGATCTAGAGTTTTCTATGTGAACCCTTATATTGGGTATTGTGTTCTATATCTATATTATGAATGTTTATGTTAATTTATACACACCCATATCGAGTTAGACAACATTACCAATTCTCATAAGTGGTGAGTTCCAAGTGTTTTTTCCAACATATAGGATGGTAGTGATACAAATGGATGGTTACACTCTATCCCCCACTCTTCCTTTAACCATGATGTGTGGACCAGGTGTCTTCAGGCGAGATGTGTTGTGTTTGATGATATTTCTTTGGGTAATATATGATGTGTTAGACCAGGTATCTATGGGAAAGATGTGATATCATGTGATATGATATATGGTGGGGGTCATTCATGGTAGGAGGAGGGAATGAGGTTGATTTCCTTCAAATTCATGATACCCTACTACTCTGGTTCTGGTTGGGATGTGTGGCCTAGGTGTCAACGGGTGGGATTTGATATGATGTGATGTGATGTGTGGGCCAAGTGCCTATGAGAAAGATGTGATGTGTTGTGATGTATGTTCCAGGTGTCTATAGTCGAGATGTGACGTGAAGTGATATGTGTGGAACAAATGGGAGTACCGGACATTCGATGTTGGGGTGTGAGAGATGAAAAGTAGGGGAAGTGGTAGTGGAGTTCCTTGCATTGTTATAATCTCAATACTATATTATTATATTTTATACGTGATTTTTTGAGTGATCCATGGTGAGGCTGAGTTTGGTTAGATGACCTGTATAGGTTCTTGTTGGTTCTACTGTTTGCTCACTGGTGCTTTAGCATGATCTTTTTACATGTGCACTTGAGGCCTCAATTTTTTCACTACTAATTAAACCTTTTATTCTCACCATACATATATAAACTGTTTTAAGGTTTCTAAGAGGACTTTTAGGACCGAGATGGAAGTTACTAACTAGGGTGGGGATTCTATTGAGTTTCTTCCATGGACCTGTCTTTTGGTATTTTAATTGGAGACTTTTAAATGTATCCATTTTATTTACTCATGCATCGTGTGATGGTTTTTGGTTTACCTTTATTTCTCTGATGGAGTTTTTTGGTGATTATTTATCCTATCTCCTCATCATGTTTTATTTATAGAGGGACATTTCTCCTATATTTTGATATTTTTATACCCTTGGGGCTAGTATCCAACCATAGGACCACTAGAGGTGGGACTCTAGGGTTTATTATCTATCTCCCTTTATTGTGGAATCTTTGGTGGGAGGGGGTCATGACAGAGTGGTATCAAAGGATGATGGTTGAGAGATAGGATGGATTTTGGAGTTAGGCACAATGAGTATTTCATGGATTGGTATGGAAGTAGTGCTATTTGACCTTGGTGTGGGACATATGCTAGGGAGAAGACTAAGACATAGTATTTTAGGGTCCCCCATGATCCATTACATGAACTCTGAGCTTATTAAATGTCTAAGTGAGGTGGATCTATTTATAGGATATAGACCTAGGGGAGGTAAGTGAATCGTGAAAAATTGTGTTTATTTTTAATTGGGTGTTATGGGAAAATGAAATAAATTAATAGAATAAAATTTGATAAAATTATATGAGAATAGGCTTAGGATGTTCTCCTTATTTTCAAGAATGGATCATGCTCATCATCCATGAGTTGATCATGAAGTTAAGGGTTAGCTGTCTAATCTGGTTGATCATCAGAGTGTTGACCAAATATAAGAGGACAAGGCATGGAAGTGGGATTTGAATTCCATTTAGCGGTAGAGTTTCGGTATGTATGAGGGGAGTGTCTCAAATATGGAGACAGAGCATTGGATGGAGGATATAGAGATCACTTTTGGTCTAATCTGAGCACTAGATAAGTTTTGGGTGCTGCTAGTAGTTAGTAAGATAAGGAGAACTGCACACCAATGGTGGACATTATTTCATGGTGATCGCAATGAGGTAGATGTGTTGTGGCCCGACTTTTAGAGTGAGTTTTAGGTAGAGTTTCCTTCATCGGTGATGAGGTCATCCAATAGGTAGTTTATTCTCTACCTTCTGTAGGGAAGTTTGAGCATACAAGATATTGAGATTGTGTACAAGGACCTTGTACACATTGTACTAGTTGTTTTCCCTGATGATGATTCGAGATATCGACTTTTGGAGGAGTTTTTGTATCCCGTGATTAGGTATGCAGTCACTCTATTTACGCTCCTGACATATCAAGAGGTGCATAAAAAGTCTGAGGTAATTGAGCATATAATTTCCTTGTGAGTAAAGCCACAATAATATATCTACTTGGATGTTTCAAGGAGTAGGGATTCGGGCAGTGGGCCATGAGTGTTCTATCCATTAGGGTTCCGTTCAATGGGGAACCGACCATAGTGGTTTCTTTCCCGATCGTTAGGGACATGTGATTTTTGAGTGAATTTCAAGGGTTTTCTTATTTCATTCCATATAAGTGGGAGATATTGGAACTAACTAGAATAATGTCCTACTGCTCAGGGGGGCATATTTTTGATGGGCGGTCATGCCCCTTTTCAGCAGCGGTAGTTTCCTCCAAGACAATTCCAGTGGTAGGGACGACATAATATTGTTCATTAGATTAGAGCAGGAAGAGTTAGTGGAGTTAATACTCATTATGGTCCTTTTCTATATATTTCTAATCTAGATTGTGGTTTTGGAGGCCAATAGTAGAGAGGTAGAAGAGCTGGGCGTAGTTAGATGCACTCATTAGTGGTAACAGTGCAAGCCGAGCCAACAATTGCTCGATGTATGACCAGTTTATCATCTACCCCTGTGTGTAATTTATTTGATTATAGAGCCTAAAACTATTTTTCACTCTCTCTTTTGTTGGATTTAGTGTTGGTAATGGATGTGTAAAGGCTTCTAGTTCCCCTAGTGTTAGCTACAATGGTTGTAGGCCTTGATTCCTTTTTTGATGTGTGCCTAGAATGTAAACCAGTGATTGAGAAAACCATTCTATGGGAGACTTCTTATTGTTACAGATACATTCATATGATGTTATCCTTGGTATGGGTTGGATTTATATTGTTTTTTCAGTCATCAAACACTTTCAGGGAGTATTTTTGTTTTCCGATGCATAGGGCCAGTGAGTAGTGTTTGTTGGCGAGTGAGGATATCAATTAGGTGGTAGGTAAGTGGGGCCTATTTTTTCACCATTGGAGAATTTTTCATTAGAATATAAAGTTAGGGATACTCCTAGGGTTTTGGAGGTAATCCTAAATGTTTTCCAAGAATAGGTTATGACACTACCTCATCAATGCATCGTCGAGTTTGGGATAGAGTTTCAACGAGGTGTGTCTCAAATTTTGATGGATCCCTTTCAGATGGTGCCCACAAAGTTGTGTGATTTGAGGCTATAGGTGCATAATCTGATGTAGATGGGTCTCATCCATCCTCATGTGTCATCATGGGGTGCTCTAATTTTTTTTCACAAAAAATGAATATTGTAGTCTAATGTTGAATTAGATAAAGGTCAAGAACCATTACCCTCTTTCAAGGATCGATGATCTGTTCGACCATTTCAGAGGATCTATTTGGTTATCAAAGATCGATCTACAGTCTGGATATCATCAATTGAGGGTGAAAGATGAAGATATTCATAAGGTTTCCTTCAGATGTAGGTGTGGGAACTTATGGTTTTTGGCCATTTCATTCGGTGTTACAAACGCAACATCCATGTTCATTGGGATTATGAACTCCATGTTCCATGAGTTATTGAACTGGTTCTTCATTGTATTCATCTATGATATCTTGGTCTACTCAAAGTCATAGGTAGAGAATGTCGGGAATATTTGAGTTGTTTTGAAGTTCCTTTAATACCACCAGGTTTATGGGTAGCTATCCAAGTGTGAGTTTGGGACAAGAGAGGTGTGTTTACATAGAAATGTGGTGTCTTGGTAGGGTTTATCTATTGGCCCATCAAAGGTTGAAGTATTTGTTTATTGAGAACCACCTACTAATGTGACATAGGTTTACAATATCCTTGGTCTCGAAGCCTATTATCAGAGGTTGGTTCATGATTTATCTCGATTTTCATTCCTATTGACAATGTTGACTAGAAAGGACTATGCTTTTGTTCAGAAAAATCATTTCCAGACAAAATTTGGTTACCTAAAAGATAATTTGGTTAGTGATCCAGTTCTTCAGTTGGTTGAGGATGGGGTATTTTTTGAGGTTTCCTGTGACATGTCCCATCTAGGATTGGAATTAATGTAGATTTAGAAGAGATAGGTGATCTATTATGGATCCAAGTAGTTAACTATGAATGAGAATAACTATACCACCCATCATCTAGATCTGGTGGTAGTTGTGTTCATGCTAAATTTTTGGTGACATTACCTCATCATTGATCATTATATAGTTTTCATGGACCACAAGAGCCTGGCAATTTTTTTCTCTCAACATTATCTGAATCTACACCATCATAGGTGGATGATTTTTCTTTAGGATTATGATTTTGATATATTTTAGACCCCAGTTAAGGATAATGTAGTTATTGATGTGTTGAGTCATATTTCTTGAGAGGATGTAACTCGGGAGTTTGTGGATGGTTGGAAAGGAATATATGAGCTTGTAGTGATGCATATTGATGTTGGTGAGATAAGTGGACATTATTTTCTTTATCATATGAACATGGAGTTATTTTTGATTTAATAGGTGTAGGAGTCTTAGTGGGGAGACTCAGAGGTTGATGTGAGGTGTGATCATGTTGTCCATAGTGATGCTCCTAAGGGACGACCAAAGGATGGTCGGAACTGGGTGTTGTTCAAGGAGAGGAGGTTTGTACTGTTGGAAATGAGTTAGGTAGTTCTCTATAAGTTTCATTGATCACCTCTATCAGTACATATTGGCGTTAAAAAAATGTTTTGTGGATTAAGGAGACAACTTTGTTGGATGGGGATGCAATAATTAATGGCAGACTTTGTGGAAAAGATTTTGGTTTTCCAGCAGTTAAAGGTTGAGCATCGTATTCCTGATGGTCTGTTACAACCATTAGATAATATTGAGTAGAAATTGGGTGACATATCTAGGAATTTATTCATATTTTTACCCTAATATCAGAGAGGTTGTGATGTAGTTTTGGTGATAATGGTCCGATTGATAAAATCAGCTCACTTTCTGGTGAATAGTGAGTCATGTACCATGGATGATTTAGTAAAGAGGTACATGGATGATGTGGTTTGGATTTGTGGGGGTATAGAGGACCATAATCTAAAATTGGGATCCTAGTTTTACCTCATGATTATATAGGGTATTTCACCTTACTTCTGTCTCTCAGTTGTTCCTTAGCACTGCTTTCCACCCTTTGATAGACTGACAAATAGAGTGGACCATCCATATGCTAGAGGATATGTTGCGAGCATGTGTAATCAAATTTGGTGGGTCTTAGGTAGAAAATCTTCCTTTGGTATACTTTTTGTACAAGAATATCAACCAATAATCAATTACAGTATCTCTATTTTAGGAATTGTATAGATGGCTGTGTTGTTCTCTGTTGTGCGGGA
This sequence comes from Viscum album, assembly GCA_963277665.1. NCBI lineage: Eukaryota > Viridiplantae > Streptophyta > Magnoliopsida > Santalales > Viscaceae > Viscum > Viscum album. Next base: position 1,158,542,686 of record OY728125.1, read on the forward strand.
CAGAGGTTCGAGATTCAGAAGTTCATGGTCCTAATGTGGTGCATAGCACAAATGAAAAGATATAGTTGGTTCATGAGGACATGTGGGTTGCACATGGCTGTTAGATGTCCTATGATGATCATAGGAAGAGGCCCCTAGATTTAGTGGTAAGAGGACATGTGTTCTTGAGAGTATACCCTTGGTTTTGGAGGTGGATGTTTGGTAGGGGGAGTAAGATTTCTCTTAGGTTTGTTAGGACCTTTGAGGTGTAGGGGTGAGTTGGAGAGGTGTCTTATCGATTGACATTGCCAATGTAGATAGATAGGATCCACGATGTCTTCCACATATCATAGCTTCATCGATATCTTTATGATGACTCCAACATTATTGACTAGGGAGAGTTGGATATCAAGGACGACACTACATTTGTGGAGTGGTGAGTAGAGATCTAGGATTGTTAGAAGAAAGTGGTATGTGGGAAAACAGTCCTCTTGGTTTATGTGCTATGGAGGCATTGTATCCTAATGGAGAGTACATGGGAGAAAGATATATGGATGTGTGCTCAGTACCCAGAGATTTGTTTGTGTTTTTCTTTGTTATGTTTTACTTATGATGTGAATTTTGGATCTTCCTATGTTATGTGATTTATTGTTTACCTTGATGTGTGATGTGTAATAAAACCACTAACATATGAAAAGAGAAGGACCTAATTTTTAATAACGAAGCATCAACTACAATGTGATTAAAACCATGAAGGCGAGTCAGTGTTACAAAGAGAAGATAGTGACTTTACACGGAGGATTGAATTACCTGATTCGTGTGTTCGGGGAAGTGAAATTCATTGGTTGTAATGGTTGTTGGTTTTGGATGAGTGGAGGCTAGATGGTTGTGCAAGTGGCTATGTAGTGTGTGTTAGATTATGGTCATTGTTGGATGTTGAGGTGTTGTTGTTGTGTAGTGATGAGATTCTGAGAGATGTTTTATGGTATTTTGGTTTTTTGTGTTTGGTTGGTGGTAATGTTGAGGAGTAATGAGATCCTTGAGAGGTATCTCACAGGGTGGTTGTTTAGACCCCCTTTTCATCTAGGATTGGTTTTTTATTCTCAAGGGTGAGAATAATTTGGTAGGTATATAATATAATAATCTATTCCAACTCTGCCCATTACTTTTCCAGATTTGGTAGTTTGAGGTGTTTGAGGGAGGTTTCAAGAGTTTTTGGCAGAGGTTAGAGCTGTCGGAGTGATATATTAGGAAATACACATTGTGCAATGATTACACAACATGAAATGGTTGTTCACAGCTTGTATAGATGGATGGTTCAAGAATTTTTTCTTGGTATAAGGGATACTATGAGATAGATTACAAATTGTGTAAGTATAAATCAAGATGTGTATTAAATAAATGCCGAGGTGACTGAATTTTTAGTGAATGTTGTAAATTTTTAGAAACCCAAGGATCACACGCAGTGTAATGATTACACGATGTGAAACAATCAATATTATAGGTTTTAAGTTCTTTTCTCTTCCAAATATCATTTATTTATCCACTTCTCTTCATCTCCCATTTTATATGAACGATAGGTACCTCAAGGAGACTTTACAACCCTTCTTCCTATCTCTTTGATCTATTGGTTCTGATTGATGCCAATTGGTGATTTATGGTGAGTTCGTATCCATTTATTGGTGGTTTTCTTTCATTTCTATCATGGGGATTTAATGTAGTGATGTTTATTTGTTTTGTGAGGAGTTTTGGGTTGTTTTTTGACAACCCTCTGATGCGGTGTAGGTTGATCTATGGATTTTTGTGAGCGGTTTTTGTAACACCCTGAGATTTTATGAAAAATATTCATTTTAATTTCATTAATGTCTTGTGTTGTACGCTACACCAAAAGGAGCTTGCACAACACGTATCCTTGACTTGCCTTTCATTACACGCAATCGCGACCTTCCTCGATAGCGTGTGTAGTACGTAATACTGAGTTTCACTAAACAACGATATGCTATTAAAATATTATTAAAACTAGCCGTTATGAATAGTAATAACCACTTTTTAAATTTTAGAAAATTTATCTCTCAAAATGGACTTCTTTTTTGGATTCGGAGTATCGAATTTAGCCTAAGGTGAAATTTTGGTACTTTTCGGATAACTTTCATATTCTGATGAATAGTGAAAATTACTAAATTATAATTAAAAAACAACTCTTTTAATCGAAATAATTAATAGTGATAAATTATTAATTTGAGTGGTTTTAAATTATATTTAGAATATATTTTTATAATTTAATACAATGTTGGTCATTGGTTGTAATTTCACATTTAAACCAGACATAATCAAGTGTCAATCTTTTGATAGATATTGTTTCTTAAAAACACGCTATTTGTTTTAACAGCGGGATTTAATTATAAAATTAATTAATTCAACTTCTATGTTATGAATTTGGTAAAATAAACTTCATTCTTAAATTCGGAATATGAAATATAGCTTAGGATGAAATTTTGGCAATGTTCTGAAAAACATCAATTTTTGATGAATAGTGAAACCACTAAGTGGTAGGTTAAAAACTGAATTTTGCATAAAACTTAATTTTACCGCTTCTGTGAATGGAATTTCAAAAATCCGAGAGACACGGTTAACATCAAGGACTAAAATGTGGTTCAATGAGATGAAAATAATTTTTAGTGAATAGTAACTTTTTACTTTTTTTTACCACGGTTAAAAGTAAATAGGGTAATTAAGGGTAAAGATGATATTATTATTACCCTAACACATGTCCTAATTCTATTTGACAAGTGTATCTCGACCAAAAACAACCTTAAGTGTAAAATATTATCATTTAGGCCCACTTGGATTAGATTAGGACATTTATTATTATTTAATTCAAAGAACAGTTAAAAGAGTTAAAATCAAAGTTGATTTACTAAAACATTTTTAATATAGGGTTATACATAATATACTTTTGATTGTAAATATTCATTAGAAAGATAAAAAGATTTCCTAAATAATGATATTTTATTTATAATTTTTAGACTTTAAATAAATTAATTTATTTATGACACAACGATGATGCAGTAATTACCCTTTTAAGGAAATATTAACATAATTGATGTTATAAATGATCAAATGAATGTAATTTGAGACTTTTTATGAATTCCACTAATTTTCTAGGTTACTATGATATATTAGTGTTGATTTAATCAACTTGGTTCGAACATATAATTCTGTTATGACTTTCACAAAAATCATATATCAAATAGTGTCAAAATTGACACAAAATAGTTTTTAAATCAAATATTATATTATTAATTGTTATTTTATTCCTAAAAATATAAGGTTCGGCCAAATGACTTAGATAAGGATATATATATTAATAATAAACAATATGGGGTTCGTTTGGCATGTTATAGTAAGTTTATTAACCATATAGTGAAAGAAAACAAAAAGACACGGTAAAAGTTAAATTATTTAACTTAGAGTTAAATCTAATTGATAAGGTTAAAATAACACCCTAAACTTGTCTAAATTCTATTGGTTTATAGGATTTCGACCCATCCCCACTTTAGCTTCTAAATAATACCCTTTGGAACCATTATAAACCGATTGTGACATTAATATAAAATAATATTTTGAGGTATTCCTAAGGTGCCCCTCTCCTCCCTTATAAAAGGACACCTCCTCCACCTCCTCCTCACACCAATTTGAGCACTCAAGCTTGGCCAAACCCTGCCAAAATATCTTCTCCACTTCCCTAGAAACATCCTAGAGGTTCTGGTCTTCCTCAAAGACCAATTTTAGTGCCCTAAGAGGAGGTCTCAAAGAGGCGCTTCAAAGAAGAGGTAATTACCGTTACCAATTCTTTCATCTTTATTTCTTCTTCCACTTCTTCTTCTTAGGTTGTTTCATTATTAAGTAATAACATGTTATTATAAGTATGAAACAACCCTATTTCACCATCTATCCATCCTACGGAAAAAGAAATCACCGCGCGTGCGTACGTACGGAATACCGTCTCCACGCCGTGGTGTAATCTATTTTCCACCACCACCTTACATGGATGGGTATAATGGTGTAAAGAATAACTATACATAGTTATTACAACATAATATTTATTCTGATATATTGTATAATCCACTCCAATTCAATTCAATATTTATGGAAATGATATCATCGCTCGTGCGTACGTACGGACTACCGTCTCCACGACGCGATGAGATTCATTCTCCATGTTAACCATTTAATAATGATTATAAAGTATATATAAGAAATAATAATGAAATATATGACATTATAAAGCTATTGGATTTATGTATATATATATATATGTATGTCATCTACTTACTTCCATTTCAAGACAATAATGAAAGGAAAACATCGTTCATGCGTACGTACGGACTACCGTCTCCATGAACGGTGTTTTTCATTTTATTTATCTATCTATTATATATATATATATATACTGAATATATATGATATATAAATCATATTTTATATTCTGGAAGTAATTAAATCATGATATAAGTAATAATTATGTCAAGAACAACAAGTCAAAACACCTACGATAAATGAAACAATTTTACCCAAAACGCTTCTTTAACATGGAATTTTACAAAAGAACGTGTAATATAATGTCATAAGTGAACCATATATGATATCATAACAATGAATATGATTCTGTAATAAGTCAATAACATTATTTAAATCATTATACAGGAGGTTCGGACACATACGAAGCAAATCAGACCTAAGGTAAGGGAAAATATCACAATCTCATTTTTATCCGAGATTGTTTATTCGTAAGTATTTACTGGGGTGTATTTTATCATCCACATCCATGTTTCATCAATATGTAATATTATTTCCATCCACCTACAATTTCATAAATCCATTTTTACCTTTCGGTGAGTTTCTAGTAATATGTATGAAAGGAATCTTTTGTCGTTTTTCGTACGAGGTAGTTTTTGACTTTTCCGACAAAAGTATGAAGAATGTTTTTTTTAACTTATATGGCCTGAATAGATTTTTAAAACATTATTTCAAAGAATCTTCCTTTACAAGTTTTCAAGTTTATTTTTAATCAACTTATTTTAGTTTAAAATTGTATGACATGTTAAGAAAAGAAAAAGTTTTGAAGTAAAAAGGATATTTTCCTCAAGAATGGAGTTCAAATGTTTTATCAAAATTATTTTCCATCTAAGATAATATAGGGTTCTGTTTTTATCCCTATTATTACACTGATTTGATTATGTTTTGAGGAAATTATTTTTATGAAGTCATTTACCTTACATGATTTGTTTTATGATGTCATGATGTTTCAAGAATCCCATTTTTGTTACATGTGTTATGCGATGATGTATGATTTATGATTATGTGGCACACATAAGAAAGGATTCATTATAAGATGGGTGGGACCTATATCTCCCTCCAATGCATTGGGTAAAGATTTTATATCTCATGAGATAGACATGGATGGAATGGTAGGTTATACCGGTTCAGTGAAACAGGACTGAAACGAGGGTTACTCGATTCAGAAAGGGACTTTGTCCACTAAGATAGTCTTGGCAATGAGTCTTGACTAACAAGAAATGATTCTCTATGATTATGTGTGAATGCCACAAAGTTTCATGTTTTAAGTTATGATTATTGTGATTACATTTCACTACCATGATTTATCCCATGTTATGAAATTATGCTCTCTTTTGCAGGTTATGATTTCCAAAATGTTATGTTCTTATGAATACGATGTGATTGATATTTCTTTTGTTTACCCTTACTGAGCATTTGAGCTCACCCTTTTATGTTTTCTTTTCCCAAGGATATAAAGAAAGGTTTTAGGTAAAAAAAGGAATATCTTTATGGGAGATGTTGAAGATCTTTCACCACGATTAGAAGATTTTATTCCGAGTTTCCAAAGACACTAAACTATTACGATCCTTGTGTGTGTGTTTTTGTTATGTACTAAGTATTCCGCAAAAGTAATGTAATGTCCATGTACGTCTAGCATCGGGTCTCTACAGTTGGTATCAGAGGAAAGGTTTAGTCAACCTTTGGAAACTAGGATGCGAAAACGTTAGTGAGATCCCTAGAGATATTTCTAAAGTATGTCTAGGGATGTCCCTAAGGATAAGTATACGTATAGGATATAATCCTAGAACTACGATAACGATCTTATAATTTAACCTAAGATGTTAGATATTAAGGGTACTCCCCCTTTACTATGTTGTTTTCCCTAGCATTATTTTGCCTCTCACACTATTCTGTTTGGGTTTTAGAAAATGGCTGGAAACAAGATGATTCACAATAATGGATGATATGATGGACAATGGAATGATATTCTTCATGAGCAACCAAATGAAATGGGATTTGGATGTCCAAAAATCATTATTATGCCGAATCAGCAATCTCATAATACGATCAATAAAGTAAAATTTGGTATGTTTCCTGACTCGAATAATAAGAGAAAGATGGAGTTCCATGATGATCATAGAGGAAATAAAGTTCAATTTCCCCTATGTAAATCATGTGGGAAGAGGCATCAAGGAGAATGTTTCAAGGGAACTGGAAGATGCTTTGGGTGTGGAAAAGAAGGACACAAATCAAGTAAGTGCAAAGGAAAAGGATCGGTTAACACCATGGATGAGGATAATGGTATTGCTACGACATCAAAAATGGTTAAGTATTTTAAATGTGGAATGTATGGGCATTATGCAAACAAATTCCCTAAGGGAAAGACTCATGAAAAGAATCAGTACGGTAATATAGGTAGTATTTATGTGGATGATGATGAAGAGACTACAAATGATATGTGAGATGAAAGAATTTTTTCAGCTCGGTCAATGGTTTAAAAATGTAGTATAATGATTACATGTTTATCATGTGTAATTTTTTTATAAGTAATCTCATGCTACTATGGAATAAAGAGACATCTATGGATTGTTACACTGTTGTCTTTCCTTGTGTTTTGAAAGTGTATGATTAATGTTACCAGTATCCATGAAAGGTTATTTAGATATTTTTGTAATGTAGATGATATGCGCATAATGAAGGGATAAGGAGAAAATTAAATGTTTGATAGTATTCATGAGCTCATGATTGATATAAGGACTAAGTGATATCATGGTTTGAGTATATAGAATTTTGAGGATTTTGGTATGTGGAAAGTGTTAACTTTCAACTGCATTCATGTTTTCACTAAGGTATTCAAGAGAATACATGATTAAGGACTTTGAATGTTTGGAATGTGAACAACAAAACATATCTTATGATATATGGGGATCAACGATGGTATTAAATCTCTGGTAATCGTTTTCACTATGTTATGAGAGTGGACTGCAGTATTATGGATAAGCCTAAAGATTGAAATGGATTATGTTGGACATAAGTGAGTATTGTTTAAGGATAGAAGTTTTTTTTTCGATATTATTGATGAGATGTTATAGTAATGTAGTTTTAGAAAAAGGACAACCTGTAGGACGGGCGACAACCCATCGCTTCGGACAAGGCTGTGGGAATCGAACCCACAACCGAAGTGCAACTGGCCTTTATCGCCTACCACTGGACTACAGGAAGTCCCTGTTTAGTAGAAACTAGTTTTATTATATTAGGCAGTATGATATATGATGTATAAGTCCATTTTAGGAACCATATGTGATTAATCTCACTATAGATCGACTTATGTATATAATTTTTGCTAACCTTTTGTTTGAGACAGATGGAATGACCTGTCATTCTATCACATGATCTACTAACACTTCACGAATAACAAATTCAACTTCATTTATTTAAGAGATGAAGTGGAAATTGTTAAAGACACCAAAAACAGTGAGATTGTACCAAAATAAAGTAAGTATTTATTCTAATTCAAATTCTTTAACTTTAGGGAAACGATCTTGAAAACCAAAAATGTTGTCCTAGTGATCTTATATCTGATGAATCAGATGGTACCTTAGATCGTCACAAATTTATGGCTTTGTGAATGCTGGCTTTTCCATAGCCATGTTCTCTACCACTCTCCATCAGAACATGATGGTTAGATTTCTCTTCAATATCCATATTTTCACCTATGTGGAAACCCAGTGATTAGTTTATTTGGGTAACCGTTACGTTTCATACTTTTGTTTTTAAAGATTGGTTTTGGTATTCCTTTTTACGATGTGGGTTTATATTAAAGAAACTTTCAAGTAGTAAACCATTTATAACCCCGACGAATTTCGAGGGTGAAATTCATTTTAAGGGGGGTAGAATGTAACACCCCGAGATTTTATGAAAAATATTCATTTTAATTTCATTAATGTCTTGTGTTGTACTCTACACCAAAAGGAGCTTGCACAACACGCATCCTTGACTTGCCTTGCATTACACGCAATCGCGACCTTCCTCGATAGCGTGTGTAGTACGTAATACTGAGTTTCACTAAACAACGATATGCTATTAAAATATTATTAAAACTAGCCGTTATGAATAGTAATAACCACTTTTTAAATTTTAGAAAATTTAGCTCTCAAAATGGACTTCATTTTTGGATTCGGAGTATCGAATTTAGCCTAAGGTGAAATTTTGGTACTTTTCGGATAACTTTCATATTCCGATGAATAGTGAAAATTACTAAATTATAATTAAAAAACAACTCTTTTAATCGAAATAATTAATAGTGATAAATTATTAATTTGAGTGGTTTTAAAGTATATTTAGAATATATTTTTACAATTTAATACAATGTTGGTCATTGGTTGTAATTTCACATTTAAACCAGACATAATCAAGTGTCAATCTTTTGATAGATATTGTTTCTTAAAAAAATGCTATTTGTTTTAACAGCGGGATTTAATTATAAAATTAATTAATTCAACTTCTATGTTATGAATTTGGTAAAATAAACTTCATTCTTAAATTCGGAATATGAAATATAGCTTAGGATGAAATTTTGGCATTGTTCTGAAAAACATCAATTTTTGATGAATAGTGAAACCATTAAGTGGTAGGTTAAAAACTGAATTTTGCATAAAACTTAATTTTACCGCTTCTGTGAATGGAATTTCAAAAATCCGAGAGACACGGTTAATATCAAGGACTAAAATGTGGTTCAATGAGATGAAAATAATTTTTGGTGAATAGTAACTTTTTACTTTTTTTTACCACGGTTAAAAGTAAATAGGGTAATTAAGGGTAAAGATGATATTATTATTACCCTAACACATGTCCTAATTCTATTGGACAAGTGTATCTCGACCAAAAACAACCTTAAGTGTAAAATATTATCATTTAGGCCCAGTTGGATTAGATTAGGACATTTATTATTATTTAATTCAAAGAAGAGTTAAAAGAGTTAAAATCAAAGTTTATTTACTAAACCATTTTTAATATAGGGTTATACATAAGATACTTTTGATTGTAAATATTCATTAGAAATCTAAAACGATTTCCTAAATAATGATATTTTAATTATAATTTTTAGACTTTAAATAAATTAATTTATTTATGACACAACGATGATGCAGTAATTACCCTTTTAAGGAAATATTAACATAATTGATGTTATAAATGCTCAAATGAATGTAATTTGAGACTTTTTATGAATTCCACTAATTTTCTAGGTTACTATGATATATTAGTGTTGATTTAATCAACTTGGTTCGAACATATAATTCTGTTATGACTTTCACAAAAATCATATATCAAATAGTGTCAAAATTGACACAAAATAGTTTTTAAATCAAATATTATATTATTAATTGTTATTTTATTCCTAAAAATCTAAGGTTCGGCCAAATGACTTAGATAAGGATATATATATTAATAATAAACAATTTGGGGTTCGTTTGGCATGTTATAGTAAGTGTATTAACCATATAGTGAAAGAAAACAAAAAGACATGGTAAAAGTTAAATTATTTAACTTAGAGTTAAATCTAATTGATAAGGTTAAAATAACACACTAAACTTGTCTAAATCCTATTGGTTGATAGGAGTTCGACCCATCCCCACTTTAGCTTCGAAATAAGACCCTTTGGAACCATTATAAACCGATTTTGACATTAATATAAAATAATATTTTGAGGTATTCCTAAGGTGCCCCTCTCCTCCCTTATAAAAGGACACCTCCTCCCCCTCCTCCTCACACCAATTTGAGCACTCAAGCTCGGCCAACCCCTGCCAAAATCTCTTCTCCACTTCCCTAGAAACATCCTAGAGGTTCTGGTCTTCCTCAAAGACCAATTTTAGTGCCCTAAGAGGAGGTCTCAAAGAGGCGCTTCAAAGAAGAGGTAATTACCGTCACCAATTCTTTCATCTTTATTTCTTCTCACACTTCTTCTTCTTAGGTTGTTTCATTATGAAGTAATAACATGTTATTATAAGTATGAAACAACCCTATTTCACCATCTATCCATCCTACGGAAAAATAAATCACCGCGCGTGCGTACGTACGAAATACCGTCTCCACGCCGTGGTGTAATCTATTTTCCACCACCACCTTACATGGATGGGTATAATGGTGTAAAGAATAACTATACATAGTTATTACAACATCATATTCATTCTGATATATTTTATAATCCACTCCAATTCAATTCAATATTTATGGAAATGATATCATCGCTCGTGCGTACGTACGGACTACCGTCTCCACGACGCGATGAGATTCATTCTCCATGTTAACCATTTAAGAATGATTATAAAGTATATATAAGAAATAATAATGAAATATATGACATTATAAAGCTATTGGATTTATGTATATATATATATGTATTTCATCTACTTACTTGCATTTCAAGACAATAAGGAAAGGAAAACAGCGTTCATGCGTACGTACGGACTACCGTCTCCATGAACGGTGTTTTTCATTTTATTTATCTATCTATTATATATATATATACTGAATATATATGATATATAAATCATATTTTATATTCTGGAAGTAAGTAAATCATGATATAAGTAATAATGATGTCAAGAACAACAAGTCAAAACACCTACGATAAATGAAACAATTTTACCCAAAACGCTTCTTTAACATGGAATTTTACAAAAGAACGGGTAATATAATGTCATAAGTGAACCATATATGATATCATAACAATGAATATGATTCTTTAATAAGTCAATAACATTATTTAAATCATTATACAGGAGGTTCGGACACATACGAAGCAAATCAGACCTAAGGTAAGGGAAAATATCACAGTCTCATTTTTATCCGAGATTGTTTATTCGTAAGTATTTACTGGGGTGTATTTTATCATCCACATCCATGTTTCATCAATATGTAATATTATTTCCATCCACATACAATTGTTTAAATCCATTTTTACCTTTCGGTGAGTTTTTAGTAATATGTATGAAAGGAATCTTTTGTCGTTTTTCGTACGAGGTAGTTTTTGACTTTTCCGACAAAAGTACGAAGAATGTTTTTTTAACTTATACGGCATGAATGGATTTTTAAAACATTATTTACAAGAATATTCCTTTACAATTTTTCAAGTTTATTTTTAATCAACTTCTTTTAGTTTATCACATGTTAAGAAAAGAAAAGTGTTTTTGAAGTAGAAAGGATATTTTCCTCAAGAATGGAGTTCAAATGTTTTATCAAAATTATTTTCCATCTAAGATAATATAGGGTTCTGTTTTTATCCCTATTATTACATTGATTTGATTATGTTTTGAGGAAATTATTTTTATGAAGTCATTTACCTTATATGATTTGTTTTATGATGTCATGATGTTTTAAGAATCCCATTTTTGTTACATGTGTTATGCGATGATGTATGATTTATGATTATGTGGCACACATAAGAAAGGATTCATTATAAGATGGGTGGGACCTATATCTCCCTCCAATGCATTGGGTAAAGATTTTATATCTCATGAGATAGACATGGCTGGAATGGTAGGTTATACCGGTTCAGTGAAACAAGACTGAAACGAGGGTTACTCGATTCAGAAAGGGACTTTGTCCACTAAGATAGTCTTGGCAATGAGTCTTGACTAACAAGAAATGATTCTCTATGATTATGTGTGAATGCCACAAAGTTTCATGTTTTAAGTTATGATTATTGTGATTAAATTTCACTACCATGATTTATCCCATGTTATGAAATTATGCTCTCTTTTGCAGGTTATGATTTCCAAAATGTTATGTTCTTATGAATACGATGTGATTGATATTTCTTTTGTTTACCCTTACTGAGAATTTGAGCTCACCCTTTTATGTTTTCTTTCCCCCATGATATAAAGAAAGGTTTTAGGTAAAAAAAGGAATATCTTTATGGGAGATGTTGAAGATCTTTCACCACGATTAGAAGATTTTATTCTGAGTTTCCAAAGACACTAAACTATTACGATCCTTGTGTGTGTGTTTTTGTTATGTACTAAGTATTCCGCAAAAGTAAAGTAATGTCCATGTACGTCTAGCATCGGGTCTCTACAGTTTTGGTTTGTGGGTTGTTTTTTCTTTGTCCTGTGGTGCACAATGAGATCAGAAAGCTTCTTTAAGGTTGGGGATCCTCATTCTCACCCTTTTACATTCTATGTGTGGTATCTTCATGCTTTTTCTTACCTTTGGGTGGATATTAAGGGTCGAAATAATCATATAATTAATTGCAATGTCTATAATTTATGGTTATGTGGATTTATCACATGATTTAAATGTTTTTTAGATGTTGTCGGGATGGTTATGCATGCCTGTTGCTAATTCTAAAAATAACGGCTATTGGGAGCCTTTCTTGTGATATAGTTGTTATGCAATGATGAACCTTTCTATGTTTTTGTGTGATCTCACCCTAAATAGAAATATAAGAAATTTATATTTGTATAATAATCAATTACCCCAACAAATTTTGGTTTGTGTGATAGTAACAATTCTAAATAAAGAAGTAATGTGATAAGGACCATAAATAAATAGAAGATGGAATGTGTGTTATGATGTGAACTTGTGCATGTTGTATTTCTTTACATGCTATGGGATGTTGTTTGATAATGGATGTGACCGTATGGGTTGTGTGGTGAATTGGGACAAGATGTGGTGGTTGGATGGCATGTATTTGATTTGGCATAGTGGTTATGGTGTAGTAGTTGTGGCACAGTGGTTATGGTGTAGTGGTTGTGGTGCAATAGTTGTTGCACAATGGTTGTGGTATAGTGGTTGTGGCGTAGTGGTTGTGGTGTGTGGAGGTTATTTTTGTGTGATGGATGAGATGTGTGGTTTTTTTCATGAGATGTCTTGGGAGATGTAACACCATGATGATGGTGGATGTGTAACACTACGATGGTGGTTATGTGAGTTGGGCCAGTTGTTTTGTGGAATGGTTGAATTAGTTTCCTGATTAGCCATGGAATAAATGATTTTTCTAAATAAACAAATGAATGGGTTGGTAATTGATTATAATGGGATTGAAGTTGATGTGTCGTACATGTCTTAATGAACAAACATAGTGAAAATGGTAAGCTTAAATCAGAAAATGTTGTGTGGCTTGTGTGGTAGTTGTGTGGTGTGTTTCATATAATGTTGGAAGGAGTTTTGATGGTTGATGTGTGGTGCATGGTGGTTATGTAGTGTGTGCTAGTGTTGTTGATGTGAACCGTTAGATTGGGTATTGTGTTATGTATATATATCATGTATGTTTATGTTATTTTATATGCACCCCACTCGAGTTAGATAACCGTACCAATGCTCATAGGTGCTGAGTTCCTAGTGTTTTCCCCAATATCTAGGATAGTATTGATACAGATGGTAGGATACCCCCTTTCCCCCACTCTTACCTTAAAAGTGATGCGTGGCCTTGGTTTCTTCAGGCGAGATTTTTTGTGTTGGACGAGGTGTCCTCAGGAAAGATGTGGTGTGTTGGCCCAAGTGTCTATGAGAGAGATGTGATGTTGTGTGATATGATATATGGTGGGGTCATGTGTGGTAGGAGGAGGGAACGATGTTGATGTCCTTTACATTTATGATACCCTAATACTCTGGTTCTAGTTTGTGATGTGTGGACCAGGTGTATACGGGTGGGATGTGATGTGATGTGTGGCCCATGTGTCTATTAGAGGGATGTGATGTGTGGCCCTGGTGTCTGCGGGTGATATGTGATGTGATTTGTTGTGATATGTGTGGAAGGGATGTTAGCATACAATACAAGAAAAAGAGTCTTTTGTGGTGGGCACATCACCCATCACAAATAGTCTTTACTAAGGGACTATTTGCGATGAGAAATAAATCCCATCACAAATAGTTCCTAATAAAAAATTATTTTCATCTGGAAAACTGCCCCGTCACAAATCCCTTTGGCATGGCTAGTGTAATACCCCAGGATTTCATACTACGTTATTTCTTCAAAGTAATTCAATAACTTTCACTACACACAACACTGAGTTCAAGCGCACCATGACATACCAAACTAGCCGTTAAAAAGAGGTTATGAATAGTACTAAGTGAATTTTGAACTATATATAATTATTATAATTTTAGAATCCATAATATTATTTTTTTAGACATAATGTAAGAACTAATTCATTTTTTCAGATAAAAGAAGTATTTTTAAAAAAATGCACTTTTACCAGCTTTTAATGGTGAACCCTTTTTAAATACAATATTTAAAACTTTTATATATTTTATTTGAAAAAATAAACTTCTTCTTTTGAATCGGGATATAATAAATTAGTTTCAATAAATTTTTTCTATTTTTCTGATAACTTTCATATTTGGGTGAATAGTGAAAAATACTATATTTTAACTAAAAACAACTTTTTTTAATCAAAATTATTTATAGTGTAAAATTATACATTTCAATGGTTTGGAAGCCTAATTAGATTATATTTTTACCATTTAATGCAATGTTGGCCATTGGAAGTAATTCCACTTTGAAATTGGACATAAACAAGTGTCAATGTTTTGGTAGTTATTATTTCTTGAAAATATGCTTTTTGGTTTTGATAATGGGAATTAATTTTAAATTAATAAATGCAATTTAATTGTTTTTAATTTTGTAAAATAGACTTCATTTTTGAATTCATAATATCAAAATTAGCTTAGGGTGAATTTTTGGTATGTTTCTGAAAACATTCAATTTTTGATGAATAGTGAAAAACACTGCGTTATTTGTTAAAACCGAGTTTTCATTTAAATAATAAATTATTTTATTTAAATTTATTTTAGGTCAAAATAGATACATAATACCTATATATGTTCAATTTAATCCATTGGAGTGATTTTTTAATAATATTAGATATATAAAATTTTATAGAACTTTTCACCGTCTTTTACCCACCTCCTACGAGCATTTTCAAATTTGCATAAAACTTAATTTTACCACTCTGAGAGACACGATTGATATCAGTAAGTAAAATGTGGTTCAATGAGATGAAAATAATTTTTTATGAATAGTAACTTTTTACTTTTATTTACCATGGTTAGAAGTAAATAGGGTAATTAAGGGTAAAAATGATATTATTATTACCCAAAACATATCCAAATTCTATTGGATAAGTGTAATTCGACCAAAAAAACCTTAGGAATAAAATATGATCCTTTAGATCCACTTATATTAGATTAGGACATTTATTATTATTGAATTCAAAGAAGGGTTAGAAGTGTTAAATTAAAAGTTTAATAACTAAACCATTTTTAAAATATTGTTACACATAAGATAAATTCGACTATAAATATTAATTAGAGAGATAAAAATATTTCCTACATAATGGTATTTTTTTTATAAATTTTAGACATTAAATAATAAAATTTATTCAATGATGATGCAATAATTACTGTATTAATTAAAGATTAAAATAATTGATATTATAAATATCCTAATAAATGTAATTTGAGACTCTTTATAAATTCCACTAATTTTATAGGTTAATATGACTTATTAGGTTTTATTAAATGAATTTTTTCCAAGTAATATTTCTTTTATGAATATATAAAAAACAAAATACCTAATAGTGTCAAAATTTACATAAAAATATTTTTAAAACAAATATTATATTATTAATTGATATAATAATCCTAAAAAACCACAGATCATCCAGATGACTTATATATTAATATATATGTAATTAATTAACCAATTGGGGTTCTATTGGCATTTTATAGTAAGTTTATTAACCATATAATATAAAAATACAAAGTGACATGGTAAATGTCAAACTATTTAACTAAGAGTTAAATCTAAAAGTTAAGGTTAATATGGTGACCTAAACCTGTCTAAAAACTATTGGTTGAGATGTTTTCGACCCATCACCACCTTAGCCTTTAATAATTCATTTTTAAGCCATTATAAATCGAAAATTTATTTATTATAAAATAATATTTTAAGTTTTTCCTAAGGTGCCCCTCACCCCTCTTATAAAAGGGAACTTCCCCTTCTCTAAAATTCACTCATCCAAATCCATTTTTCTCAGCCATCCCTTTCCCAAATATCCTCCCAACTATATTACCTTCATCCGAGAGGCCTTCCTTTGGTCATAAAGGCATCCTATGTATCCCATTTATTAAATCAAAAGGAAGAACCCGAAGAAGTGGTAATGATTTCACCACCCTCTTTCAAGTTCTCTTATTCTTCCACATACTATTTCTTTGTTGTTTCAATTCTAAAATAATATCTTCAGTATCTTCTATATACTGTGATGTTATTATAAATATGGAACAACTATATTCATTATTTTATCCATCTTATGAATGATAATGTCGCCATGCGTGCGTACGTACGGCTTACCGTCTCCATGCCGTGGTGTAATTTGTTATTCAACGCTATGTTATTTGGATGGATATAATGATGAGTAATATGTATATAAATAATTAAAATGACATGCTAATGTATCTGTAAAATTAATATATTATCCAATTTCACACCTTTAAGTAAATTATATTGTCGCTCGTGCGTACATACGTATTACCATCTCCATGATGCGATGAGATTCATTTCCACATTCACCATTCATCCATAAATATAAAAATATATATTACTAATAAGTATGTAATATATGAAATAATAATGCTAATGGATATATATATATATATATATATTAACTTACATATATCTTATTCACTTAGTTCTGTTCAATACGATGTGAAAACGGAAACAATGTTTATGCCTACGTATGGACTACCATCTCCATAAATGGTGTTTTTCATTTCATATATATGTCTATTATACATAGTTATATTCTAAATATATATGATATATAAATCATGTTTTATATTCTGGAAGTATTTAAATCTGGATCTAAGTGATACAATCAAGAGTAACAAGTTAAAACACGTACAATAAAGAAAGCGATTATTACCCGAAATGTGAATTTAACATGTAAATTATTATTAAATGGGTAATATAAAGTAATAAATGAATCATGTATGATATAATAAATATTAATATGGTTCTGGTATAATTTAATAACATACAAAAATCTTCATAGAGGAGGTTAAACGTACCCTCGACTAAAGGAAATTGCAAGGTAAGGGTTAATTCCTCAATCTCATTATTATCGGAGATTGTTTATATGTAAGTATTTACTGGGAAATTTCTATCATCCATGTACATTTTTCATAAAAATGATTTCAAATTGAATATTTCAAGGATTTTTGAAATTTACTCTTTATCAAGATCATAATTTTAAATTTTTTAAAGATTTATCTTTCTAAATATTTTTAATTAATGTCCATGTTTTCAAAATGATTTTAAAGATTTATTTATATGGACATGAATGTTTTGAAATGATAATTCTTTTCAAAATTATCAAAGTGGTATGGGACACTTTGATTAAAAAATCTCTTTTAATTTAATTCCTTTATAAATGTGGGACTTTTAAATGATTTTAAAAATAGGATATTTCTCTCAAAAAATTTTACTCATCATTTTCAACTATGTCAGCATCCTTTACTGGATATTATTTTTAATTGAGGTTGATTTATTATAAAACAATCTTCTATATTGTATTGAATGAGTTATGATATGTTTGAATGTGGATGTTATATTTTTATACCATTCATGGTTTATGGTTAATGTAATGACATTTCATTTTATAGTTTTAATATGAATGTTTATGTTATGTTTCAACTTTTTCATATGAGGAATACAGTGGAATTAGTAAGTGACGGGTGGAGCCCGCTATAGCTCCTCGATGCATTGGTAGGTCTCATGAGACAAACTACTATATTGGAACAAGGCCTTGAGAATTTTTTTTTTTTAGTCTTGGAATAAGGCCTTGACTATGTGGTAATGATGTCCAATGTTAGGCATTCCATAATTATGTAAGTAGTTATTACATGTGATTATTAGACTAGTAGAATATCCATGTTCATGTTTATATGGTAATATTTGATTTACTTTTTCCATGTTATATTCATGTTGATGTTTTAAAGGCTATTGTTTTTATGGCACATATTTCCTTAAAAGTTTATAGTTTCCGCTAAATTATTTACCCTTACTGAGCATCTGAGCTCACCCCTTTCCTATGTTTTATTTTCCCAGGATCCCAAGAAGTGTTTTATGTTTGAGATGCAGGGTTAAGCTATGGGAATAATGGAATTCTTAGAGGTTTTTTTTTTGTTTTCTATGTTAGAAAGTGTATTGTAATGTTCATGTATGCAATCTATTTTCCAAGACTGCTAAACTGATCGGTCTTTTGGGACTTGATTCCTTGTAATCATGACAATGTATTAAAATAATGCACCGACTCTGGGAATCTAGGGTCGGGGCATTACAGTTGGTATCAGAGGAAGTTTAGAAATAACCTTGGAAACTAGATTTAGATAAACTCTGATTAGAGTATATTACCCTAAGATATACTTTGAGGATTAATATAGAAGAACATCCTAGAATTTTGGTACTGTAGATATTTTATGAGTTATCCAAGAAATACATCCCTATCTGGATACGAGCAGGTAGAGGCGGCTCTGACACAGATGTACCTAGGGGTAAAACCTAAAAACACCTCTTTGAGCTATACTCGAAGGGGAATTGGTGCAAGACAACGGGCCTTGATTCACTCTTGGTTACGACACTCCCGAGGGATATGCTTAGGATAATTCTCGTTTTCTTTACTAACCACTATGAAGGGTTTATGATATATACCTCCTTAAAGAAAACATTTTTGTGATTATGGATTATATATATACACTGTTCAGTTTATGTTACGTATGTTACATGTTTGTAATTATGAATTCCAATTCATAAACTGACCTAGTGTATGCCATTGTTTAGAAATGGCGCACAGTAGAAGCACTACTACAAAAAACGGGCGTTAACAGCGCTAAAAACAGGCTTTAACCGTGCTAAAAAAGTGCTGTAAAGCTCGGAACAGATAAAGGGAGGGGGGTGCCCTTTACTAGTGCTAAAAAAGTGCTGATAAAGGAAACCTTAATCAATGCTAAAAGCATGCTGATTAAGGTAAACTTTATCAGCGCTAAAAGAGCACTGACAAAACATTCCTTTATCAGCACTAAACGAGCGCTGATAAATGAGTGTTTTATCAACACTCCTTTAGCGCTGATAAAATGATACTTTATGATCGCTTCTTTAGCGCTGATAAAGGTGTAGTTTATCAGCGATTTTTTAGCACTGATAAAAGCACCATTTATAATCGCTAAAAAAGCGCTGATAAATGCCCTGTCTGCTACTACGAAATAATCTGCAACATCACACTCGAACACATGAAAAAAATCATCATCTCAATAAGCTAATTAAATCAATTATACACATTCAAAATTAATACATAAATCATAAGAAAATTAGACCAAGTATACCCCTTATCCTTTAAAAATGCAACACTACCACCTTTGTAACCTCTATGGAATATTTTAAACAATATATCAGAGATTATTATCGTAAACTCTTGTTAAAATTATCCACAATGTTTTATGTAATTTATATAGGGTATCCACAACCTTCGGTTCAATCCCCATGATTGTAATGACACAATGGTCAAGCCCATGATGTAGTGGTTGTTAATTATCCAATTCCACATATTCATCTCTAAAACTTTCATAGGGATATTAGACACAAAAAAACCAGAAATGGTGTCACCATGGATATGCCACTTTTGTTTATTTATTTGGACATCATAGTTTTCTAATTTAGTTCATGTTATCATTTATGGATTTTTCACAATATATGAAATTCATGGGGGTCATCCCAGTCTCTAGATGTCATCCACGACATCCCCTGAAATTGATAATATACTTTTGGCTAGATGATGATCTATCTCATTAGAATATATGTAAAACTAAACTGAGATACCCTAGTGGCAAAGTGATTTTTAGGGTGGTAGGCTACGACAGTTGTATCAAGGGAATGTATGATTAAGGGAACATGAGCGGTGAGTGTCGAAAGGATTTTTTTGTAATTTAAAATCCCCTAATCTCACCTCATCCAAAATATGATAATTACATGGGATCCCACTTCCATATACTTGTTCCACTGCATTTATATTTATAATCATATCATATTATAGTTAGTGGAATCATACAACCTCACAATAAGACCCACACAAGTGATGTCCCTCATCCATTAGTATACATAATATCATAATGTCCCAATATTCTCTTCAACTCATCCACATACCTCTACATTCACAAATAAATAGCTTTTCTTCCACAATCCATCCATGTTGGATACCCTTTATAGAATTTAAAGCCCCATAACCATAATATATTTTCTATGAGGCTTGAACCCTTTCGGTTTGGGGATAACATGGGTTGGACAAATTATTTACCTAAAAATATATAAAACACTAAATTAAGATTCATACACATCACCAAGGACCCTTGGATCATTCTCATAAAAGATCAAGGCAATCCAATTGCGTTTGGTCAGATTTTCATAGGTCAGTTGTTGTTTTCAATTAAATTTGTGTCCATTTTAAACAAAAGAGTGACCCTTTGAGTGATAACGGCCACACCGTGCCATGGATTGAGGCAGGGATGACTCATACACATCAAAAAGGACCTGTGGATCATTCTCCTAAAGGATCAACACAATCCAAATGCGTTTGGTTGGATTTCCGTAGGTTAGTTATTGTTTTCAATTAAAATCGTGTCCATTTTAAACAAAAGATAGACCCTTTGAGTGGTACCGGTCACACCATGCCTTGGATTGAGGTGGGGATGACTCGTAATTGTCAAAAAAGGACCCATGTATCATTCTCCAAAAGGATCAAGGCAATATTAATGCGTTTGATCGGATTTCCATAGGCCAGTTGTTGTTTTCAATTAAAATTGTGTCCATTTTAAACAAAGGAGAGACCCTTTGAGTGATAACAGCCACAACGTGCCTCGGATTGAGGTGGGGATGACTTTTTCACATCACAAAGGACCAGTGGATCGTTCTCCTAAAGGATCAACACAATCCAAATGCGTTTGGTCAGATTTCTATAGGTCAGTTGTTGTTTTCACTTAAAATCGTGTCCATTTTAAACAAAAGAGAGATCCTTTGAGTGCTAGCGGCCACACCGTGCCTCGGATTGAGGTGGGGTTGACATGTACACATCAGAAAGGACCCATGGATCGTTCTCATAAAGGATCAAAACAATCAGAATGAATTTGGTTGGATTTTCATAGGTCAGTTGTTGTATTCAATTAAAATTATGTCCATTTTAAACAAAAGAGAGACCCTTTGGGTTCTAGCAGCCTCAATGTGCCTCGGATTGAGGCAGGGTTGACTCATACAAATCCAAAAGGACCCATGGATTGTTCTCCTAAAGGATCAAGACAATCTGAATGCGTTTGGTCAGATTTTCGTATGTCAGTTGTTGTTTTCACTAAAAATTGTCTCCATTTTAAACAAAAGAGAGACCCTTTGAGTGATAGCGGCCACACCGTGCCTCAGATATAGGTGGGGTTGACTAGTACACATCCCAAAGGACTATTGGGTCATTCTCCTAATGGATCAACACAATCTAAATGCCTTTGGTCAGATTTCCGTAGGCCAGTTGTTGTTTTCACTTAAAATTGTGTCCATTTTAAACAAAAGAGAGTACCCTTGAGTGTTATCGGCCATACCATGCCATGGATTGAGGGTGGGGGGTTGACTTGTACACATCAAAAAGGACCATTGGTTCATTCTCCAAAAGGATAAACACAATCCGAATGCATTTGGTCAGATTTATGTAGGTCAGTTGTTGTTTTCACTTAAAATTGTGTCCATTTAAAAAAAAGAGACCCTTTGAGTGCTAGCGGCCACACCATGCCTCGGATTGAGGCGGGGTTGACTCGTAAACTTTTCAAAGGACCCGTGGATCATTTTCCTAAATTATCAAGATAATCCGAATGCATTTGTTCAGATTTTCGTATGTCAGTTGTTGTTTTCACTTAAAATTCTCTCCATTTTAAACAAAAGAGAGACCCTTTGAGTGCTAGCGGCCACACCGTGCCTTTTATTGTGGAGGGTATTACTCGTAAACATCAATAAAGACCCTTGGATTGTTATCCTAAAGGATCAACACAATCTTAAATCGTTTGGTAATATTTCTATAGGTCAGTTGTTGTTTTCAATTAAAATTGTGTTCATTTTGAACAAAAGAGAGACCCTTTGAGTGGTACCAGTCACACCGTGCCTTATATTGAGGCATAAATGACTCGTAGACGTCAAAAAGTACCCTTGGATCATTATCCTAAATGATCAAGGCAATACGAATGCGTTTGGTCAGATTTCCATAGGTCAGTTGTTGTTTTCAATTTAAATTGTGTCCATTTCAAACAAAAGAGAGATCCTTTGAGTGATAGCAGCCACACCATACCTCGTATTGAGGCGGGGATGACTAGTACATGTCAAAAAGGACTAGTGGATAGTTATCCTAAAGGATCAACACAATCTGAATGCGTTTGGTAAGATTTCCATAGGCCAGTTGTTGTTTTCACTTAAAATCGTGTCTATTTTAAACAAAAGAGAGACCCTTTGAGTGCTAGCAGCCACAATGTGCCTCGGATTAAGGTGGGGTTGACTCTTATATGTCAAAAAGTACCCTTGGATCGTTCTACTAAAGGATCAAGACAATCCGAATGCGTTTGGTCAGATTTTCATTGGTTAGTTGTTGTTTTCAATCAAAATTGTGTCCATTTTAAACAAAAGAGAGACCCTTTGAGTGCTAGCGGCCACACCATTCCTTTTATTGAGGCGGAGTTGACTCTTACATGTCACAATGTGCCATGTATCATTCTCCTAAAGTATCAAGACAATCCTAATGTGTTTGGTAAGAGTTCCATAGGTTAGTTGTTGTTTTCACTTAAAATCGTGTCCATTTTAAACAAAAGAGAGACCCTTTGAGTGGTAATGGCCACATCATGCCTTGGATTGAGAAATGAATGACTTTTACACATCACTAAGGACCCTTGGATCGTTATGGTAAAGGATCAACACAATCCGAATGCGTTTGGTCAGATTTCCATATGTTAGTTGTTGTTTTCACTTAAAATCGTGTGAACTTTAAACAAAAGAGAGACCCTTTGAGTGCTAGCTCCCACACCGTGCCTCGGATTGAGGCTGGGTTGACTCTTACACATCAAAAAGGATTCGTGGATGGTTCTTCTAAATGATCAAGACAATCCGAATCCGTTTGGTCTGTTTTTCGTACGTTAGTTGTTGTTTTCACTTAAAATCATGTCCATTTTAAACAAAATAGAGACTCTTTGAGTGGTACCATCCACACCGTGGCTCGGATTGAGGTAGGGATGAATCGTACACATCACCAAGGACCCTTGGATAGTTCTCATAAATTATCAAGGCAATATGGGTGCATTTGGTTGGTTTTTCATAGGTCAGTTGTTGTTTTCAATTAAAATTGTGTCCATTTTAAACCAAAGAGAGACCCTTTGAATGCTAGCAGCCACACCGTGCCTCATATTGAGGTGGGGATGACTCTTAGACATCAAAAAGGACCCGTGGTTCATTCTCCTAAATTATATACACAATCCGATTGTGTTTGGTCAGATTTCCGTTGGTCAGTTGTTGTTTTCGCTTAAAATTGTGTCCATTTTAAACAAAAGAGAGACCCTTTGGGTGATAGAAGCCGCCCCGTACCTCTAATTGAGGCGGTTATTACTCTTACACATCAAAAAGGACCATTGGATAGTTCTCTTAAAGGATCAACATAATCCAAATGCATTGGGTCAGATTTCTGTAGGTCAGTTGTTGTTTTCACTTAAAATCGTGTCAATTTTAAACAAAAGAGAGACCCTTTGAGTGCTAGTAGCCACACCGTGCCTTGGATTGAAGTGGAGATGGCTCATACACGTAAAAAGGACCATTGGATCATTCTCCTAAAGGATCAACACAATACGAATGTGTTTGGTCAGATTTTTGTAGGTTATTTGTTGTTTTCACTTAAAATCGTGTCAATTTTAAACAAAAGAGAGACCCTTTGAGTGCTAGCGGCCACACCGTGCCTCGGATTGAGGCAGGGTTTACTCTTACACAACACAAAGGACTCGTGGATCATTCTCGTAAAGGATAAAGATAATCCTAATGCTTTTGGTAGGATTTTCATAGGTCAGTTGTTGTTTTCAATTAAAATGGAGTCCATTTTAAACAAAAGAGAGACCCTTTGAGTGCTAGCAGGCACACCGTGGCACATATTGAGGTGAGGATAATTTTTACACATCTCCAAGGACCCTTGGATCATTATACTAATGTATCAACACATTACGATAGCGTTTGGTCATATTTCTGTATGTCTGTTGTTGTTTTCACTTAAAATCGTGTCAATTTTAAACAAAAGAGAGACCCTTTGAGTGCTAGCGGCCACACCGTGCCTCGGATTGAGGTGGGGTTGACTCGTACATGTCAAAAAGGACCTATTGATAGTTCTCCTAATGGATCAAGACAATATGAATGCGTTTGGTAGGATTTTTATAGGTCAGTTGTTGTTTTCAATTAAAATGGTGTCCATTTTAAACAAAAGAGAGACCCTTTGAGTGATAGTGGCCACACCCTACCTCAGATTGAGGCGGGGTTGACTAGTACAAATCACAAAGGACCTTTTAATGGTTCTACTAAAGTATCAAGACAATTGTAATGTGTTTGGTTGATTTGTCATATGTCAGTTACTGTTTTCACTTAAAATCGTGTCCATTTTAAACAAAATAGAGACCCTTTGAGTGGTATCGGCCACACCGTGCCTCAGATTGAGGCTAAGATTACTATTACACATCACCAAGGACCCTTGGATCGTTATCCTAAAGTATCAAGGCAATCCAAATTTGTTTGGTCAGATTTCCGTAGGTCAGTTGTTGTTTTAAATTAAAATTGTGTCCATTTTAAACAAAAGAGAGACCCTTTGAGTGCTAGCGGCCACACCGTGCCTCAGATTGAGGCGGATATGACTCGTACACATCAAAAAGGACATGTGGATCATTCTTCCAAAGGATCAACACAATCTGAATGTGTTTGATCAGATTTCTGTAGGTCAGTTTTTGTTTTCAATTAAAATGGTGTCCATTTTAAACAAAAGAGAGACTCATTGAGTGCTAGCAGCCACACCGTGCCTCGGATTGAGGCGGGGATGACTCGTACACATCACAAAGGACCCTTGGATCGTTTTAATAAAATATCAATGAAATATGAATGCGGTTGGTCAGTTTTACATAGGTCTGTTGTTGTTTTCAATTAAATTTGTGTCCATTTTAAACAAAATAGAGACCCTTTGAGTGCTAGTGGCCACCCCGTGCCTCGAATTGAGGCGGGGATGACTCATACATGTCACCAAGGACCCTTGAATCGTTCTCATAAAAGATCAAGACAATATGAATGTGTTTGGTCGGATTTATGTAGGTGAGTTGTTGTTTTAAATTAAAATTGTATCCATTTTAAACCAAAGAGAGACCCTTTGAGTGCTAGCGGCCACACCTTGCCTCAGATTGAGGTGGGGATGACTCGTACATGTCAAAAGGGACCCATGGATTGTTATACTAAAGGATCAACACAATCAGAATGCGTTTGGTTGGATTTCCATAGGTTCGTTGTTTTTTTCACTTATAATCATGTCCATTTTAAACAAAATAGAGACCCTTTGAGTGGTTCAACATTCTTGCATGTTGCTGGGGCATATCATCTATTTAAATGGGAAAATGACTCATTAGAGAAAGGATTTTTTATTTAATAACAAATACAATTTTCCTACCAACATTTACATACAACAATGTTTCATCTTTTGATCCCCTTAACCCCTCTCAATAATGACCACCAATTATACATGTCCCCAAGTCAGATCTTCACTGTATTTGTGTACAATATGCCATCACGTATGCGGCCCACTCGTTTCTGAACACATCTATATCATCTTGTGAGTATGAGGCTTTTTGGCAGTCAGAGTATTACTGCAAAATATAAAAATAATGAATTAATAAATAACTTAAACGAACTAGTAGTTATTTTTTAAAATACCTCTTTAGGGATGCTAGTTTATTGATGAAAAATGATCTCTTTCACAAATTTACATACATAATAACCACAATCATTATCGTTTGTTTGTTTTAGACACTGCAAAAAAAAATTGATCATTATGAGAATAACTAACTTGTGTTGAGATGTGTTTAGATAGTGAAATTTAATTATATATACCCTGATATTTGTCCAAACGTAGTACTTGCTCGCCTCCTTATGCTTAGCCTCTGTCCTCATTCCTTTTTTTAGACGATAATGATACACCGCCCTATAATAACAGAATCCTCATTGAAAGATAATATAAATTATATTGCTTTATGTTTAGACCTAAAACGTAAGATGTAGTGTCTTATAGATTCACAAACTCAATCATGTGTTGCTGGTTTTATGGATATCCTTACTTTGAATCCAGAAAATAAATCATTGGAGTATCCAAGTTCACCGCAATTAGCAACCAATGTTGCATAAAAACACAAAAAGGAATAAGTAATAAAAGCAGTGAAAATATAATTGATATGCTTTAATCATAGAGTATTAACCCTGCATGGTTGGTATTAGGAAAAGTCGGTCATCTGTAATCTTTCTTTCAAATGTTTTCAGCAAGTCGTTCACTATTGCATCCCTTTTTGATGGATCTATTTTTGTTAGGTGTGTTGATGTGATATGAGGACTAATGAGTCCAAATCTTGGCTCATGGGAAAATTCCTTCAACTATTTTTCATAAATGCGTCTGTCAACAATATAAAATTCATTTAGTCATAATTTTCACATTAGATCGGCTTTTATAAAATCAATTCATGGAAACATACCTCATATATACATTTACAACTGTGATGCCTAGCCGACTATTTTCAGGGAACTCATTTACATTTTCAGCAGAAACAAAATCTTGACCTTCATCTCCATATATATTCTCTTCAAAACCCACTATATGACTATTACCATCTTTTAGCTTCATATCCACATGAGTCTTCAATGCTAGTAAATGTGGATAGAGAACATGGGGTGTTATTGTTCTTTCAGAAGCTCCTTGGGATCGATTGGTCGATCCTTTATATGGTTTTGAGCCGATGTTTGTCACCCCCTTCCCTTTCTCCATCTATAACAACAATCATTGGTTCAGACCCTTTTTTCATTAATTTTTAAGGGTTTAGCTTGAAAAAAGGAAATAAATACCTCTTTGTCCGCATGTACTCTTACAATTTGTGACAGCCAAGCAGTGAATGTCCTAATAGCCTTTTTGACTGTATTAATATCATCATCATCAAGTGGAATAGGTAGCTTTGAACTTGGCTCATGAGCATCAGTAATTGTCTCATTCAGATGATCTTTCAGAAGTGGTCCATTATGCAGTGTGGCATCTGGGATATTGAACACTGTAACCCTCGCTACAATGTGATAGGTTGGTGTTGACAGATATAAATCACAATCATTATCACCCTATAGAAGATCAGTACATAAAATTTATCAGTGTTTGTCTAATTCACATTTCATGGGAACAATTATTAGAATATTGATTACCATGACTAAGACAGTTCTTTGAGGCGAATGGCTCACCTCCAAGCTGGTGGGGGTGGGGTGGGATGTTCACGCGCTGGTTGTTCCTGAGTTTTGTCTTCCCTTTTCTTCTCACCCATAAAAGTTGCTAGAAACTATCCTTGCCATTGTAATCGTTCTTCAAGGGTTTCTATTTTTTCGCTCATTTGTTCCAATTTTTCATCTGCATCTACCTTTTTTTTCGTCTTCTCAAAATATACTCGGGGTGTCATCCCAAACCCTGCACCTATGACATGACCATATTTTTCTGGCTACTTCAAAGCCGTCGATAACAGGTCTATATCCGTTACAGGAGTAGCTGATTCCTGTGATTGTCGGATATAGGAAGATAACTAATTATTTTTATGTAATAGAAATTTAAAAAAAATCTTTTTATCGTTGTGTCATACATACACATATTTCCCACACTTTCTATGTGTTCTCATCTTCTAACTTCCCTTCATTGTTCACACGTGCCTCCTTCCATAGAACATGACATGGGATGGAAGTTCATTGGTTTTAGACTCATCATTCTACATATAATCATAGAAAGAAAATTATGATGTTGTTTATTGGCACCTAACAATATTACTGTAAATTTAAAATACGTACCATTTTCTTTTCTAATGAAGTGTACCCCATCCTTTCTTTACGATAGGGGTATGTTGGTTTTGATGCACGTTCCTTATTTTCAGTACAGAGTTTCTATTTCATTAATGAAATATTGACAATCAAAGTGATGAATACAAGTATCCTCAAACAATGTATTATCACCCACAATGTACCTGAAACTTCTCATCCCCACAGTGGCCAATAAATGCATCCCATGCTTCTTGGGATATCAGGTGAGCATAGACAATGGGTGGGTGCGGGTTTTTTTACCTTTGGAATCTTTTACGTGACATATTGTTACAATAGTGTGAAAACCTCGACGAATCCTTCCTAAAAGCCTTAGTACATAATCCTTGTGTGAATCGTCTACTATAAATGTACTCTTCAAGAGATTGAGAAGAGTAAGACATTGTTTCATTATTTTATTTTCTATTAAATTAAAGAAACAAATTCATAATGTTACCATAATTTCTTCCCAGATCACAGCCTTCAGCCCGGACACAACATGGTTCCATTAATCTATGTCAATCGACATGCATTGCCGAGTGATAACTCCAATGTAGCTGCTAAACATAGCCTTCTTGGGATTCACATGTTGGCCTCGTGCATTCCATCTAACTTCTAATTTGATTCATTTTCTTTTCACCTTAATAATTTTGGCTAACACCGTCAAACTATGACGCACCTGTGTTTTCTGAGACATCAGTCCTTCATTACCAACCATTTCATCGATATCAACATCATATACATGTTCATAAAAAATGGTATCAACGACATGTGATGATGGTTGTTGGACCTCAACACTAGGAGCAGCAGGAGCCGCATCAGCAGGAGCAGCAGTAGCCGTAGAAGGAGGAGCATGAGCCGCAATAGGAGGAGCAGTAGGAGCCGCAATAGGAGGACTAGAAAGAGCTACAGGATCTGCAACTTGAGTATCAGCAGGAGATGCAGGAGCAGCAGTAGCCGCACCAGTAGCAGCTTGATAGACATGTTCAGCCTCAAGGTTAAGAGCACCAGAATGTGCAAAAGTCATTATCAACAAAAGTTGTTGAACAATTAATTTAGATTACATAAACTCAGTAATTATAAGATAATAACATGAGATAATAAGATCAATATTACAAAAAAAATATAACCTATTTATTGAACTCTCTATATTTTTTTCAAAGGTTGAATGGATTTGACACCTCTATTGATTATCCAAATCCATTCATTGTGGTCTCCTCTAATATACAAAACATCACCTACATTGGGACCGCTCTGAAATGATTGCGACGTACCACTAAAAGGATCATCCTCAAATAAATTTTCATCAGAACCTTCAGTAGTTTTGGATGATAACAGAATAATCGACCACTTTTGGTTTACGGGATCTGGAATTTAAAAAACTTGTACCGATTGTGATGCCATTATAAATTGTTCATCTTTGTACCCTTCTTTACTAAAATCAACTTTCACAAATCCCCATTCATCTATTTTAACACCACTTTTGTTATCAACCAATTTTCATTGAACAATTGGCAATTAGAATGTCGTATAATCCAACTCCCATATTAGTTTGATAATGCCAAAGTATGACATATTTTAAAAAATTGGATTTATGTCCTTACTACCAGAAACATGCATCACATCAGCCACTAGTGTAACTCCACTATTTTTCATGGTACTATCTTCATCATGTTCATCTGTATAGAATGTATAACCATTAATTACATATCCACTGTAAAATAATACATACACACTTGGTCCAGTGGCTGGCCATCAAAGTCGTTCTGACATTGAATTCGTATTTTCATCCAACTACTTAAAAATATAGTCCTGAAACCATCCTATAAACTGGTGATTATGTGTGTTTGATAACCATTTTTCAGTCCTTGATGGATTCGACTGCCTAAGAATTTCTTTGTGAGTTTCAATATTTTGAGCAACCTCCCAACTGTTATGAAAAACATAAAGATAGGCCTGATCCAGATCTTTAATACTGATTGTCACAACTTCTCTTCTATAAATTCCCTCACCCTCAATGTGTCAAGTGTGACGAGATTTCGAGAGACCAATGCTTTCCACATCAGATAGGTATTCAGTACAAAATTTAATGGCTTCCCCAAAAATATATCGCTCCACTATACAACCCTCTGACCCACTTCGATTTTTGACATACCCTTTCAAAATCATCATATACCATTCAACATGATACATCCATCTATAGTGCACAGGACCACAAAGTCGAATCTCTCTCACCAAGTGAATCATCAAATGAACCATCATATCCAAGAGTTTTGGCAGGAAGAACATTTATAATTCACATAATATGATGAAAATTTCTTTTTTCCATAGCTGGAAATTTTTTCGGGTCTAAAACTTTGCTACATATAGCTTTGAAAAAGAAACAAAGTTTGGTTAACGTATGATGAATATTCTTGGGCAAAATGCAACATAAATCTGTACGAATTAGATCTTGCCTCAAAACATGGAAATCATGTGATTTGAAACCTTTTAACATCAAATCATTCATTGACACAATGTTCTTGATATTTGATGAGTACCCCTCTGGAACCTTTACATCATTGAAGAAGTTGCAAAACTGATATCTCTCCTCCCTAGAAAGAGTATGAGTAGCTGGAGGAAGAATCATTCAATTTTCACCCTTCACGAGAGCCAACTCTTCTCTTATTCCCATGCCAACCATGCCCAACCTTGCCTTAATTCCATCTATTTTTTTCAGGGGCATTTAGCAACGTTCCGATAACTCGGTCACATACATTTTTTCCACATGCATCACATCAAGAAAATTTCTAACATACAAAAAATTCCAGTATAATAATTAAAAAAAAACTGATCACTTTTTCCAACCGATTTTCATAAGCTTTTTCAAAAATGGTTTACCAAAAGCAGTGTTCAGATCTTTTACTTTCTCAAACAGCTGATCACCTGTTAGTGGAGACGGTGTTGCGCGTTGTTCTGAACATCCATTGAATTATGCCATCAAAGATCGGTACTTATGCCGATGAGGTAGAAATCTACGATGTCCTAGAAACATAGATTTCGATGAACGCTTCAACCTAATTGATTATGTATCTTCTTCGCACACGGGACACCCTTGAGTTCCTTTAATGATATAGCCGGACAAATTTCCATAAGTAGGAAAATAATTTATTGTCCCATACAACATCGATCTCAACGTGAAGTATTCACTTTTTTAAGCATCATACAATATTACACCTGAATCCCACAATAACTTCAAATCATTGATCAAAGGATCCATATAAACATCAATATCGTTACCTAGTATTTTTGGTCATGATATAAGCATAAATAACATGATGAATTTCCGTTTCATGCATAACCAGGGTAGCAAGTTATAATTTACCAACATAACAGGCCATGTACTATGAGTGCTGGTTTGAAAACCAAAAGGATCCACTCCATCTGTAGATAACTCAAGAAGATGGTTTCTCGGCTCTTTTCCAAATTCAGGATACTCATGATCAATTTTCTTCCACTGAGGAGAGTCGTCCGGATGATGTAATTTCCCATCTTTATTTCTTTTATCTGCACGCCATGACAATTGTCTTGCAGTTTCTTCACTTCTATATAGATGCCTAAACCTTGGAATGATGGGAAAGTGACATAAAAATTTCATCGTATTGGATTTATCTTTCTTATATTGAGAAGAACCACAATTTGGGCATTATGTAAGTGATTTGTTCTCCTTGCGAAGAAATATACATTCTTTCGGGCAGGCATGTATTCATTCAGAAATTATACCCATCGAGCATAGAATCCGTCTAGTTCATATGTCCGGCTTGGGAGCTCATTATCTTCTGGGAGCATGTCATTCAAGAGAGAAAGTAGTTCTGTAAAACCGGAATCACTCCATCTGTTGCCTGGTTTCAATGTATACAACTTCAGTACAGCTGACAATGTTATATACTTAGTGCAAGCAGCATACAATGGCATCTTTTCACAACTCTTTAACTTCTCAAACAATTTTGGGCAATCACGGAGTTCATCTTCAATTGTATTTTTCATTTCATCAATACGATCTTCATCATCATTGACATATGTAATCACATCCTCCATACGGTCTTCTTCATTATCCATATTTGTATTCATATCTGATGATCCATAAAACGTAGTTTTATCCCATCCAGTAGCTACATTCACTTTTTCTCCGTCTTTATTCCAACATTTATAACTCTGATCTATTCCATGAAATATCAAATGTTCTTCCAACTCTTCTGGAGTATGTAGTCTTTAATAACAACAACGTAAACATAGACAAAGGATTTGAGAAGTATCCTTTACATGATCCGTTGCAAACATGATGAACTCTTTCACTCCGTTCTCGTACTCAATTGTCAAACGATTAGCATCCATCCAATCTTTATTCATATTCATCCTATTTTAATCTCAAATATTAGTATTTATGGTTCAAGTACACAAAACAAGACTTCCAAATACCGTATAAGAGAACCACTTCCTTATAAAAATAGCAATTAATAGAGCCTAAGCTATAGTATTTATTCATCTTCATTAAATATAATTACTTTAGATTCATTATAGTTTCCTCAAATCACCCCAAACCAAACACAAGTATAATCAAGAATGATACATCCGCCACTTTTAGGTATCTTCCCTAAATTCAATATCATCATGCCTAAATACCCATATATCCACACATACACATGTCACAAACACATAAAAAACCATATCCACATCAGAACCAAAGTACCAATATGGATTTTAATTAGGTTACTAGACTCAAGTGGTGGTGTGTAAGAAATAATAAGAAAATATAATAATTATATAGTCACACATAAATCTCAAACTAGTGTTAATAATCTAATAAACCAAAGGTATCAATCCATCTATCAAAATACTCTAAGGAGCCCATATGTGACAGTAGTCCTAGGTGGTGAAGGTTCCTGAGGAGGAAGGGGCGAACACGCACCTATCGGGGTTTGAGGTTAGGTCACTGAGGTTGAAGGTGGCCCGATACTCCTACATGGATTCATTAAATATTTCAGAAACCATGTCTTGGTACCCTAGGATGTTAACCCACTGCTGGTGGAAGTGAAACCGTTCCTGATGATCCTGCGAAGAAGAAATGGAAACCAAGAGGGGGGAGTGAATCAAAATACCTCAATCAAGATGGAAAAAATGGTATTTGAGAATAGGTTAGTGGCTTTCATGTTGGCTAGACCCCTATCCAATAGACATCACAAGCGGTGATGGCCCCTGCAGTTGTTGCACCAGGTGAAACTGTCACTTGAGAAGCTAAGATCAATGAGGCGCTTCCCAGCCATGAACTGAAAAAACACCATGATGGCCTTCCTCTGGAATAGGATTCTACCATTCCTTTCCTTTGGGCTGGAAATGACATTAAAGTCACGCCCAACAAACAATGGATGGTGGCTGAGATCAAAGGTATTTTGTTCAAAAGGACAATCAATCCCCCTCAATTTTTAAAACACCAATACCATAAACCATTTCAAAACAAGTAATTTTAATTTATTTTGGAAATTATTCCCAAAAAAATTCAATAAACAAACACATGCCAAACCGTTTTGAATTTTATTTAAAGAATCAACTTATCTTTATTTTAAACCATGATTTTCATTTATAATATCAAATCCCCCAACGGTAGAAGGAAGCCTAATTTATTTCAATGGAAAAGGATAATTCACAACATGATACCATCCATTCCATTTATTATTTTCATTAATAGTGTTATTTTGTGATTCTAAATGATCAAAAAATGTCTAACGAACCTCAAATGGATAAAATATGAATTCATGAAACTCATGAATGCCAAAAATAAGATATAGTACAGAAACACCCACTTGGAATATTTGGGATCAAAACACAATTAATCTTAATAAGTCTACTCAAATGAAGAACATTGAATAAAATAAAAGGGATCTCAATAAAAGGTAAAAGAGATAATATAACCATAATTCCCAATAAAAATTATAGGTCTAGTAAATACCAAGGCTTCCATATCCCCCAAGAACAAAGAATCAAGTGATGGAGAGAGATTGAAGTTCAAGAAAAGAAATAAATACCAAAAGAGGATCAACATTTAGAATGAAACTTCAATCCACCAAGTGATGAGGATAGAAGAGCCAAACTATCCAACGGGGCTCCCAAGGCTTGAGTGGGTTGAGTTAAACTTGAGGGAGAAGATAAAATAAATAAATGGGCTTATCGGGGTGCAATTACCCTACTACCTCAATGCTTCCTCATATACAATGACACCACTGGCTAGATAGTGTCCCTCACCAGTTAGACAATGGTTATAGTATAAATGTTATAACCATAGGTTATCCCACTAGCTAGTCACTACAGACCCACCATCTAGCTGATGGCTATAGAATTTTTTTTGTATCTATTATGAACCCCATTTCCTAGACAATTACCCTCACCGGCCATTCGGTGGACCACATGAAGCTTTTCAACCTACATGTTCACGTCCACACCATCTATGACAGTCTCGGACATCCTATGACCCCTCAATAAACCCTAAAAAACTCAATGGGAATTGCTTTGTTGAAAGAGATACTGATATGATACAATTCTCCCCATCCTTATGATTTTTATCCAAATAAATATTCTAGTATGAAGGATAGAAAATGATGAGACAAAAATTAATTCCACACAATAATTATTGTGTGGACAATTCACAAAATATAGGAAGATTCACCGAATAGAGTACCACTATGAAAATATTAAAATGAACAGATAACCAATATTCCCAAGAACCCTCAATGTATATCCTCCAAGAACATCATACATCTCCAAATGACATGTCTACATCACTAAGAAGAGAGAAAATCCCAATAATGTCTAGAGACCTAGAATAGGTCACCCAAGCATTTAAATTTTCACTAAAATGGTGGTACATAGGATGGAAATATTCTAAGAACACATCCCTTCACCCATATGAGAGACTACAACCACTAACCATGAAGAACCACTAAGAGCATAATTAGAAACCTAAGGAAAGGTAAACCCAAAACATACAAATGAATCCCAATGAAATAACACAATCAATATCCATCAATGATTCAATCAACAACAAGAAAGTAAAAAACTAAAAAGGATTTATTCCTCGATCAAGTACTCGATGGAAACCTTGAATTCCCACTATAGAGTGTCACCCATCAATGGTCTCATTGAAGTATACACCAACACCTCCCAGTGCCGGGTCCATCAAGAGACTTCATAACCCTAGTCATTTGAGTACACACCAAAATCCTATCTATGTCCAACCATAAATAGATCATATAAAACAGTTTTTTCACAAAGATGGAAAACTAATCTCTTAGAAGATAGACCACCCAACACATCAATATTGACCTCTGACCTAGATGTTTTGAATCAGAGGACAATAAGGAATAATAACCACCTTAATGGCCTCAAACACCCATCCAAAGAAGACAACCATGGAAAGAAACATAAGGGATTTAAAATGAAAATGACCTAAAAAATCCGTAGGTTTCCAGAAAAGGATGAATCATGTAGCCTACAACCATCACAATCTCAAATATCCATTAAATCTATCATGCAAAATCAACATATGGTTATTTGTGACGGGAGAGGAGAAAAATATTTAAAAATTATTTGGAAAACATACCTTAAAGGGTGGTCCGACAAACTGAATCTCGAGAGCTATGTGGGCGGCAGAGGTCCGACAAACCAAAGCTCGAGGGAGGCGGAGGTACGACAACATGAACTCAGTGGGCGGTGGAGGTCCGACAATGAGAAGCGAGGGCGGTGGAGGTCCGGAAATGTGAAATCAGCGAGCTGCAGAGGGGAGTCGCAGGGTTCCAGTACCGTGAGATCTTTAGGTAGCGATAAAATGAGGGCACTGTGCGACCAAATTTATGAAAATTTGGACTAAGGTTTTATCAGCGCTTTTTTAGCACTGATAATGGAACTCTTTATCAGCGCTACAAAAGCACTGATAAATTCTTCCTTTATCAGTGCTAAAATTTTAGCGCTGATACAGGGATTCTTTATCAGTGCTTTTCTAGCACTGATAAAGGGTCGTTTTATCAGTGCTTTGTTTAGCGCTGATAAAGGTTACCCTGTATCAGCGCTAACATTTTAGCGCTGATAAAGGGATGCTTTATCAGCGCTTTTCTAGTGCTGATAAATGGTAACCTTTATCAGCGGTTTTGCTTAGTGCTGATATAAGGGGGTGCTTCCCTTTCCTGTTTTTGTAGCAGTGATGGAATGAGAACTCCAACAATACATATGATCCAATGAGTAATAAGGGTCATATCATTCATGGGATTAAGATAACATTTAGAAGGGAAATTGTCTTCCAGGTATTCTCATCATATGAAGAAATAATATTATATGTTAATAAGATAAGTAAAGAATTTTCTGAGTCCTGTGGATTTTAAGGGAAGCCAGAGAAGAAAAAGATGTTAGAGTGAAAGATGTATAAAGGGAATAAGGGAATGAAAGATTTTCCAATATGAGATAACTGTGGAAAGAATCACCTTTGAAAATGCTTGAAGGGAATGAGAGTTTGTTATAAGTGTGGACAAAAAGGTCTCCTACATGATTGCAAGGGTAAGAAAAAAAGTTTCAAATGTACAGTGCTTCCACTACAAGGAGTTGGGACACTACGCGAATCAATGTCCAAATCATCAGAGTATACCCCAAATTTTTTGATTGGATAATAATAAAGTTATGATACTACTGAAGATGAAGTGGAATGATTAGATTTCTTACATTGTTATTAAATTATTGTGTAATTTTAGTATTGTATTAATGATGTACATTTTATAAGAATTATAGAGTATATAAGGATTGTATTGCAGTACTATTTCATTAAGGACATGAGATTTTCTGGAACCATGAAAAGTGACTCAATAGCAGGTTAAATTTTTGGAAAATATATGGTTTAGAGAAAGATAAACCATAATATGGTTCTAATACCGAGGTAGTGATTTTGGAATAATACATGATTGATTTGGATAAATTATATTGGATATTCTTGATTATCTAGGAACTGATTAATAGTTTCTTTATTTCATGATTGTTGGAATATTCAAAAGTTTTGGATATAAGGAATATATCCAGTATTATATAAAGGATAAGGGAGCATGAATTAATCAATAAGGTTTTATGTTAATTCATGGTGTTACCATGTTTTAAAATAATACCCGATGAAGGTGTCCACATGTTATTACATGGAAAAAAGGATCTTCATTGTGTTTACCTTCCTTATAAAATTTGGCATGTGAGGTTGGAAAATAGTATTTTGGATAATTCTAGTTTGAGATTATTTTTGGATTTCCATAAAAAGGGCAACCCGGAGGTCGAGCGGCAACCAGTCGCATCCAGAAAGGCCGCGAGACTTAAACCCACAGCCTAAGGGTGACAAGGGTGTATCACCTTCCACTGGACTACAAGAAGTCCTTGGATGGTGTAATCTAGTTTTTTTAAAGGGTATGATAGGTGAATTATAAATTGATTATTTTTGGAACCCTATACGATTAGGATAAACAGAATATTTTTTTGAAATATTTTGGAGTGAAAGATGATTTTTTGGTAAGAATTACTTAAAGGATGTAACTATACTTGTCAAGTATATATATATATATATATATATATATATATATTCCCTCTTATTAAGACTAAATTTTATTAACCCAATTTCCAATATGAGTTCTACAGAAAGGTATTTTCTATTTTCAACCTTTTATTTTTGTAGAAAAATTTCAAATTGAAAGGATGAAATTTATTGAAGGTGGGAAGAAAGTAACACCCCAAGATTTCATAGTACGTTATTAATTCAAATTAATTCAATAACATGCACTACACGCAACACCGAGTTCGAGTGCACCACGACTTACCAAACTAGATGTTCAAAAGCGGTTAGTATTAACTAAATTTTGAACTGTATATAATCCTTATAATTTTATAATCAATATTATGATTTTCTTAGACATAATGTAAGAACTAATTCATTTTTTTCAGATAAAAAAAGTATTTTTTAAAAAATGCACTTTTAACGCCTTTTAATGTTGAACCCTTTTTAAATCCAATATTTGAAAGTTTTATATATTCAATTTGACAAAATAAACTTTTTCGTTAGAATTGGGACATAAGAATTTTGTTTCAATAACATTTTGGGTTTTTTCTGATAACTTTCATATTTGGGTGAATAGTGAAAAATACTATATTTTAACTAAAAACAACTTTTTTAATCAAAATTATTTATAGTGTTAAATTATACATTTTAATGGTTTGGAATCATAATTAGATTATATTTTTACCATTTAATCCAATTTTGGTCATTGTAATTAATTCCACATTGAAATTGGATATAAACAAGTGCCAATATTTTGGTAGTTATTATTTCTTAAAAAAATTCCTTTTGGTTTTGATAACGGGAATTAATTTTAATTTAATAAATAAAATTTGAATTTTTTGAATTTGGTAAAATAGACTTCATTTTTGAATTCATAATATCAAAATTTTCTTAGGGTGAATTTTTGGTATGTTTTTGAAAACTTTAATTTTTTTATGAATAGTGAAAAACACTACGTTTTTGTTAAAACCGACTTTTCATTTAAATAATTATTTATTTTATTTAAATTTATTTTAAGTCAAAATAGATAAATAATACCTATATATGTTCAATGTAATCCATTGGAGTCATTTTGTAATAATATTAGACATAAAAAATTTTATTGAACTTTTCACTGTCTTTTACCGACCTCCTAGGAGCATTTGCAAATTTGCATAAAACTTAATTTTACTGCTTCTATGAATTGAATTTCAAAAATCCAAGAGACACAGTTGATACCAGTAAGTAAAATGTGGTTCAATTAGATGGAAATATTTTTTGGTGAATAGTAACTTTTAAATTTTATTTACCACAGTTAAAAGTAAATAGTGTAATTAAGGGTAAAAATGATATTATTATTACCCTAACACATGTAAAAATTCTATTGGATAAGTGTAATTCGACCAAAAACAAACTTAGGAATAAATTATGATCCTCCGTGGGTTCGGCAGCGATGAAGACTGTACTGGAATCCTTCGTGGGTTCGACAGAAATGACGACTGTACTGAAATCCTCCGTGGGTTCGGTAGTGACGACAGCAGGAATGAATCCTATGTGGGTTCGACAACAATGTGATACTATTATTTTTGGTTTTTGAGGGTATATTCCATTTGATAGTAATAGATGATTCAGTGGCTATAACTAATCATCTCTTACTCTCTTTAAGTTGGGTATACTTGTGTGAGCTGAGTCTTGACTTTTAAATCATTATCATCGATGTGATTGACTTATCTCTTGTGTGGAATGGGTTGTCCTTGGGCTCGAGAGTTGGAGTTGAACTGTGAACTGACAATTTAGGTATATGTATGGGCATATACCTAAGTAGAGTTGGCTGTTACTTTTTGATTGTATATTTTCTTTGTGGTTTATCCTTCATGGATTCCGGGAGACCTTCAGGGGTCTTAGGGTCCCTAATGAGTATCATTATACTCACCCCTGTACGGGAAATGCCGGCACTATGTTGTGTTGGATGCAGACGATGGACAACGCTGATCGTGGTAGAGACTTGTGTAGCTAGACGGTAGTCGGAGGTGGACCACTTGGCAGGACGTACACGGAGCGGATGAACAGACCTGAGGTGCCGAGGAGACCATATGTACCCACCCTTCAGGTGGGAATTCTGGAGGACAACTCAGTGGTTTCTACTTACTGTACTGCTGTTGTACAAGTCTTTCAGTTGTACTGTACTTACTGTTGGGATTGTATTTCCAGCCCCATTCCTTTCAACACTTAATTTTATACTCAGTTTTACTTGGTGATTACTTCTGTTACGTACTCTGTTGTGTTTGTTTACATTTATCGAGGAAATGCCTTCCCTTTTATCAGGATTTACTCTTTTGGTGCTAGTCGCCAGCCCCTGGCCTATGGAAGGAGGGCATGGGGTAGTCATGACACGGGCCCCGAGGATGGGTTGTGACAAATAGGTATCAAAGGAGTCGGTTCTACCGCAGAACTCAAGACTATGATCATTCTTTTCAATGAAGAATAGTGATAAGAGTATTGAGTGTTGTTTTCAGACTAGGTAGTCCAGTGTTGGTGCGGCGGCCGACGTATCCATACACCAGGAACCTAACCTCTGATTTCTGACTTGATGCCCAGAAGAACTGATTGCGTGTGTGTTTACTTTGAAAAGTTTTCTTTGTGATTACTTTGTTTCAGCCCACTAGATATACTGTTTAAACTGTGGTGCACATGTTTCTTTTTTGGATGGCCCCACAAAGGCAGCCATCTAGGGTTCTAAGTCACGTATGAGATGGTATCCCACCGAGCGACGAGGCTTTGGTGTAGGGCCCCATCACAGCGGAGGCACCTGTGGTACCACTATCCGTTGGGCCACCGATACTACCAGCCCTAACAGCAGAGAGTGAAAGCCGCCTGAGTACATTGCACAAGTTCTAGCAACCGAGGCCTCCAAGGTTTCGAGGCGAGACAGATTTTTAGATGGTCGGGTACTGGCTGGATATTGTAGCATGAGTTTTATGCATAGTTAGAACACCTGCTGACTTGATTGTGTACCTAGCTGTTAGTCTCTTTCAGGGACCGACAGAGAGGTGGTGGAGCTTGATGCTCTAGTTTTACGATGAGGCAACTCTCACCTAGGGAGACTTCAAGGGTCTTTTCCGGGCGAAGTTTATACCAGCGACTCTACGCTCTGTGCAAACTCAGGAGAGGGACTAGATCTTGACTTGGGGGCTTTGGTTTATTATTCTTCTAGCTTCGTTGATATCATTGTTTGTGGTTGGATTGTGTCTCTGTACTTTTAGCTACAGTAATAAAATACACTTTTCCTTGTGATATTTGCTTCCTGCCCTTTTCGTATGGTTGATACTGAGAGGTTCTGGTAAAAAGCGTTGACTTGACCCTCACATTCGATATTCCTATAGAAGGAGACCCAATGACCACACACTGTTGCTGATATTGTGACTCAACCATTGGAGGTGAGAGTAATAGTTGGAACTCTTGGTAATAGCGTCGAGGCCTTACGACATCATCCATGGCATGAAATAGTACCGTTCATGTCAGTATTAACTGTATTAGGTGAATAACGTGGTTCAACCAAGGGATGAGACTAGATTTATCTTTTCGGAAAAGGAGAAATCATACCAGCTCTTGTATGACGTAAGCGAAAAAAGGTGTAGAAGGAGAAATCATACCAGCTCTTGTAGGACGTAAGCGAAAAAAGGTGTAGTTGAGTTCATTACAAATGGAGAGTCACCCCCATAGTTCATTGAGTGAAATTTTTACGGTGTACTCTAATCTCAAAAGTCTCAGGTGTGTCTTCTCACAGAAGGACCTGAACCCGAGACAGTGGCGATGGATCGAGTTCCTCTAGGACTATGACTTTGAGACAGTCTATACTCATGGGAAGGGGAATGTTGTAGATGATGCTCTCAGCAGGAGATCAGGCATTCAACTACTAGGAGAGGCGACAGAGTAGCTAGCCGCGTTGCAGATATCCTTTGTGGATAGAGAAGGAGCGGACTTTCTACAGTCTCTCACAGTCACTCCTCCACTCCTTCAGCGAGTCAACGAGGCACATCGTGGGGACGCTGACTGAGAGACACGACGTGCTCAGATATCCTCAGGGCAGGCGCCTGATGGATTTTCTGAGGGAGGGGAGCAAGTTATCCTCTTCAGGGAACGTACTATGGTACCCGTTGCACTGCAGGAAGAGGTGATGAGGGAGTTCCACACTTCCCCTCTAGTGGTACATCAAGGAGTGTCAAAGATGTATCAGGACCTCAGACGATAGCACTGGTGACTGGGTATGAAGAAGGCTGTAGCAGAGTTCGTTTCACGATGCCTCACTTTTCAGAAAGTGAAGGTGGAGCACCAGGTACCAGCAGGCTTGGTACAACCCTTAGAGGTCCCGGAGTGGAAGTGGGACTGGATATCAATGGATTTAGTGACAGGGCTTCCATATAAATCCAGAGGGCACAACGTTATCTGGGTGATCATTGACCGACTCACCAAGTCGTCCCACTTCCTTCCGATCAGAGAGCAGGGCGTAGTAGAGAGCTTGAGATGCCTCTACATTCAGGAGATCATATGGCTTCACGGTGTTCCATTGAATATCATTTCCGATTGAGATGCTTGATTTACTACCCGACTTTGGAATGGGTTTCAATAGGCATTTGGGATGCAGCTGCGTCTAAGCCCCACCTACCATCATCAGACAGACGGTCATACTGAGAGGACTATACAGACACTCGAGGACACACTCTGTGCATGAGTCCTTGACTTGGGTCGCAACTGCGAGGATCACCTACCTTTGGTGGATTTTTTGTACAACAACAGTTACCACTCCACCATCGGGATGGCACCATATGAGGCATTATACAACCGACCTTGCAGATCACCTATGTGTTGGACAGACCCTGGGGAGTCAGCACTTGTAGGTCCAGAGATGGTTCAGGATACAGCAGAGAAGGTGTAGATCATACAGGAGCAGATGAAGACTGCAGAGAGCAGACAAAAGTCCTATGCTTATATGAGGTGAAGACCACTGGAGTTCGAGGATGGCGACCACGTCTTCTTACGAGTCTCACCTCGACGAGGTCTATGGAGATTTGGTCGGGGCGGCAAGTTATCTCCACATTTCATCAGAACATTCCAGGTCCTCAGTATAGTAGGTGAGGTGGCTTACCGCTTGCCCCTTCCACCTCAGTTGCACCGGGTGCATGACGTCTTCCACGTATCACAGCTGAGGAGATACGTGCACGACCCGACCCACATCATCGATCACAGGGAGCTGAAAATCGATGACGGGGCGACATTTTTGGAGGTCCCGGTGGAGATTGAGGATCGATAGGAGCGGGTCGTACATGGATAGTCGATTCCTAGGGTGCGAATTCGGTGGC
Source organism: Viscum album (assembly GCA_963277665.1). NCBI lineage: Eukaryota > Viridiplantae > Streptophyta > Magnoliopsida > Santalales > Viscaceae > Viscum > Viscum album. Next base: position 1,158,586,121 of record OY728125.1, read on the forward strand.
AGCACTGGAACCTCCAAGAGAGCACTTGGGTGCGGGAGGCTTAGATGCGAGATCAGTACCCCCATTTGTTTTCCTAGTGTGTGTTGTAGCTTTAAGGGGATGTAAATCCCTGAGGTGGGAGTAATGTAAAGACCCAAAAATTTCAAGGAAATTTTTTTCTTAAATGATTTGTAATTTTAGGAGTATGTGGCTTCTGAAGGCACTTGATTCTGTGGCCCGGTGTGCCCAAAATAAATTTCTGAAGTTTTGTTTGGGTAGGTTTAGTAAACATACGTGTAGGTTTTTCTATATTTTGAATCGGTGCTCAGAATTAAAGTCTGAGGACACCGATGAACTCGCACCACCAGTATTTGATTAAGGGGACCTTTACCGTATTTTAGTTTTATGCGGGTTGATAGTTAAAAATTGGGTTTTAATTAAAAAGTTAAATAAAATTGTTTGGAACAATTTTATTCACATTGGTAGTTAATCCTACATGGGTAAGTTATTGGTGGGGACCACACCCATATAACTTCCCATGTGAGGATATTTGTGAGGTGGGGCCGACACGAGCCCCAACCTTTCATCTCCTCACAACTCTCTTAAACCCCCAATTAACTCCCCTTCTTTTATTATGACAACTCCCCCTTATTAAATGAGAACTCTTCCTCTCCCTCTCCCCCTCTTTAATATTTTCCAAAACATGTTAATTAATGAATTCAAACTCTTCAATTAATTAATTAAAGGGTTTGAATTTTGAATTACATGGGTGAATAAAAATAATAGCATTAGCTATTATTTTTTACTTTGGGGCATTCGTGGTGTGGAGAGGATTTGGGAGAGCTCTTGAGTTTTTGAAGAACACTGACCCTCCGATGAAGAACGACCTTCTCCCTCGATGAAGAACGCTCTGCGATTCAAAGAACGCAAAGTCACCAATGACGCTTCTTCTTCGGGTGCACTCCGACGTCGACAAAATCTACATCCGTTCTTATGCGACACTCAACTACTGCGGACCTTATTTCAAGGTAGGGGTTTGGTCATTTTGAAGTGATTATTTTCGTACCCCGTTAATCGTTGGAAATCGTAGTTTATTTTCCTCCAACTACCACCACCTAACGCGTAGTGCGTGGGCCGAACGCACACGGCCCGACGCCACTCCGTAGTCTATTTTTATAGCGATGGAAACCCTAATAGGAAGCTGGAGAAGAATGGAAGCGGCAGCCGTGTGCGGAATAACCGCAACCCGCAACCGTGGGCTACTCGACCGAGAAAAAACCAGCCTGCCATAGCCGACTGGGCCGAAGGAACGAACCGCGGCCCACAAAGGGTGGGCCGCTTCGGCAGGAGAACCGACCAGCCCATCGGCCGGTCGGGTGGAGGAAGGCCGCGATGCTAAAGGGTGCTGCGCTGGAGAATCCGCAACCCACCCGAGCGGGCCTCTTGCGCCGAGAAGGCCGGTGGGCTTTGGCCGGTTGGTTAAGGAGGGTGGAGCTGCCGGTTCGGGCAGCCAGGGGCCGCGCCCCACGCCTCGAACCGCTTATCCCCCTTCAGGCCGAGCTGCGGCCGGCCAGGCCACGCCCCCTCGGGTCGGGCCGCGCCCCCTCGGGTCGGGCTGTGCCCCCTCGGTCTGGGCTGCACCCCTTGGGCCGGGCCGTGCATTTCATCGGGCCAGTCCGACCCCCTATCGGGTCAGTCCCGCAAAAACTAGGTTGACCCGACCCACCATCCCACTGGGCTTAATAAGCCATGCCTGTTTTCACTTAAAGATGAATAACTTGAAGACCACGCGTCCGATCGATGCACCGTCTACAGCACTGGGATGCTCGTGATGTGGTGGTCCTTTTGCGATACTCTAAGTGAGTTTTGGATAACTTTGTAAAATTGCCGGGATTGGAATGAGCGTAATTCCAACCGAGCCCCCGGAGTAAAAATGCTAATAACACACAAACCGGGCGTCCGATTGACGCGCCATATGTCACGTTGGGTTCCTTTTGACGAGATGGAACTTCAGGACACATCAACTCTAGACTTCATTACAGTTGATATATTGACCCTTGGATCGAGGAGTGGACCCTCCCGGAATCGAGCGTGCTGTGTGCGGGAACAGTAGAGATGGCTTCGACTATGACTGCGACTGCGACTCTGACTGTGACATCGGAAGCGACAAAAACTATACTAGAATCCTTCGTGAGTTCGGCAGCGACAAAAACTGTACTGGAATCCTATGTGGGTTCGGCAGCAACGACAATTGTATTGGAATACTCCGTGGGTTCGCCAGTGACGAAAATAGTACTGGAATCCTCCGTGGGTTCAGCATCGATGACAACCGTACTGGAATCCTCCATGGGTTCGGCAGCGACGACAAATTTACTAGAATCCTCTGTGGGTTCGGCAGCGATGACAACTGTACTGGAATCCTCCGTGGGTTCGGCAGCGACGACAACTCTACTGGAATCCTCCGTGGGTTCGGAAGCGACGATAACTGTACGGGAATCCTCCGTGGGTTCGGCAATGATGACAACTGTACTGGAATCCCCCATGGGTTTGCTAGTGAAAACAACTGGACTGAATCCTCTGTGGGTTCGACAACACTGTGATACTGCTGTTTTTGGTTTTTTCCTGTATCTGCCATTAGACAGTAATAGATGATTTAGTGTCTAAAACTAATCATCTATTACTCCCTTTATGTTGTGTATACTTGTGTGAGCTGAGTCTTGACTTTTAAATCATTATCATCGATGTGATTGACTTCTCTCTGGTGTAGACTGGGTCGTGCTTGGGCTCAAGAGTTGCAGCCAAACTGTGATTGACAACTTAGGTATATGTATGGGCATATACCTAAGTAGAGTTGGCTGTTACTTCGTGATTGTATCTTTTCTTTGTGGTTTATCCTCCGTGGATTCTGGGAGACCTTCGGGGGTCTCAAGGTCCCTACTGAGTATCATTATACACACCCCTACACGGGCAATGTCCGCACTACGTTGTGTTGGATGCAGATGACGGACAACGTTGATCGTGGTATAGACTTGTGGAGCTAGACGGTACCCGGAGGTGGACCACTTGGCGGGATGTACACGGAGCAGACAGACGGACCCGAGGTGCTGAGGAGACCATCTGTACCCACCCTTCAGGTGGGATTTCTAGAGGATGACTCAGTGGTTGCTGCTTACTTTACTGTTGTTGTACTAGTCTTTCAGTTGTACTGTACTTACTGTTGGACTTGTATTTCCAGCCCCTTTCATTTTAGCAATTACTTTTATACTCAGTTTTACTTAGTGCTTACTTTTGTTGCATACTCTGTTGTGTTTGTTTACTTTTATCAATGCAATGCGTTCCCTTTTATCAGGATTTACGTATTTTGTGTTAGTCTCCAGCCCCTAACCTATGGAAGGCGGGCTTGGGGTAGTCACGGAACAGGCCCTGAGGACGGGTCATGACAATATGGTTCTAGTATAATTTAATAACATACTACGATCTTCATACATGAGGTTAAATGTACCCTAGACTGAAGGAAAGTTCAATATAAGGGTTAATTCCTCAATCTAATTATTATACGATATTGTTTATGTGTAAGTATTTACTAGGTTATTTTTATCATCCATGTCCATTTTTCATAAAAATGATTTCAAAATGAATATTTTAAGGATTTGTGAATGTACACTTTATCAAGATCATAATTTTAAATGTTTTAATGATTTAACTTTCTAATTATTTTCAATTAATGTCCATGTTTCCAAAATTATTTTAAGGTTTTATTTATATGGACATGAATGTTTTAAAATGATTATTCTTTTCAAAAGTATCAAAGTGGTATGGGAAACTTTGATTAAAAAATATCTTTTAAATTACATACTTTATAAATGTGTGACTTTTAAATGATTTTACAAAAAGGATATTTCTCTCAAAAAGTTTTACTCATCATTTTCAAATATGTCTGCATCCTTTATTGGATATTATTTTGGATTGAGGTTGATTTATTATAATACAATCTTCCATATTGTATTGAATGAGATATGATATGTTTGAATGTGGATGTTCTATTTTTTTTACCATTCATGGTTTATGGTTAATGTAATGAAATTTCGTATGCTAGTTTTAATACGAATGTTTATGTTATGTTTCAAATTTTTCATATGAGGAATGCAGTGGACTTAGTAAGTGACGGGTGGAGCTCGTTATCACTCCTTGATGCATCGGTAGGTCTCATGAGACAAACTAGTGTCTTGGAACAAGGCCTTGACAAAAATTTTATTTTTAGTCATGACACAAGGCCTTGACTATGTGGTAATGATGTCTGGTGTTAGGAATTCCCTCATTATGAAATTAGTTATTACATGTGAGTATTCGACTAGTATAATATCCATGTGCATGTTTATATGGTAATGATTGATTTACTTTTTCCATATTATGTTAACGTTTATCTTTAAAAGGATATTTTTTTATGACACATCTTGCCTTAAAATTTTATAGCTTCTGCTAAATTATTTACCCTTACTGAGCATCTGAGCTCACCCCTTTATTATGTTTTATTTTCCTAGGATCCCAAAAAGTGTTTTTTGTTTGAGTTGCAGGGTTAAGCTTTGGGAACAATGGCATTCTCAGAGGAGTTTTGTGTCTGTTGTATGTTAGAAAGTGTAATGTAATGTTCATGTATGCAATCTATTTTCTAAGACTGCTAAACTGATCGGTCTTTCAGGACTTGATTCCTTGTAATCATGCCAATGTATTGAAATAATGCACAAACTATAGGAATCTAGGTTTGGGGCATTACAGTTAGAGTTCCGAAACGCAGGAAAGGGATTTACGATGGGAATGTATCTCCCGTCGCTAATAGCTTTCATTATTATTATTATTTGAGAAGGGAATTAATTCTCACCACAAATAACATTGTTAACAAAAGAGTTTTTGTGATGGGACTTGTCACAACTACCTTTTTAATTACAGACATGGTTATTAATTGTGGTTACTAATTGTGATGGTTCTTGCCACAAATAATATTATTTATGATGGGAAACCCTTCACAATTATTCTCGTCACTAATAATCTAACCAAGATATACCCCCATCAATTTTTTTTATTCTCCCATCTTTTGTACTACGTTCTCTTCATCTGTTGTTCTCTTCATCACCTTAAACTTTTAAAAGTTTTAAATTTTACAGGGAAGCAAATTTTCATCTTTGCATCCGATAAGTAGTTCAGTTTTAAGGTATTTATTTAATGGTTTTAAATTTAAATTTTTTATATTAATAGTTAATTTCATTAATTAGTAGCAATTAGTTTTAATTATAATTACTTAGTTTTATTTTTCAGTAATTTTTTTTAAGAAGTAGTAATTATTTAAAATTTGAATTATTTAGTTTTAATTGTTAATAATTATCTTAAATTATAAGTAACTAGATTAAATAAGTAGTAATTAGTTTTAATTATTAATATGTTTTTTTATTTGTTAGTAATTAATGGTAATTATTAGAAATTAGAGGTAATTATTTGAAATTAGTGATAATTAATACAAAAAACTAGTAATTAGTTAAAATTAGGGGTAATAAGTGGAAATTTGTATAAATGAAGGGAAATGAGAGGGAATTAACAGAACTTAATAATAATTTATAGATCTTAGTAAAAAATAATAATATTTTAAAGTAGTTTTTCTTAATAAGTAATAATTAATAATTTGTAGTAATTAATACTAATTTTTAATAATTAACAGTGAATGTTAATAATTTTAAAACAACTAGTAAAAATTAGTAGTAATGAGTACAAATTCGTGATAATTAGTAAAAAATAGAAATAATCATTTCAATTGAGCAGTAATTATTAGAAATTATTGACAATTATTATAAATCAACGGTGATTATTAAAAATCAACGGTAATTATTAGAAATTAGTGGTATTTATTATAAATTGAAAGAAATTATTAGAAATTATTGATAATTACTAAAAATTAGAGAAAACTATTAAAAATTAGTGATATTTACTAAAAAATAGTAATAAATAGTAATAATTAGTTGTAACTAGTAATAATTCGCATTAATTTATAAAAATTAGTGATAATTAGAGGTAATTAAATTTTTTTTGCAGTAATTAGTAAAAATTTAGATAATTTGTAATAATTAGATATAATTAGAAAAAATTAGCAATAATTAGAGGTGATTTCTAAAAATTAGTTGTAATTAGTGGTACTTAGTTAAAATTAGCAGTAATTAGAGGCACTTAGTAAAAAGAGAAGTAATTTTTAAAAACTAGTGATAATTAGATATAATTAATAACAATTAGTGGTAATTAGTAAAAATTAGAATTAATTAGTAATAATTAGCAAGAGTTAGTGATAATTACTAAAAATTCAAGATAATTAAAAAAATTAACGATAATTAAAAAAAATCAGCTGCAATTAGTAACAAATATCACTAATTAGCGGCACTTAATAAAAATTATGGGAAATTATTAAAAATTAGTGTTAATTACTAAAAATTATTGGTACTCAAAAGAAATTATCGTTAATTACTAAAAATTATAAGTAATTAGAAGTGTTTAGTAAAATTTACCAGTAATTAAAGGTACTTTTCAAAAATTATCAGTAATTTGTGACAGTTTGTAAAAATAAGTGGTACTTTGTAAAAATTGCTGATAATTAATAAAAAATAGTGATAATTAGTAATAATTATAGGTAATGAGTAAAAATTAGTTGTAATTTGGTTTATTTAGTAAAACATTTTGGCAATTGGGGGTATTTAGAAACATTTAGTGGTAATTAGTAAAATTAGTTGCACTTAGTAAGAATTAGAAGTAATTTGCAGTAATTAGTAATAATTAATGTTTATTAGCGGTATTTAGTAAAAATTGAAATAATTAATAGAAATTAGTAAAAATTAATGTTTATTAGTAAAAAGGTACTTAGGAAAAATTAGCGATACTTTGTAAAAAGTAGTGGTATATACTAATAATTAGTGGTAATTCGTAATAATTTTCCTTAGTTTTTTGAAATTAATGATAATTAGAGGTAATCACTAAAAATTAGTGGTAATTAGTGAAAATTAGTCGTAATTAGTAAAAATTAGCAGTACTTAGTAAAAATTAGCCATACTTAGTAATGATTAGCAGTAATTACTAAAAAGTAGAGATTATTAGTAAAACTTAGTAAAACATAGTGGTAAGTAGCAGTACATCATAAAAATTAGCAGAAATTAGTGCTACTTAGTAAAAATAAGAATCATTTAGTAAAGATTAGCAGTAATTACTTAAAATTAGTGGTGGTTAGACACGTGACCTCTTCCACTATTCTTCACAGGCATAAACTACCATGTCACACAAAGACCTCTTCCACACTTGTATGTGGGAGTGAAAGGATGTAAGAAGATATGAGAGGAAGGATATATTTTGTACTTCAGTTTAATATAGGATACAATGTGTGTTTTAATACAGACACACACATTGCTCGAAAGCTAAAAATAGTACACAACAGAGAACAGATGACGAGAAAGGATTAGAAATGCTCTTTGTGTTTCTCTATGTAACTGTGGACTTTTAGGATGAAGCATATGAAAAAATTGAGTCCTCTTGTGAAAAAAAAGAATCACGAGTCTGGTGCTCGGTTTCCAATTTGGTGAAGTAAGCCATATAGCTCATGTTCTCCTTTGAGTTGGTAGTAAAAATATGTTTGAGGATCTGATCTATGGTAGTTTAGCCTTTATTGGATCGAGAGTGATTTGTGTGTGTTCTTCATCCAGATATTGTTGCATGCATGAGTTATCTTTTCAAATGCTCACTCTTCTCTGGCTCCGAGTCTCTGGTTTGTCTTTATTTTGGGGTACGTCTATTGGATCTGACAGAAAGCATGATTTCTACACCTCGTACCTCATACTGTTAAAAGAAATGTCTAAAAAGAAACATTAATTATGTCAATTCCATTAAATGACTCAAATATGACCGTTAGAAATAACTTTTAAATTAAATTTTAAGACATAAAGTAAGGAACGATGTCATAATATGTCTTGAAATGGTGTTACTAGAAACCATGTCTTCTCATTTACCTTTGAGTGGGGAGACAGTCATGGTGCCACAATTGTGCTTAGATCTGGAACTTGTAGCATAGATGCAGTGTTAGAATCACGGTGCCTCATGTAATAGTGTTTAATCCTTTGTCCAAATGTTGAACAGTGTCTTTGTGATGGTAGTAAGGAACCAGTGTCCTAGATGTTATGAAATATGAATCTGGATATTGTGTCTAAGTCACAGTGTTAGGATGATGAGGTCTGGATTATGGTGTCAGGGTCACAATGTCTGGATTACGGTGTTAGGGTCACGGTGTCTGGATTATGGTGTCTGGGTCATGGTGTCTGGATTATGGTGTCAGGGTCACGGGGTTTGGGACTTTTCCAAAATATTGGATAGGTGGCAGAATTATGGTTTCTCAGACATTTCCAAATATCTGTGAAACTTTCATAGGAAATAATATTCATAGAAGGAATTATACTTAAGCATTAATATAATAAAACATTATAGAACAAGATCATATATAGTTTAAAAAATTCAAACCTGATTTATAAGATTCTGAATCTGGATCTTGTGAAAGTTTATACCAGTAGTTGTAAGAATTAAATCATCAGGAAACCAACAATTTCTACACATTATTTGTGATAGATTAAACAAGGTTAATAGGATTTTTGATCATTAAAACATGATTAAGACATGAGGAGTCCAACAATCTCCTCCTTTTTTATGATCACAAATCATAGGATGTAGATGTTTGTTCTTATTATTCTTCCCCTTTTAGGATTATCAAAAATAAGATAACAAAAGGAATATAAACATGGATTGAGGTTAAGTAAAAGAATAAACAACAATAGTTCACATTGAATTAGATAGATAAATAGAGGTCATTATAATCATTAGAGAAAAATACACAACATCTCTATCAAAAACAAATCCTTCACTTCTTTTCAGGATCTGGAGGATTCTATTTTCCCTTGGCATAGTCATCAATAGAAGCCACATGAGTAGAAGTAGAGGTTGGATAAGGTATTGAGCCAATTTTGAGAGAATGAACAGGTACTCCTTAAAAAACAGATGGTGCCAGAGTGGGTTTGGTTGAAGATCTAGGCAATGATTGGTCAAGGATAACAGGTCTGATATGGCTCAGAGCCTGAGATATAGACATGGAGGTAGAAGAAAAAGTAGTGGATAAGGAAGGGGTTGAGCTAGGCCGTAAAGGTGAAGCTGTAGAAGCCACAATGGCCGTGATTTTCACATGAATATAAGGCTTAAAAAACTTAATGAAATCATTAATGATCTCACCACCATACTGCATTGCCTTCTGAAAATAATCTTTGTTCCCCATTAACATTTCCAATATAGGAGTGAAATCTTTCAGCTTTTTTACACGAGTGTTGAAGGCATGAGTGGCAGGAGAAATTTTCAAATTCTCTATAAGGTACTTGAAATGATTGGTCAGATCATGCTTAGAGTAAATCATATGAAATTATAAATCCCCTTTCTTAGTAATTTCTTCCTGAGCATCATTGGAAATTTTTTAGTGAATCCTCACTAAGTCAAGTACTCAACCACTATTCTTGATGACACCTGATAAAATTTCCTTATCAAAACCACGTAAAACTGATTAATGTTCTTCTTTAACAACATTTTTGATTAGATCAATATCTATAGGTTGAGATGACTATCCAAAGATATTTGAAGTTGTAACGTTTTAAGTGAGAGACTTAAGCGGATTTAGAACTTTCTGTAAACACCCCTTGTACTCATCGGTCAGTTTATTAAGGCCAACAACAAGATCACACATTTAATTTACTATATTGATGTTTCTCTCATCCACTTTTTCATATATTGAAGTCAAATTTGGTTGAATCAGAGATGCAACATTCTGTGGAATCTGATCACTACCATCCTCAATAGGATGAGTAGCAGGAGCTTTTCTAGTTTGCAACACCTTTTTCATATCTTTAACCACATATCTAAGTGACTTCACCTCATCACTCAACTACTTATTCTCAATCATAACTTTTTGTATTTCATGAATCATTTTTCTTTGAATTTTCCATATTATTTTCTCTAACAGTAAAGAAACATCTCTTTCATTGAGATTTTTCATAGAAGCAGGATGTGAGTTTAAGATATTTTCAAATCCAGCTAAAAAAATATCTCTAAAAGTTTTTAGATCACTGTGACTCCTAGAATCATAAGGTTCTTGTTTAGGTTTAGGAATAGGAGATGAGACAGGTTTAGGATCCTTAATAGATAGATTACTTCTAGAGAAGAAACTGGTTTTAATTGAAACATATTGGAAATATCTAAGCCTTTAATTAGGGCCTCCTTGGTGTTGTCCACATAAATGTATCTAGGAAACTTATACCAGATATCCACAGTGCATTGATCAACAAGATTGGAAACTTGAACACTTTCTAGACTGGGATGCTGCTCCCCCTCAATAGGTTCATCTCTTAAGGGACTAAGAGATTCAGTCTCTTGACATACATCCAAATTTTCATCTCTAATAGGCTCACCCATTTCCTTTCTAGAAAGATAAAAGGCACATTCCATTCTTTCCTCAGCAGATAAGATAATTTCAAGATCAAATTGTTCTTTTAATTGTTTCTTAATAGTAGCCTCTTCCTCAATAGCAGGTTCTTCTTTTAAATTCTCCTTTGGAATAACTTATTCTTTTATACTAACCTCATGCTATTTTTCAAAAGAAGGTTCTTCCATTGAAACAATACTTATTTTAGCAACATGTACATCCTTTTCAACTACATTCTTTGGAATAGGTAGACCACTATATTCTTTGTCCAAGACAGTTCCTTCTTTAGGTGGAACAACTGCATCTACTACTTCATCATTAAAATGAACAACAACTTCATCTGGTTCCGAACTAGGATCATATATGTTCTTAGGTGTTGAAGGATTCTCAACTAGATTAAACTTTTCATTCGACCTTTCATTTTCCTCCACCCAAGACATTTTCCATGGATTCCAGCTTATTTTCATCCTTCTTATTGTATCATTTGGGATACAGAACTCATAATCTTCAATTACTTCTTCATTCAGGCCAAATACTCCTTTAAGAGACAACATTGTATAGATTAATCTTGAATATAAGAGAGAGGTAGACTTTGAAGTTGTCTTGATCAGTTCACACATGTAATGTATAATATACATACACAGATTAATCTTGTGCCCATTTTTCATAAGATGTATCAAAAATACATCTTGATACTTATGAGTAGAAAAATCCCCTTTCCTAGGAAAAAATAAGATTATGGGTAAACTTAAATAGCTACATTGTCTCACCATCTAACTCAGTAGAAATTTCCCTTATTTTCTTATTATTTCTAGTCTAACTTCATAGGGCCTATTCTAAAATAAAAACATCACTAGGAGGAGGAGGACCTTTTTGGTAATCCTTAAATATTCCTTCATGAGGTATCCCTAGGAATCCATCCCACAAACTTGAGGAAAAAGTACATATCTGACCATTAATCTATCTTCTTGGTAAAAATTCATCTTCAACATTGAATGAAAAAATGGAAATACTGATAAAACAGAGAAACAAGTTTTGGATAAATTGATATTTTCTCTTTTTTGAACCAGTTCATCTAGCCCTTCTCGTCTAGTACATTCAAAACTAGCGACTTAATTGTCAAAAACCACTTCAAATAGACTTCCTTTTTGGTACTATTCTTCTATCAACAATATTCAGATTCAACGGTCCCTGAAACATTACTTTCGGTTCCGTTTTCAATTTCTTTTGAGATATTCACTTCTCTGGATTTGATGAAGGCATTTGATTCATTTTGTTCATTCAACGAGGGTTAGAGAGAGATGAAAGGCTGAAAGAGGACTAACAGTTTGAAAGATAGGGGTTTCAATTTCTATAGAAGAGTGCCATAGTGAAGAAATGAGTGAAAGATATTACGTTTTTATCAATTAGGGATTTCAAGTGTTGAAAATTAAAAAACTTGGCATAAAAACAATAAAATAATCAACACAATGATACGTGAAATAAAATTCAAAAATTTGAAAACTGAGACATTATGGTGAGACTGGAAGAGTTTTTCATGGTTTCCTCATTACGGTGTGATTCCTAATGGTGTGACCATATCATTGTGACAGTAGGTGTAAGACAATAAATGAGAGATAGAAACTATGAGACCATAAACATGAGATAAAAAATTTAAGCCAGTAACTTGTGAAACCATGAAAGTGGGACAATAAGTTTGAGACTGTAAACTTTTTTACTTAATACTTATCATTCTTAATTTATGTATGATGTAATTTATACTTTTAGAATTTAATGGTTTAGTGAATATATCATCATTTTGATGACCAGTGCCAATGAATTCCAAAGTGATATGACCTTTTTGATAATGATCTCTCAAAAAGAAATGAATTAAATATATATGCTTTGTCCAAGAGTACAAAATAGTATTCTTTGAAAAGTTAATAGCACTTTTATTGTCACAATTTATAGGTAAACGTCTTAATTGATATCCATAGACTAGTAATGAGTGTTTCGTCCAAAAAATTTGTGCACAAAAACCACCAGTAGCTATGTATTTATCTTAGGCAGTAGATTCAATAGAGTTTTGTTTCTTACTATACCATGACACTAGAGACTTGCCTAAAATGTGACATGTTCTTGAGTTTTTTTTCTATCTCACTTACAACCAACAAAATCAGCATCCGAATAGCTAACTAACTCAAATAAATGTTCTCTAAGATAGAACAGTCTTAGATTGGGTGTATGTTTGAGGTATTTGAAAATTATTTTAATAACATTTAAATGAGACTCTTTAGGGTTTTCTTGAAATCTATAACACATACATACACTAAAAATAATATCAGGTCGGCTAATAGTTAAGTAGAGTAAGATTCCAATCATTCCTCTATAAGTGGTTTGATCAACAGATTTTCCATCTTTATCAATATCCAACTTATATGTAGTACTCATTAGAGTATCACTAATTTTAGTGTTGTCCATGCCAAAACATTTTAGAAGTTCTTTAGTATATTTTATTTGATTTAAAATAATACCATACTTATTTGGAAAGATTTGAAATCCAAGAAAGAATTTTATTTCACCCATTAAACTCATTTAAAATTCATTTTTCATTATTTTAGAAAACTCAACACATAAATAATTTTTTGACGATCCAAAAATAATATCATCTACATAAATTTGAACTAATAAATCATTATTGGAAATTCATTTTATAAAAATATTAAGATCAACTATACCTTTTGTAAAACCTTTGGAAATAATAAATGTACTTAATCCATCATACCAAGCTCTTGGATCTTGTTTTAAACCATATATTGATTTTGATAATTTAAAAAAATGATTTAGAAAATATGTATTTTTAAAACCAGGGGGTTGTTCAAAAAAACATCATCATCTATATACCCATTTAGGATTTCACTCTTGACATCCATATGATATAGTTTGAAATTCAGATGTGCTGCATATGCAAGAAAGATTCTAATGTCTTCAAGTCTAGCTACTGGTTCAAAGGTCTCCTCATAGTCAATTCCTTCTTCTTGACTATAGATTTTTGCAACCAATCTAGATTTGATTCTAACTATGTTACTAACTTCATCTACTTTATTTCTAAACACCCACTTTGTACTTATGGTAAAAATATCTTTGGGTCTATCAAAAAGATTTCAAAATTTGTTCCTTTCAAACTGATTAAAATTTTCTTGCATAGCCATCACCCAAAATTCATCATTTATTGCATCATTAATGATATTAGGTTCAGGTTATGACAAGAAAGCTTGATGTTAAACATGATTTCTATAAGAAGCTCTAGTTTTGTCCCTTTATCTAAATATCCAAAAACAACATTTAAAGGATGGTTCTTAAGAGTTTTAACAACTCTAGAAAAAGCGGGTTTAATGTTTTCATACTCTTCAATAGGTTCAGGTACATTATGGATTGAATCTAGAGAATTTCCAGAACTAGTTGTTTTTAAATATTCCTTCATAAGGTGGTTAGAAGATTTATAATTGACGTATAGATTTAACATATCATCCTCAAGATTATCTAGAGATGTTTTAGGGTCATGTGAAGTTATCTCATCAAACTTGACATGGATAGATTCCTCCATACATTTAGTTATTTTATTAAAAACTATAGTACTTACTCTAGATTGAATATCCTAGAAATATTCCTTCATCACTTTTGGATGAAAATTTTTCAATATTACCCTTGGTATTATAGATATAGACTTTTCAACCCAAGACTTTGAAGTAGTTCACTTTGGGTTTTCTATTTTACCACAACTCATATGGAGATATTTTATGAGTAGGTATAATCAATACTCTATTAATAATATATCATGTTGTATTTACAACTTCAACCCAAAAATAAATAGGTAAGTCATATTCACTAATAATGGTTCTAGAAATTTCTTGGTAGGTCTTATTTATTCTTTCTACAACTCCATTTTGTTGAGGTGTTCTAGGGGTAGAGAAATTATGACTATATCCATTTTGAGAGAAAAATGATTCAAACTCTTGAGTTTCAATTTCACGTCCTTGGTCACTTCTTTGAGATTTAATTCTAAGTCCACTAATATTTTATACAATTTTATCATACTCGGTGAAATGAGAGTAGACGTCACTTTTGTGAGCCAAGAAGAAGGTCCATGTATACCTAGAAAAGTAATCTAAAATAACATAAACATAGTGCTTCCCATTTAAACTATAAACTCTAGATAGTAAAAACAATTTCATGTGAACCAACTCGAGATTTTGAGATATTGAGACTTCTTTATTTGGTTTGAAGGAAATTTAGTGTTGTTTACCCATTGGAAAAAGATTACAAACATTATCATTTGGACACTCTAGTTTTGGTAGATCATTGACTAAAACATTTCTGGTTAGCTTTCTAAGGGAGTGAATACTTTAGTTTCATAGACATCTATTCCAATGCTAGTAATCTTTGTGAAATAAACTTAAACATGAATCATTTTGAGAAACTAAAGAATCTAAGTTAAAAAAATAGACATTTTAATTTCTTAATGTAGAAAATACTAATTCATTTTTAGAATTAAAAACAATTCAAGCATCATTTTCGAATTTATCATGAAATCCATCATCACATAGTTGTGAAATACTTAGAAGATTATATTTCATTCCATAAAAAAAATTACTTTAGAAATTAAATTTGAGTAAGAGTTACCAATTTGGACTACGAAAGTGATTTTTTCTTTCGCATTATCACCAAAACTGACATTCCCACCACAAATCTTTATTAAGTTCTACAAAAATGAATAGTATATTGTCATGTGTCTTGAACACCCACTGTCCAAGTACCATAAGATTTTACAAAATCTCTTCAAACAATGTTCCTACAAAATATTCAAATAAAAATAGACTTTGGTACCCATATTTGTTTGGGTCCAGTAATATTGGTACATATTGATTTAGGAACCCACATATGCCTCATAGGTTTCCAATAATAATTGTGTAAAGTATTTGAGAATTAAACTTTATTTGGTCTAGAAAAACTCGAAACAGTAGAGGATGTATCATAGTTTGAACTAGAATAATGTTTTCCTGAACTAGGATTAAAGCTGTATGTTCTAGATTTAGAAATAAAATTAGTTTTTCCAAAATTTATTTTACCAAGTTGATAGAAAATACTAGTAATGTATTTAGGGGAAATTTGTTTACCTATAATTTATGCCAAGATATCTTTACCATTAGTAAACTTTTCAAGGTCCTTTTTCAATTTATCATTATATAGATTTAATTCATTGTTTTATTTCAGTAATTGAACATTTTTACCTCTCTTTAAAAAATTACATATTTAACAATTGAGGTAAGAGAATACTGTCTCTTTAAAGACTTGTATTTATCTTTTAGTTCATTACATGTCTCTTCATGAATATTGCAATACTAAAACATTTCTTCTTTAGAAAAATTTTCAGAATTACTTTCATTTCTAGAATAATAGGAATTTTGTATAGGAGATTCCAGGATTACCTCAAATGTGTTTGTCATGAATCATATATTGGATTTGTTAGCATGTTCATCATGGGAAGATTTCGAGTCACCTGAGGTATCCTTATAAGCACTCCCGTTCATTGAATTTTTATACTTTCTATCTTTGTACTCATATTTCTATTTATACATGATATTGGGATAGTGAGCCTTTATATTTCCCTTTTTATTACATTCATAACATACTTTTTCATCAAACATGTCATTTCTTTTCCAATCCTTCTTCCAACACCCCTTTTGATCATATATTCCTTTGAATTTAGTCTTTCTTAAAAATTTATTCCTTTTGTAAATTTTTTAAACCTTATGGCTAATTAATCCATCTCCTCATCACTTTCTGGTGAATATTTTTCACTGCTTGAACTTTCCACAGAGACTTGTAGTTTCTCCTTTTCTTTGGGGTTTTAGGTAGTGGACTAAAATTCCATAGATTTTCTTTTGGGTTCATCCTCCTCTTCCTTGTTGACTTTCAACTCTTCTTCATACATAATTAGTTTCCCAATGAGTTCTTTGAAGGTTAATTTGCTGATGTCACATGACTCTCTAATAGAGACATAAGTTCCTCTCCATCTATCAAGTAGACATATGATAATCCTCATAATCTGTTCTTTGGCAGTAACTTCTCTTCCTAGAGAGATCATAGTTTTTACAATTTCATTGAAAATGAGATAAATGTCATAAATAGGATAATCATGATTCATCTTAAAAATATAAACTTAATAGTATATGTGTTAAGTATCCTTTCATTAATACTAGAAGTTCCTTCATGTGAAACAGATAAAGCATCCCAAATTTCATGGGTTGTTTTACATGCAGAAATTCTGTTAAATTCCTCATCTCCTAAAAATCATTATACAGAATTCATGGATTTGAAATTAGTGTTATAAAAAGTCTTAGTTGGGAAATCCTAAGTAGTTCAAGAAGTAGCAAGAATATTATACTCATCTAAAATTTAAGACCAAATTTTAAAACTCATACTTTCTAAATGAATTTTTATTTTAATTTTCCATTAGCCATAATTAGTTCCTTTTAATAATGGAGGTATTTTGGTAGCATCACCTTCTAGTCTATTATCCATAATAAATAAATACTTTTGGAGATCTATAAATTTAGAACTAATTGAAATTTACATATCTTTAAAGCACAACTAAAATCACATTTGAAAATATTTAAAAAAAGAGCCCTAGCAAGAATAAATTCCATTTATACCAAATGTTGTTTGGAGTAGATTACTCAAGTGGGGTGTGAATTGACTATCTATAAAAATTTCTATTAAAAATTTCACTTAAAAATATTCCCCAATAAAAATGAATACATGCCAGTTAATCAAGGTAATACAGTTATAATTGTTTGATTGTTCAAATAAATTCTCAGAAGATTGATTAATTCTCAGTAATATCAATTTAAGTTATTGATACTACTTTTCAAGGTATTATAATAGGGAAAAATAGTTATAACTTCTATCCAAGACTAACTAATTTACTTTTCTGAAATATAAATTAATACCAAGAAAGACAAAATAGAAACACACAGCGGATTAGAAAAATGGTTCAGACTCAAGTTGATACCTAATCCACTCCACAAGGTGATCACCTTACACCAAGAAGATTATATTAATAAAAATGATCCACACCATTGATTCAGGTAAAAACAGTACAAAGAACTGTCCTGGTCAGACGACCTCTTCCACTATTCTTTGTGGGAATAAAGAACCTCTTCCACACTAATTTGTGGGAGTAAGAATATGTAAGAAGATATGAGAGGAAGAATATCTTATATATTTTAGTTTAATACAGGAGACAATATGTGTTTTAATATAGACACACACACTTCTCAAAAGATTAAAATAGTACACAATCGAGCAAAATATGATGAGAAAGGAATAGAAATGCTCTGAGTGTTGCTCTATGCAGCTCTAGACTTGTAGGTTGAAGCAGATGCAATTATCGAATCCTCTTGTCAAAAACAGAGTATCATGAGTCTGGTGCTCTGGTTTCTAGTTCAATGAAGTAAGCTACATAACTCATGTTCCCCATGGAGTTGGAACTAAAAATATGTTTGAGGCTCTGATATACAGTACTTTATCCTTTTTAGATTGAGAGTGTTTTGTGTGTTCTTTAGTAGTATATTTTTTCATGCATGAGTTAAATTTTCAAACACTCTCTCTTCTCTTGCTCCGATTCTCATGTTCTTGTCTTTATTTCGGGTGCGTCAGTTAGAACCAACATGAAGCATGATTTATACACCTCGTACCTCCTACTATCAGGTGAAATGTCTAAAAAGAAACATTAATTATGTTAGTGCCATTAAATGACTCAAATATGACCGTTAAAAATAACATTTAAATTAAATTGAAAAAGATAGAATGTAAGGAATGGTGTCACAGTAGGTATTGAAATGGTGTCACTAGAAACAATGTCTTCTCCTTTTCCTTTGAGGGATGACATAGTAACGGTGCCACAATTGTGTTGATATCTGGAACCAGTAGCACAAATGCGGTTTCAGAATCACAGTGCCTCAGGTAACAGTTTCTAGACCTTTTTCAAAACATTGAAGGGTGTTTTGGGGATGGTAGTAATGAACCTATGTCATAGACGTTTTGAAATCTGAATCTGGTTACGATGTCTGAGTCACGGTGTTTGGATTACAGTGTATTGATTACGGTGTCAGTGTCACGATGTCTAGATTACAGTGTTAGGGTCATGGTGTCTGGATTACAGTGGTAGGGTCATAGTGTCTGGATTATGATGTCAGGTTCATGGTGTCTGGGACTTTTCCAACATCCAGGACTGGTGGTAGACTTACTGTTTCTCAGACATAGACAAATATATGTAAAACTGTCTTCGGAAATAATATTCATAGAAGGAATTATACTTAAGAATTAATATAATAAAACATTATAGAACAATATCAAATATAGTTTACAATATTCAAACATGATTTATAAGATTCTGAATTAGGATCTTTTGAATGTTTATTCCATTAGTTGTAATCATTAATGTATAGGGAAACCAAAAAATTCTACACATGATTTGTGATAGATTAAACAAGGATAACAAGATTTGTGAACATTAAAACACGAGGAGTCCAAATATTATGTCCCAAATGAGTATACCTATTATGATAACCCTATGTATATAAATTGTTTTACAGTTTCTAGGAGAATTTTGGGGACCATGATGGAAATTTCAATCCAATTTGGAGTTTCTTTTGAGTTATTTCCACAGACTTCTCTTTTTAGTATTTACTTTGGAGGCTTTTATATGTAATAGTTTTATTTATTTATGCATTGTGGGATGGTTTTTGATTTACCATTGTAATTTCTGTTAGAGTTGTTTGGTGATTTTTTATATAAAGACCAGGAAATTCCATGTAATGTTTTTAAATAAATGGGAATTTTATGAGTCCGCGAAAATTTACGGCACATGATTCCGAGGTCCGGAGTGCCCGGAATTAATTTCTGAACTTTTGTTCGGGTACATTTAGTAAATGTGTGAGCATTTTTTTTTCTGTCTTTTGAACCGGTGCTCGGAATTGAAATCCTAGGGCACTGTTGTACTCGCAGCGCCGATATTCACTTAAGGAGACTTTCACCTCGATGACAGATGGTCGAGGGTGAAAGTTAGTTTTTGGGTTTTTCGTGAAGGAATACAAATAAAAAAAAGTGTGAAAACTTTTTATTTTTATTTGCAACACCCATGTGGGTGTTGGGAGGTGGGGTCCACCAGAACTAAACCTCCATGTGGTAGTTGAGAAGTGGGGACCACCAGACCTTAACCTCCCATGAGAGGTTATGGTGGTGGGGACCACCCGAACCTAACGTCCCATGAGAGGTTATGGTTGTGGAGGCCACCTGAATCTAAAACCCATTTTTGAATTCCTTGAACTCCCCTCATAATGGGAGAAACCCCCTTGAAACTTCCTCATTAATGTGGAGGAGCCTCTTGAATTCCTCCACATTAATCATGCCAACACACATACCTTTAATATGTCAACCCTCCCATTTAATTAATTGAGCCAACACATCAATTAATTAATTAATATATTTTCATATATGCCAAAAAACATAATAGAGGGGATAATATATTATTTTGGCACCACTCTACATTTGGGTGGAATTGGGAGAAAACTTCTCCAACGAAGAACGCTTCCTCCCTGAAGAACGCCGACAAGAAACGTCATCGACTATGACGAAAGGACGCACGAGCCCGGGATTGGAGGTGTGTGGCGGATGGGAAAAACATTGATGAATTCACCTTCTTCCTCGCGCCAACATCATACAGCGAACGAGGTATGGGTTTATTGATTAACACTTCCCAAGTTCTCCCCTTCTAATTATTTTGCAGGATTTGGGAATAGAGATTGACGAGGGTTTTGGGAAATGATGTTATAAAATATCTTCCATACAAATTTATGGTTCATTCTTTAGGAATTGATTTCTATCACTCTAAACATGGAGGGTGCGGGCTAAATGAATATGGCCCGATCCCTCCGCCGTTCTTATTTGATGTGTTCTTTGAAATGGAGGAAGGCGATGAAGACAACGAAGGCAACAACACCGTCACCTGTGGCCTCCGTGACCCATATCGCCCTGCGGCCCTCTACCCTCCCATCCGCACCAACCTCGCACTCGACCATGCCACCTGCAGCTGGACCAAGCCACTGCACCGCCCTGGGCCGAACCTTCTTGCCGCGCCACCACCATGCCGAGCCGCCGTGCCGTCCACCGTGCTGAGCCACCGTCCTTCGTGCTGAGCCGCTGCGCCACCGCAATCCTCCAAACTACCGAGCTTCCCTCAATCGTCCGCCGAGCTTCCATCCACCATCCTCCAAGCCTCCATTCGCTAGACCGCTTAACCAAAACTGCTGGATAGGCACCCCACAACCAGACCACAAGTGCGACCAGTCCGTGCCATCGTGGCCGGTCCGCATCGTCGCGGCCGGTCTGCGCCCTAGCGGCCAGACCACACCCCCGTGACCGGTCTGCGCCCCGCGACCGGTACACGCCTTGCGTCCAGTTTGGGACCTTGTGGAACCACTCGGCCGAGCTTCCCTCTCGGCCCCATGGTCCGGGCCGGTCCGACCGGGTCGGACCGGTCCCGGGCCCCCTACGAACCATTTACTTTCCTTTGCCCTTAACATTGGCACCAGACATCCGTTTGAAGAACTGTCAGCAGTCCTAGAAATCATGGAGTGAGATGGTCGCTTTGAGTGATACCCACTGAGTTTTGGATTGATATAGGGAATGATTAGGTTGGATCGAGCATGAATCCAACCAGGGCCCTAGGACTAAAAGGCTAATAACTCACAGACCGAGCATCAGATTGATGCGCTGTCTATTACGTTGAGACCCCTATGATGTGGCAGAACTTTGAGATACTTCTGCGTGGGAGTTTGTGGCAGTTGGAGTATCGACCAGTAGCTTGTGGAGCGGATGCTCCCAGAGTTGAGAGAGCAATGTGCGGAGACCTAGTGGTTGGTTGAGACTTGACGACTGCTGACCGTTTCGACTCAGAGTGACTCGACATGCCCAGTGGGGAGCGCCTTGGTGACGCGGCATACCCACAGTGGGGAGCACCACTGTGTGACCTGATAGACCCATGGTACTCGATAGGATGAGTACCTCAGCAGGCCTTGAGGGGGAGCACCTCTGTGTGACGCGACAGACCCACAGTGGGGAGCACCTCTGTGTGATGCAGCAGACCCATGGTACTCGATAAAGGAGTACCTCAGCAGTCTAAGGTTAGTAGGAATCACCTCTATGTGACACGATAGGCCCACTGTACTCGAAAGAGGAGGATTTCTCCAGTATCCGAGGTGTTCGACACTGTTTTCAGAATGTTACTTGATACTACCCCTAGAATAATTCCTGGTGTGAGGTGAGTCAGAACCTCTATGTTTTCCTCATGATTGAGATGAATTACTTGAAAAATTAGGTATACGTATGGGCATATACCTAAGTAAGGTTATCTGTTGATTTTAATACATTTTGTTTTATCCTTGTTAGATTTTTTGAGACCTATAGGGTCTCAGGGTCCCTAATTAGTATCGTTATACTCACCCCTGCATGGGCTATTCTCGCTCATTGTTGTGTTGGTTACAGACAACGAACATCACTGACTGAGGTCGAGAGTACCAGGACTAGACGGTACTTAGAGGTGGACCTTACAATGAGTCGGTACATGGAGGAGATGGACGAACGTGGTGTGCTGAGTAGGCGATATGTACCTACCCTTCTAGTAGGAACCTTAGAGGATGATCCAGTAGCTATCCTTTTGTTTTTCTTCAGTAGTATTGTATCACAGTTTAACTTTTACTTTCAATTTGGGATTTTATTTTTTCCCCTTTAACTTACTACACTCACTCTATTTACAGTTCGGTTTACTTGTGTTCTTATCTTGTTGTGTTCTTGGTTACGTGTGCTTACAGGTTATAAAGGCAATGCCTTCCTAGTTTTAGAAAATACACCTTTGGTGCTAGTCTCATTCCCGTGGCCTATGGAAGGAGGACTTGGGGTTAATCACGACATGGGCCCCAGGGTACGGTTCATGAAATATTGGTATCAATGGAGTTGGTTCTACATCAGAACTAAGACTCTGATCTTTTCTATGAAGCAATAGTGTTAAGTGTAGTGAGTGAGGTTTTCAGTTCAGGGAGCCCAGTGTTGGTGCGGTGCCCGACGTATCTATACTCCAGGATCCTGATTTCGCATTTCCGACTTAGTGCAAAAAAACACTGATTGAGTGTGTGTTTTCGAAAGTTTTCTTTGTGATCTTTTGAGTCAACTCACCATGTATAACTTTCAGCTCACCAGGTATAACTTTTTATCGTGTAACACCTGTTTCTTTTCAGGATGCCTCTATGAAGACATCCATCTAGAGTTCTAAGATTTGTACGCACTTATATCCCACCGAGCGATGAGGCCTCAGTGCAGGACCCTTTTCCAGTAGAAGCACCAGCGGAGGCACCAACGGTACCACTCCCCGTTGGGTAACTGATGCCACTAGCCTCAGCAGCAGATGGTGTATGCCGCTTGAGCGCATTTCAAAAGTTCCAGTGCTAGAGGCCACCCAGGTTCAGGGGATAGATGGACCCACAAGTGACTGAGGATTGGCTGGAGGCTGTGGTGAGAGTCTTCCAACTTGTAGAGACACCAGCCGAACTCATGGTGATCCTTTCCACCAGCCTTATACAGGCAGCAACATACATATGGTTGAGCTTGATACTCCAGGTTCATGATGAGGTGATGCTTCTCTGGGAAGACTTCGAGAGCCTTTTTTGGGCAGTGTTTTTCCCAATGACTCTTCTTGCAGTGAACATACATGAGCTTCTTCAACTGTAGCAGGGCAACATGACTGTAGCTCAGTATTCAGTGAGGTTCATTTTCCTCTCACACTACTCCACAGATATAGTGTGGGACCCTTTCTTCTGGGTTTGGACCTTAGATCAGGGACTCATGTGGGAGATCAGGGCTCCAGTGATCACACTAAGTATCCCGACGTAGTTGGGGGTGTTAGAGAGAGCCCTCTTGGTGGAGAGTTTCTTTGTTGAGCAGTCACTGGCAGCGAGACCCACTACCTGTCATCACGTAACAGAGTCTTATGCAGCTGGAAATAGACATACATCTCAGAGGTCCAAGAGTATCATACCTAAAGGTGGTTGACCACAAGACTCAGGATCAGTTGTGTGGGGAACCCGAAGCGGATCTTGTCATGCCAGGAGCGGGCAGTGTAATGCATGTGGCGGGCAGGGTCACTTGAATCATGACTATGCGACCCACTATTCGGATGATCAGTAGACGGTCGAAGGACCACCCAAGAAGAGACATAGGTTTGACCAAGGAGGTATGCAACGAGCAGGAAGACATGGTAGAGGATCTGGTCATACAGCTGGTTGTGGGCGACGATTTGAGATATTATTGCCACTACAACCAGGAGGTCCACCCCGACCACAGGGAGTAGGTGGACAGGGGAGAGCTCACCTCCAGGAAGCTGAGGCCTATGATCACGATGCTCCAGAGATGATACGATGTATGATCTGTGTCTACTCCACCATAGCCACAGTACTTATAGACACATGTGCCAGTCATTATTTTATTGCCACCACCTTCACTCAGAGCTCAGATATTCTGACAGAGTTGTTGGCTCTATCTTGATGTCTAGAGACTCCTACAGGAGCAGATTAGATGATTACTCACTGGTGCCGGTAGTGTGAGCTTACTCTATGAGGTGAGAGCTTTGGCTGGGAACTCCTAGTAGTGGTGTCGAGGTCTTACGACATCATCTTGGGTATGGACTGGTTATCTATAGTCCATGCTCAGATTGACTGTATTAGGCACAAGCTGTGGTGTGTCTGCACGTATGGGACCAGGTTTACCTTCACCAGTGAGAACGTAGCCTTTGCTGTGCAGGATAGACTTACCCATAGGAGAGTGAAACTGATCACTCATCAGTTGGATAGCCTTACCCTCAGAGCTGTGGATATGGAGAGTCTAAGCTATCCTGTAGTGGTGGACTAGTACATGGATGTTCTCCCTAATGATGTTTCGGGTATACCTCCTCATATATAGGTGGAATTTTACATTGAATTATACCCCGTGATGATACCAATATATTCACCAGTGTATCGGATGGCTCCCACGGAGCTTTGTGAGCTGCGGGTATAACTAGCAGACTTGCAGGGGAAGGGATTCATTCAGCCTAGTGTTTCTCCTTAGGTAGCCCAGATTCTATTCATCAAGAAGGCAGATGAGATATTGAGGCTTTGTGTCAACTACCGGCGCCAGAACCAGGTGACAGTGAAGAACAAGTACTAACTCTCGTGTATTAATGACCTCTTTGATCAGCTGAAGGGAGCACAATGGTTCTTGAATATAGACCTCAGATCAAGCTACCACTAGCTCAGAGTACAAGACAAGGATGTGCAGAAGATGACCTTCAGGTGACGATACAACCATTACGAGTTTTTGGTTTTGCCATTCAGCATGACCAAAGCTCCATTAGTGTTCATGGGACTCATGAAAAGGATCTTTTAACCTTAACTTGATTGCTTTGTAGTGGTCTTCATCGAGGACATTCTGATCTACTCGGTTACTGAGGAGGATCATGCCTATCATTTTCATGTAGTACTAGACACACTCCAACAACACCAGCTTTATGGTAAGCTCTCGAAGTGCCAGTTTTGGATCCGATAGGTTTACTTTCTAGAACATGTCATATCAGAGGCTGGAGTTACAGTAGATCCAGCAAATATTGAGGCGGTACATTCTTGGGAGCCACAAAGGAGTGTGACGGAGGTACGGAGTGTCCTAGGTTTGGCTGGATATTACCAGCGGTTTGTGCCATATTTCTCCATAGTTGCAGTACCACTATCATCCTTTACGAATAAGAGGCAAACATTCGTGTGATCGGAGAGATTCCAGTAGAGTTTTCAGGAGCTGAGGCACAGGCTGACTAGTGTCCCCATATCGAGGCTTCCAGAGGAAGGTGTAGGGTACGTAGTCTACTGTGACACATCAGGGACCCGGCTCAGATGTGTCCTAATGTAAGAGCGAGAAGTGATCGCATTTGGTTCTCGGTAGTTGAGAAAACATGAGCAGAACTACGCTACCCATGACCTAGAGTTAACAGCAGTGGTCTTCGCCTTGAAGATGTGGTGTCACTATCTGATGGGCGCACATTTTACTATGTACTCTGATCACAAGATTCTAAGGTATATCTTCTCCTAGATGGACATGAACCTGAGACAGCGACGCTGGATTGATTTCCTCGAGGACTTTGACTTCGAGATATTCCATACTCTTGGGAAGTGGAATGTTATAGTAGATTCACTCCGCAAGAGGTCTGGTATAATGCGGCTAGGCGAGGCAACAGAGTAGCTGGATGCTTTGCAGATATCCTTTGTGAATAGATATGGAGTAACTTTTCTACAGTCTCTTACAGTCACTCCCCCACTTCATCAGTGATTTAGGGAGGTGCAATGTGGGGATAATGACTGCGAGTCACGATGTACTCAAATATCCACAGGATAGGCACCTGCTGGATTTTCTAAAGGTGGGGAGCACGTCATCCTTTTCAGAGGATGTACCACTGTACTAGTGTCACTTTAGGAGGAAGTGTTAAGGGAGTTCCACACTTCCCCACTAGCGGTACATCCAGGAGTGGAGAAGATGTACTAGGATCTCCGACGACAGCACTGGTGGCCATGAATGAAGAAAGCAGTAGCAGAGTTTGTCTCTTGATGCCTCACTTTTCAGAAAGTGAAGACGGAGCATCAGGTACCAACAGGCTTGGTTCAGCCTTTAGAGGTCCCATAATGGAAGTGGGATGAGATATCCATGGAATTAATGACAAGACATCCACATACATCCATAGGTCATGACTCGATCTGGGTGATCGTCTATCGACTCACCAAGTTGGCCCACTTCCTACTGATCAGAGAGCAGGGTTCAGTAAAGAGCTTGGGACGACTCTATCTAAAGGAGGTTGTGAGGTTACATGGAGTACCTTCAATGATAGTCTCCGATTATGACACACATTTTACTTCCCGGCTATGGAAGGGGTTTCAAGAGGCTTTTAGGACACAGCTTTGTTTGAGCACTGTCTTCCATCCTTAGACGGATGGCCAGACTGAGCGGACTATTAAGACCCTCAAGGAAATGCTTCGTGCTTATATCCTAAACTTCGGTCATATTTGGGTGGATCACTTACCTTTGGTGGAGTTTTCATACAACAGTAGTTATCACTCCACCATTGGGATGACACCTTTTGAGGCGTTGTTTGGGAGACCTTGCAGATTACCTTTGTGAAGGACTGACCTAGGAGAGTCAGTACTAGTGGGACCGGAAATGGTACAGACTACCATAGAGAAGGTGCAGATCATCTAGGAGCATATGGATACTACACAGAGTAGGCATATTTCGTATGCTGACAGGAGACGCAAGCCTCTGGAGTTTGAGGATGGCGACTACGTATTTCTATGGGTCTCACCCCGATGAGGTCTACAGAGATTTGGTTGAGGAGGCAAGTTATCTCTGAGGTTTATAGGACCTTTTCAGGTCATCAGAAGAGTTGGAGAGGTGGCATACCTCTTATCTCTTCCACCTCAGTTATACCGGGTGCATGACGTCTTCCACATATCCTAGCTGAGGAGATACGTGCACGACCCTTCTCACATCATCTACCATGGCGAGGTAGACTTCGACGATGGGGTGAATCTTTCAGAGGTTCCAATAGAGATTGAGTATCGACAGGAGCGGGTCCTTAGTGGACGATTGATACCTCTAGTTCGAGTTTGCTGGCATCATGAGAACCTTCAGGAGAGCACATGAGGGTGGGAGGCTTAGATGCGTGCTTAGTACCCCAAAATAATCCCATTAATTCTGAGTTATGGCTTATAGGGACGTAAAGTATGAGGTGGGAATAATGTAAAGACCCAGAAATTCTAGGAATTTTTTTTAAATAAATGGTAGTTTTATGAGTCCGTGAAAATTTACGGTGCGTGATTCCGAGGTCTGGAGTGCCCAGAATGAATTTTTGAACTTCTTTATTCAGGTACGTTCAATAAACGTGTGAGCTCGTTTTTTATAACTTTTGAACCGGTGCTTAGAATTGAAATTCGAGGGAAATGTTGAACTAATATTGCCAATATTCTCTTAAGGAGACTTTCACCTTGATGGCAGATGGTCGAGGGTGAAAGTAAGTTTTTGGGGTTTTCAAGAAGGAATAAAAAAATTGTGCAAACATTTTATTTTTATTTGCAACACCCATGTGAGTGTTGAGAGGTGGGGTCCACCTGAACTAAACCTCCATGTGGAAGTTGAGAAGTGGGGACCACCATACCTTAACCTCCCATGAGAGGTTATAGTGGTGGGGACCACCCGAACCTAACCTCCCATGAGAGGTTATGGTAGTGGGGGCCACCCGAATCTAAACCCCCTTTTTGAATTCCTTGAACTCCCCTCTTAATGGGAGAAACCCCCTTGAAACATCCTCATTAATGCGGAGGAGCCTCTTGACTTACTCCACATTAATTGTGCCAATACACATAAATTTAATATGTCAACACTCCCCTTTAATTAATTGAGCGAACACATCAATTAATTAATTAATCTATTTGAATATATTCCAACAAACATAATAGAGGGGATAATATATTATTTTGGCCCCAATCTACATTTGGGTGGAATTAGGAGAGATCTTCTCCAATGAATAATGCTTCCTCCAAGAAGAAAGCTTCCTCCATGAACAACCCCAACAAATAACTTCTTCGACCATGATGAACCGATGCACGAGCCTGAGATTGGCGGTGTGTGGTAGAAGAGACAAACATCAAAGAATTCACCTTCTTCCTCTCCCCAACGTCATCAAGCAAACGAGGTTGGGGTTTATTGATTAACACTTCTGATGTTCTCCCCTTCTAATTATTTTGCGGGATTTGGGAATAGAGATTGACGAGGGTTGTGGGAAATGATGTTTTAAAATATCTTCCATACATGTTCATGCTTTGTTCTTTGTGAACTACATGCTACCACTCTAAATGTGGAGGGTGCGAGCCAAATGAACATGGCCCAACCCCTCAGCCATTCTTCTTTGATGTGTTTGTATAAATGGAGGAAGGCGATGAAGATGACGAATGAAACATCTCCGTCACCCGAGGCCTTCGCAACCCATGCCACCCCACGGCCCTCCGCTCTCCCGGCCGAATCGGCCATGTGCCCAGCCAAGCCACCAGCGGCCGGACTGAGCCGCCATGCCTCCCCGGGCTAAACACCCTCGCCGTGCCACCATTGTGACGAGCTTCCGCACCATCACAATCCTCTGTTCCACCACCGTCTGCCATGCTGAGCCATCGTCCCGCTACTATCCGCCGTGCGAAGCCTTCATGCCGCCACCATCTGTCGTGCCGAGCCGCCATGCCACTATCGTTCGCCGAGCCGTCGAGCGGCCGTCTGCCATCCGCCGAGCCGCCGTCCACCGGACCACCGAGCTGCTGCCCCTGGATAGCCACCACGCGACCAGACCGCTGACCCACATCTGGACTACCTCCCCACGGCCGGTCCACGCCCTCGTGGCCGTTCTGCGTCCTCACGGCCGGTCCGCGCCCTCGGGGCCGGTCCGCACCCTCGCAGCCGGTCCTCACCCTCGTATCCGGTCCGACACCCCCACGACTGAATCGTGCCCTCACGGCCGATCGTCACCCTCGTGGTACCCCTTGGCCGAGCCACCCTCATTGCACCCTTGTGGGCCGGGCCACACTGCGGGCCGGGTCGAACCGGACCCAAGCCCACTACAACCTAGTTACTTTCCTTTGGCCATAACTTTGGCACCAGACGTCTGTTTGAGGAATCGTCAGCGGCGCTAGAAATCTTGGAGAAAGACGGTCCCTTTGAGTGATACCTCATTGGGTTTTGGATTGATATGGGTAATGGTCGGGTTGGATCAAGCACGAATCCAACAGGGCCCCCGGGACTAAAAGGATAATAACTCACAGACAGGGCGTCCGATTGACGCATATTTTGTTACGTTCAGACCCCTATGATGTGGAAAACCTTTGAGATACTTCTTCATGGGACTTCATGGAAGTTGGAGTATCTACAAGTAGCTTGTGGAGAGTATCCTCTCATAGATGAGCAAGCATAGTTCGGAGACCTACTGGCTGGATGAGACTTGACGACTGCTGACCTTTTTGACTTGAAGTGCCTCGACATGCCCAATGGAGAGAGCCTTGGTGACTTGGAAGACCCATGGTGGGGAGATCCACTGTGTGACGCGGAAGACCCACGTTACTCGACAGGAGGAGTACCTCAGCAGGCCTTGAGGGGGAGCGCCTCTGTGTGATGCGGTAGACCCACGGTGGGGAGCACCTCTGTGTGACACAGTAGACCCATGGTACTCAATAGGAGGAGTACCTCAAAAGTCTAAGGTTAGTGGGAAGTGCCTCTATGTGATACAGTAGTCCCACTATACTTGATAGAGGATGAGTTCCCCAGTAGCCGAGGTGTTCAATGTTGTGTTTGGAATGTTACTTGATACTACCCCTTGAATAAATCCTAGTGTGAGATGAGTCAGAAATTCTGTTTTTTCCTCATGATTCAGATGGATTACTTGATAACATAGGTATATGTATGGGAATATACCTAAGTAAGGTTATCTATTTATTTTCATTATTTTTGAATTATCATTTTTGGATTTTATGAGACCTAGATGGTCTTGGGGTCCCTACTGAGTATCTTTATACTCACCCCTGCACAGGATATGCCCGCACTTTGTTGTGTTGGTTGCAGACAATCGATAGTGCTGACTGAGGCCGAGAGTACCAGGACTGGACGGTACCTGGAGGTGGAGCTTACAAAGAGTCGGTACACGGAGGAGACAGATGGACGTGGTGTGCTGAGGAGGCGATCTGTACCTACCCTTCTAGTAGGAACCTAAGAGGACGATCAAGTAGCTGTCCTTTTCCTTTTCTTTAGTTGTATTGTATCATAGTTGTACTTGTACTTTGCAGTTGGGCTTGTATTCTGGCCCCTTTTACTTACTGCACTCACTATGTTTATAGTTTGGTTTACTTGTGTTCCTATCTTGCTGTGTGTTTGGTTATGTGTTCTTATAGATTATAATGGTAACGTCTTCCATGTTTTAGGGAATACGCCTTTGGTGCTAGTTGCCAGCCCCTGGCCTATGGAAGGTGGGCTTGGGGTTAGTCACGACAAGGGCCTCGGGGGATAGGTCATGACATTTTATCCAACCCCCTGAGCTTTCTTTATTTATAGAGGGATATTCCTCACATATCATGACTTTTTTATTCCCTCGGTGCAAGTTTCCAACCTAGGGCCTACTGGATGAGGGACTCAGGGGTCATTATCTATCTTCCTTTATTATGGAATCCTTGGGGTAAGGGGTCATGACCTTTATGCTAGGCGTGACATAAGCTTTTTGTGCATCAGGTGTTAGATACATCACAGAAACGGGTAATAATAATTATATTATTATTATTATTTTTTGTTGAATAAATTAAAATGAAAATTACATATGTAATTAAATAATTTTGAATCCTCTTAAATGACGGGCGATGGTTCTCTATGTGTTTATATTTATTGGTGATCAATGTAATAATCCTGAAATTATTACTTGTGATAAATAAATGAAATTGTGTAGTTAAAACTTAAATTTATTAACTATTAATTTTTTAATAGAATACTAGTTTAAAATGTTATTGGTGACAATATATGGAGATAAATAATAATAATTATTATAATAATTTTTGTTATTATTATTACTATTTAAAATAATATTATTTGTGTGTGGTGAATTAAAAATGAGTGTGCGTGTGTGTGTGTGTGTATAAGATATATATATGTTTATATCTACATGTGGGAGTGTATATACAAATGATTATATATATACAACATGTTTATATTGGTTATATATATATATATGGGTGTGTGTGTGTGTGTTTGTTTATATATATATATATATAATGTGTATATGCACACATATTGATGGCTTTAAATATACATATTTAATTTAGATAAATTAAATGTTTTTAAAGGGGGTTTTATAAAAAAACATGTATAAGTAATAGTTGGGTGGCACATGGAGGTAAGAGTAAAGAAGAATTTGAACTAAATAAAGTTCTAAATGTGATGGCTGGAAAATAATAAATGATTCTTTAAAAAAAATATTAAAACCAGGGTTTTTTGTGGAGGCACCCACACAAGAGGTGATATTCATTTCACCCCATGCCTCCCTCTCTCATTCTCTCCCCTATTTTATATTTTAATATTTTATTTTTATTTTTATTATTCTTCAATCACCTCTCTTCAATAACTTCTCTATTACTGATCGGATTAACATGCCGTCAGTTCTGTTGGGTTAGTCTCGATTATTAGAAGGAAAATAATAATTTTTCTTGAAGGAATAAAGATATTTTAAATCCAATTTTTCATATTTAAATGGATTATTTAAAAAAATTATCAATAGATAATTTAAAAATATAATTTAAAATAAATTATCAAAAGATAATTATAAAATGATAATTTAAAGTAAATTTTTAAAAGAAATTTATTATTGTGGGAAATATTTATAATGCATTTATTGACCTAAAATGAAAATTCAGAAAATATCAAGGAGAGAGAAAGTAATATCACATGCCATATTTTATTTATTCTTGAAATAAAATTTTTGGTTTTGGTTTTAGGAATCCTTGGAATGAGATTATATTTTTAGTTGGTGTGTGAACACAGTTCAGGTGATGACACCATCAGCAGATCTGCCATTGAACTCAATGACATTGAGGTAGGATGTTTCTTACCATTCTGGTTTATGTAAATGATGTTAGCATGATATATGATTTATGATTGGCTAACCCATTCTTATTATGTGATGCATGTGGGCGTATGTGTATCCATGAGGCTATCATTATTTACATAATATGATTATTCATGTTGTTGTGTTTTAAACCATTTTGAGTTTCTCACATGTGTGTATGTATGGATTTTTTCACACACTTGACTTGTTATGTATGATTCCCATGATGCATTGAGATATTCTTGGTATATTCTCTATTGTTTTGTTATACATTGTCGTGACCCCTCCCTAGAAAGTGTACCCCTCCTGGGTTGGCAATTTGAGAATGGAGATAATGATCCCCGAGTCCCGCCTCCAGTAGGCCCTGGGTTGGCGAATAGCACTGAGGGTATGGTAAACACATAGATGGGAGGTATTACCCTCTTAGAGAACACATGAAAAAGAGAGAGATAATACAGACACCAACCAACTCCAACTTAGACTTCAATATAAAAGAAATCACAAGTACACATATGTAATGTCATGAAAAACTACTACAAATGAAAGGGGAAAACTGCAAATACCCAAAAGAATGTAAGAACAACATCAACCACAAGCCCGAGCAGCTCTAGCAACCCCAAGCTAGTAGAAAACAGCTTGATCTCCAACCTAATCCAAGTGACATGAAAAACAGTTTATATAGACATAGAGTGAGTATAAAAGTATACTCAGTAGGATCCTCCCCATTGCCTCTGATGAAAAAGTAAATAAATCATACCAAATCACAGTGAACAACAAGTGAAACTAACTTGTCACCTAAACAGGTATACTAAGTTACTAGCCTCACCATGGATACTCTCACCAAGTAATGCATACAAGGGTATATAATTTAATAAATAATACCAAGGGTACCCCTCTACAACTTCCCCACTGGTTTTCCGCTTTTCCCCAATGTCGCACGTCCTAAGCATCTCTCTCCAAAAAGGCTTTCCAATAGACACCTGGGATAAGCACCACAACATGAACCTCATGCAACAAAACAACCACATCCACATAAAAAATGTAACCAGGTAGTTCCTGAGAGCCACCACAGCTCGCATAACATGTATCATACATAGGGTATTAAACCTCAAGCCATTATAGCCCATACACCAATTAAGGATCCTCAAGCTATCATATACTATACACATTACACCTATAGTAGTCCATATGAAACTATATCCAAAATATATATGTGTGAATAACCACTAGCCATCACATCCCTCTACACACATATATGGGGAAAACTAACCACTATGCCTACCAGCACATGTAACTACAAAAAGAAGAGAGTGGTGCCAAAGGGGGTTGTCAGCCATCCATCCTCCCATTGGAATGTTGGGGAAAACACCCCTAGGGATCATAATCCCTGGGGTTTCAGTTGCCCATACTGATGGGGTAGAGTAGCATATAGAAACACAAAAAGTACAGAATATACTATAGCTCCCAACCACACTATGGGCATATCCTAGTCATATACTCAACTACAGCTAACACCTCTCAAACTCCTGGCTGCCACTTCTAAGACTAGGTATCCTATAAGAACACAAAAATTTAAATAGATTTATTACACTAATTCATTACCTTTTTATTAGTTTCAATTTTGTTTAATTAATTATTTAGAAATTAACTAACCATTAAAATTTCCACAGTATATTTAATTAGCATCACAACCAAAATCCATTATTCCTTCAAACTACAACTTCAACAATGCGCCCTAGAAAGATCCAACCCCATGGGTTAACATTATTTATTTAATTATTTATTTACATTATTACTTTCCCATATTCCCAGGCATTCTAGAAAAACATTCTAAGCTACTAAACACAAGGGGGATCAACACAGTGAGTAGATGAACTACCCATCGAGTCATTTCCACCTATAACAAGAGCATAGACCTATCCGGTTCAAATATTTATTATGTCAATTCCATTGTGATCCAGTGGAATAAAACATTCTAACTATATAGTTGCACGTAAAAGAAAAAATAAGCAACAAATCCACTACCTCAAACGATTCTTGACATTATTTATATGAGAATGAGCCACATAACAGGTTACGATCTCCTCCCCCCGTGACAACTGTATCCACCCAAGGATGCAAAGATACCACCACACCGGTCAACACCCAAGAAAATACAATTAGGAACATGGAGATAGCATTCCATAATAAGGGTAAGGAGAAACACAATGAGATGAACCGAAAATAATAATGATAGATCATACCTTATATCAAAGATTGATCGATACTGCTTGGTTATATCAAAACAGAGTGGAACCAATCTAAGGAGAAAAGTTTTATTGAGAAACTCCTACTAGATGGAATGAAGGGTTCAACCATCTCATAGCCGAGGACAAGGAGGAATAACTAGGGAGAAAGATATATCATCCCGTTAGAAGATTTAATGGAGCAATGGTTTAAGATACACTGGATGTTCCATTAAAAGCCGATCACATTGACCCATGCGGTTTGACCAAGTAAAAGCATCCCATGCCTTAAAGAAATCAATATAGGAGTTATGACCTTTGAATCATCCCTAGAGTCCTTTAAAAAAGGCATTAAATGCATTTTATGTAAAATGAAACATTAAAGGCACACAACTGTAGGAATCTTGAAACACCATTGATGAACTCAAAATTTAGAAAATGAAAAACACTGTTCATGATCATCACCGTTGAAACCTCATCGTTGGAACCTCACAGTTCTGGAAACACCATTCATGAACTCAAAATTTGCAAAAGGAAAGAGGTCATCGTGAAACCTCACCATTCTAGAAACACTAATCATGAACATAAAATTTGGTAATGGAAATAGGTCACCGTTGGAACCTCACTATTCTGGAAACACTGTTCATGAACTCAAATTTTGGTAAAGAAAAGTGGTCACCATTGGAACCTCTCCATTTTGGAAATACTATTCTAAATTAAAAATTTGGAAAAGGAAAGAGGTTACCATTGAAACCTCACAGTTCTATAAACACTATTCATGAACTCAGAAATTTTCAAAGGAAAGAGGTTACTGTTGGAACCTCACCATTATAAAAACATTGTTCATGAACTAAAAATTTGGAAAAGGAAAGAGGTCACCATTGGAACCTCATCATTCTGGAAAAACTATTCTTGGACTCAAAATTTGGAAAACGAAAGAGGTCACTGTTTCAACCTCACCATTCTGGAAACACAGTTCATAAACTCAAAATTTGACAAAAGAAAGAGGTCACCATTGGAAGCACACCATTTTGGAAACAGTGTACATGAACTCAAAATTTGGTAAAGGAAAGAGGTCACTGTTGGAACCGCACCATTCTAGAAGCACTGTTCATGAACATAAAATTTGGCAAAGCAAAGAGGTCACCTAAACCTCCTTGAATACCTCAGACACCAAATTTTCACAAAGGAATGTACTAGAGAGGTCTGGGCCTTCACATCAAATACCACTCAAAACATTCTCATCCTTGAGAATTCAAAACCAACCTAAAAAAAACAGAAAAGAATTCGGAACCACCGACCATTGAGATACCTCTCAAAAGAAAGAAAACCACAAGAATTAACCAAAGAAATCCATCTCACAAATATGAAAGGTCTATAACCCCAAAGGGGACATCGTTACATGAAAAGAGTTAGATATCAAACAACTCTAGGTACTGAGCACGTATCTGTGACTCACGTTCCTATGTACTCTCCTCTATGCCACCATGTCGCCACAAGACACAAACCAAGGGGATAGAACACCCGCACAACACCTTCTCCTTGTGGTATTGGATCTCTATAGGTCGCTCTTCAAAGGTTGCATCATCATCAACATCGATCTCTCCCCAATCGATGACGTGAGAGTCACTATGAAGATAACGAAGGAGCTATAATACATGGAAAACATCAT
The DNA here is from genome assembly GCA_963277665.1 of Viscum album. NCBI lineage: Eukaryota > Viridiplantae > Streptophyta > Magnoliopsida > Santalales > Viscaceae > Viscum > Viscum album. The sequence continues at coordinate 1,158,622,321 of OY728125.1, forward strand.
GTATTCGACTCATCTATGGGGGAAGTGCAACTCGACATTCCACAACTCCAACATGAGTTAACACCTTGAAAGGACCAACAAACCGGGGAGAAAGATTACTCCCACGACCAAACCTTCACTGCCCATGATGGGGAGTCACCTTCAGAAACATGTGATCCCCAATATCAAACTCTAAGCGTCTCCTAATTTGATAAACATTTGATTTCTGATGATCATGTGCTATCTTCACACTCTCATGAATCACCTGAACCTTATCTGTTGTATTCTGCACTAGTTTTGGTCCAATAATTGTTGACTCTCTAACCCCAGTCCAGCATAATGGAGAACGGAAATACTGGCCATACATGGCTTCAAACGACACCATCCCGATGGTGGAGTGAAAAATATTTTTTTAATTGAATTCCACCAAGGGTAAGAGGATCATATAAGAACATCCAAAATCCAAGACACAAGAGAGTAACATGTCTTCAAGAGTCTAGATGGTCTGCTCTGTCTGACCATCCGTCTGAGGATTAAAAGCTGTTATATGGCATATTTGAGAACCAAAATCATTATGGAGACCTCTCCACACACTATAGTTAAAATGAGGATCTGGATTGGAAATGATCTTCCTTGGGACTCCATGAAGTCTCACCACCTCCTCTAGATACTACCTAAACAAAACATCCACTGATCTGACTCCTTGATTGTTATGAAGCTGGCTGATTTTGTTAAACGATCCACTACCACCCTAATAGAGTCATGTCCTCTCTAATATCAAGGTAAACTAGTAACAATGTCCATTGAGATGTACTCCCACTTACACTGAGTACCATCTAACGACTAGAGAAGACCACCAAGAACAAGGTGTTCAGCCTTCACCTTCTGGAAGACCAAACACCGAGACACAAACTCCACAACTGCACAATTTAGCCTAGACCCCCAAAACTGACTCCTCAAGGTTCAGTACATCTTTGTCACGCTAGGATTCACTACCAAAGGTGAACTATGGAACTCTCTAAGAACCGTCTCGTGCATCACCAAAGGAATAAAAAGCCTTCCATGATACAACACTCAGTGTTGTTCATTCTCAGATCAACCATCAGTTGCCTCTCCAAAAACAACTCGGTCTCTCCAGACCTTCACCTCTAGATCCCCCAATTGGGAGTCTTCCACATGCTGCCCTATAGATGATTGCACTGTCATCTGAAAAAGACAAACTCTTCCCGCATCTTCTCCGATATCAAGATGTAATGCTGACAGTTCATCTGTTACTCTCTAGGAGTCACCAGATTCATGTACTGCATCACTACATGACTTCCAAATCAGCGCATTATCTACAACATTACCCTTTATAGGTGTATATGATATTTCAAAGGATTATTCCTATAAGAACTCCATATACTGATGCTAGCTTAAGTTCAAGACACATTGAGAGAAAACGTACCTCAGGCTTTTATGATCAGTGAAAACCACAAAGCGCTCACCAATTAGGTTATGTCTCCACAACATCAGAGAAAACACCACATCTTCCAACTCAAGATCGTGGGTGGAATAGTTATATTCATGGGGAAATAATTGCTGAGACCCATAAAAAAACTGATCTCTGCTGCATCAGAACACATCCTAACCCTAGATGCGAAGCATTGCAGAAATCATCAAACTGAACTCCCTCAGTTGGAAGACAGAGAATTGGATAACTTAATAACTTCTCATTTAGATACTAGAAATCTTCTTGAAACTGATCAGTCCATATGAATTCCTTATCCTTCCTGGTCAGTGCTGTCAGAGGAGTCGCAACTCGAGAGAAATTGGCTATGTACCTCCTATAGTAGCCTGCGAGACCAAGGAAACATCGCACCTATGACACTATGATGGGGGATGCCCAAGACACAAATTCTTCTATCTTCAATGTATCCACATACACTCCTTGCTGGGGCACAATGTTCCCCAAGAAATGAACATCTAGAGCTCAAAATTCACACTTCGAAAACATCCCAAACAGCTGATGTTGACGAATAACTCTCAAAACGGTGTGTAAATTCACTTAATGATCCTCCTCAGATGTGGAGTACCCAAGGATTTCGTTGATGAAAACTACCAAGAACTTATCTAAGAACACAAGGAACACAGTGTTCATAAATCCCATGAACACAACTGGAGAATTTTTCACGCCGAACGACATTATAATGAACTCATAATGGCCATGATGATAGCAAAAAACAGTCTTCTGGATATCCTTATCATTCACACACATCTTATGATATCCTGACCACAAATCGAATCTTTGAGAACCAACTTTCACCCATTAGTTTATTGAATAAATCATGAATCCATGGAAGAGGATAAATATTCTTCACTGTCACTTTGTTTAAGCGAGGATAATTGACACACAACTGCAAACTCTCATCAGCCTTCTTCACGAACAAAACTAGTGCACCTCACGAGGACACACTCGGTCAAACAAAACTAGACTATAAAAAACCATCAAGATATATACGTAGACTTCATAACATATAAGGGGACATTATATATGGAGACATAGAGATAAGAGATGCTTCTGGTTGTAGCTCAATACCAAACTCAATCTCTCGTCAAGGGGGTAATGTTAAAACCTCTTCCGGAAATACATCAGGATACTATTCTATGACCCTAGGAAATTACAACTACTGAACCTCTGAAGAACTAAGCATAAGATCCACCATTATGGATGATAAGTGTGGAACATGCCTCAAACCCATCCAAGGGTCTCACTCACCAATGAACTCCACTGGCTCTCCATCCGCATTGAAGAACATAACCTGCCTCCTGAAGCAATCCACGATAGCCTGCACCGAATACAACCAATCCATGATGAGGATGACAACATATGGTTTTATTTGTAAACATTGAAAATCTCCCCAAAAGCGGTGCTTCCCCAACACTAGCTCACAGTCTATACATACTTCAAACAAGTCACGTCGACCTCCAACTGGCGTAGTCAATGCCAAGGGAACCAGGAGCATCTCTACCTCAAGTCCCAAATCATGGACATGGGTAGGAGATATGAAGGATTGTGTTTCTCCTTAATCAAACCAGGCATACACCAAGGTAGAAAAAAAGAAAAGGGTACCTCGAACGACGCATGGCTCACCTGAAGCCAGCAATGCTAAAGTATGAAGCTAAACATGACCTCCTCCATGGCCTCTCATACCCTGATGATGAGCACTACCATGGCTTCAGTCTACTCTTTGAGGATGGGGAGCCTGATGGGGTTGTCCTCTGCCTGCCCCATATACTGTCTGCTGATCCAAAGCTGGTGCAACTTGCTGCTGCTGCCTTGGCTGGAACTGCATCAACGAAGGAACCTGGAGTAGAGAACCTAGTGCATGATGACTGCTCTGAATGGCTGGACACTCTCTCTACTGATTACATCAAACACCATAAGAAAATAAAGCTCCTGATCCCTTGGCACAGTCCTAAGAGCTGTTACCCCTAGAGAAAAGAGATGATGAGGGCTGGGACCTACCCCCAACGGAACAAAAACACTTTTTCCCTGAAAATTGGGAACCCCGAATCACAACTCTGATTCGTGAGGAATCATTAAAGCTACACTCTCGTGATGATATGGTTCTAGAAAAGGCCCTCTTAAAATCCTCTTCCGTCACCATCACCTCAAGATACGTCTTCGTCTTAAATGGGGAGACCTAGTGGTGGATCTCTGGAAGCAAAGACTCCTCGAAATGCCTCGCCCTGGCCTCCTCATCTGGTAACAGGTCAGAATCATATTGTAAAAAGTTTCTAAAACAGATTCCAAACTCTTGCACACTGTAGCTCCCCTGTTGAAGGGTAAGAATCTCTTGGTGACTGGACGCCTTCACAGTCGAAGAAATAACGTCGAATCTAAACTTGTCTTAGAACTCCTCCCATGAGATCTCTGACTCCTCGCGATCCATGAGGAACAAGAAACACCCCTGCCTCCCTTCTCCATGTAGAATCATCACAACCAAGGAAACCCAGTGCTCCTCTTGATCATGGATTGAACTAAAGCCTATCTCGACCTCCTCCAACTAGTCCTATATGACTGCATCTAAAATATAGCCGTCATACTTCTATAGGCTGTGGCGCTGAAACTCTCAGAGTGTCCTCCTCCAAGTGTCTTCATTTTCATCCTCTACCCGGCATCGATCTGCTGGCACAACCTGCTGGACATCTTCTATGCAATCCTGATGAGGACGTCGACCTGGAGACATACATGAAAAATATCAAATAGTTAGAGCTCCTAAACCAGGAATATGGAAGACTCAAAATTAATTAATTAATTGTTTTCTTTTATTAATTTTAGGTTAACCTATCCCAAGGTCAACCCATTCAAACATAGGAACAAATAAGAATTATGAATGATCCTTTCCTAGGTCTCTACCTCGTTACTAGTATCACCTCGTTTAGTAGACATTATAAACTTAAAGGTATATACATAGGATCATAGGGTTCCCTAAATTTCTATGTCTCATCCGGCCTCCAGTGTTTACATGACTTGCTAAACATGAATGAAATCGTTTCCCTATCAACCCATGCATCCTCACCTCTGCCTAACTCCAAACTCTATCCTATCTCTCAACCTTCCTCTAATACCACTATTTTACGACCCCTCCCCACAAAGCGTAACCCTCCTGGTACTTCAATGTGAGATGAGCGATAATGACCCCACATGTCTCACCTCTAGTAGGCCCCGGGTTGGCGGCTAGCACCGAGGGTATATTAAACACATTGATGGGAGGAATTACCCTCTAAGAGAACACATTCGAATGAGATAGATAAGACAGACACCAACCAACTCAAACTCAGAATGAAATATAAAAGAAATCCCAAGTACACATATGTAATGTCATGAAAAACTACTAAAAATGAAAGGGGAAAACTGAAAATATCCAAAAGAAATTAAGAACAATAACAGCCACAAGCCCGAAAATCTCATGCAACCCCAAGCTGGTAGAATCCAGCTTGATCTCCAACCTGCTCCAAGTGACCTGAAAAATAGTTTATATAGACATATGGTGAGTATAACAGTATACTCAATACGATCCTCCCTGAAGCCTCTCATGAAAAAGTAAAGAATGAATGCCCAAGCATAGTTAACAACAAGTGAAACTAACTCGTCACCTAAACAGGTATACTAAGTTCCCAACCTCACCATGGATACTCTCACCAAGTAACTTATATAAGAGTATATAATATAATAAATAATATCAAGGTTACCCCTATACTACTTCTCCACTGGTTTTCTTCTTTTCCCCAACGTTTCATGTCCTAAGCATATCTCTCCAAAAATTCTTTCCCGCAGACACCTGGGTGAAGCACCACAACATGTACCTCATGCAAAAAAAACACCACATCCACATATGAAACATAACTAGGTAGTTTCTAGGATCCACCATATCTCACATAACATGTATCATACATCGGGTATTAATCCTCATTCCATTATATCCCATACACAGAGTAAGGATCCTCAAGCCATCGTAGCCTATACACGTTACACCTACAGTAGTTCATAGGAAACTATATCCAGAATATATGTGTTTGAATAACCACAAGCCATTACAACCCTCTACACACATATATGGGGAAAAGTAACCACTGTTCCTACTTGCACAAGTAAGTACCAAGAGAAGAGAGTGGGGACCAAATGGGGTAGTCAGTCATCCATCCTCCCACCAGAATGTTTGGAAAAACACCCCTAGGTCTCAGAATCCCCGGGGTGTCAGTTTCCCTTACTAACAGGGTGGAGTAGCATATAGAAACACAAAAAGTACAGAATATACTATAGTTCACAACCACACTATAATCATAACCTAGTCTTAGACTCAACTACAGATAATTCCTCTCAGACTCCTGGCTGCCACTTCTATGACTAGGTTTCCTATAAACACGTAACCATATAAAGAGATTTAATAAATTAATTCATTCCCTTTTTATTAGTTTCACTCTATGTTAATTAATTGTTTAAACATTAATTAACCATTAAAATTTCCACAATATATTTCATTACCATCACTTCCAAAGTCCACAGTTCCTTCAAATTACAACCTTAGCATTATGCCACAGCAAGTTCCAACCCCATGGGTTAACATCATTTATTCAATTATTTATTTACATCATTACCTTCCTATATTCCCAGGAATTCTAGAAAAACATTCTATGCTACTAAACACATGGGGTCTCAACATGGTGAGTAGATGAACTACCCTTCAAGTGTTTGCCACCTATAACAAGAGCATATAATCATCCTCCCTTGAGAATCTAAACACATAAATCATGTGGCATAACCCATGCGTCTTCTCCCCTTTTGGAAGAAGGGTAAGAAAGACCAGCTTCCTTGAGTAGTGGGGAAAGTAATGCAGATAAACAACCAATAAGAATCATCCAATATCCATACATTCACATCCAACCCATTTCATCATACCTGGTGTCCTCCCTGACACCCATATGCATAAACCGATGCATCATGCCAGTCTAGGCATCAACTGCTACCACAACCAGTACGCCTTTCTGCCCCCACATATCACAATAGCTATCTAGGCTCACATTAGAACACAAGCTACAGAAAAGAAACCATCATATCAATTGGGGTCTTGGACCTTAAACAAGCAAGAGGGTAAATCATAACCCACCAAGGAATTATCTTTTATCAAACAACCAATTCTTCAATCCATTTTGGATTACCTTATTTATATTTCATAGGTTCCAAATTTGATAAACCTAACTAGTAAGTTATCACAAATAATTAAACATTATTGCTGCACTAATTTGATTAAAATCAAATTACAATAAGAAGAACCAAATTCCTTTACATGCCTCTTTATCTTTATCGAAACAATTATCAAGTAATTATGGATTTACGTTCTTTACCAATTTCCATCAAGAACAAAAATCTAAACAAATCAAGCATAGATATCACACTATCTAGAAAAACAACTACCAATAACATACGATCAATATCAATTTATTTATCCAGTTCAAATATTTATTATGTCAATTCCATTGTGATTCAGTGGGATAAAAAATGATAACAATATAGTTTCATATAAAAGAACATAGAAGCAACGAATCCCCTACCTCAACAAATTATTGACATTCTTTATATGAGAATGAGCCACACAATGAGTTACGATCTCTTTCCCCCATGACAACTATATCCACCCGAGGATGTAGAGACACCACCACACCGGTCAACATACATGAAAATCCCATTAGGAACATGGAGATAGAATTCCATAAAAACGTAAAGGAGAAATAGAAGTATATGAACCTAAACAAATAACTATAGATCATACCTTATATTGAAGATTGATCGATACAGCTTGGTTGCATCAAAATAGGGTAGAACCAATCTAAGGAGGAATGTTTTATTGAGAAACTCCTAAAGGATGGAATGAACGGTCCGAGTGTCTCACAACTAAGAAGAAAGATGGAGAACTAGAGAGGAAGATATATTGTCCCTTTAGAAGATTTATCAGAGCAGTGGTTTAAGATATGCTGGATTTTCCATTAAACAAATATCACATTGGCCCATGCAGTTTGACCAAGTAAAAGAATCCCATGCCTTAGTGAAATTAATATAGGATTTATGACCTTTGAATCGGACTTAGAGTCCTTAAAACAAGGATTTAAATGCCTTTTAAGTCAAATTAAACATTAATGGGGAAAAACTGTAGGAAGATGGAAACACTGTTCATGAACTCAAAATTTGGAAAAGGAAAAACACTGTTCATGAACCTCTCCATTGAAACCTCACCATTAGAACCTCACCATTTTGGAAACAATATTCATGAACTCAAAATTTGGCAAAGAAAAGAGGTCACTGTTGGAACCTCACCGTTCTGGAAACACTATTCATGAACTCAGAATTTGGCAAAGGAAAGAGGTCACCATTGGAACCTCAATGTTTGGGAAACACTATTCATGAACTCAAAATTTAGAAAAGGAAAGAGGTTACAGTTGGAAACCCATCGTTCTGGAAACACTGTTCATTAACTCAAAATTTAGCATAGGAAAGATGTCACCATTGGATCCTCACTATTCTAGAAACACTGTTCTTGAACTCAAATTTGGAAAAGGAAACCGGTCACTGTTGAAACCTCACTTTTCTAGAAACATTGTTAATGAACTCAAAATTTGGAAAAGAAAATAAGTTACCATTGGAACCTCACCATTCTGGAAACACTGTTCATGAAATCAATATTTGGAAAAGGAAAGAGGTCACCATTTGAACCTCACCATTCTGGAAACACTCTTCATGAACTCAAAATTTGGCAATGGAAAGAGGTCACTATTGGAACCGCACCGTTCTGGAAACAATGTTCATGAACTCAAAATTTGGAAAAGGAAAGAGGTCACCTTGACCTCCCGGAACACGTCAAACACTAGATTTTCACAAAGGAATGAACCAGAGAGGTCCGGGCCATTACATACATGATAATAAATTGAAAGGATGAGCAATCATGGATCAGTATCCCTTGAGTGGGATCATGTTCAAATGTTTCATGTGAGTTGTTGTGAGACCAATATAGATAAGGGGTTATGATGGCATAGTGTGGCCTATCCATGGGGCCTGACGATCCTGATTGATCATACCCGTATGTGATGACTGTTTGACATGGTGATCATGAGCGATCAAACCTGTATAGAAACAATGGGAAATGATGGTCTATGTTGTCTAACCTGGGGATATCTCCTGGGAATGATGACCTAGTGTAGTTTGAATAAGAGGACTAGGGAATGTACGACTATTGAGTATCTTGGTTCTAGATTTAATGTTGATATTTTTCCATTATTATTCTGATATTTCTAGTATGGTGCTGAAATTTGAATAACCGGCATTTGTGGTGGACTGATTGGTGCAAAAATGATCGACATAAATGTTTGGATTTAAATATTATTATCTTATACACTCTTATGCATGTTCACACTTGTTAAGGATGCATTGGTGGTATCCTACTGAGTCTTTTTACACACACCCTACTTGAGCATTTTCATGCGCTTGAAGTTTTCATTTCTCAGTATCCAGTAAAGGAAAAAAATACCCTATGGAGAATATTTTAGTAGTTGAGCATGGAGTGGAAGTGGTTTGTGAAAAAATTACAAGGACCCATATATGTTTATTTTTTTATCTCTTTATGTATATGGGGATTAATTTATGGATAGGCTTTCCAGATTTGGAGCTATTATATATATGTCATTTATTAAGTTTATGCATTTAGTCCAATTATTTATTATAATTTCTTTATTTTTATACATTTTTTATTTATTTCTCGTATCAATTTTGATATTAGGTATAGTCTTACCATGGGTCCACTTGATACCCTAACTTCTAGTTAGCAACCTATTGCGTGCGTGGAGTGGCGTATGAGTTCATATGTAATTTCAACTCAAAGCTATCTGTTCGAGTTAGGATGTTACAAAAATTTATTATAGGATTGGGTTAACTAACATGTATTTTCTCCTTCCTTGATTTGAGATAGGATAGATAGGAGTTAGGATGACTGGGACTTGGGAATGGGAATATGACAGTGCCTGTCGAACACTGTATAGTGAAAATCTATGTTACCATAAAATGGGTATTTACTTTTTTCTTTTACAGTTGATTAAAATAACCTTGGGTCATGTACATGATGTTAATATGTGATTTATGAGATTTTAAGTATGTTTATGCATCATGACAAGGAACATGGGTTCACATGAAATATATATAGTTTTTGTTATGCTGCATAATAGTTTTTAATTAAATGCCTTGTTTTGTACTATTTGTTTGAGATAGTTTCCTTATGTGATAAATCTATTGACATGTTGGGTAATATATAATTATTAGATTTAGTTAGTTAAAATGAGCATGATATTATGTTAATATATATAGGATGACTGCGACTAATGTGTAGTGATTAAGACTAGGGTTAGTACTAGGATGAGTATAACTTGGGTAATGGGTGGACTTCTAGGATAACCTTGTGTGATCCCTTAGAATATTTAAGATATATTTATATTCTTAATGTTCCTCATGTTATAGACATGTGTGAGAGAGAGTATAATTCTTGAACATAGTGGCATGATTTGTTTGAACACGACTATTAGATATAATTCTTGAGAATGATAAGTCGATAAAGAGGGAGAATTGTAACATCCTTAATATTTTAAGGATAAGAAAACTCTCTTTTAAAATAATTTATGATGATTTTTATGTGAGAAATGTATATTTTCAATAAAATTCACTTAATAAATGATTTAAAGGCTTTATGTAAGGTTAAAAGTGTTTTCAAAACTTTGTAATATTTTTGGAGTCATGCACTATGTTAGTGAGAGATATTATAGAATGTAGATCCACATTATTGATTCACTAAATGTATTAAACATTTAATATAATACAAGTCTAATTTTTCAAAAAAAATGAAATATTTCACAAAAAATGCATCGTATGAGAGATATGATACCACCATTAGGTTTAGTATGTGAGTTTTACTCTTGGAATGATATAAAAATTATGTGTGACGGGTGTTTGGTAAAATCACACATGGGAATAACTTATTTAATATTTTTTTATATATTTTATGAAAAAATGAAATATATTATATATACTGTATCATATGATAAATCACATACCACCATTAGGTCTAGGATGTAGTGTTTACTCTAGGCATGACATAAAATTCATGTGCATCAAGTATTTGGTCAAATCACACTTGAGTGTAATTTATTTAATATTTTTTTATTTTATATCTTCCAAAAATAATGGAATATATCTTAAATGGTGTTTCCTATGATAAATCTAACATCACCATTAGTCATTGAATATGATCATTACCCTAGGCGCGACATAATCTTTGTGTGTGTCGGGTGTTTGGATACATCACACACAAGGGTAATAATAATTATATTATCATTATTATTTGTGTTGAATAAATTAAAATGAAAATGAAATATGTAATAAAATAATTTTCAATATGCTTAAAGGATGGGGAAAATTCATCGATGTGTATATATTTATTGGTGATCTATGTAATAATGGTGAAATTTTAAATTGTGATAAATAAATGAAATTGTGTGGTTAATAAAAAACATTTATTAACAATTTTTTAATGGAAGTCATGTTTAAAATGTCATTGGTGACACTGTTTGGAGATAAATAATAATAATAATAATTGTTGTTGTTGTTATTACTATTAAAAATAATAATAATTGTGTGTGTCAAATTAAAAATGAGTGTGTGAATATATATGGGATAACTATATATGTATATATATACTTGTGTTGTTGTATATACAAATGTGTGTATATATATATAATGTGTATATATGAGTTGAATATATATATAAATATATATATATATGTGTGTGTGTGTGTGTTATATAAGATGTGTATATATATACATATTGATGGTTTTAAATATACATATTTAATAAAGGTTGGATAAATAGGTTTTAAAGTTGGGGTTTTTAAAATATGTATGAGTAATAGTGTTATAAACATGGAGTTAAGAGTAAAGATGAATTTGAATCAAACAAATAAATAAATGATATGGGTAAGAAAAATTATAAATGATGGTTTAACAAAAAAAATTAAATGGATGATTTTTTGGGTAAGCGCTTAGACAAGAGGTGCTAATCCATTGTCCTCATGTCTCCCTCTCTCATTCACTCATCTCTGTTATTTATTTTTATTTTATTTTATTTTTATTGTTATTAAATATTCTATTCAGTAACCTCTCCAATACTTTTCAGATTGATTCTCTATCAGTTCCATTGGAATCATCATCAATTTTTCAAATGACTAATATAATCACAAACATTCTATAAATAAACATATTCAACATAATGTGTGGAAATTATTTCATTTATTATCAATAACATATTCAATAAAATTATCTTTTATCAACTCCCCCACACTTACCCTTTTGAAATCCTTATAAAATTCACATGTTTTTCATTCCAGAAAATTGTGATAAGATATGCATGATAATATTTTCTAATCCATAGTGTAAATATTGGAAAAGTAAGAATCTCAAGAATATACAATCTCGATGAATTATAAATACATTTCCTCATAAACTGTATCAAAACAAAACCCAATGATATTAATTACACTAATAATTGAAAACAATTATGGGTCTAATATACCATTAATTCCCCATGCATGTGTATGACAACCATTTCAAGCTCAGATCTCCACCCTTTATTCATTATAATCAGGTCATGTAAGCCAATTATTCTTACCTAGTTTAATTCCACCAAAATTTTTCTACATTCATTTGCAATCAAATTTCAAGACCCACTCACTTAATAATTCAAGAAGGTAAAACCTTACTCTTATGACCAAGATATCCATACATGTAGTACATTTCATCACTAGCCTATTTATTAATATAATAAATTTTTGTGTAGTTTTTTTTTGATTTTTTAATGACATTAAAAGGTCAGATATCAGCTAAAAATGAATAGGTCAATTTGGTAGAGTATAGAATCTAGTTTGAAGAGAAATAAACATATGGATCAATGATTGATATATGATGAAATTTTGTTTTACCTAACTTGTATGTCCATTGAATTGAGTAGAAAAAATTTCACAAGTCATGGTGGCAGGAAAAGTTTTGTGGAGAAATCAATGAAACAATTTTCTATGAACAAATACCATAATGAATTGTGTCAAAATCTAAATGTTTCTATAATGACACATCCAATAATATCATCAATGTATCTTATTTTTATAAAAATCATCCCTTGATGATTAAATCATGATCATTATTATGATGATATTAATAAATTTTTAAAGAATGAATTTTCCCTATGTTCCACATGTAAATGATCATGTTACATGATATGTTTTATTATTTTTATTTATTTTTTAGAAAATTAATAGAAAACCTAAGAGAAAGCACACAAAAAACATACAAATGAAAATCATAAATAGATACACCAAAATTTTGTCCCCTACCCCACTCTTCAAATATTTAATTTTCCTCAATGTGAACATATGATATGATATGTTCACATGAAATATAGAATTTGAAATAGGAAAAATAATATAAAAGTGAAAAGGTTAGGAATAAACTGATATTCTCAAGTGATGATTTGTTCATGATCGGTGTTGAAATCAACTACATCAGTAAGATTTACCACAATGTATTAATTTAAACATTTCCTATTAACTATAATGATTCTTTTTGTCTCTTCTTGTGTGATCTCTACTACAGAATGAGGAAGAACATTGGATAAAACATAAGGACCAAACCATATAGAACACAACTTATCGGGCATTAAAATCAGTCATGAATTGTAGATTAGTACTTTCCCCACTACATTAAACTTTATTTATTTGTATCATTATATAATGAATCACTTTTGAACATTCCATGTAGAGCCTTGAGTTCTCTAATGATGAAAATATCATCTCTTCAAGATCATGAATTTTTATCTTCCTTGGAATTCCAACTAGGTTCAAATCCATGTTGCATTTCTTTATAGCCCAATATGTCCGATGCTTGACCTCCATGGGGAGATGACATGCTTTCCAAAAAATGATCCGTTAGGGGGACATACCAATTAAATTTTTATGTTGTCCTGTAATACCCTAGCGTATCATCCATGTTCTTATTCAAATAATTCATATTTGGATACATGATTTTATCCAAAATTTGTTTCAACTCTTGATTTGAAACCTCAACATGACAATTTATTTGGGGGTGGTATGGAGTATAAGTTTTATGTCTCACCCCATACTTATAAAGGAGTAAATCTAAATTTAGTTTGAAAAAGTGTGACCCTTGGTCACTGATGAAATCCTTTGGTACCCCAAACATATATAAAATTTGAGCCTTGAAATAATACACTACAACATGAGAATCATCAGTCATAGTGTCTTTGGGATCCATCCAATTACTAACATAATAAATAATGAAAATAATGTTCAACAAACCAATTTTTATTAGAAATAGTCTCATAAAATAAATTCCCCATATATCAAAAAGCTCGTAAAATAACATGGGTTATTGGGGAATCTCATGTCTCCTCGAAATGTTACCAATGTGATGGAAACAAAAGAAAAACTTATAAAACACATGATCATCATGAAACTAGGTAGGACAATATAATCCAGAGTTAAATTCCTTCATAGTCACCCTTTAGGGTCAAAAGTATACACCACAATCAAGTGTATGAAAAAATGAAAAATTGACTCAATCTTATGATCGGGAACACAAATCCTAATGACTTGGTCACTACACATGCGTCGTAGGTTGGGACCATCCCACACATAATACCTAGATTCACTATTTAATTTTTGGACTTGATGTTTCATAATTTTTTGGAATTTCAATGGAAACATGGTAGTTTTGTAAATCTACAAACCAATGAAGTGTTCCTGAGATAACATAGATATTCTCATCTGGGAAAGTGTCTAAAAGTGGTACCTGGCCCAAGGTGTCATACTTTAGTGTGTGAGTAATCCTACTCCTGTGGTCCACCACCAATTTCTCTAAACTATTCATTTTCTTTCTCTTAATATCAAATTCTTAAATATGGTTCATCCATTGTATAATTCTGGTTTTTGCATATAGATTCTTCAAGAGGTTCCTCAAAGCTGCATGGTCATAAAAAATAACTACTTTAGAGCCCAATAAATGTGAATATAATTTATCATAAATAAATATATTATAAAGAAAATCCTTTTCCATGGATTTTTCTTAGTCTAAATCTGAATTAATCAATATATAAGAAATAACATGGGACCAACCTTTCACCCTATGATATAAGACCACTCCAACTGAGAAGTTTGAAGTAGAACTCATAAGCTCAAATATGAGGTCCCTAGAAGGGGGTTGTATGATCAGTGGAGTGGTTAGATACTTATTTATCCCGTAAAATGATAACATGCATAAATCATCAAAAATGAAGTCAATATATTTTTAAAGTAACAAAGATAAGGTTAGAGTGATCCTACTAAAATCTCGGATGAAGCATCGATAAAAACTAGCATGTACATAGAATGATTGAACATCACACACACAAGTAGGATATGATAAGTATGAATTGGTGTCTACCTTAGATCTATTGACCTCAATGCCATTCTGTGACATAAAATAACCTCTATATATTCCTATATTTACCATCAAATTTAATTTCTCAAAGTTCAAAACAAGATTTTTCTCAATGTAACAATGAAACACATTACCCAAACTCAATAGACACTAATAAGATGATGAATTTTGCATAGTAAAATAATCAATAACTATGTCTATGTAACTATCGAGTGAATATGGAAAATACTTACCACAAATCTATGGAAGCTACCTGGGAAATTAAAATCTCTAAACGACGTCCTTCAGTAAGAAAATGTATCATACATGTAGGTGAATGTCATTTTCTCTTGGTCCAATACTACAATGGGTTCCTGAAAATGCTAGGGAAACCATAATAGAAGTAATAGTTTGTCCTACATGAAAGTATTTCAAGAATATGATCAATTAATAGAAGTTAGAAATTGTCCTTAAGAGTGTATTGATTTAGTTTCCTATAATCGATGCACACTCAACAACTATTTTGTATTCTCATGGGAATTAACTCATCATTTTCATTCATTATAACAGTTAACCAGGTTTTCTTAGGTAAGACCTAGATAAAGTTAACCCATGGTGAGTTATAAATGGGGTAAAAAATAACACCTCAAGAGAATTTCCACCTTTTTTCACAATAACTAATAGTGAGGGGTTAAGTTTCCTTTTTTGGTTTCCTTATAGGTTTAACCCCAACCTCTAAAATAATCCTATGCATAAAAATAGAGGGGTAAATACCTGGTAAGCCTGCTAAGATCCACCCAATTTCGCTAATATTCTCCATTAATATATTTAAATGTTTTTTTTCTTGTTCATGTAAGATATTATTAGAAATTATTACAACCAATTTTTCATTGTTCTGTTGGTATGAATAATTTATGTTTGGTGGAAATAATTTAAGTTCTAATTTGGGTGGGTCCTATATTGATGGAAATGATGAGGGAACTGATATATGTGCACAATGAATGATATTTTCTGAAAATACATCATCAACATTAGTGAATAGTTCATAAAATCAATTTTCAAAATCAATAACTATGTCATAATAAAAATTTAAATGCTCAGAATTATAAAAAGAATCCACAAAATAATTAGAAATGGGTGTTCTTTGATAATTAGAGATACTTGTGGAAGTATTTTGTGACATAAAACTAGAACCAATCCTCAAGATCTCTCTATGAATGGAATGATCCCCATTTGAAAAAGATTTAGAAACTTTTTTTTAGAATCATCACCATATGGGTCATAACGGGATATAAATAAAGTAGAATGATCCTCAGAGGGGTACATCATGGAGTCTAAAATATTAAATTGTTTGATTTTATCTCAAAAATCCATAGAAAGTATAATCTCATAGACATTAATGATTGTATTAATATTTTTGATGAAGGGTCTTGCACAAATGATGGGATCATGAGAACTTACCAGATCATTCTTCTTATTTAACACATATAAATTTGCATGAATGATCATGTCCCTAAGTCAAACAATGACATCCTTGATGACTCTTATCGAGTATTATATGGTACAATTCACCAATTGAACCACCAGCCTTGTTGGATTTAGTTTTCCAACCTAAAAATAAGAGAAAATAGATTGAGGTATAACATTAATTGAGGCGCCCAAATCACATAAATAATATAAGAAATGAAAATCCCCTATGATGCTGGGAATGATGAATGTCCTAGGGTCCTTGCACTTTGTCAGCATTTCCAAGGTTTATTTAATGAGTGAAGATATATTTCTCCCAATTTTGATCTACTAATTTCTCTTTATCCCTCTCCTATTTGTATAGAGATCTTTTAAAAACGTAGCACACCTTTGAATTTTCATGATTTATTTAAGTAGAGTATTTTTATCTCAACATGCTTGAATGTATCCAAAAAATATTTTTTACATTGCCTCTTAAAAATATTCTTGTTTTATACAGATATATTCAGAAATGGGAGGTGTTTAGGGGGAACATCATCAGTATTTTACTTACCATTGTATTTCTCCTTTTACTTCTCATTAGTTGGTCTTTAATATGGATTATCCAGAGTTGTAGTGAATCATAGTGGAATGATCAGTGAAAATGTATCAATAATTTTCTTCCCACATCTCAATGTAATGGAAATTATATTACACTTGAGATTTGGAGTAGTTTGGGAAGAAATATTTATAGAGTTCTTACTTACCACTTCATATAGAGCAGTAACAATCTATCTCATTTTTGGTATTCAACCCCCTTAACTATAAACCTTAACTCTTCATCCCATTTTTTTGATTAAGAACAATATTTTTCAAAAGTTCATCAGTATTATAATCATCCTTTGATTGAGAATTCCCTTGTTATTTATAACTAGTTGATCTTTGGGCTTCAAATCTCCTTTAGGGTTCTGAAAACCTTGTTGGTAAGGTGGAGGATGCTAGATGATTTATTTAAAAGGGGACCATTTAGTTATACTATTAAATACATGATGTTTTATTGATCTTTAAATCCTTGGTTTTATGTTGGTGAAAAATAATAATACTCCTTATGGGTATGTAGTGGTTGTTTCTTCTGATATGGTATCATAAGGAATATGTCTGCACAATCGTATGTCTATTGTAATTTGGGGAAACAGTCCGTTGGGTGGTATGTATCATAGAAAATTCCAAAAGGACTCATAGAATAGGAATGATATGTATATTTTAATTTTTTTTATCTCACCATAGTGGTCAATTCATCAAACTTGCTTTCAATTGAATGATTTTCAAGAGAAGGACTTACCTGATGTAATCCTATAACAAGTGGTATACATTGGTCACCAAATTGTTTAGAGTTTTGTTCCATCCTATCAATAAGTTCATGTGTTTCTACTGGGTTTTTTTTGACCAATTCCCCTCCACACGAAACATCCACTATACTCCTATGCATAGGTGTGATGCCTTCATAAAAGTATTAGATAAGATGTTTCTCAATGATTTGGTGATGTGGGAAACTTTAACACAACTTATCTAATCACTCCCAGTACTCATACATTGACACCCCTTGTTCTTGATTATTCCTTGAGATCTCCTTTAGTATGGAATCAGTCCTCGATAATGGAAAATTCTACATAATAAAATATGGTTCAAATTGTTCCAACAAGTTACATCTTCATGTTTTAAATAATTCATCCAATCCTTTGTCTTTCCATCAAGTAAAAATTGGAATTATCTATGTTTGATTTTATCTTTAGAGACATTTCTTAGCTTCATTGTTGAGTATACCAAATTGAATTAATTAAGTTTTTTTGAGTACTCGCTAGATAATCCATGAAATTTTGGAAGAAGGTGAATTAACACATATTTTAGTTCAAAGTCTGATTCGAGAGTTGGATATGCAATGCATGTAGGCTAGTAATTAATATCTGGTACATATGACTCTCGAATGGTATTATTAGGTTTATTGTTTTTATTTTAAGACATTTTATCTAATTTGAATATTTATTTTAGATGATATTCCTATTTCAAATTTCCCCGAGTGGAAGAATTCCCAGTTGGGTAAAGGTTGACACTTCATGTAGACCATGATTGTTTGATTCGAGCCGTAAGGCTACACTCAATCTCAGGGTCTAGGTCAAAGTGATCCTTGGTATGAGATCATTTAATAAATCAAATAAAACAGATAAAGTAATACTAATAGACTATATTATCTTGAGAATAAGTTTCAATTGATGTTCTAATAGACAATAAGAGAGAGAGAGAGAAAATAAAAATTGAGAAAGGGTAAAGAAGAAAAAAGAAATAAGATAAAACAAAAAGATAAAATAAAAGAGAAGAAATATCTATAATTAGTTGAAGAAAATATTAGCTTCCCTAGAAATGATTCCAATTTAAAATGAGATGTCATTGGCACCCTCTAATGATGTTTGGTTTTTGGTTATTTCAGTGCAATAGAGTGTCTGACCAAGGTTGTATCTAAAAAGAAAATGTAACTAAAACAACATATTAAAGGTATTTTGGAAATAAAATAAATACACTAATTAAATGGATGAGGGTGATTAATGTTTATATATTTTGAATATGTATTCTGGATGATTTTTTTTTGTTTTTTTCTTTTTGAAATTACTTTGAGAAAATGCAATGGGAAGACATTTTTTGGAAAATATTTTTGAAATGAGTAATCTATCTAAATCTATATATTCATTTACAAATTTATAATTTTAATTTAAATTAGTATACACTGAATTATTATCCCCTAATTTAAATCCATTAACCCTATTATAATTAACTCTACCACAAAATTTAAATGAATTAAACCCTGAGCTAGCTTTGGAACATACAGTCATAACTCCCTACTTTTATTGTATTTATAAGACTAGCTTATGGTTAGTGATAAATTTTGGTATATATTAATTCTAATAATTAGGAAAATTTTTTTTATAGTATTTTATTCGAACCCTACAAATTGATCCTCTGTTGTTTTGTTTTATCGATAAAAAGTGCACTCTCATAATTCAGAAAATTCTCAACCTCATGTGTTTTTATATTAATTGTGAAATCTCTTTATTAGTGTATTTTAAATTAAAAACTCAATTAACTTATCGAATTAAGTGAATTAAAGAATATAACTTATTCAAAATACATAAATTAATATGGTAATATTTAGATTGATTACTAAGAAAACTACTCTTCTATGGCTGGCGTAGTCATCATAGAAACGAATTTCATTCACAAATGTTTAGAAAGGGAATAACCCAATCATATTTTTACTATTGAGTTATAGAAAAAATAAGTAAATAAAATAATAATTAAATTAAAAATAACAGAATAATTGGTAGATAAATAGATATTTTATAATAATAATGACAATGTTACAAGAAAAAAGATGAAAAGAATAACAATTTGGAGTAGATCTTATCTTGAGAGCTTCCTGAATCCAATGGTGTATTGAAATGGAAAGGAAAAAACTTATCCTCTGCTTCAAATCATAAAATTTATGTCTCAATGATATCCAAACAAGAAAAAAACTCATTTATAGAGTGTATAAGAGGCCAATTTATCAATATTGTTCTAGCTTGAATTGGAAAATTTTCAAAATATTTTAATCCAAATTTCACAGATTGTTTGAACTCTAAATGCATGAACCATCTATAATTATAGAAGATTTATTTTCAAAAAAGGATCCTCTAGATTCTCTAATATTTGGGCCCAATAAAATATCATATAAAGATTTTATGGCTCAAATAACAAAGGGGTGTCCAATATGGAAATTCCAATCCAACTTTGGTTTCATGGACCATTTACTCCAATCAAATGCATGATCTAACTGAGATGTCCAAAATGTAATATATAACCCATTGGGTGAGGAAAACATTTTTATAATTTTATGCTTAAATAATATATAGAAAAATATTTATGGCTGAAATAAAGCAATGAAATTTAAAGGGGAAAACTATAATTTTCAAAAAATTCGCAAATAGATGACTGCATCCCAAATATTATTTAAATAAACATATTTAAAACAATGTGAGGAAATTTTTTCATTTATTATCAATAAAATATTCACTAAAATTGTGTTTTATCCATTTATTTTCTCACACCCACGACATTTTAGGTATGATTTAACTATTTCCTTGTGATATTCTTGGTATATGCTATGTTTTTGTGTTATTAATGGTGCCAAAGCTAATGGTGGGACCATTCTAGCTTGATAGGACTTGAGGGGGATCATGTTTAGATGTTACTTGTGACTTGTTATGAGATCGAGATAGATGATGGGGTATGATGGCCTCGTGTGGCCTGACCTGGAGGTATGAAAATCATGAATGAATATACCCCTATGTGAAGACTGTGGAGAATTATGACCATGAGTGATCAGACCTTCTTGGAGATAGTGGGGCATGATTGTTTATGTGAGCTAACCTATAGATAAATCATGGGAATAACGACCTAGTGTAATTTGACCTAGAAGCCTAAGTCCTATATGATTATTGTGTAGCATAAGGATAGATCTAATGTTCAGACATTTCCATGATTATTTTGATATTTTCCAATATAGCTCCAAGGTAGGTATAACTAGGGTTTATAACAACTTGGTTAGCATATGAATGTTCAAAATAATTGTAGCTTGTGTGCACATTTTTATATTATTATGTTATACACTTTCATTAATGTGCACACTATTTAAGAAAACATTTTTGATATCCTACTGATTCTTTATACTCACATCGTGCTTAGGAATTTTTGTGTGCTTGTAGTTTTGAAGACCCAAGACCTAGTGAAGGGATATGACCCTATGGCGGATGTTTGAGTATTAGAGTATAGAGTAGAAGTGGGATATGATAGACTTCATATAACACTTATGTGTTTAATTATTTTTTTATCACTTTATACACCAATTGCTTAATTTTTGGAAAGGATTTACGAAATGATAGCTATTATTTTTATGTCATTTGTTCAGTTTATATACTTACTATGATTTATTATTATATTATTTATTGTTACACTTTAGTTATTTATTTTTCCTATGAACTCTAATGGTGGGTATAGTCTACCAAAGGTTCCACTTGATACCTTTTCTATTAGACGACATCCTCTAATGTACAGGGAGGTGGGTATGAGGTCATGTGTCATTCCAAATTATACCAGGTCATTCGGGTTAGGATGTTACATAGGTGATATAACTTCCATAATTCTTTATGTTCTTGTTTGGATTCACCGTTCAAGGGTTCAAATTCCTTATTTATCTTTTTTCCATAAACAATGAATGATATAAGGTTATCTCTATGGTCATCAGATTAAAATTTAATCATGGTGACGATAATTTAAAAACATGGCATCTTAAACACAATACAGATTTAGAAAAATTCATTTATAAGGATTTATTTAATTGGGAGAATATAAAAACATGTCATTTTTTACAAGACAACAAATATATATTAATAGATTCATAGTATTTTAAAAAAAAATTTAGAGTTAAATATAATTTATATCGAAAAGTTGATGGGAAAAATAAAAAAAAATGGTATGGGTGCCTCAGAGTTTTATTTTATATTTTTCTATATATTTTATTAATATTTTTTCTTTTGATTCAATGCATATAGTTTCCCTATAACTTTATCATTTTTTCCAAAAAAAGTATATCCTTATTTTATGTTCTTATTCTTATTTATAAAGACTTTATTATAAATAACACATAGATTTCCATTACAAAAATTCAAAATAAAGGTAAAAAATAGGAATAGTAATACTTAAGGAAACATTATTTCTATTATTAATATTCCTTCATTCATCTCTTTGTTTTAGTTATTAGGTGGCGGCACCTATTTCTAGAACCATCCACCTCTCTCTAAGAATCCTCATACTCGAGGCCAAATGAATTTTCAATCAACACAAAATTATTTAGGATATTATAGTTTTTCACTCATCGCATGGGTTTTAGTTCTTTAGTGGTTATGCCTCTCTATATAATCATAAGACTCTCACAAAGCATTAGTGAACTTGAAGTTCAGGGAAGTTCCATTCAGAGAACCATTATTTGGTATATTATTGTCATTCCCCCACCACCTAGTTTGTAGTTATTAGGTGGTCACACTCTCAAATGTATATATACAATGAATAAACGTGCTTCTCATTAAATTAGGTGGCAATCCAAACATTTCTATTTCTTTGACTTTCGTTGTTATCTATCCATTCATTATATTCTTAATCTTATTCATTTTGAAGTGTTTTTTGATTGTTTTTTTCTCTATCATTTGGTTTTTCCAATATATTGGTCATCGAAGATCATGAAAACTATTGTGTATAATTATGATTTAATTTATGATATAAAATTAAGAATATAACATAAAACATGATGTAATAAGGAATTTTTTTTCATTATCAACCTTTTTTGGTTTTAGATGGCTATCCAAATTGGACATTTTAAACTGATTTTTTAACAAAGAAAAATACTTTAGGAAGTGTTTTGATTGAAGCCATCTCTTATGAAATATAAATTTTTATAATATAAAAATACATATGGGGCATGGATATTTCTTAATGCCTCATAAATTATTGACCAAATGTGCATATTCTAGAAAATTTACAATTCACATCCCCCTTGCAAGGATAAATATTTCTTTTCCTCATTCATCTACATCCAAATGAAAATGAAAATCGAATGAGACTCCGATTTTTTGTAGAATTCATATTTTCTAACATCAGTAAAAACCACATCCTTATTTAGTGCATTGATTATGGGGGACCATAATCTAACCCTTTATTATTTAGAATACAGAGTATCCTTTATCTAGTAATATTATGACATTCATTATATAATTTATGAAATCCTTTCATTTCTCCCATCACATATACAAATTACATTACATGAATCCTTGTGTGGAATTTACATATGTGGATATCAGATATATCGAGATCTAATTACATTGGTTTGCATTCACTTATTTGGATTGAATTGGAATACATTTTTGAAATTGACCATGTGAAATTCAGATGTTCCATAAAACCCTATATGTGGTGGTTCACATATCCAAATTTGAATACATGGTTTTACACAATCAATTCACCTATGTTGATATTCATTTCGGTATGTGGTATCAGGATTTTAAAACATTGTATAATTTGGATACATTAAATTGAGGTGTTCATCTACGTAGCTGAATTCAGCTTCATGAAATTTACTGTACGTGATCCAAAAACCTTACCTTGAACTTCACATATGTGAATTTGATTACATGGTGGATTCATATACATGTGCAATTCAGCAATGTGAATTATATACTTTTCTATTTCCTTACACAGATTACCTAGAATTCCAAACATCCATTATTTCAAATAATGGATCATCCATTGCATCTGTAGTCATCCTTATCAACTATTGAACACTTCAAAAATATATTTGGGTTTTTATGAATCTATCTTATACACTTTAGGATGATTCCCAAGGTCTTTTCAAAAAATAAAACACTGTTCTTTTAGTTATTCAATATAGAACATTTCATTTATCACATCCAATTTAACTTAGACATCATCCAAGTGTGTATCATCACTAATTTTTCCACCTACTTCCATTTTTATACTAATATGGATTCTTCAACAATAATATAGCTCCCTCTCCATACAGAAAACTTTTTTTTCAAAAATTATTCATCGTTATCCAAGATATAAAATACAGGTTAAACCCCTAGCTCATACAACATATTTTTCACCTTCTTGTAAATCATGTAAATGGTGCTTTCAAAATTGGTCCCACTTTTACTAGCTAAAAAAACCCACTCCTAGATTATCAAATGTGTGGGATACCAACTTGAATATGTTCATCTGGGTATTCAAGGGAATCCAAAACCGCTTTTCTCTTTTCCCAATATGTGTGCCACAACTTCTCCAATCACCATTCCCATGTACTAATCATGGTAGAACCTCAAAAATCTTTAACCCAAATTTATGGGAAGTTTTCTTCTTCTTTGGTTAGTGGATAATCTAATTTATCACCAATATTCTCCAAGAATACATTGTCTGCCTTTATATTTCAAACAAATACAATCCAAGCTCCTTCAAATACAATGGAAGTTCAACCAATAACATCATGACACTAAAAATGAAATCATATGTATACTGGAAATGTATATAGTATACCTTACACCTTGGAAGGACTATTTTTATTACCTTCATTTGATGTTTGATTAATATTTCCAAGGAACAATTGAAAGGTTATTCCATCCAATGTGTATTCACTGGTTTCACAAAATCACCCAAAATATTAGGGGATAACCTTGATATTCTTCATGATATGCTATTATCTAAAATGGGAAAAAGGAAAAGTTAACTTCAAGGAAGGAATTATTTCAGCTAGTGACCACTTTAAGAGATCACACACCCAGAATGAATAACCTATCCTTATTTATACAGGCTATGAGATACCACTTGATCTATATATTTACATTTAAATTTCTTAAGCATGTGATTAAATCATTCTATTACATCTCACATAAATTTCAACCATATATTTTCTATCCATTTCATTTTATAAAATGGTTAGTTAATGATACTCAAATGTGAATGAGATTCAATGACTTTTTATGTATCACAGTAGTGATGGATGAATTGTACCTTATGATTCAAGGAACTATGATTCCCCCATAGTCATAAAATATGAATGTCCAAGGAAATGTATATGATATACCCATATAATAAAATTCAATATTTCTTTCGGCATGAATATCATATTTTACTACATAGGATTGGAATGCCCAATGGAAAGCACTACTGTACTATATGATGTGAATAGAATTATTTAATATTCCTTCCACTACCATAGATATGGATTTAATTATATATTTTAATTTCATGAACTGGGTAAGATGTATCTTCTTTAATTAATATGGAATGGAAAAATCCATTCCTAACATATTCAATCAATCTCATGTCACTTATGGTTCACCTAATATATGCTACCTCATCATGAACATATGTCATCACAGTTTCTATTCATACATCAAAGTACATGATTCATGATATACATTAATAATAATATTACATATATGGTCCAATATACAAATTCATAGATTCAAATATACAATAAAACGTAAAATATATGGAACTAATATTAATTGGTCTTTACACATGGCCTTCCTTACCATAGATCATCAAGTGAAAACATTTAGAGAAAAAGTCCCAATGTCATATGAGTCTCATATACATGATAGTCAAACAACATCTTTGTATTTTCATATATATATTTTCCAGACCTTTGGACACATGTTTATGAATATTGGTATAGTATATATAGATAACCATTATGTTAGGGAATTGTTATAATATTTTGATACGTCAAATAATTTAAGGGCGTTATCACATTGATGTTATTTATAAGAAAATTTATTATGTAATAAGATATTTGTAAATATTTTAATAATCAAAAGTACAAACTCGGTTGGTTCTTGGGGTTTATAAAAAAGTGTATATATAGATGTTATTATTTCTTATCTTATTATGAAACACGACTTGTTTTCTTATACTTATTTATTGTGATGATAAATTTACATGAAAAAATGTTTATTCACTGAGTGTTTTAGCTATGACTGACTTTCTTTTAGAACACTTCTTTAAAAGTGATTCATCATTGGTTTACACAACATGGTGGTTATGTACATTGATTATTCCTATATGAATATATATATATATATATATATATATCCTAAAATAATGTATGAATATTCATTTTCATATGAATAATTTCTTGTCTAATTTGTACAATTTTTTGGGTTGAAGTATTAGTGTGACACATTGATAAATAATTAAATTATGTTTTTTATACATGTATCATATAAGCTATAATATTAGGATTTAAGCTCCCCCATGAGTGATACTAGTGAAGATGCAATAGTATCCAATATTTTTATGGATATAATGGAATTTCCCTAAAAACCCCCTTAGCCACTGCAGATTCACAAAAAACCCTTAATATTGAATTCAAAAACTCTAAACCAATGATGAATCACTTTTAAAGAAATTGTACACTTTGTCTAGAGAGTAATTATGTACATTCAATTTTTTCACTACCAGGTTTCAAGAAATTGTACACTTTGTCTAGAGAGTAATTATGATCACCAACATCATATCATTGATAGCCACATGTTCCCTATGCAATGTTTAGATGTAAAAAAATATTTCTATTAATCAATTCCCATGCATGAATTGATACTAGATTAATAGCAGGTTAATTATGGATTTTTTTTGGAAATGAGTTGTTTTTTAAATATATGGGTCAGGTTTAATTTATATTGGAAATATGGATGGTTGACCATGAAATGAATTAATTATTGACCATGTGTGACCACCTAAGAACAATGTATTGAATGAAAATGACATAGGATTTGAGCAGGAAGATTCTTTAAGATATGTAGATAATTTGAGAAATAGGTGTCACCCCCCAAAACATACAAACTAATAGGTGTGTAAAGGACTATTAATCGCCAAAAGAATGCTGCATCTAGTCTCCCTCTTCTTTTTTTACCATTATTTTGAATTATGTATGGAAAATATTTATGTTATTCATAATTTGATATCTATAAATAATAATAAGAACATAAAATAACGACACAAAATTTTTTTAGGGAAAAAGATAAAGTTATAGGTATAACATATGAAACTAATAAAAAAGATGGAAAAAATATAATAGACAAGTTAAAAGAAAAATTTTAGACACCCATAATGTAACTTTTTTCTTATTGTATTATTCATATTATTATTCTAAATTATATTTGACTCTAAAAAATATAATAAATTAATAATCTATTAATATATAACTATTTTCTAAAAAAATGACATGATTTTGTAATCTCCAAATTAAATACATCATTCTAAAAGATATATGAAAAATATATAATGTATTTAATATGACGTGTTTATAAATTTTCATTAACTTGATTACATTTTAATCCGATTATCATGGAGAGATATAAGAACATTCTTTGTTTTATGGAAAATTTTGAAAATGAAATATGTATTCGTGAAAGGTGAATGCAAAAAATAACATTAAGAATGATGGATGAACCATCGCTTCATTGGAAGGTAAACATGTTTACTCCTGGTAGGCATGGGTTATGGATAAGGACCTCCCAAGAAATAAAAACTAATAGGTTTTGTAAAGACTATAATATCCCAAATAATAGTGCATTGAATTAAAATGTCACATATAGTTCACCTATGATTTTAGGGAGATAGATGCTTCAAGAGAGGGGCATCACCACCAAATATGAACTAAAATCCAAGTGGTAAGAGATAGACTATAATATACTAAGGAATATTACATCAAATAAAAATGCTATTGAATTTGGTTTGGAGGATGATTCTAGAGAGATTCATCACCCCCCAATAACTGCAAACCAAGAGGTGTGATAAGAACTATTAATATCCCATAGAATGCAGTGTTGAGTATTCCTCTTTTGCGATGGTAGTTGAGCATGTTACAATGGTTAACATAAGGTTGATTGGATATAGATCAAGCATAGAATTCAATAGAATATGGGTGAAACTAGTGACGAATTATGAAGTATGGTGGTGGTTGTGCATATTGAGGAGAGAAGAGTGTTTCTAGGAGGGACATGAATACATGGTGATGGTTCCATAGGAAGTTAGATTCCCTATCAACCCAGAATATAAAGACTCACCACCCTTTGAATACAAAAAAATAGGTGTGAAAAGAACTAATAATAACCCAAATAATTATGCATTGAGTCTTCCTCTTCATTAGTGGTAGTGGAGCATGTTACAGTGGTTAATAGAAGGTGGATCATATGTAGATAAATAATGAAATTTGAGAGTAGAAAAACCCGACTGATGACCTATGACAAAGCATGGTGTCCTGTGTGTAGATAGAATAGGGAGACAGGTTTTCCGGAGGTAGGTTTATGTGAGGAGACATTTCTATAGGAAGTAAGATTCCTTGGAAACCTGAATTAATAAGAATAATCACCTCCCAAGTACTACAAACCAAGAGGTGTAAAAAAGGACTTTTAATAACCCAAATAACAATGTACGGAGTATTCCTCTTTCATGGTTGCAGTCAAACATGTTTTGATGGTCAAGAGGAGGTAGATTAATTGTGGACCAAACATGGAAGGAAATATAAAATGGTCTTAACTAGTGACCTATGGGGAAGTTCAATGGATTTTGTGTAGATAAGGGGAAAGCTGTAGGTTTCCTTGAGGGAGACACATGCAAGGTGGAAATTCCATAAGAAGGTAGATATATTTCAAACCAAAGTAAGATGATACCCCACTGATTAGACACTATATGAGGCTAATATTCATTTTTAATGTATATAATATTCATGTGATTTATTATTAATAAACACCATTTTAGTGCATTTTATACTTTGAACATCATTTCACATTATGATTTTAATTCCTTCTTAAAATGCACTATTTTGTGGTACATTTTTAATACATCATTTAAAGTATCCAATGGTCTTGATTTTATTTTAATATTTAATTTTAAGGTTTCTAATTATATTGGGAAGAATTAATACCTATGGAGTGTTGGAAGATTCACATTGTAAGACCACCAAAATGGGATTTCATGCAAACAATTCTGGAGAAGGTTGATTTGACACCAGCCCACTGATGAGAATGTGGGGCCCACCATAAAGGCCCAATGAATCCCAAATTTTATGGGATGATATAAGAGATATATAGTAACAAATAATTCTTCAGGATCCATTACTAATTCAGCTTCCATTGTAGTTATTAAGGCATCCCAATTTGGAGATAAAATCCTGGGCCAAATTCTGCAACCTAGAAAATAGCCAATCAATTTAATCATATCTTGGGCATCCACCACTCCAAATGGGGCCAGACATTATAGTCAGTTAGGAGAAATCCAGGGATCCATTTTCTTCTTATATTTATCACTCTAATTAGGCCATCTAGATGGTCTTACAGTAGCCTTTGTTCGTTGGAAGGAAGCTGGCTGCAACTTCGGGTCAAGGGTGGAAAAGTCTCCCCTACCTTACTTTACACCAACCTCGGCCTACCATACTCATGTGGAATAATTTTAACTATTGGTATCTCTACCTAAGACACTTTAAATGAATATTTAAGGTATTGGTGGAGGAATATTTTATCGTCTTTTGATATTTCTTTAATTTTAATGTTATGGTGCGATTTTGTTGTCTCAAGTTTGTCTTTCACATGTAAGTTGTTTTAATTCATCCTAGTTTCTTAATATAAGTTATTCTTCTACAATTATTATGATCTTATATATCTCAATTTGATACCATTTCCTCATGGTGTGAATTTATTCACACCAAACCTTGTGAAATTATTCACACAATGGTGGAGTGATCATTTTCTTTTTATTGTTTTCTTTACTTCTTCAATTCCTCCCTCATGAGTCTACTTCCTGCTTCCATTGAAACCATAGAATCAATGTAGGGCTAACCTACTTATGGGTTGATCCAATGGAGTACCAAGGGGATATATTTTATGTGATTTATCACCCTATTAATTTCTAATTACTTCTTTGAATTGAGATTTTAATTTGATGATTTTCAAACTCCATCGTCCTTGTTGAATTTAAGGCCACACACTTCATAAGCTAGACTACGAGGACCATTCTACCTTCTTATCATGGGTAAATTTGAGTGTGAATCAAATTCTGGTGCCATTGTCGGGGACCCAAGTAAGTAATCTCAACACACATTATATTATCCACCATTTCATATATTATCACCCAAGATATCTTATCTTTTACCTTCCTCATTTTTATTCTTTTGGGGAATGTCTGACTACAGTCATGATCAATCAAACAGTCTAGTTAGGGTGAATAGTCTAGGGGTTGGGGAGTCAAGTACACCAAGGGAACTCTTTCCATTAGATAATAATATTTCTAATACTCTAGAGTCAAAAATTGATCCCATTTAAATGGAAGGTCTTAAATGAAACCAACTCATAAACCCAGGTGGAAAATAAAATAGAAATCCAAATGAGGCAGCCCCAAACTTAGGAAATGTAATTGATCAAACCATGAATGACTACCTCACACCTTCCTGGACCAATTCCCCTTCATGCATTAGACACAATTCCATATGAGATTCCAACTACATTTTTAAACCCCATGTACTAAACCACCTTCCTACATTCCATGGAATGGAGTCCGAGATGCCCTACCTTCACGCTAAGGAGTTCAATGAAATTGTAGAAACCATGTGTCCCCCACATCAACTAGAATCAACTAAGGTGAGGCTATTTCCTATTTCCTTAATGTATTGAGAAAAAAATTGGCTAAACAAATTGAGACCATCATCAATCAACTCTTGGGACCAACTACAAAGATAATTCTACACAAAATACATTCCCCACCACAAGAAAATTTCACTTAAAAAGAATATCGAAAACATTTTTGAAAAAGAGGGAGAGTCATTCTATGAAACATATGAGATGTTCAAAGAAACTCTAAACATGGTTCCACACCATGGTGTTTCTTTTCCTAAAAAAGTGAGAATTTTCTATGAAGGGTTGGTTTTAGGGAACAAACAATTCATTGACATGATGTGTACTGGAACCTTTCAAAACAAAGCCCCAAATGATTCTTACGAGTGTCTGGAAAGCCTTGCTGAACAAAACCAATCAAGGGGAACTTCTACTTATTCGTAAAAGCTAGAAATAACTACTAGAATTCATACACTTAGATAAGATGAAATCCTTAGGGATAATCTCAGAGTACTCTCTAAAAATTTGAAGAGATAGAACATAGGAAAGTCCATAAAATCCAAACTGTAGACCCTGTTTGCACAATTTGTGACAAACATGACCATAAGATAGAAAACTAACCAACCATTCCATCCATAAAGGATGTTATTTTAGGGGGACATCTAGTGTATGTAAATGGTTTGAACTTTCAAAAGCCTCAATGCCAAAACATCTTCATCCCAATGTATAATGACCACCCAGGATTCTGCTGGAAAGATAACCAACAACCAAGCCAACCACTGGAACAAAATAATTACCCCCATCAAAACTATCAAACCCATAACCAGTTCCAAACCTAACATATCCAATACCAATAGACACTAGTTCTTTTTCAATAAAACATCCCACCTATAAAATATTCCTCTAGGATAAACCAATCTTCTCAAGCACCAACCCAAACTATTCCACAAAGCCCACTAGAAAAACTATGCAAACAAATGGAAAGGATGAACTCGGAAGTATATTCCCTTAAACAATAACTTAAAACCATCAAAACTAGAAATTCACCCATTCCAACTCAGGCGGTACCATCGTCAAATTTAAGGGGAGAGTCAAGCTGTACTCAAACAACTGATGAACAACTAAAGATTGTGACTGTTTTAAAAAGTGGGAAATCAATTAAGAAACATGAAAAACTAATTCAGAAACTATGTGAAGCTTCAAAATCTGATGAAAATTGAAATCAACTACAATATCAAACTGAGGAAACTGATAAAAATGTGAAAGATACAACTCTTCAACAAAAAACCCCACAACCTGCACCAATTCCTCAACACATGAGGGGGAAAACCAAGCCTTAATTGAGTGAAACATTGAGGGAAATCTTCTCACATGTCAAGTTAAAAATTCCCCTTCTCGGTGAAATCCAAACCATACCTGCCTACTCAAATTACCTTAAGAACTTATGCACTTTAAAAAGAAAATTTTCACATAAAAATCAAGTCATTTTGGCTACTAATGTGAGTACCACCATTCAAGGGACCAGTCCTCCTACGTTGAAAGACCCAGGTTTCCCTTACATCATTGTTGAACTACAAGAGATAAAAGTTGTCAAGGCCTTGTGTGACCTAGGTTCTAGTGTCAATATCATCCCCTATGTTGTGTAGTACCAGTTAGGCCTAAAGGATCTCCAATCCACATCTTTCAAACTTCAACATGCTTATCGTAGCATTTGGGTTCGAAAGGGGGTTTTAAAGGATGTTCTGGTAAAGGTTGAAAACTTCATCTACCCTTCTGACTTCATTTTCCATGACAACCACCCAAACATAAGAAATAAGGAACAAACCCCAATAAACCTTGGTCTCCCCTTCTTTGAAACAATCAAATCTGTTATCCGAGTTTGAAATGGGATCATGACCATCACCTTTGGAAACATGAGTCTAGAATTGAACATCTATAATGAAAGCTCACAAATAGGGGATGATGATGATATTCATGAAGTAAACATGGTAGTAAGAACTGATAATAAATCCATAGAACATCAAGGAATATTTGATGGATTTTGAAGTCAGGATGAGATGGAATTCCTTTGTTCACATGAATGAAGTTTATCTCCTTGGCTTGAATCATTTTAAAAATTTTCTTATGATGATGTCTTGCGTCCAGCAATTAGTGAAACCTTTCAGAAAACCACTTTCATGGAGACCACTCCAACTTCCTTCCCTAAATCGAATCAAGTCAATCTAGTAGCTGAAACTTATACATGTGGGGAATCAATCCTATCTAAAACTCTAGGAAAAAAAATTGATCTAGATCCAATGTCCCAATCTTCTGCTGAAATTCTGAACCAACCTGATCTTGAATTGAACGAACTTCCCACTGCACTCAACTATTCCTTCCTAGGGGAAAATCAAACACATCTTATTGTCATTTCTTCTTCATTTGAATCCAATCACAAGAGGATGCTTCTAGATGTCCTTAAAAAACAAAATAATGCTATTGGTTGGACCCTGTCTGATATTCCTGGGATTTTACAACTTATTGGGACTCAAAGGATTGTTCTAGAATCTGATTCAAATCTATGTCATCAACCTCAATGGTGACTCAATCATAATATCATGGAACTACTGAGAAAAATTCATCTGAAATTGTTAAAAGATGGCATCATATATCCCATAGCTGATAGTACTGGGTTAGCCCAATCCAAGTGGTTTCCAAGAAGGCAGGAATCACAGTGATAACCAATAAGGATGGAAAGATTCTTCCAAATAGGGTGAGGAGTGGATGGAGGGTCTGTATTGACTATAGGAAGCTAAACTCATTCACCATAAAGGACTATTTCCCCTTACCATTCATTGACTAAGTCCTTGAGAGAGTGGTAGGTCATGCCTTCTGCTGTTTCATAGATGGGTACGTGGGGTATAATAAAATTGAGGTCTGCCTAGTGGATCAAGGGAAGAATATATTCACTTGACCATTCAGCACCTTTTCCTTAAAACGCATGCCCTTCGGGTTATGCAATGACCCTGGAACCTTCCAGCGGTGCATGATGGGAATATTCTCAGAAATGTTAGGGGATTTTCTTGAGGTCTTTTTGGATGAATTCTATGTCTTTGGGGATACATTTGAGGGATGTACGAGGAATGTTGAGAGTGTTTTTTCATGATGTAACGAAACGAGTCTGGTCCTAAATTGGGAAAAATCCCATTTCATGGTTAAATAGTGATTAGTCCTTGGCCATATAGTCTTGGGTATGGAAATTAAAGTTGATACATAAATGGTTGAAATCATTCATCACCTTCCATCAACCAGAACTGTTAAGGAAGTAAGGTCTTTCTTTGTACATGCTAGTTTCTAGAGAAGATTCATCAAGGACTCTAGTTCAATTTCTCATCCCCTTTATGCTCTACTAGTAAATGATTCTCAATTTATTTTGAGAGAAAGCTATGAGGGTTCATTCTCAACCCTAAAATCCTCTCTCAACTTTCCTCCCATTATGAAATCTCTAAATTAGAACCTTCCTTTCGAACTTATGTGTGATTCCAGTGACTTTTCTGTAGGAGTTGGGTTAGGAAAACGTTGTGATAAAACTCCTTATGTCATTTCTTATGAAATAAAATCCTTAAATGATTCCCAAATCAACTACACCACCACTGAAAAGGAGTTACTTTCTATGGTGTTTTCCTTAGGAAAGTTTATGTTGTACCTCTTAGGATCACCCAACCCTGTGTTCACTGACCATTCTATACTAAAATACCTCTTCCAAAAAAAGGATTCTAAGTCTAGACTGATTAGGTGGGTTCTTCTATTACAATAATTTTACCTCAAAATAAAGGATAAAAAGGGTGTTCAAAATGTTGTAGCTGATCACCTCTCTAGGATGGAATTCATAGACAACTCAAAGCACCTTTCTGTGTCTAATTCATTTCCTAATGAACACCTATACTATGTGAATGACTGCCCTTAGTATGCCGACTTAGCCAATTTCGTAGATACCTGAGTCATTCCTAAATTCTTAGGGACTCAAGATCGAAGAAAATTTCTTTCTAATGTTATAATATATGTGTTTGATGATCCATACCTCTATAAGTTCTTCCCTGACCAAGTCATTAGGAGGTGTGTCCCAGAATTTGAACAAGAGTTCATCCTTAAATTCTGTCATAGTGAGGCATGTGGAGGTCACTTTTCCTCTAAGAAAACATCTACTAAGATTCTTAAGTGTGGTTTATTCTATCCCACCCCCTCAAGGCACTCCTACACATTTTTCAGAGCTATCCTAAGGGTCAACAAGTAGGGCTAATCACAAAACGGAATAAATTCTACTCACTCCCATCTTAGTGATTGAAATGTTTGATTGCTGGGGAATAAATTTCATGGGTCCCTTATGAAACTCTAGAGGATATCTATACATCCTTTTAGCTATCGATTATGTCTCAAAATGGGTTGAATCCATTCCCACTATGTCTAATGACCATCATGATGTGATCCAATTTCTAAAATAGCACATATTTTCTCGATTTGGAATTTCTAGGACTATAATAAGTGATTGAGAAACCCATTTCTACAACTGTCCATTCTCTTCACTCATGTCTAAGTATGAGATTTATCATAAAGTTTCCACTACACACCATCCTCAAACCAATGGTCATGTTGAGATAAAAAATAGGAAGATAAAGAATATTCTTGAAAAAACACTCAATACTTCTCGGAAAGATTGCTCCGAGAAACTCTTGGATTCTCTTTGGGCATATCATATAGCATAAAAAACCATCCTAAGAATGTCACCATATATGTTAGTTTGTGGAAAATCATTCCATTTACCTGTTGAAATTAATAATAAGGATTTTTGGGAAATTAAGAAAATAAATTATGACCTCTCATTAGCTAGAAAAAAAAAATAAAATTAGATCTCAATGAACATGAGGAACTAAGGATGGAGGATTATGAAAATTAAAGGATCAATAAAGGAAGAGTTCAAGCCTACCAATCTAGGAATATCAAAGTCAAACATTTTGAACTGGGAAAATTTGTGCTCTTGTATAGTTCAAAACTTCATTTACACCCATGAAAGTGAAGGTCTAGATGTTTAGGTCCTTTCATAGTGCATCATGTGTACCCACATGGGGTAGTATAGATTCAAGATCCCACTAGTGGTCACATTTTCAAGGTCAATGGTCATAGGTTAAAAACATTCATTGAGTCATTCAATAAATAGGAAATAGTGGTTGATTTAACTGATCCAACCTATGAACAAAAAAAAATTGATAGTTTTAGGATCCATGTCGGGCTAACAGCGTTAAACAAAGTGCTGCATGGGAGGCAACTCGTGGTTTTCATGTTTCCAATATTTTTTAATCATCTTTAATTTTCAAATAGGATTAATTAATAATTTTGATATAAAAAAATATAAAAAAAATATATATACTATTGACCTGTTCTTCTATTATTAGTATGGATGGGTATGAAAGGGGAGCACCATATTCATCCATGTATCATGGTGTGATCCTTGAGTAATACCTTATGAAGAAATTTAAAAAGAAGACAATGTATCATCAGTTTGTTTTATTTTTATGAGTTTGTAGGTTAAAATAAAAATAAAAATAAAAATAAAATATTAATAATTTAAAAAATGGACACGTAATAGGTCGTGGGTCAAACCCCGTCACAACCGGCGAAGCCGTGGGGACTCGAACCTGGGACTGAAGGGAGACAGGGGCGTGCACTTACCACTGACCAACAACTTATTTCGCTTCCTTATTCTATAATTTAGATATATATATACTTATATTTTACTTTGTTTATATATATAAATATATAGTTTTGTTTTTTTATGATTGCTTGTTTGTTTCTTTTTTTTTCTAGTAGGGAATTCTCAAAGTTATATCGAGATCAAGGGATTAAAAGGAAGCATCAAGAACTTCAACTTCAACCACCACGTGACATCATTCCATGATCCTCGTTTTCAATTTTTTTTGAACTCTCATTCTCTTCCTCTACCCCCTTCTAAATTTTCATTTCTTTAAACACTGGGGATAGTGTTATTTTAAGTTGGGGTGAGATCAAATTTAAAAAAATGATTTTGTGTCAAAAAAAATAAATGATTCGAAAAAAGTGTGTTCTTTAATGGATGAAAAAATTTCTTTATCCATGAACATGATAATAGAAATTTTAAAATATGAATTTGAATATCAAATAATTTAGCATTCCCTGATTCCTATTTTAATCCATGTACATTTCATGAGTATAGATTTTGGAAAGTGTGGCTTTCTAATGTGAAATTTCATGGTTTATATTTTCATCCAAATAAAAAAATCACAATGCACGTCCTTTGGATAATGGGGTATTATTATGAGTTCATGGGGTCCCCCAAATAAATATCATAGTTTTGGTGATCATTTTAGTTTTAATATGAGTATTAAATAATTTAAAAAAACAATAAATTTGCGCATAGAGCAATGAAATGACCTAATGCGTGGCGTTCGACACTTGGGGATCGTGACACCATAGTTTTCTGCCCTAGTGTTAGTAATTTTAGCTCTATTTTTGGTAATTTGAATTTGTTTTTGACTGAGTTAACTCGAGATGATGCCTGAGTATATGGGCTTCACTTGGTGCCCTAAGGTCTTTGATCCAGGGAGTCATCGACAAATCCCCACTACAAGGGTTAACTCATTTGAGTGAAATTTCAATTACCATGGAAAAATTGAAAAAAACAATAAAAAAACAATAAAAAATTTGAATAATAATCTTAATATTGAAATGTGATTTCATCTAGTGCTTCCATCATTTCCCTCTTGAATAAAGATGAACCCCCATGTCTAATGCAATGCACAACACATCATCACTCTTAATTGATATTGGATGAAATATGGTGATGAATTTGTACAAAGGAATGAGATTGGGATTAAGATCTGCTTATGAAACAGTCATGTATTAAAATATTTCGATGGGTTTCATGATTTTTTGGTATAAGGGTTTTTGGTGATCATTGTGTATTAAAATGTTTTTGAAAAGGTAATTCGAATTTCATATTGCTGAAATATATTTTGCTCGGGACTAGGAAAAATCAAGTTGGGGGTGTGATTAGACACTAAATTAGGATAATATTAATTGTTAATATATATAATATTCATGTGGTCTGTTAATCATAAACACCATTTTAGTGAAATTTACACTTTGAACATCATTTCACAACATGATTGTAATTCCTTCTTAAAATGCACTATTATGTGGTACATTTTTTAACATCATTTAAAGTACCCAATGCTCTTGATTTTATTTTCATATTTAATTTTAAGGTTTCTAATTATATTGGGACCAATTAATACTTGTGGAGTGTTAGAAGATTCAAATTGGAAGACCACAAAAATGGGATTTCATACAAACAGTTCTGGAGAAGGATGATTGGACACCAGCCCTCTGATGAGAATGTGGGGCCCAACATACAGGCCCAATGAATCCCAAATGTTTTGTGATAATAGAAGAAATATTGAGGAACAAATAATTCTTCAAGAGACAGTGCTAATTCCGTATCCATGGTGGTTATTATGGTGGCCCAATTTGGAGACAAAATTCTGGGCCATATTCTGTGGCCCAGAAAATAGCCTACCAATTTAATGATATCTCTGCATCCAAAACCCTGAATGGGCACAAAATTTACAGGAGTTTAGGAGACATCTAGGAATACATTTTCTTCTTCTATGTCCCACTCTAATTCGGCCATTTATAAGGTCGTACAAGCGCCTCTGTTTGGTGGAAGAAAGCTGGATGCAACTTCGGGTCAAGGGTGGAAAAGACTCATCTCCCTTACTTTCCATCACCCTAGGCCTACCATACTCAAGTAGGATCCTTTGTACTATTGGCAGCTCGACCCCAGCCTCTATAAATGACTATTTAAGGTATTGGTAGTGGAGGTGTTTATTATCTTTTGAGCTTTATTTCATTGTAATGGTATACTATGATTTTGTTGTCTCATGTTTGTCTTTCACATGTAAGTTTTTTTAATTCATCCAAATTTCTTAATAAAAGTTCTCCTTATACTATTATTCAGTTCTTCTCTATCTCACTTTGATACCATTTCATCATGGTGTAAATTTATTCACACTAAACCTTGTGAAATTATTCACACGACGGTGGAGTGATCATTTCATTTTTATTGTTTTCTTTACTTCTTCAATTCCTCCCTCATAAGTATACTTCACGCTTCCATTGAAACCATAAAATCAGTGGGAGGATAACCCACTTATGGGTTGATCCAAGGGAGTATAAAGGGGATGGATTGTATTTTATTTATCACTGCATTAATTTCTAATCACTTATTTTAATTGATATTTTAATTTGATGATATTTAAACTCAATCGTCCTTATTGAATTTAAGGCCACACAATTTAAGTGCATATACAAACCTTTTCCTTGATGTGACAAAAACTATGATCCTTAAAGTGTATAGGTGATTAGTATTAAAGTGTGTAGGTATTAAACCAGTAAGTGAGGATGTTGTTTCATCTTCTTAAATTAACCCATCTCTAATATAAGAAATTGAAATAGTGGAAAAATAATTTCATCCAATCCACCCTGAGCGATAACATAGGATCAACTCATTCTTTTAAATTGAATTCCCTTAAATCTGTTAGTTATCCTTTAAACCTATCTAAAAGAAACCCAAGTTGGACACTTCATATCCAAAATTGTCTATAGAATGTGTGTATCTATAGATTTCTTCTTTGGTCTCTGAGGAATCTATAACCCATGCTAGACTACAAGGAAATATCTATATTCTTATCTTGGGTAAATTTGAGTGTGAATCACTCACCAACCATGATCTATAGACCAAGTGGTGGTCGAGGGCCTATTAATATCCCAAAGAACGATGCCTCGAGTCACCATCTTCCCCTTTTTTTAATTTTACTAGTATCCCACCAATGAAATTATATGGGACAAGATATTGAGTAAATCAATGAAATAACAGATTTAACTAAAAAAATAGTAAGATGTAATATTATATGTGAATGAAATAGAAGATTAAATAATATTTAATACATTAAACAAAACATAATCCGATTTTTATGAAGTGAAACATATAGAGAGATGAAATATAAGAAGTGAAAGAAATTGAAGAGTAAGTAATATTTAATACATAAAATAAAATAGTTTAAGATCTTTAAATATTAATCCATTACATTTCAATGAAATAGTTGATCATATCAAATGACAGTAGTTGGGTTTATTCAATTTTTGTTTTGAGCCGATTTATATGATCCTGTGGATTTAAACCATATCTGGTAAAATAAATTATAACTTCATCTAAGAATCTATATAAATGACATGTAAAGTAACATGTTATAGAAATTTTACACTAAACTTAGAAAAAGATTCAAAATATTACTTATGTGACCTATGTAAATTCTTCACCATCATGTAGATTTTACACAATCAAGGAAGGGGAATATGCACTTAGTCGGTATTCACCCATATTGTAATTTCAAAGAAATATAGAGGATATGCATAAAATATACATAATATAAAAGGTGATCATTTGGAATTTTAAGAATAAATTTGTTATATAAAGTTTAAAATGATTAATAAGTATCCATAAATAATTTGTACAATTATATGGAATATTTCATTTGAATGAACTGAAATATATTACCATACAACCACATAAAAATTCAATTGTACCATACACATAAAAACACACATATATTATAATTTTATACCATTAAAAAATATATGAATATAGTATGCATACTTTAAAATGAGAACATTTTGCGTATATTCAATGTTTCATATGAAAATAGGGAAGAAAGGGAATCTGTATCACATAAAAGGAATAAGAGGAAATTGAAATAAATAAAGTGAGTGGGATAATGGTGACCCATTGAAATAGGTTCATGTAAATTAAATCAATATATTAATAGTATATTCTTATAGGAGTTTTTGATTTTGAATAGTGTATACATAATATATTCATATATTATGAAATTGATGAAAACTCTTGGCAATTTTTTAATTTAGAAGAGGGATGAGAAGAATACTAGATTTTATATTAAAGGAATGCATAATATAATCAAATATAATATATTATGTATGATTATTGTTGACAAAGTGGTAATTGTAGGATCAAAATGATAAAAAAGTAATAGTCTATAATGAAATATAAAGATTGATAAACTGAAAAAAGTATAAATATTTTTTATATATGCTATATTATTATTAACGAATCATACAATTTTTAATTATGAATATAGAACTAAAACATTTGAAGTAATGGAATTTATAGGCGCGTTATCTCAGTATTAAATAAGATTATGAAAATATCATTTATTATAAACGTGAGATATTGTGAGGAGAAACCACATGGTCCCATTATAAGAGAATCCATACTCATTGCAGGACTACCTGTAGTGATCTCTCTTCCAATGCTCCAAAACTTCTGGTGTGTTACCACCTAATGTGATTTTAAAACTGCTAAAGTCGACTAGACAACATTACAATATCTATTTTTTTAATACCTATTTGTTTGAAACCATCTACAAACCTGTTTGGGTGAAAATTAACCAGTGATTTCATGTCAGTCATCTTCATGTTTTCCAATGTCTGAGTACTATAATATAGACAAAATAATAAGTATAAAAAGAGAAATATGTTTAAAAGAACCCAGAAAATATGATTGAACAAAGGGAAATAGAACCCAAAAAGTGTGTGTTGCTACATTTATTTCTAAAAAATTTATCAATAAATATTTCAGTCAATAAGATAATTTATCTCTCATCCACCAATATCATACATCAATAAATGATTAGTTTGTAAGTATATATTAATTAATTACCATCTATCAAGACAACATATCAATCGACCATGTACTATAACAAATTGTACATCATCCTCTTTTCTTGGAATACATAATTATGAAAGAGTAATCATTGATGGTTGCTGATGAATAAACAATAAAATATTTATAAATGATGATAAATTTGATACATTTATAGTCGATAACATGAATATCAATGGTGAATATTGCTGGTGGAAGAATATATAGTTCATATTTCGATGGAATTGGGAAATTAGAAAACCTAAAAAATCAATTTCTCAAAGGCTTGACATGAAACACCAATCAAATTGGATTCATGGATTTTTTTTCTTCATGATAAACACTACCATACAAATAAATATTCTATGAAATACATAAAATAAAATCGAGTTCTATTATTTGAAATAATTAGTATGATTAGAAGATGAAGAATTGGGTAGATTTTATAAACTAAATCTATAATATCTAGTACAAAAGAGATTTCAGAATAGTTATGAAACTTAAAAAAAATTAATATTTAATTAAATTACAACAACATAATAAATATGAAAATTAAAAAAAAATTACTAGTATAATAGATGAATTAAATTTATTGATAAGACACCCAAACAATAAGTTATTTTACTTAAATAAGTTAGAGATACTATTTTAATATTTATTTGAGATAACTTATAAGTTTTGTAATAGAAAAACTCATAGTATTGAAAAATTATGTTTGATTTAATAATATTATATGAGAATGATAATTATTATGCTACATTGGAATTGTCATAGTAGTATTGACATGAGTGATAATATCATTATATATTATGATGTATTTTATTATTTATTAAATAAGGTAATCATAAAGTGTAAATATATACAAAAAATGCTAATGAAACATTTTTGGAATGCATATAATCATTGTATCTATTTTAGTAGTTAAACTAATAGTCTGTTTCTGGGTAAGATAATTCAAAATGGATTGATTTTCAGAAACAAACATACAATTATAAAATATTTAACAGCTACATAATAAGTAAATAATGGTATAATAAATCACCAAACATGTAGTTTCTATTACAACAGGCCCTACACTAATATTGTTAATATGGGTCTAATTAAGTGGAACATATTATAAAATTCTTATGATGATCTTCTATATTCCATTATTCTGACTAATGGAAAATATATTATCAAGTGATTTTAATATTGATGATTATATACAAAAACAATATAGATCACAGAAAGTTATTAAATATGTAAGATATTAAATTCAGTACTCAAAATATAGAGAAGTAAATAATACACAACTAAATGAACCATAAACTTGTAATTTTAATAAAAAAAAGTGAGTTGAAATTTATAATCTATTAATTGTATATGTCATTGTATCCATTTTAACATAAATATTTTTCATATATGAATGTTAAGAACTCGATCCAATATAGCCACTTGGAAGTTAATTAATGTAAATAATGAATAAATAATCATTAATTTAATGTATATTATAATATTATGTTTGTTTGAACAATCCCACAAAGAATATATTTACATATAAAAGGAAGATATGAATATCTAGTATCAACCACACATGTATTTTTGTGAAATTTATTACAATTTAGGAATATTAGTAAATTACCGAATTTCTATTATTACTAAGGGAAATTCTATATAATAGAGAAGGGAAATTTTGTATAAAAAAAATTTAAATAACGTAAATTTTATATAGAATGAAAATTAGTAGACACAACCATAAAATTTCAATTGATAATAT
This sequence comes from Viscum album, assembly GCA_963277665.1. Taxonomy (NCBI): domain Eukaryota; kingdom Viridiplantae; phylum Streptophyta; class Magnoliopsida; order Santalales; family Viscaceae; genus Viscum; species Viscum album. The sequence continues at coordinate 1,158,665,586 of OY728125.1, forward strand.
TTCATGCAATAAAAATGGAATATATGTATGGGATATTATGTTTGATAGGTTGATTCCATTTATGTAATTGTAGAGAGGTGAACAATAGGTTTTTTTTTCATAACCCCATATCATTATAAAAATATGATTATTGAAAAATTATCATAAAAAACAAATGAAAAATGATGATGAAACATCCAATTAAATATAGTCAAATAAAATCCAAAATTTTAATACAAATCCATCTTGAAAAAACTCAAAAGGCCAAAAATATTTCTAAATAGATCAATATAAATGAATTTCATAGAATAAATATCAGTGTGGAGACCTAAATAAATATAATTTCAATTGAAAAACCAACCTAAAGAAAACTTTAATAGATTATTGTTTCATATCTATCATAGAAAAAATATCATGTTGAATTTAAGTTGAATAAATTTACTGTTGAAGTGAAAAAAAATTAAAAACCCAAATAACATTAATATTGAATTATCCATAAGTAGAGTTGATATGAATTAAAATAATTTCTTTATATAAGAAAAGAAGGGTTGATACTATTTTATAAAGAGAAGGCTTGTATCAAGAAAGATAATTGGTCTAAAAAAATATATATAAACTAAATATAATAAGAGATAAAATTTTAAAAAAACTATACTTAAAAAATTAAACATTAAATGAATGTGTTTCTCTAGAAGGAAGTTTTAAAAAGAAAACTATAAACATGAAATTATTAGTAGTTAATGAAATATAAATTGGCAGATAGGGATGGGAAATTCAGTTTTTTAAATTATTACCTCATATTAGACACGAGAAAGATGAACTACAATGGTAGTTTAATAACTTTTAATCATTCTAAAAACACGATTGATTGAAATTATTGTGAAAAAATGTATGAAAAATGATAGATGAAACATAAAATATGTACACAGTAAAACAAAAGGATTTGAATTGATATCAATTGTGGGTTTGAAAATATAGAATTAAATTTTCAAAACCTAACCTCAAACAAAAATAAAAATAAGATTATTTCTTAACTATCATAAAAAACTATGAATGTAAAGTAAATGAATATAGCCACACATTGATGACATATATAGAAGGAATTGATTTATAGTGATTATTCAAGGAAGTATATGACTATAATGACGAATATTTCAATAAAATATGCTACAGGGTTTTAGAAACTTGCCTCAATAACTTACAGGGACTTGTTAAGATGCCTTCTCTAAGGTTTTAGAAATTTATATGGATGATAAGTTGAAAATATAGAGGTTTGATGATGATACCTTGAGATATTTTTAGGATTTCAATATTTTTGTTGGATATATTTGATAGACTATATCCTTGTAATGATATAGGTACAGTTTACAGGAAACTCAAATGCGTATTACATGGTTCCATTAAAGGATAAGTAGTTTATATGATGAAATCGAATTGGATGATTTTTGAGCATCACTATTTCATTGGAAATCGAATGGGAAGCATAAAATTGTTTGGTAAGATAGATTAAAGGACATGTGTGATTTTGTCATTGGATGGTTTCAGGCATCTATTTAGGGGCCACATGATTTGGGAGGCATGGTATATAGTATTTAACTAGTACCTCACCCATTAATTTTCATGTCATTTTGTATAAACAAATGTTATTAGATCCTGATAATGGTTTACATACATTTAAACGATACATAATAAATTGTATAAAAAATAAAAGTTATATTTGTTTATAAAAAATAGTCATGTACAATATAAAAATGGAAGAAAATACTAGAATGAATATTAAATAAAGAAAAAGTAATAAATAACGTTGATATTGTGTTATATATAGGATTTTCCCCAAAATGGTACTTTATTTCTAAGGTAAAAACACACACATAGGCACATATATATCAAATTTTAGTTAGTAATTCTTACCAATATTCTTATTCATTATGCATTTTCCTTTGGTGAACTATTTTGGGATCTCCTTGAATGCTAAAGATCCATGGTTGAAATTAGTTTCTAGATAAAACCAGATGGTACTATCAAGTATGGTATCATGAGTTCAATTGAAACATGAAAATTTAATTATTTAACTTAGGAGGAATATAAAATGTATCTTCTTGATAGTATCATTAAGATTCAAATAAAATTATCAGGTATGGTTTCACAAGTTTAAATAACCTTAACCGCCTTCATCTTTGCCTCCCTTAGTAGCTACTATCACAAAATATATGAGTATAATTTTGAAAAATTTTAATAATATGAATAATATAGAAACTATATTTTCATTAATATGTAACTAAGAATTTAAGACATCTATATGGACAAAAAATTAAAATAAATGATATTATAACAAAAAAACATAGATTTTTTTTGGAAGAAAATGGAATATTCTAGTATGTGGAAAAATAAAACCAAGGAATGATAATGAAAAATTGAAATATCACTTACTCATTCCTTTTGATCTCCATTTTATACATATTGAAATCCAAAATCAACTAATTTAATTTTATTTACAACTCAAATTTCTTAGTGTGAAATATATGTCTCCTATATCATATATATTTTATAGAAATGAAATATAAAAAGATAAATAAATAGAAAGGTAAATAGTATTTAAATCATAGAAAAAAATTAGATATTTAAATTTTGATCCATTACAATTTAAGGAAATATATGAACATATTAAATGATAGTAGTTTGACATATTTAATATTGAAAATAAAAAAACAGAGACAATTATTTTCGAATATTCTTTGATTTTGATATGATATGATTGAAATAACTTATGACTGAATCTATTTAAATAAATATTTATTTATCAAAATCATGAGATAAATCTCTTTATAAATAAAAAAATTAGTAAAAAAAATGTTACAGGTTATGAAATGAAGATTTTTTTTATTTTAACTGAAGTATACAGTTCACAATAATTTAAGTACATTTCACTAAATTAATTAATGAATTAGTTATGTAAATGATATATATGAGAATCAATATTAGAGACAGAAATATTTTATAGAAATAGTAAATGTAATTTTAATATATAATAAAAAATAAATAGTTAATTGGGCATTAGAAAACCAAAATCATGAAATGGTAAACAAATAAAAAGAGAAAAACATTAAGATGTTAAAAAACTGAAATATATCAATCTAAGATAGTGTTGTGGTGTAAAAGTTTTCTGATATACATAGTCAAAATATTATATGAGTAGAATATATATTGTAAAAGATTGTTAGTCATCTCTGAAATCTATCTTCCATGGAAGTGGATGGGAAATTGAAATTAATGTGTGACATATTTTTAATTATTTTATAAGAGTACCACATAATTATGATATTCATCAATATAATTATATAATATATTATGAAATAAAAAATTGGAAAATGTTTTTAATAGAGATTGTAAATACTAAAGAAAAAATCCCATGTATTTAATTTCTTTTTCACAAAACTGCATGGGGTGTAAGACCAACCCAATATGAGTATAATGATATATACAATATATAGTTTAGATATGATTAATAAGAAATAAATAATTAATATTATAAAATTTTAAATTTGAAAATGTAATATGATAAAGAAGAATATACATTATACATATACAAAGAATTATTATACTAAAAAGTTAATATACAATATGATTATACAACATATACATATAGAAGGTGCAACTTCATAATGAATATTTACCTCTAGAGGAACTTTAAAACTACTACATGAATGATATAACCTCATATGAATAGAATTTCATGAATGATATATTAATCACTTAGATCCAGGAATGTAATGATCCATATATGTCACCAACATCATGACACGTGAATACATGTTGACATATCATGCCCACCAATGACAGGTATACCCTGAAGAAAATGTATTGAAAAAAATTATTTCACAAGAATCCAAAAAAATATATTCATAGCATGGATTAAATATTTCACAGGTTTTTAAACTCGTTCTTACCTCTGTTGGGCCTCCTTTATTTTTTTTTTCTAACTACTGATAAATTAGTATAAATTTATTTAAAGTAACTAACTCAATAAAATGTCAATTACTATTTTTTGAGACCGCCATACGATTTTCTCAAATGCATTAACTTATTAAATCAATTAAATTTCAATTATTATGCAATATATGAATGGATTTAAGATGAAATCACATCTATAAAAATAAAACAGATCAATAAAATCCCAAAAATTACAATTATCCAAATATCTCAAATGATTCTATATATACATGGTAAAAATATTGGGGAATTATAAAAAATTAATGAAGAAAAAATATATGGTCTTGTAAAATAGAAATTTATATTTCTCAGCAAACCTTCATAGATATTTGGAAATAGTTGTATCTTGAAACAAAAATTAGTGATTGTATATAAACAGTTCATATTGGGGACAAAAAATAATTAGTGGTTTATAAAAAAAAATAGATAATGGATGAAATTATAGAATTGGAGAATTAGAAAAACCTTAATGGATATTTTGGGTCTTATATAAAAACTATAGAAATATAATTGGAGACAATATCATTAAATTACCAATTTAAAACTCTTAATAATCATTAAAATTATGAAGAATAACGTGAAATATTCTTGAAATTAGGGAAGTATGTCCATTTAATAGACATATGATGCAATTTTATAATTGAATTTAATCATTGATTTAGCACCTAGAATAATCCATGAAAGCATCATATGTTATAGTATGTAATCATGATTCCCTAGTGTTCTCTCTATGAAGTAATCGTGAGATTAGAATAAATATTTTTTTGGAAGGAAAGAAGTATATGGGGATGATGATCCTGCACCCTCTAAGGCCATGGAAATAAAATAGAGAGAACTAAAAAATTTTTCAGCTATATTTATAATGTCTATCATGAGTTGATCCAAAATAATGAGGATATATTGGAAGTTTCCATGAGTTATGATTGGATTTTACACTATAAATAAATAGCGATTTTCCCTCAAGAGTCCAATTGGTTATAATTTTATATAGTAATTTGGGTCCTGCGCCAATTCTATGAGTATAAAATAATATCCATATTCATAGGGGGATGTAGGGACTTAAAATATGAATGAAAATTCATAATAAGTTAAAAATTAAGGATAAAAAAATATTGTAAATATCAAGATGTGGATAATGGTAATCTGGTTTCTGTATTTAGATTTCCCAATATCTTTGTTGGTGGTAAAAATTAGTAGAAATCGATTAAAATAGAATAAGAGAACAAAATCACAACATATAGAAAATGAATCAAGATTGAAAACTGATATTGATGGTATAATTTAAAACAGGAAAAACCTATGAAAATTAGAAGGTGAGACTATTCTAATACACTTATTCTCCTCAGAGGCCCCTGAGAAGTCAATGGTTTTTTAATTTTTGATTATGAAATATATGTGAATAAAGATAAAAAATATAAATATAATAGTATATAGGGAAAAAAATTTCAAAATAAAACTAAAAAGATAGATAATAATAATAATAAAAATTATAATAATAACCATAAACCAATTAAATCATAATTTTTAATTTGACAGATATTTTTAATAATTAATGAAAAATGTATTAACAAATTTTATTTTGGGATGAATATCCATAAATACCTTTCTTAATGTTTTTTTCATTTCAATTATCAAAATTATATACAAAAATCATCTGTAGACCAAGGTATAGTTATAGTGATACCATATGCAATGAATCAAATATAAAACATGAAAAATAGTAGAAAAGATAAAAGAAAACTCTTAGGCACCCATATTGTAATTTTTTATTTATTTCACCCTTAATATTATTGATATAAATGATATTTGACTCTAAAAAAAATAAATAAATTAATAATTTAGTAATATACAAGTTAAATTAGATTTTCATATTGAAATTATCAAATTTATTTTTCCATACATTTATTTTACATGCATTCATAACTGATAAAAAATTTATCATGCTCAAATATATTTTTTTGGATTCCCATTTTTTCACTGGTCTTCTGTTCCTTTACATGGGATTTTTTTTAAGGGCCTTGTTTGACATGTAATTTGAAATTATATTGTTACCGTTGATCATATCATTGATTATATCTTGTAATTTTATCATTTTGAGCTTAATAAAATGCATGTGTGTGTATGGGTGGGGTTATTTCCATGAAAGTAGGTCTAAAATAGGATAAAACATGTTAAATCAATGTGTTAATATTTACTAAATTCTAGAATGTTACTTAAAAATTTGTTTACTTTTATATTAATCTTCTCAGTCTCATCTTGAACCATCGTAATTGTTTTTTGTAACTGTGATCATTGTAATCATGATACCATTTCCATTTTCAAACACTTAGTTGAACACAAAAACATATTTTGGATCCTTAGATATTTCTTAGGTGAATACACCTCAATAACATCCAAAAAATATTGGTATTAGATCCATTGGATAAAAAATTAGTTCAAGTAATTACAAAATCAAAAAAATTGATGTTGTCTATGATTTTAATTTATGGAAAATCATAATAAGGGCCTTGTTTTCACAAAAAAGGGATTATTAATGATTTCCATGGCCAAATGAAACTTATAATTACCATTAATGATGATGGTAATACCATCACTATAGTTATCAGGATTCCCCTTCTGATATATTGGTTAAGGCCCATTATTCATTATTATTGTCCCTAAGTGACATGGTCCTTATACAAGTTGCATATGAATCCACAACTACTATAATTATTCTTAAATCGGAGAAAATTTATATGAAAACTTCTTTATTTGATAGATTTTATAATACACATAATGTAACAACCCATATAATGTTAAAATAGATCATTTTCATGTCTTGTTAATATAAATTAATTAGATTTTATATAATTATATTCATTGTAATAATATTAAGTAATTTTCCAGTCAAAAGGAAAATGATTTAGTTATAACCATATTCAATATTCACGCATAATATAGATTTATATAAATGTTTTATTTCAAAATAAAATAATTTAAATATATAAAAATCAACTTTATTTTTAAATTCAACACATCAAAATTATCTTAGGATGAAATTTTTTAAAATTTTCTGAAAAGTTTGATTTTTATTGGAAATGGAGTTTTCTTTTAAATTATTTTAAAAGTAAAATTATATTATGGATTACTATTAAAATATTATTAGTTCATTTTTATTAAAAAAAAAATTAAATTTTCAGATGAATTTGGTATAAATTTTTTTAAACATAAAAAGTGATTTTTTCTAAAAAATAGTTTTTGTCACATTTTGTGGGATTAATTTTAAATTAAATTATGCCACTAATAGAAATTGAATACTGAAAACTAGATTCCATATTTGGAATTAAATGTTCAATTTTTTTTAATAGGTCTATGTTATTTTTGATTGTTATGAATGACAACCATAGTAATTTTTGTTACCATAGTAAAAGTAAAATTTGATTATTAGGGTTAAAAAAAATTGATATGACTTAGAATTCATTCAAAAATATTAATTTATTTTAGTAGATGACTCTATTTCTTCTATATCCATAAAAAAATTAAAAATATGACCTTTTGTATCCATTTATATTTGATTTTGGATTTTATAATATTTAAGTAAAGGATTAAGTAAAAAATATCACTACCTTGATTTTAATATCTATAATAATTTGTGATAAGGATAAAAACAACATATTTTTTTGGTTATAAACGGTTATATAAAATATGAACTAATTTTTTTTATCATGGTAATTTATTTTTAATTATTACTGAATAAATAATTACCTTAAATTCTCATGAAACACTGACACACAGTTGTGAAAGTAGTAGAGAATGTAAACGAATTTAAAAACTCTAAAAATATTTTTTTGTTAGTTGTAGTATACCAAGAATCATATAAAAAAATATAAAATATTAGGTATTTTTTAAATATTTATATTTAAATTCCATTATAATCTTGATGACATTAAAGTCAAATTAAATGAATACTTCTAAAAATTAAATTAATGATATTTTATAATAAATAACATTTTATTAAATGATTTAAAATTTATTAAAATCGTATCTTCATCCAAGGGAATGTTATATGGTATAAGATATCCACCACATTCCTTTTATGGGTCAATTTGCATTTTTAATAACTTTTTTAATCTCCAATGCATAAAAAACTTTGATATCATGATAATCGTCTAAAGGGTTTAAAGAGGGTTAAGAAAAGATATTAGGGGCTAAACATCACCAAAACATATCCATATTTTATTTTTTGAGGGTATTTTGACTCATACTCATACTATCTTAAATCTATATCAATTTTAATTCATTTTCTATGAAAATTAATTTATATTAATTTTATTATTTAATAAATTCCAAGAGTTCCCATAACATCATTTTTAAAATGGCTCATCGTCTTCTATATTCCTCACAAATTTTAAGAATTCTTACTCAGAAATTACCTACCCAAATTACTTAATTATATTCCTAACAACATCCTAGAGACCTTGGTTTGATTGGAAAAAAATCCTAGGAATTATTTAGGTATAAACTAAAAGTGAGAATCTGAAGAAGAATAAGGTAGAGAACATACATGATAAGTCAGACTCGAGTTAAGAGACACATTAACTTAAAAACCATGTTTTTATTTGTTCTAAAAAAAATTTCAAATTTTTTTCTTCCATGTATATATTTTTTAAAATTATTTTATTTACATATTTATATGGACATGAATGAATTATAAAGGGAACTTTTGAATTTCTTAAAAAGGATTTCAAAAGAAATCTTTTTATATAATGTTTTGACATTATTTACAAAGGATAAATGGAATGTTAGATTTTAAGATAAACAATATATATATATTTTCCTTCCACCATAACCATTATTTTATGTTTTTATTCCTTTAAAATATTCCATGCTTTCTTCAAATAAAAACCATCTATTCCTTTGTTTTGGGTATTTTAGTTTTGAATTTTTTTTAAAGGAGTATTTCGACGCCTAAAAGTGTTTTTAATATGGATTCAAAAGAGTTTTTCAAGGGTTTAATGATGAAAAGATACAAGCTTAAAATGGTTTATTCAATTGGTAAACTAATTATAGTTTTTTAATGGAATGGTTATGTACTTTTATGATAAAAAAGTATGTTTTTAAAAAGAAAATTTTAAGTTGTTTTTATTTCTTGGAGTAGGACAATCAAGAGGGGGGTGAATTGAGTTTCTATAAATATTTATATTAAAAATATTATTTAAAAGATTTCCCCTAATTTAAAATAAAATAGGCCAGTTAATCATGGTAATAAAATTATAATAGTTTTACTATCCAAATAGTTTCTCTGAAGATAAATTAATTCTCAGTTATAATAAAATTAGGTATTGATACAACTTTTTAAACTAGAATAATAAGGAAACAAACTTATAGCTATTATCCACAACTAGATATCAGAGTAAAATTTACTTTTCTAAAAAAATGAATTAAAATAGAGAAATACTAAATTGAAAGACACAATAGATAAAACAAGTGGTTTAGTCTCAAGACAAGACCTAATCCACTCCACTTGGTGATCACCTTCCACTAAGCAGTTTATATTAATAATCTTGATCCACACCTTGGATCGGGGTTAACAACAACACACAAGACTTTCTAAATCAAAAGACCTCTTCGACTATTCTACATGAGAAAAAAACAACCAGGTCACACAAGACCTTTTCCACAATTAAATGTGGGTGAAATAAATTGTAGAAAGATATTTTTTGTGAGGATACATTGTATCCTCCAGTTTAATGTAGGAGATAGTGTGTGTTTCAATACAAATACAAAAACTACTGGAAAAGCAAAAAAAATCTAAAAAATAGAGTAAATATGATAATAAAGGGTTAGAAATGCTCTGAGTGTTGTTCTATGCAGCTCTGGACTTGTCGGATGTAACAAATGTGATTTTAGAGTCCTCTTATGGAAACATAGTATCATGAGTTTGGTGCTCTAGTTTCTAGTTTGATGAGATGTGTATTATAGCTCTTGTTCTTATTAGAGTTTCTACTATAAAGATGTTTGAGATTCTGATCAATAATAGTTCAGTAACGAGGAATCGAGTGTTCTTTGTGTGTCCTTTAGTGTATCGGTTCTGCTCTATTTCGATTGCATTCAACTTCTCTAACTCTCTCTTATCCTTTTCAGCTCGTGCCCCACTGCATATTTTATCTTCAAGATGTCTTTATTATAGCTGATAGGGAGCACGATATGTACAATTCGTACCTCATACTGTCTACTAACATGACTATAGAAGAACATTAAATATATCAGTGTCATTAAATGACTCATATATGACCATTATAAATAACTTTTAAACTAAATTGGAGAAGGTATAAAAATGGTTATGTATGGAACAATGTCATAGTTTTTCTTGAAACTATGTCACAATTTGTCTTGAAATAGTGTCACTAGAAACAATGACTTCTTCTTTTCCTTTGAGCAGTGAGATAGTCACAGTAAGACAATCACAGGGATATAGTTTCATTAAGATCTGGAATCGGTAATATAGATGAACTGTTAGGATCATGATGTCTCAGGTAACAATGTCCAGTCCTTTTTAAAAATTCTGAGTGACGTCTTATTATGATGTCTTGGATATGGTATCAAGGAACCGGTGTCATGGGATTTATGAAATCTAGAATGAGTTATGGTGTTAGAGTCACGGTGTATGGATTATGGTGTTAGAGTTAGGGTGACTGGGTTACAGTGTCTGAGTCATGGTGTCTGGGTTATGGTTTCAGGGAATTTGTCAAAATCTAGAACCAGTGGAAGAATTACGGTTTTTCTAACTTAGTCAAATATCTATAAACCATATTAATATTTAATACTCACTTAATGAATTATACATAATCATTAGTATAATACAAAAATAATTGATCGAGATCAAACATAGTTTACAAGATACAAACATGATTTGTGATATTATGAATCAGGATCATGTGAGAGTTTAGACCATGAGTTGTAAGAATTAAACCATAAGATTAAAAACAATCTCCATAAATGATTTCAAATATGTTAAACATGATTTTTGATATATTAAACATTATTTTTGAGCATTAACACATGAGAAGTCAAAACATTTCTCCCTTTTTGATGGTAAAAAACCATGGAATTTTTTATCTATATATTTTAATAATGCCTTTTTTTATTGCTCCCCATTTTGGGATTATCATATAGAGAATAAGAAATGAAGGTAAAGATGAAAATAAATAACAATAGTGAACATTGTATTGTATAGAAATATAAATTTTATTACAAGAATAATGGAACGGACAATACATCCCTGTCAAAATACATCCTTCACTTCTCTTCAGATCCAATATTCTTCTCTTTTCCCTTAACAGAAAAATCATGAGGATCCTCAGGAGTAGAAGTAGAAGTGATAAAAGGGGTTGATCCAATTATGAGATAAGGAATATGCACTTCTTAAAAACTAGAGGGAGCAAGAGATGGTTTGGTTATATACCGAGACAAGGGTTGTTCACTAATAATAGGTTTGATCTGGCTCAAAGCCAAATATACAAACATGGTAGTAAGAGAAAAGGTAGTGGAGGAGGAAGGGGTTGAACCATGCCATAAAGGGGCAGCTGGAAGAGACACTATGGTAGTACTTTGGACATAGAGATAAGGCTTCAACAAATTGATGAAGTCAGTAATGATCACACCTCCATACTGCATACCCTTCTAAAATTCATATTTGTTCTCCAAAAATTTTTCCAATAGAGGAGTGTGTTTTTTAAACTTCTAAACTTGATTCTTGAAGGCTTGAGTGATAGGAGGAATTTTCAAATATTCTACAAGATACTTGAGTATATTTGTCAGATCATACATAGAATAAACTCTGTTGAAGTAGAAGTCCACCTTCTTAAAGATTTACTATTGAGAATCATTGGAAATATTTTATTTAATTCTTACCGATTCAATAATTGGGTCACTATTGTTGATGATAGTAGAGAAACCTTCCTTATCAATACGGCTGAATACTGACTGAAGTTCATCTTTAACAACTGTTCTGATCAGTTCACTGTCCATTGGTTGAGATGATTTTCCAGTGGTAGTTAATGTTGTAATAGAATAGGTGAGATACTTAAGTTGATTTAATTTTTTTTAGACATCCATTATATTAATCAGTTAGCTTGTTAAGTCCAACCACTAGTGCACGCATCTCACTGACCATCTTGGTGTTGCTCTCAGTAAATGTTTCAAATATTTTAGCCAAAGTTGGTTGAATCCGATATACAACCTTATGTGGTATTTGATCAACAACTTCCTCAACATGATGATCAATAAGATCTTGTCCATATTGCACAAATATTTTGCATACCTTCAACCATGGATTTTAGAGACTTCACCTAATCACTCAACTATTTATTCTCAATCCCAACTTCTTGAATTTCATGAATAATCTTCAGTTGAATCCTCTATATGATTTTCTACAACAGAAAGGCGATATCTCTTTCACTGAGATTAGTCAAATAAGTAGGTTGTGTCTCCAATATCTTTTCAAATCAAGCTAACAATGTGTTCTCAAAAACATTTAAGTCATCTTTACTCACAACATCCAAAGATTCTTGAGTTGGTTTAGGAACATGAACAGAAACTGTTTCAGACTCTTTAAAAGAGGTTACTTATATGGTGGAAATTGGTTTCAATTGAAACAAACTGTAAATATCAATACCTTTTACCGGGCCTCTTGGGTATTATCCACATCAAAATAACTGAGGAACCTATACTAGGTATCCACAGATATTTGTTCAACTGTATTGGGAACTTGAACACTTTCTAAATTAGGGTATTGCTCCCCCTCAACAGGTGCATCTCTTATAGGACCAAGAGACTCAATCACATGACCGATTTCAAAATTCTTAGCACTGTCAAGCTCACTCATCTCCCTTCTAGATAGATAAAATTACTATTCCATTCTTTCATCAGCAGTTATGATTATTTCTTCTTTAGCCTATTTTTTGACTGTTCCATAGTAGTAGCCTCTTTCTCATCAGAAGGCTCCACATGTTCTTCTAAACGTTCTTTAGGAACAGATTGTTTTTTCACACCTACAATTTCATCTTTTCTAACAAATTTTTATGGAACATGTAGTCCACTGTATTCTTTTTCTAAGGCAATTTCGTCACCAGGTGCAACTTCTTCATCATCTACATATTCACTTGAGTATTAAACTAAATAATTTGGTTCCAAACAAGGGTCATATTTGTTCTTAGGTCTCGAAGGATTCTCAATTGGATTAACCTCTCATAAAATCTGCCATTTTCTTCCACAAAAGACTTTTTCCAAGGATTCCAGCTAATTTTAATCCTTATAATTTTATCCTTTTAGATAAAAAACTCATAATCATTAATTATTTCTTTATTTGGACCAAATACTCCCTTGGAAATCAACATTGAAGAAAATAACCTTGAATGAAATATAGAAGTTGATTTCAAAGTTGTTTTGATCATTTCACACATGTGAAGTATAACATACTTACATAGATTTATCATATACCCATTCTTCATAATATGTATCAATTATACATCATGATACTAAAGGGTAAAAAAATATTTTTGGACAAATAAGATTTGAATAAAATTAAATCACAACCTTGTCTCACTATCAAGCTCAGCTACAATTTCCATTATCCTATTCTTATTTCTAGTCAGACTACCAAGAGCCTCTTCTAGGATAAAAAAATCACAATGAGGAGGATGGCCTCTTTGGTAATCCTAAACAATTACTTCATGAGGTATTCCTAGGTAGGAATCCCATAGACTTGAAGAAAAGGTACATCTTTAACCTTTTACCTAGATTCTTACAATAAAATCATCTTTATAGTTGAACGAGAACTAAACATACTGATAAAAATAAGAAACAATCTTCAGATAAATCGGCCTATTATCTTTTTTGAATCAGTCAAACCATCCCTACTCATCCATTACATTCAAAACAAGTGAATTACTTGTAAAAAACAACTTCATACAAACTTTAATCTATGGCACTACAGTTCTATCAGCCAGGCCTGGATTCAGCAGTCCCTCAACCAATATTTTTGGAGCCTTTTTCACTTTCTTCTAAGACCTTCACTTCTCTAGAGTCGATAAAGATGGATGCTTCATTATGGAAATCCATCATGGATTCAAGAAAGATGATGGGTTGAAAGAGGGATAATGGTTTGATAGAGAAGGGTTTCGGTTTTAAGAGAAGAGATTTTAAGTGAATAGAAGAGTGGAAAATATAATGTTTTTATCATTTATATATTTTAAATGTCTCAAAAAAAATATGTGGCATAAAATAAATAAAGTAACTGATATAGAGACACTGGAAAGGAAATTTAAAAAATAAAATAAAAATCCAAGTCATTAGAGTGAGACCAGAACAAGTCATCACAACGTCATCATTATGGGGTGACACTCAAATGGTGGTACCATATCATTGAGACAACAAGTATGAGGCAGTAAATGAGATATAGTAACTGTTAGACAGTAAGTGTGAGATAGTAACTTCAAGACAGTAACTTATGAAACCGTGAATTATGAAACCCTAAACTGTGAAACAGTTAACAGTTCACTTGAGGATTATCATTCCAAACTCATGTATGATGTAATTTATTCTTTCAGAATTTAATGGCTTAGGGAATATATCATCAATACGATGTTTAGTGCCAATGAATTCCAAAGTGATATCACCTTTTGATAATGATCTATCAAAAAGTAAGGTCTGACTTCAATATGCTTTGTTCTAGAATTTGAAACAGGATTCTTTGAAATGTTAATAGAACTTGTATTATCACTATTTATAGGTACATATCTGAATTGATATCCATAGTTTAGTAATGTGTGTTTCATCAAAAAAATTTGTGCATAACAACTACTAGAAACTATGTATTCATCTATGACAGTAGATAATGCAACATAATTTTTTTAATTACTACACCATTATAATAGAGACTTGCCTAAAAGGTGACATGTTACAGATGTGCTTTTATATCTAACATAAAACCACCAAAATAGAATTCTAAATATCTAACTAAGTCAAATGATTGTCCTCCAGGATAAAACAGTCCTAAATTGGTTGTATGTTTTAGGTATTTGAAAATCCTTTTAACAACATTTCAATGAGACTCTTTGGGGTTTTCTTGAAAACGTACACAAATTTAAACACTAAACGTAATATCAAGACAACTAGCAGTTAAGTAGAGTAAGATTCCAATCATTCCTCTATAAGTGATTTCATCAAAAGATTTTCCATTTTCATCAAGATCCAACTTTCAGGTAGTATTCAATGGATTATCCCTACTTTTAGTGCTATCTATGCCGAAAAAGTTTATAATATCATTTGTATATTTTATTAGATTTAAAATAATACCTTTCTTATTTTGAAATATTTTAAATTCACGAAATAATTTTAGTTCACCCATTAAACTCATTTCAATTTCATTTTGCATCATATTTTAAAAATCAATACATAATGAATTTCTTGAATATCCAAAAATAATATAATCAACATAGATTTGAACAACTAAAGAAGCCATATAAATTCATTTTATAAAAAGAGTTGGATCAATTATACCATTTGTAAAACATTTATAAATAACAAAATTATTTAATCTATCATACTAAGTCTTTAGATCTTGTTTTAAACCATACAATGCTTTTGTTAATTTAAAGACATGATTTGAAAAGTGACGATTTGTAAAACCAGGGGTTATTCAACAAAAACATCCTCAACTATATAACCATTTAGAAATTAACTCTTGACAATGATTTGATAAATTTTGAAATTTATATGTGCTGAATATGCAAGAAAGATTATACTGGCTCCAAGTCTAGCTACTGGTGCAAAGGTTTCTTCATAGTAAATTACTTCTTCTTGACTATAACCTTATGCAACCAATCTAGATTTGTTTCTAACTATGTTACCAGCTTCATCAACTTTGTTCTTTAACACCCATTTAGTTTTTATTGTTAAGGTATCTTTGGGTATATCCATATGTTTAAAAACATTATTCATTTCAAGCCTATTTATCTCCTCTTGTATAGCCATCACCCAAAATTTATCATTTATAGCATCGTCGATGTTTTTAGGTTCAATTTGTGATAATAATGACTAATGTTCAACCTGATTTCTAAGAGAAGCTCTAGTCTATGTTCCTTTATCTAAATTTCCAACAATAGTATATAAATGATGGTTCTTAAGGGTTGAAACAACTCTAGAATAAGAAACACTAGTAATTTTAGGTTCTTCAAAATGTTTGGGTTCATTATGGCTTGAATCTGGAGAATATTCAGAACTAAAAATTTTAACAGATTATTTATAACATGGTCAGAGGATTTATCAGTAATGTTGAAATTTTAAAAATCATCCTCATGATTCTCTAGGGAGGTCTTAGGTTCATGTGGATCTGTTTCATCAAATTTTACATACACAGATTCTTCCACTCATTTGGTTCTTTTGTTAAAGACTCTATAGGCTTTACTATGGATTGAATATCCTAGAAAAATTGCTTCATCACCCTTGGATGAAAACTTATCAATATTATCCTCAGTATTACAAATATATACATTACAACCAAATACTTTGAAGTAATTAACCTTGGGTTTTCTATTTTTCCACTACTCATAGGGAGTTATTTTAAGAATTGGTTAAATTAAAACTCTATTGATAATGTAGCATGCTGTATTGAAAGCTTTTTCCAGAAATTAAATATGTAATTCATATTCTTTAATCATTGTTCTATAAATTTTTTGTAAGGTTCTATTTCTTCTTTCTACAACTCCATTTTGTTCAGGTGTCCTAGTGGCATAGAAGTAATAAATATTGCCATTTTGTGAGAAAAAAAGA
Organism: Viscum album; assembly: GCA_963277665.1. Taxonomy (NCBI): domain Eukaryota; kingdom Viridiplantae; phylum Streptophyta; class Magnoliopsida; order Santalales; family Viscaceae; genus Viscum; species Viscum album. The sequence goes on from OY728125.1 coordinate 1,158,682,368, forward strand.
TTCCAAATATTGGTTTTCAAACTCATGGACATGGTCACTTCTTAGATATTTTATCTAAAGTCCACTATGATTTTTTATAGTCCTAGTATACCTGGTAAAATAAGAGTAGAATTCACTTTTGTGAGATAAGAAGAAGTTTCTAGTATACCTAGAATATTCATCCACAAAAACATAAATATTGTTCTTCCCATTTAAACTAGAAACGCTTGATGGTCCAAAAAATTACATGTGAACCAACAAAAGAGGTTGAGAAGTAGAAAATTGTTTCTTTAGTTTGAAACATATTTTGTGCTATTTATCCATTTGACAAGGATTACAAACTTTTTTATTTGAAAACTCAAGTTTGGGTATGTCCTGGACTAAAAATTTTATAGTATTCTTTCTAAGGGAGTTTATATTGCAGTGTCCTAATTTTATATTCCAAAGACATGACTCTTTGTGAAATAAACATTAGCAAGAATTTTTTTGATAAAATAACGAATCTAAGTTAACAACATAAAAATTTTCATTTCTAAAAGAAAAAAATATTAATTCATTCTTAGAGTTAAAAACATTGAAAGCATCATTTTCAAATTTAATGTGAAATACATCATCACATAGTTGTGAAATACATCATCACATAATTGTGAAATAATAAGCTATTTATATTTCTATCCATCAATAAAAAGTACTTTAGAAATTAAAACTGAGTTAGAGTTGCCAATCAGGACTATGTAAATTATTTTAAATTTAGAATTGTCACTAAAGGTGACATGCCCACCATCAATCATTATTAAATTCTCAAAACATGAATAATATTCTTTCATGTGTCTTGAATATACATTGTCCATGTGTAGGTTCTGAGCACAGTGAAAGCATGTTGGTGGGTGTACACAATTTTAATTTTTCCTTAACAATGATAAATCCGAGATCCGTCACAATAATAAAATTCCAGATCATTAGAATAGAATGATGAACTAAAGAAAGTAAGTGAGTCCCGGAACCATAGAGAGGATCATCATATGTTTATTATAATTAATTTAATTAAAATAAAAGAATTACCTTGATGGAATTCTCTCTCCGTTGATGTTTTCAGTCATGATCCGATGTGATTCATCATTTTGTCATAGAATCAAAGTGTAGGATTCCTTTAGAAGTGGTCCACATGTACTCCATATATCTATGGACATTGAAGAATGGATCACCAGGTGTTAGCACGAAAGAGCCTTCGCTTGTGATGTCCGCCTTCGATCGCCTTGAGAACCGCTTGAAAAGTGCCCTCCTTGATCTGGTGAATGGGGATCTCTCGCATAACATGAGAGCATTCTTGGAAGAAGAAAACAAAATTCTCTCTTGGATTGAGAGATTACTATAGATCCATTGTGCACAATCACAAAAATTGGATAGTCTAATGAGAATAATATAATTGGGATTTTTTTAATTATATAGAATAATAAAATGAATTAATTTCCTAGAAGCATTTATTCATTTCATTTAATTATTAGTAAGACCCCATGTATAATAATAATAGTTGACTATTATTATTACTTGACATGTGCCTAGTGAATTACAACTAATATTATTTAATTAGTTAAATAATATTATATCTCACAAATCCCTAGAATAACTACACAACTTGTATATTAATATACATGATGTGTGCTTTTGTTTTTACATTTTTTTATTTCCTCCACCACATTTATTAGACCTTGAATAAAGGATATTTATTTCTTAAATAAATATTACTTCTTTACTCGCTAATAAATAAATATTATTTCACCAAGAATATATTCTCTCGAATAACTAATGTCGAAATAAATGAGATCAGGTATTCTCGAATAATTATTAAACCACAATCAGGAATAATATTTATTAAACTTGTTAAATTAATATTTAACTAAAATACTTGGACACAATTAGTGTGTGACCCTATATGCCTCTTTCTCAGTGGCATTAGGCGGAGCCCGCCTAAAGTCCAAGGTTAGTGTCTATCAACACGCCAAGACACCCTAGAGAAAAAAGTTAATGCCGAAATGATGTGTCACCTCCTACGAACGCTTACCATGTAATGTCATCCTTTTGTCTCGATATCTCAAATGAAGTGGGTTTCATGCTGGTGCCATCAACCCATGTGATCAATTATTCTTTATTTGACTTCCCGGAATTGAACTTGCCCATTTTTTACCCTGGCCATGGATTTATTTAGGCCATATCAATTCCATCAAAGGGTCTAAGATATTTACTTGTATTACAGAACAGAAGGGAAAAATCCTTTCCCGTATTATCTATTAATGCAGTATTACTCGTGATTCACCCAACATATCCTACCTCACTGCGAACAATGTGTCGTCATAGTTTTCTTCAATACATCTAAGTTCACTAGTTGTAATACCCATTAATAATAATCTTAAAGTCTAAGGACCAATACACATGTCTGAAAATAGGAACATCCAATGACACTATGAAATGTGTATTTCCTACTGGCAAGTCTTGTTCTCATAATATCCTCCTGGATATTACCAAGGGATAAAACTATGAGAAGGTGCCTCAAAGTTTTATAAGTCCTCACTCGTAATGGAATGTATTATTTGTGTCCCAAAAATAACATCATCAATCCATAGAACATATATTCAAGAACGATGTTATGGAACCTCTAGGTTCTCACCCTCATAGGGATCCACTATGAACTTTTAATGCAACAACTATCCTTTATGACATTATCACATGCATTGTCATGTAGAAGAAAAATCAAGATGTGACAAGGTATTTATTAAATAATAAAGTACAATATAGTTGGTTCTAGGCCACCAACTTGAAAACACCCCCACTTGGACTAGATCCAACTACTAACAACCTTTAACCCGCTAGTTCTCACATGATATTCATGCTTATGCTGAGATATTCATTTAGTCACGGGGTTGTCCACATTCTCTTCTGTGGACACTTTTCTCACTACAACTTCACCCCTTTGATAGAAATCCCCCAAGAAGTGATACTTTCGGATTATGTGATTTGTCTCTTGATGTGACCTTAGTTATTTTGAAAGAGCCACTATTACAGTATTATCACAATACAATGTGATAGGATCTTTTCTGCTAGCCACCACATCAAGATCCTAGAAAAAGTTATGAATCCAGACGAATTTTTTGGCTATATTAAAAGCCACTATATATTCAGGCTCCACAGTAGAATCACAGACAATTGGTTGCTTCGAACTCTTCCATCTCAAAGCTCTTCCATTGAGACAGAAAACATATCAAGATTGCGACTTCAGGTCATTCTGATCTGTCTGAAAACCAGCATCAACATACACAAAGATGACAAGCTCCTCATCTCCTCCATACACCAGGAACATATCCTCAGTTCTTCTTAGATATTTAAGGATAGTATTAACAACATTCCAATGATATTCTTCAAGGACTTCTTGATATCTTCCTACAATGATCAGTGCATATGAAACATCAAGTCTGTACATAACATGGAATACATGATGGATCCTATAGCCAAAGCGTATGGGATCTTACTCATTCTATCTTTCTCCTGTTGTGTCTGAGGACACATTTTATTAGAAAGATGTAGGCCATGTGAAATTGGAACCAATCCCCACTTGGATTGTTCCATACTAAATCTCTGTAGTATCTGGTAAATATATGTACCCTAACTTATTCCAAGAAGCTTCATGGATCTATTAGTAATGATCTAGATCCCTATAATGTAGGATGCTTCACCTTTGTCTTTCATGTAGAAACACTTGTTCCACCATTCCTTAACTGACTATATGACTAGTACATCATTCCAAATAAGTAATACGTTGTCAAAATATACTACTTGGATAATGACTACATTCCCATTAAACCGATTATAAATACATGGATCACATTCATTCTTAATGAAACCAAAATTCCTTTATGGATTCATCAAATCGACCGTTCGATGACCTGGATGCTTTCTTTAATCCATAAACAGATTTTTGCATCATGGAAACCTGTTTGGATTCACCTCGTGTCACAAAACTATCTGGTTGTGTCATATAGACATCTTCCTGAATGTTCCCATTAATGTAATCTGTTTTGACATCCATCTACCAAATCTCGTAGTCATAGTAAGATGTTATGGAAAGTATGATTCTTATGGATTTAAACATGGAAACTAGTGAGAAGGTTTCAACATAGACAATTCCTTGACACTGTCTGAATCCTTTATCCACTAGCCTTGATTTATAGGTACTAACTTGACCTTCCATGTCTAAATTTCTCTTTAATACCCATTTGCATCCAATAGGATTAACATCAATTGGCTCATCGACCAGAACCCAGATTTGGTTCTGATACATAGAATCCATCTTAGAATTCATAGCTTCTAGACATCTTGCATATTTTGATCATTATATAGATTCTTTGAGGAAGGTGGTTCATCATTGTCCAACAATAATGATTCACCATCCTTAGTGACTCGGAAACCATATCTCTATGGTTCCCATACCTCTCTTGAGCTCCTATGTAGTAATTGGGTTTCTAGAACCTCTTCCATGAGGACTTGTGGAATTTGATCATGTACCAACTCATGTGTATCTTGAGCATTAACGACGTTGAAGTAAATTTTTCTCCCACTATCCTTTTTGAGGATGTGATCCCTCTCAAGAAAGACGACCTGTTTGGAAACAATCACTTTCTTTTCTAAAGGTTTATATAGGTAATATCCTTTTGTTTCCATGGGATATCCTATAATGATACAAGTTGTGCCTCAGGGTGAAGGTTTGTTGCCTGAGAAGGCCTTTAAAAATGCCTCGCATCCCCATACATGTGTGTGGGAAAAAATGGGTTTCTTTCCAATACATAACTCAGAGGGAATTCCATTTTTGGACTTAGTTGGTACTTGGTTTTATGTGCATGATGCAGTTTGCAATGCATATCCCCAAAAGGATAATGGAAGATCTGCATGACTCATCATTGACCTCACCATGTCTAAAAAGGCATGGTTCCTCCATTCACTAACACCATTCCACAGTGGTATATAAGGAGGAGTGAGTTGAGATAGAATCCCAGAATCCCGTATAATATCTTCAAACTCTTGGTTTAGATATTCTCAATGTTGAGTTGATCGGAGCTTCTTTATCTTCTAACCAAGCCAACTCTCTAATTCATTCTTAAATTCCTTATGTTTTTCAAAGGACTTTGACTTATTCCTCATTAATTAGACAAATCCATATCTAATCAAATCATCAGTAAAAGTAATGAAGTAAGAATATCCACCTCTAGCTTATACTGGAAATGGTCCACACACATATGTGTGTACGAATCCTAGAAGCTATGTGGCCCTTTCACCCTATGCACCGAAAAGTGGATTGGTCATTTTACCTTGTAAACAAGCGTTTCATCTATCAAGTGGTTTTAGCTCAGTAGATTCTAAATAACCATATTCACATATATTTGTCAATCGATTCTCATTTACATGACTGATACGGTGATTTCACAACTGGGTGATGTATGAGTCATGTGAGTTTGTTTCGTTATTGATTGAAAACACTTGGTTGTTATAATTTAATACATACAAACCATTATTTAAATGCGCCATACCATAAAATATGTTGTTCTTATAAAAAGAAACAACCCTTATTTAAAAACATGAAAATAAATCCATCTGTATCCAAACACGATACATAAATTAAGTCATTGGTAACACAAGGAACATAATAACAGTTACGTAAAACCAAAAACATCCCAGTTGGCAATAAGAGAGGGTAATCGCTAATAGACAATGCAGTCAGCCTCATGCCATTGGTAGCTCGAAGATCAACCTCTCCTCTGGAAATATTTTTAGATCTACTTGGTTTCTACATTTGAATAAATAGGTGATCCCCACAATATGTATCTAATACCCTATGTGTATAAATGGAAATATAACACTCGATAAAGAACACACCTTCTGTGTCCCCATGCTTCTGGGTGCAGTTTCTCTTCTAGTGGCCTTGCTTACCAGATGAAAAACATACCACATCCCATTCCTTGACCTACCTCAAGATCTTTCACTTCTTGGAGGGATGATGCTCAGGGGCTTTAGACCGTTTACGAATCCTTAGACCCTTTCCCTTGTCCTTACTTTTCTTATTCACCATTAGGACTGTGGGTTTGTCACACCCCATATCCTTATCTACCTAGAGAATTATGGTCAGAAGTTCCAATAGACTCTTCTCATTGTTACTTATGTTTTAGTTGACAATAAAGATAGATAAGGTCTTGGTAATTGATGATAGGATGAGATCTGTACGCAATTCATCCGGGAACATTATCCATAAGATGTCCAGGCATTCCATGTAGCCAATAAGCTTGAATATATGCAGCCCAACTGGCACAAAATCTTCAATCTTAGTTGTAAACAAAGCATTGGAGATCTCATATCTCTCATGTCTCACCTTCTCTTTATAGATATCCTTAAGGTGAGGCATCATGCTATACGCATCCATGTTTTCATATTGCTTGAAGAGATCATTAGATATGGTCGATAACATGAAACATTGGACATCTGAAGAATCATCCATATGTTTCATATAGATAGATTGTTCCTCATCACTGGCCTCTTTTCTAGGCGCAACTGGAATAGGCTCCTCTAGCACGTAGAATTTCTTCTCATGGCAAAGGATTACGTGTAAACGCCTCTTCCATTCCAATAATATGGTGCTAGTGAGAAGGTTTTCCTTCTCGAGTATGGTATGAAATGGTAGCTTTGAATTCATTTTTCTATAAATTTATATAAATGAATATGAGAAAAGGTTTAGTACTTTATTATGATAAAACTAAGACAAATAAATAATTTAATACTTATTAGTCTCCGATTATTTTATAGAAATCCAATAGCCCTCAACATTGACTTCATCATATTTTATTGCCTGAATACTATAGTGGAAGGGATCCATATTTCCCTTCACATTACCCCAGATAGGGTTGTTCAAGAAACTTGAAGGGTTTTAGGTAGACATTCCAAATTCCAACTGCATTAACTTGCAGCTCCTTGATCTGTTGAGTGGACTCCCCAATCCTGAAATCCTTTTATTTTGGATTTACTCATCCTTTGCCACTTGGTCACACCATTCCCTTCTATGGCTATCCACCCTTGATGTTAAACAAGTTATGTCAACCCAAAACCTTGAATTATAATTCCTTGATAATTTAAGGCACCCCAAACAAGGTTGGTCAAGCACTTTAAACTACGGTTCAATTCTAACCAAGATTATGGAAGGCTATATCGACTTAATATTTTCTTTGAGGGATTTTATCCTTATAAATAAATAATCTTTTTATTATCATTTATTACATTCTTTTTAATATTAACTGGGATATAATTAAGTGATTAACCATGTCTATGCTAATATTTATGCATAAGTCGGTATTATTTTAGTTCCATCTTGCATGCTTGTTTAATTTATTAATTGTGTGATCATGACAACACACCCACAATAAAACAACTATAAAACTGACAGAAATAAAATAAATGGTATGATCATGAGATTGTTCTATTGGTTAGTTTATCTAGATGTTAATAAACTAACCCAAAACCTAGGGGTGAAACACCTTAAACCTTTTTGGGTTCATGTTTATAGCTTTCCACCTGTCCACCTTTGTATATCCTTGGATTGGTTTCACCCTATCTCTTACCTTGAGATGCCTCCACTAGCTTGAGAGCTTCATCCATTACATATGTTTTTTTCACACTTTTAGGTGAGGGGTAAAAGGGGATTTACATAAAAGAAACCTTGGGTATGTAGGCCCTGCATATTAATGAGGATAAGGCTCACATGACAAAAAATTTAATTTAAATAAATAAATTAAAAGAAACCATCCACATACAAAGGTCATGGTCTAGATCATGATTATTCATGCATGCAACGATATTTACACATAAATAAAACTAGTATTCAATTATTTAATCGTTATTGTTTAAGATTATTGATGCTCAAATTAATTAATTATCTTTAATTAATCAATCATTTTATCTTAAATACTTTTTTTGAATTTCCTTGAGATTCCCATCCATTATAATTTTTTTAAAAAAATATTCATTTAAAATTATCATTGTATGTAACTTGTACCTTGGAGGCAACCCAATTAATTCCCATTCATATCTACCCAATGAGTAGAAATGAACATTACATAGATGTGAAATTAAATACATACATATATATTTATATTTATATAAAACACATATCACATGTTGATCCTCATCTTTATGCCCGCACTATGGTACACGTCTCAAGGGTTTGTATAATTTAATAATAAAATTTAATAAATCATTGTAATTTGGATGAGTACAGGGCATATAGTTACCACTATACAGCGTGTACCTTTTTGCACCATCCACATGAAGTACACGCCTGGGGACAGAACATATAGATGTATTTCAGAAATCTTCAGAGTACACAACGTGTTCAGTGGGACACACAACATATAGTATCTGTGTTACATGGTTTCCATCTGGGAAATCGTTGTTTGGGGTACACGGTCCAACCCAAACCTGAAGGGACTACACACCGTGTTCAATGGGCCACACGACGTGTAATCCAAAAACTGTGTTCCGCCTGTTCTTGGTCAACACCCGGAGTCGTAAAGACTTAGAAAAGATTCGTTGACAAGGCCTAGTTTGGAAAATACTCCCATTTAATGGAACCTATACTACATTGAATGTACTACCGAATACACACCATGTGTTTTGGTGTTTTATGAACATGAAGCTTTGGCGCCTCTGGATGAGATTCTCTATTTTATTTTAATCAAAATTAAAAGAAAAAATCGTTTCGGTAAGGTGAAAGTTAAATGAAAGAGGAGGAATATATCTCGAGATTCATATTTATAGAATGAATAACTTGAATTAAAACCACTAAATTATTAAATGCATAAATCACCCAAAAAAATAAATAATTATAATCAATGATATGACCCCTCTAATACCACTTATAGGTTCTGGGTGCTGTGGAAGCACGTTGGTGGGTGTAACAAACTTTAATTTTTCATTAATAACGATCAATCTAAGATCCATAACGATAATAAAAAGTTGGATATTTAGAATATAATAAAGAACAAAAAATGGAAGGGAGTCCCAGAAACATAGAGAGGATCATCATATGTTGCTTATAATTAATTTAATTAAAAGAGAAGAATTAACTTAATGGAACTCTATATCCGTTAATGTTTTCGGTCATGATCTGATGTGATATGTCATTACATCATATAGTCCAAGTGTAGGATTCCTCTTGAGGTGATCGACATGTGATCCATGTGTCTCTGAATGTCGCCAAAGGGATCTATGGGTGCTAGAGAGAAAGACCCTTTACTTGTAATTTCCACCTTCAATCGCCTACAGAGCCACTTGCAAAGCACTATCCTTGATAGGGTGGAGGAGAATCTCTATCCTAACATGAGAGAATCCATGGAAGAATAAAAAAATTCTCTCTTGGCTTGAGAGATTTTTCTAGATCCATTTTTCACAACCACAAAAAAATATCTAGGCAAATGAGAATAATTTAATTGGGATTTTTTTAATTACTTAGAATAATAAAATGAATTAATTACCCAAAAGATTTTATTCATTTCAATTAATTCTTAATATTACCCCATGTCTAATAATAATAGTTGATTATTACTATTACTTGACATGCACCCAACAAATTACACCTAATATTATTTAATTAATTAAATAATATTATTTCTCACAAATCCCCCGAAAAAATACTTGGCGTGTACTTTTCTTTTTTCTATTTTATTTATTTCCTCCACCAAAATTATTAGACCTTGAATAATGGATATTTATTTCTTAAATAAATATTACTGCATTACTAGCTAATAAATATATATTATTTCTCCCACAATATATTCTCTTGAATAACTAGTGTCGAAATAAATGCGATAAGATATCCTTGAATAATTATTAAAACAAAGTCAGGAATAATATTCATTCAAATTGTTAAATTAATATTTAACTGATATTCTTGGACACACATAGTGTGAGACCCTCTAGGTCTCTTTCTTAGTGGAATTAGTTGGAGCCTACCTAAATTCCTAGGTTACTGTCTAGAAACATGACAAGGCACCCATAGAGAAATAATTTAATGCCTCAGTGACGTGTCACCTCCCACAGATGCTTACTCTGTACGGTAATCACTTTGACTTGATATCTGGAATCAAGCGGGTTGTATGCTGGTGACATCAAAACATGTGCTTGATTATTCATTATTTGACTTCCTAGAATTTAACTTTCCCATTCCTTACCAAGACCATGGATTTATTTATGCTATATCAATTTCATAAAAGGTACTGAGATATCTACTTCTGTTATGGAACATAAGGGACAAATCCTTTCCAACATTATATATTAATGCAGTATTACTCATGACGCACCCAACATATCCTACCTCACAAGGAATAGTGCTTCATCACAGTTTTCACCAATACATCTAAGTTCACATGTTTTAATAACTATTAATAATAATATTAAAGTTTAAGGACCAATACATGCATCAACCGATAGGAACATCCAATGACACTATGAAATGTGAATTTCCAACTAGCGGGTCTCGTTCTCATAATATCTTCTTAGATATTACTAAGGGCTCCCACTTTGAGAAGGCGCCTCAATGTTTTATGATTCGTTGCCCTTAATGTCCTGTATTATTTGTGTACCACAAATAACATAATTTGGCCACAGAACATATATTCAAGAACATTTTTATGATAATTCCGGGTTCTCATCATAATAGGGATCCTCTATGACCTTTTAGTGCAACAACTATCCTTTATGACATTATCACATGAATTTTCATGAATAAGAACAATCAAGATGTGATAAGGTATTTATTAATGATTAAAGTATAATATAGTTATTTCTAGGGAACCAACTCCAACAGACTCTCACATGGACTAGAGACAACTTCTAACAACCTTTAACCCACTATCTCTCAAATGATATTCATGCTTCTTTTGAGATAGGCCTTTAGTCATGGGGTATGCCACATTCACTTCTGTGGATACTCTCCTCACTTCAACTTCATTTCTTTGATTGAAATACCTCAAGAGGTGATACTTACAAAGTATGTGATTTGTCTATTGATGTGACCATGGTTCTTTTTCAAGAGTCACCCTTGTATTATTATCACAATATAACGTGATAGGATCTTTACTGCTAGGCACCACATCAACTCCTAGATATTGGTTCGAATCCAAGTGGCTTCTTTGGCTGCATCAGATGGTGATATATATTCAAAATCCACTATATAATTGGATACAACTAGTTGCTTTGAACTCTTCCAGCTCACAACTCTTCCATTGAGACAAAAAATATATCCATATTGCGACTTCAGATCATTATGATCTGTCTGAAAACTAGCATCAACATACCCTCTGATGACAAGATCCTCGTTTCCTCCTTATACCCAAAATATATCCTTAGTTCATCTTAGGTATTTAAGGATAGTCTTAACAATTGTCCAATGATGTTCTCCTGGGTTTTATTGATATATGCCTACCATGCTCAATGTATAGGCAACATCAAGATTGGTACGTAACATGGAATACATGATGGATCCTATGGTTGAATTTTATGGGATATTACTCATTCTATAACTCTCATGTTGTGTATGAGGACACATTTTCATAGAAAGATATAGTCCATGTGACACTGGAACTAATACCCTCTTGGATTGTTCCATACTAAATCTCTTTAGTATCTCGTAAATATATATACCCTAACTTAGTCCAAGTATCTTATTGGATATATCACGAATGATCTTGATCCCTAGAATGCAGGCTGCTTCACCTAAGTCTTTCATGAAAAAACACTTGTTCAATCAATCCTCAACTGACTGTAATATATGTAAATCATTTCCAATAAGTAATATGTCATCAACATATACAACTAAGATAATGACCTCATTCCTATTAAACCGCTTGTAAACACATGGCTCACATTAATTCTTAATGAAACAAAATTCTTTTATGGCTTCATCAAATCAAATTTTCCATGACCTGGATTCTTTCATTAATCCATAAATGGATTTATGCAACTTGGAAACATGTTTGGCTTCACCTGGGGTGAAAAACCATTATAGTTGTTCCATGTAGACATCTTCCTGAAGGTTCCCATTAAAGAAATCCGTTTTGACATCTATGTTCCAAATCTCGTAGTCATGGTAAGATGCCTTGGGAAGTATGATTCTTATAGATTTAAACATGGAAACTAGCAAGAAGGATTCATTACAGGCAATTCCATGATGCTGTATGAATCCTTTAGCCACTAGCCTTGCTTTATATGTGATAACATAACCTTCCATGTCCAAATTTCTATTGAATACTAATTTTCATCCAAGTGGCTTTACATTAATTGGCTCATCGACCAGAACCGAGACATGGTTCTGATACCTGAAATCCATCTCAGAATTCATAGCTTTTAGCTATCTAGAATCTTCTAAGCATTCTATAGCTTATTTGTAGGAGAGAGGTTCATTATTGTCTAGAAATAATGATTCACCGTCCTCGGTGACTAGGAAACCATATCTTTGTGGTTCCTTTACCTCTCTTGAGATCCTACACAGTACTTGTGTTTCGAGAACCTATTCCATGGGGAACTATGGAATTTGTTCATGTAACAACACTTGTGTATCTTAAGCATGAACTTCATCGAAGTCAATCTTACTCCCACTATCCTTTTTTAGGATGTGCCCCCTCTCATGAAAGATGTCTTTTCTGGAAACTATCACTTTTTTATAAAGGGTTATATAGGTAATATCATTTCCTTTACTTGGGATATCCTAAAGATACACCTTGTGCCCCAGGGTGCTAGTATGTTTTTTGAGAATTCCTTAACAAACCCCTCACATCCCCATACATGTGTGTGTGATAAAATGAGTTTCTTTCCATTCCAAAACTCTGAGGGAATTCCATTTTTTACCTTTTTTGGTACTCAATTTAATGGATATGATGATGTTTGTAATGCATATCCCCAAAAGGATAATGGAAGATCTACATGACTCATCGTCGACCTCACCATGTCCAACAAGGTGTGGTTCCTCCTTTCACTAACACTATTCCACTGTGGTGTACAAGGAGGAGTGATCTGAGATAGAAGTTATAACTATAGCCATTTTTTGAGGTGTCCTACTAACATAGAAGTTATAACTATAGCCATTTTTTGTGAAAAGTATTCAAACTCTTGGTTTTCAAACTCACGTCCATGGTCATGTCTTAAAGATTTTATCCTAAGTACACTATGATTTTCTATAGTTCTAGCATAATTTGTAAAATGAGAGCAGAATTCACTTTTGTGAGCCAAGAAGAAGTACCTAGTATACCTATAATAGTTATTTACAATAACATTAACATAGTTATTTCCATTTAAACTAAAAACTCTAGATGGTCCAAACAAATCCATGTGAACCAACTCAAGAGGATGAGAAGTTAAAACATATTTCTTAAGTTTGAAAGATATTTTGTGTTATTTACCATTTTGATAAGGATTACAGACTTTTCTATTTGGAAAATCAAGTTTGGGTAGCTCCTTTACTAAAAATTTTATAGTAAGCTTTCTAAGGGAGTGTATATTGAAATGTCCTAATCTTCTATTCCAAATCCAAGACTCTTTGAAAAATAAATTTAAACATGAAAAATTTTAAAAAGCTAATGAATCTATCTTTACAGCATAAATATTTTCATTTCTAAAATCGAAAAATATTAATTCATTCTTAGAGTTTAAAGCATTTCAAGCATAATTTTAAAATTTAAATTTGAAATCCATCGTCACATAGTTTTGAAATACTATGCATATTATATTTCAATCCATCAACAAAATGTACTTTAGAAATTAAAACAGAGTTAGAGTTACCAATATGGCCTAAGCCAAATATTTTTCCTTTAGCATTATCACAAAAGATGACATACCCAATACCAATAATTATTAAGTTCTTGAAGCATGATCAATCTCCTATCATGTGTCTTGACTATCCTTTTTCCATGTACCACAAGATTTCATAGGATCTATTCAAAGAACTTTCCTACAAAATTATCAAACAAAAATATATTTTGGTACCTAGATTTGTTTTGGTATAGTAACATTAGTAATTAGTCCTTTAGGAACCCCCATATACTTCATGGATATCCCATAAACATTATGTAATATATTCAAAAATTAAACTTTATTTGGTCTAAAAAAACTATAATTAATAAAATATTTTTCAGAAATGGAACTAGTAGTAGAATTTTCACTTTTAGGAAGAGAAATAGATTTTCTAGATATAGTTAAAAACTTGTTTTTGGTGAGATTTCTTTTCCTAGGATGGTATCTTATACCAGTAGTGTATCATGGAAAATTTTGTTTACCAAGAATCTATGTAAGAGTATTTTCCCATTGGTAAATTTATCTAGTTCCCTTTTCAATTTTTAATTATATAACTTTAGTTTATTATTCCCTTTGATTAATTGAATATTTTTCTATTTCTCTATTGCAAGTTCAGATTTGACAGTAGTAGTTAAGGCATGTTGTTTATTTAAAGATTTGTATTTATCTTTTAGTTCATTACAAGTGTATTCAATCATATTAAAATATTCAAAAAATTCTTCATTTGTCATATGTTCAGAATAACTTTCATCTCCAAAATAATTGGATTTTTGTACAGGAGATTCTTGGGTTACCTCAAATGTGTTTTTTATAAAACAAATATTGGCTTTGTTAGCCTTTTCATCTTGTGGAGACTCTAATCCACTTGAGTTATCCTCAATAGCACTCCAAGTTACCTTCATGGACTTTTTATACTTTCTATATTTGTACTCATACATGTTCTTATATTTTAGCTTAGTATAATCAGCCTTTACATTTCATTTTATCTTATATTCATAAAATACCATTTCATCAGATTTTTCACTTATTTTCCAATCCTATTTATTTTTTCCCTTGTGATCATATCTTCCTTTGAAGTTAGTATTTCAAAAAAATCTACCTTTTATAAAACATCATAAATTGTGTAGCTAATTGAGACATTTCATCATCATTGTTTGGTGATGACTTCTCACTGTTGGAACATTCTACATGGGATTGTAATTTCTCCTTTTACTTTTCTTTAGTTTTGGAAGTAGTGATTTTTTAAGGCCACTGACTTTCTCTTCAGTTCATCTTCCTCTTACTTTTTGAATTTTAATTATTTCCTACACATCATAAACTTTCCTATCAGATACTTTAATAAAAGCATTATAATATCAAAATATTGTTTAATTGAGACAGAAGTTCATCTCCATCTGTCTAGTAAGAATCAGAGTATTCTTATAATTTTACCATTGGTTGTAACATCTATTCCTAGAGAGATCATAGTGTTCAATATTTCATTAATCCTGAGATATATTTCATAAATAGGCTCATCATGATTCATTTTAAAGTTATCATATTTAATAGTATATGTGTTAATTCTCATTTCCTTAACACTAGAGTTTCCTTCATGTAAAAGAGATAAAGTATCCAACATTTCATGGGATGTTTTACATTCTGAAATTCTGTTAAACTCTCTATCTCCTAAATAAAATTATAAGGAAATCATAGATTTTAAATTATTATTATAATTATCCTTTTTGGGTCATCCCAAATGTTAATATCAGTTGTAGGAATCTTATATTCTTCTATAATTGAAGATCAAATCTCAAAACCCATACTTTCTAAGTGCAGTTTCATTTTAAATTTCCATTCTGCATAATTTGTTCCATTATAGAATAGAGGTCTATTAGTAGCATCACCTTCCAATATATTATCCATAATAAATGAATAAACTTTTAAAGAACTAGAAATTTAGAACTAACCAAAATTTAAAGATCTTTAAAACATATAGCTAAAATCATAGTTGAAAAATACTTTAAATAGATTGATAATTTAAAATTTTGAAAATAGGGATTTTAAAACCTCCCATGATACCAAATTTTGGTCAGAGTAAGACACTCAAGAGGGGGGTGAATTGAGTTCCTATAAAATTTTTTGTTAAAAAGAATATTTAAAACATTTCACTCAATTTAAAATAAAACGGGCCAGTTAACCAAGGTAATAAAATTATAATAGTTTTACTGTTCAAATAGTTTCTCATAAGATCAATTAATTATAATTTATAACAATATTAGGATTTTATACAACTTTTTAAACTACTCTAATAAGGAAACATAGTTATAACTACTATCCAAGACTAAATTTCAGAGTAAAATTTAGTTTTCTGAAAAATGAATTCAAACAGAGAAAGCCATAATTGAAAGACCTAAGGGATAAAAAAAAGGTTGTTCAGTCTCAAGATGAGACTTAATCCACTCCACTTAGTGATCACCTTCCACCAAGTAGTTTATTTTAATAAACATTATCCACACCATGGATTGGGGTTAACAATAGTATATAGGACTGTCCAGGTCACAAGACCTCTTCCATAGTTCAACATGGGAAAACAATCAATCGGGTCACACAAAACCACTTCCACAGTTATACGTGGGTGAAACAAAGTGTATAATGATATTTGGGTGAGGATATATTGTATCATTCAGTTTAATGTTTGAGGAAGTGTGTTTTAATACATATAAACACACTACTCAAAAAGTAATAAAAATAGTACACAATAGATAAAAGATGATGATAAAGGGTTAGAAATGCTCTGAGTGTTGTTATATACAGCTCTGGACTTGTAGGATGCAGAATATGTGATTTTTAAGTCCTCTTGTGGAAATAGAGTATCAAGAGTCTCGTGCTATGGTTTTTAGTTTGATGAGATGTGTATTATAGATCTTATTCTTCTGAGAGTTTTTGCTGTGAGGATGTTTGAGGTTCTTATCCACAATAGTTTAGTCACCATGAATCAAGGGTTCTTTGTGTGTTCTTTAGTGTATGTGTTCTCCTCTATTTCACATACATTCAACTTCTTGAACTCTCTTTTCTCCTTTTTCATCTCATGCACCCCCACATATTTTATCTTCAGGACATCTTTGTTATAGCTATAAAGGAGCACAATCTCTACACCTTGTACCTCATAATATCTATTGAGAGGATGACAATAAAACATTAAATATATCAGTTTCATTAAATGACTCAAATATGACCATTATAAATAAATTTTAAATTAAATAGGAAAATACAAAAAAAAGTTTATGTATGAAATGGTGTCATAGTTTATCTTGAAACTGTGTCACTGGAAATAGTGTCTTCTCCTTTACCTTTGAGTGGTGAGATAGTCACGGTGAGACAGTCACGGTGATACATTCACGGTGAGACAATCACGGTGACATAGTTGCATTGAGATATGGAACCGGTAGCACATATGTAGTGTCCAGATCATGATGTCCCAGGTAACGGTGTCTAGTCCTTTGTCAAAATTCTGAATGGAATATTGTTACAAAGTCTTAGAGATGGTATTAAAGAACCAGTGTCACATAATTTATGAAATTTGGAACTAGTTACGATGTCAAATTCACGGTGTCTATATTATGGTGTTTGAGTCAAAGTTTCTAGGTTACGGTGTCAGGGAATTTTCCAAAATCTAGAACTGGTGACAGACTTATGGTTTCTCAGACTTAGAAAAACATCTATAAACTGTATTAAGATGTAATTCTCACAAAATGGATTAGAATTAAGAATTAGTATAATAAAACATAATATAACAAGATCAAACATTGTTTCCAAGATTCGAACATGATTTGTGAGATTCTGAATCAGGATCTTGTGAGAGTTTAGACCATGAGTAGTAAGAATTAAACCATAAGGAAACCAACAACCTCCAAAAATTATTTATGATATGTTAAACATTATTTGTGAGTATTAAAACACGAGTATTCCAAATGTTTTCATGTTTTAAATAAATCCCTTATGACAATGATTTTTTCCTCAATGTATTATCATGAAGTGATTTATGAAAAAATTTGGGTATAAAAGATGATTTAATGTGTTAGTAAATGATTATTTGAACTCCATGTTTATTAAGTTAAATTAAAAATCTCATTTATGATCTCTTGGTATTATAATGGACTAACAAGTTTATTTATTATTATTTTTGTTTCTTTTCGATATTTTTGTACTTTTCCCATGTTTTAAACATTTTTCACAAGTTTTAAAGGATTATTAGAGACAAGGATGAGGTCAAGATGAAAATTGTGAAGATTTTTCATGAATTAAAAATGTTACACATTTTAAATGTTTTATACTGTAGTAAAAATTGATTTTGAGTAGAAGTGTCCACTTTGAAACATATGGGTTTGTTATGTAAGATTTATGACCTATTTCTCTGAAACTTTAAATCATAAAGATCCTTAAAATGCAAGAAAGTTAATTATTGACTAAAAATCAGGATCATATAATGTTTTAAGGATTATTCCTTATTATTGGCATCAGATGAAAGGTTTATATAATTTTAATGGTTAAGATAATTGAAGTAAATAACTTTAGGATATTTTAATTTATGTTTATCATGATATAAAATTTGATGTTTACCATGATACTTCATCTAAACTATGTCTGTTAGGAATGATTTTCCACAAAGAGAATAGTAAAGATAAATTATGAATCCAACAATTGGAAAATATCCTTCCAAATTAGAAACTAGGAATTACCAAAAAATAATCTATTTCTTTGATGGCTTAGTTTACACAAACTATAAATTTTAGTGTTATCTATGTGAGTGAAAAACCATGTTCACTATAGTGGAAAATGTCTATAGTAGATCAATTCATGAAACTTCCTCCACCATCATTAAATGGATCTTATGACACAGTGGTAGATAAGAGATGGAATCAAGATTTAGAAATTATATTCATAGACACAGGTTGTTTAGAGCACCAAAAGGTAACTCATACTTTTTACAATTTTGTAGGTGAATTTAATCAATTATGGTAAATGGTTTGGAATATTAGAGAAAGTGAATAGATTGATGTCATATAATGGGATATGATATGTGCATTAATTATTTCAAAAAATTTAAATGAATCGATTTTGGTGTAAATAAATAAATCATATATAGATATATAATATATTTATTCATATTTTTAATAATGCAATAATTTATGATAAATGAGTTAAATAAGAAAAAAAACAGTTACTTCCACTTAAATATGGCCTCCCATGAAATTGGATGCATATGGAACACTCTTAGGGGTAAAAACTAAATAACCAAGGTGGAATAGAGGTGCCGAAGTTAGAAACAAAAGATTCACAATTTGAAAACATTTCATGATGTGAGAATGTAAACGACATGAGTCAATTATTGGAAGTGATGTAAATAAAATGAGTTCCTGATACTTTCATGACATGACATATAATTTCACATCATGGAAGTCCATGGACAAACCCAAATACGGATGTTTGATTTGTATTTCAATGGAAATTGTAATATTTATTGATTGGGAATCAATTGAACATGGGAAATCTTATGGATATCATTATTGATCCATATTAATGATGAATTAAATGAAATATAAGCCCCATAGAATTCTATAAATATAGAGTTTTATTTTTGTCACTTGGGAGGAATTCTAGAGACTGAATATTGGGGTGAGAAGCTATGGTGTGCATGGTCCTCAATAGTTTTCATCTCTACCTTTTATTATTATTTCTTTCTTCTGATTCCTTAATCCTTACTCCCTCATCATAATGATGAATGGGTAATTCTATCCTTGTTTAAGGGTGATTTTGTCAAAGGGGTATGGTGTCATTGGATTATTTTTCTATATTTCATTCATATGTTGGTTTATTGAAATTCATTAATATAATCCTAATATATTTTTTAAATCATGACCATTAATTGGTGAATATAAAATGACCTTTTAATTATGAAATTGGTTACCCTAAATTAGTCAAGACCATTATCACATTTAGGGAAACAAGGTTTAAAAATATTATTGGGTCAAACTTGATTCGCCAATGCTCTAAATTATATGACCATGAGAAATGGGGGATTTCACTATTGAGGAGAGGATACTATAACCATTGGATCCATCTCATCTTGAATTAAAATCCACACATGGATTAATAATTTAAATTATTTATCCACCTATATTTTAACCTTAAATTATATGAAACCCTGACACACCATTAAACCGTATTGGAAAACAACTGGTTTACTTTTCCTTAATCTATCTCTTTTCCCAAAAATTTAAAAAACGTAATCAAATTTGTTTTCTCTCTCCTTAAAATTATATAAATCTTTTGCATTATTTTTATTTTAAAATTAAATAAATCATTTCTTTTAAAAATCTAAATTAACCAATTCACTATCTCATGGGTTCAAACTCGATCTAGTTTATACTATATTTTAATGAATTATATTCATAGTTTGTGTCTTTTTATGAATTTCAGATTTTTATTATCCCCATAAGAAATTAATTACCCCCATGAACCTATAAAAATAGGTTTTGTTTTTGGGGATGGTTGGAAATTAGTTTTTAGGCTTTTAATTTTAATTTTAAATTTTTTGTTTTATTTTAATTTTTTTATTCACTCTCAGTGTTTCATGTTGTAGTTTTAAGGATGTTAAATATTAATGAATGAACATAACATGAACATAAAAATAAAATATATCTCTATATATGATCCCAAACCTAAGAAAATTCTAAGGAAAAAAAGATGTTGTGACCATGGTGGGCATAGAGATAAATCAAGTTGATAGAGTTCTTAAAAGAGATCGAGGACGGCATATGCTCAAAAATTATGGGTATACATCGAACACAAGAATATTAACAAGAATATTATAACCCCCCACTGTAGAAAATTACTTTTCGAACAGACCTTCTATAATCTAGATAAGCTCAAACAACATTAAATTCACTACATTACTGCATGAATATCTGAACATGCATTTGGGAAGCATTCTGGAGAGCTGTGAAATTTTTTTGTTATAGATTGTCTCAAGTGACGTGGTAAGGAATCAGAAATTCATATTTCATTTAGGGATCAGGCTCATTAGTAGATTTAGATTTTTCCCACTCATTCTATCATCACATAGGATGTGTTGGAAAGAAAATTTCATACTCTATTCTTCCCACCTTTTAAATCGATGGACATACAAGTAAATATCATTAACTTTAGTCAATTTGAAGATGAATATCTCTAATATTCTTGGTAATCGTACAAACACATGACCCATAAATTCCCACACCATGATATAGATATATATTTACTAATCCAAACATTGTTAAGGGGTTTTCACAAGTCAAAAGGTCAATTATAGACACTACAGTCAGTGGTTCGTTGATGGGGAAGTCACCAGAGGAGGGATATGGACTACTTGATGAAATAGAAAACAATATATTCTCGTGGAAAGGATAAAGGAAACAATGAATAAGTGTCCTCATGGTTGACAAAAAAGTATTGGATGGTGGTACAAATGGAAGCACTAACCAAGAAGATAGATATAATGATGGGTCAGCAACAACAACCCTCAAGTATGTGCCCTCAAGAAGTAAATTATGTTGATTAAAATTATGGAAATAAATTTCTGGATTTGTGTCCATAAAAAAAACATAAATAATAAGGATAAGGTTATTAATGAAGAGAACCAGGATTCAAATAATAATCCCCCCAAATGATCTTCACTCACATGCTAAGTCCATACCTTGGAGAAGACATTAACCACCCTTATGACCACCATCGTTGTGGTAAACAAAGAAATAAAGGAATACCTAATGAACCAAAATGATACATTGTGATATCTAGAGAATGAAGTATAAAAATTCACCAAATTCCTTAGATAGAGGCCATATGTAACACTGTCTGGATCCCCAAAGTGCATCAATGGTATGATTTGTATGTAATTTCGTTGAGAAGTCAAAAATTCTCTCATGATCACCCCGGACCATGAAATATACAAGAAGAAAATAATTAAGAGATAAAAAATAGTGAGGAACAATTATTTGAAGAATAAGTAAACTGCGAACCACTATAGTGAAATCCAATGATACCTTTTACAGTGTGACTGACACAAGAGAAGATCAATGAACAAAAAGCTAAATTTATGGAACACTTTAAAAAACTACATATTTATATTAATTTTGAAGAGTCTCTAACAAAAATACTGACTTATAAGAAATTCATGAAATATATTGTTACCAATAAGAAGAATCTAGAGAAAATTGGTACCATTCCACTCACAATATAGTGGCATCAAAAGAACTACCACAGAACCATCATGATTCGATTAGTATTTCAATATTTGTCTTTATTGGAGATAATAAATTTAGAAAAACTTATGTGACTTAGGTACAAGTATCAACATCATGTGATACACCACTTATAAGAGGATGGGAGTGGGGAGACTAAAACCCATAAGAGTTTCAATTCAATTGATAGACTAAATATTAAAATTACCATGAGTGGACGTCGAAGATATTTCGATAAAATTTGAGAAATTCTACTTCCTCATCCACTTATTTTTTCTATATATGGCAGAGGAGAATACTCAACTCATTTTAAGGATACCATTTTTAACCATTAGGTGTGTGATAACTGATGTGAAAAGTGTAAAACGTTGTATGATTGTTTGTAGTGTGTATATAAATTTCAATATCCATCGAGAAATGAGAAACCATGATTTGTGAGAAGATGATGAGTTCAAGAAAGAAAAAATACCCTATATTGAATAAATCACTGATATCTAAGATGTGAATGAGATAATGGCTATTTTGTAAGAGGATACTGAAAATAAAAGTATTGATAGGAAGAAAGAGAATCTGATTGGTCAGAGCACTGGCACAAGAGGAGTGACTAATTCAACCATGTTTGAAAAAAGGCAACATGTATGGATAGCACATGAACATCTATTTAGTTATTTGGGATTCAGGAATAAATGGTGGATCGAAATAATGTAAATCAAGAATGTACTGCTACTAAGAAGAGTCAAGATGTCTATAGGTGAAGGATAAGACCGACCTATGTGGAAATTCCACATCTGAGGACATTTTTAGACCATTACTAGGTAAAATCTTTTCAATAAGCCATCACATGTGATGGAGCAGAAGGAGGTATGGTCATGAAAATGATGTTAAAAAATATATTCTAAGAGGAAACTTGAGTTTTTTGTTTTTTTATTTATTTAATTATTTATAGGTGCATCCATTCTCCCCCAAATATTTCAAAATCCACAAAAAAGGCCCACACTTTCACATATTTATCATTATTTTTGAAGAATTTAATGACCCTAGAAAGAAACATGATAGGAAGATACAGAACCAATACATGATGTGAACTCCACTCAAGTCATGAAATATATAAATGAAACATTGTCAAAGCCATTCACATCATGAATCCATTATAGTTAGAACTGAAATTGCTATGTTTAAAGAATAATTGAATGGGGAATAAGCGTTTAAATTTTATAATTTTCTTCTGCATTCCTTATGTTTATTTTTTCAATGACTCTAACTTCCAATTATATGCATGCCTTGACTATTGCTTTAATCAACGAAACCATGAAACATAAAATAGTCAAGATAATTTCCATATCGTTAATTTAACTTTCATTGGTAAAAAATTGAAATGATGAAAATGGGAAAAAGGGTTAGTAGAGATAAGAATGTGAAGTAGGATTTTTAAGATCATTATTTTGGGGAGAATATTAATTTTTGTAAATGTTTTTTATGATATTTGGCATGATTTTAATTTTTTATGTTTTCATTAATTTATTTAATTATTTATATGAGTTTCCATGAGTGATTGTCCCACCCATTTATTTTCATTCTTGAGACATATCTGATCCCAATATTTCCAATTCCTTTTATATTATATTTTTTAGGGAAATTAGGAATGTTTTCTTCTAGAAAATGAATAGAATATTGTCAAATATTTTACTAAATAAAATGAATTTTATATGATTAATCAAATGTGTTTTCATACCTTTATCTTTGGGCCCACCTTAAATTAATATTTGTAAGCCCATAATAACCACAAATATCCTTGTTAGGAAATGATCCACATTAAACGACTATTTTATCCATTAAAACCTTCCTATAAATATATCTAATGATATTTTAAAGAATAAATGGGATATATTTTCTATGGAGATTGGGATATAATTTATGAAGAATTTTTTTTGGGTTTTTCTTTGTGATATGGGGAGATAACATCATTTTATTCTCTATACATTTTCATTACCTATAACTTTTTCTAAAAAAATAATATGTATTTTGTCTTAGGAGGATAAAATTAACCAATACTAGATTAATGATCTTTTAATAATACGTGGTTATTTAGTGGATATGAGATTTTTCTTAAAAAAACTTTCAAAAAATAAATAGAATAGAAAATAAAAACATAAATAGAGGTTGATTCATTCATTGCACATGCTTTTATCATGATCCCACATTGAGTGTTTGGGGGGGGGGGTATTTGTAAAGTTTATTTAAATTAAGCTTATCTTTTTATATCATGCCTCATTATTTAGATTCAAACCACTTTTTTAACTTTATTTTTTTTACACCATTACAAACCTTCCTTAATCACCGAAGTAATTTGAACATAACCAAGAAGACCTCATGATTAATTGTGTTTTTTGTATTTTTTGTGGTGGAGATGCTAGAATCCTTGAAATCCTATAGTAAGTGGAATATTCTTGAGATATTCGTTGAACCCTATTCAGATATTTACCTTGACAAACAGTGGAGAAATTCATAGTGAGGTAAATTGAAAATGGATTGAATATTAATAATGAATAGAAAAATTAAAATGGATGAATTAATAGACATAGTTAGTTCAAGAAAGAAATTCTAAAATACATGATTATTTTTTTATTTGAAAAGTGCGGCGTTAATGAATTTTTTCGTGTGATGATTGAATATTTATTTTCTCATTTAATTAATTATTTTTATTAAAATTAATTCAAATCATGGTATGGTGAGCATCGTCTATTGTATGTTGAGATTCTATAATTGTGGAAATGTATGAACTGAAGTGTGGGGGATTTGTAATATGTATTTATTGAATACATTTTCTATATTTAAATGCATCACTTTTGGTTTAAATGAATAACTCATTCCAAGATATTTAATATATTTGTTCATGTTTGGTAGGACACAATAATAATATAAAAAATTATAAAAAAAATCCAAAATTAAAATGATTTCCACTTAACGATGGACTTACACAATATTGGATGCATATGGAACACTCTTGGGGATTGAAACTAAAGAAATGAGGTGAAAAAAGCATCCGGAGATGCGAAAAAAAGATTAATGATATGAAAACATTACAGGATGTAAAAACATAGAAGGCATGAGTCAATTACAAGATGTGAAGAAAAGTAGAGGCAATACTGATACCTTCATGGTGTGACATATACTTTCACTCAATTAAAGTCCATGTATAGACCTAGATAGAATGTTTTGATGGTATTTTAAATGGAGACCAAAAATTTATTACACAAAACTCCAACAATGATCATGGTTAGACATGTGATTCAGTATAGGCTACATTAATTGAATTATATATTCAATCCAACCCCATAGAGTTATATAAATAGAGAGTTGTGCTACTGCTACATAGAGGGAATTCCTGAGACCAAAGTTTTGGGAGATAAGCTGCACTGTGTAGGGTCCTCACCAGTTTTCATCTCCACCATTTATAATGATTTATTTCTAATTATACATTCCTCCTTAATACTTCATCACTAGGATGAGGGGGTAATTATTTCCTTGTGATAGGGTAATATATCTGAAGGGGTAATGTGCTTTTGGATTTATTTATTTATTTTTATTCATGTATTTGGTTTTCTAAGGATTATTTATCCAATTCCAATCTATTACTTTTTTTGTTTAATAATGAACATTTATTGATAAATTTTAAGTGAACATTTTAATTGCACAAATGGTTACTGTAAATTAGGCATGACCATTATCATATGTAGGGTAACTAGATTTAAAAATGGTATTTACAAAACTCGACTCGTAATGCCCTTAATTAAATAATCATGAGAAAATTAGGATTTCTATGTTGAGGTTGGGATAATATTACCAATGGATCCATCTCATATTGAGTTTTATTCCAAAAATAAATAAATTAATTGAATTGTTGAATCCAATTTCACATGAACCATAAATTCTATAAAACCTCAGCATGATTTATAAACCTTATTTCAAAAAAACTGATCTGTAATTCTCTCTCTCTTTCTCTCAAACTTTAAAAATAAAAAAATATAATTTATTTCATTTTTCTTCAAAATAAATGAATAATTTTATTTTAAAACCCTAAAATTTATAATTACACTATCTTGTGGGTTCATCCTCAACTTGCATCATATTATATTTTAATTAATTGATTTCCTGATTCTCAGTTTTATAGATTTTGTATTTTGATTATCCTCATATGGAATTAATAACATCCTATAGGGTTTTCAAAACCAATTCCGTTTCCAGGGA
The DNA here is from genome assembly GCA_963277665.1 of Viscum album. Taxonomy (NCBI): domain Eukaryota; kingdom Viridiplantae; phylum Streptophyta; class Magnoliopsida; order Santalales; family Viscaceae; genus Viscum; species Viscum album. The sequence continues at coordinate 1,158,708,728 of OY728125.1, forward strand.
TCAATTATGGGTCATCTGCATGGTAGGTTGGAATTATTATGAATACTAGATAAAGATAAGAGATTGATAACCAAGAATATGAAAAATTTAAGGTCCTTCTCTATGAGAAATATTATTTAACTTTGTTTAACATAAGTTGAAAAAATAATTATTTGAATTAAGGCCTAAGTAGAAAGATTCAGTTGTTGAGAATATAGAAAAATTCACTATATAAGCATGGTATATTAAAATTATATTCGGGATATTGATAATAAAATTAAATTTTATAGTCAGGATTAAAGCCAAGATACTGAATGAAATTATCATCCCTTGAATTTTAATGTTATGATACATTGTTTGATGTGTCAAGAAGGTATATATAGATTTTTTATGATCATTTATTCTATGATAATAAGTAGAAAAATGGTCCATATTGATGGAAATGGAAATCATACATCAAAAAAATTTTGAGGCAAGAAAATCAAGTTTCTATTTTGGTATATGTATGGTAAAAAGCACCATGGAAAATGGTTTTTTAAATATGCTAAGTGTTTATGATGTGGTATGTTTTTAAAAATTTTTAGTGACTTTAAAAAATGATCATACAAATAATTAAAAACTGATGGTATGATTATTTAATTGTAATGTGATGGATTATTATGCAAGTACATGTACAATGATAAGAATGGATGTTATAAATCATCAAGATAAAAAATAGAAAAGTGTGGATAAATCCTTTGTGACTACTTCAATAGATATAGGGCCATCAAATTAAGTGTAACAGGTACATTATTTGTTATTTCTATTACTCAAATTACTTTTTTTATTCAAGTTCTACACATTCTTTCATTTCTAAGATTTTTTTGTTAAAATGAAAATATCACTTCAAGATATAATGTTAGGAATTTTAGTTAAAACAACGAGGGGTAGTATTAAATCAACAATTATTTAAAAATATATTCTTGTTATGATCTATGGAATGGTTTTCCCTAAAAAACTTATTGCCTTTCTTATTATATAATTTTTTTTATTATGTTAATGGATTGGATTCCTTCTTATCATGCAAAGATAAATTGTATAGATAAATAATTTATTTTTGAAAATGATTTTACTTTTGTATATAAGAATTAATTCAAATATTTGATAACATTTCAAGAATCCTATAAAATGTTAAAATATATAAAATAAAGTTACCTTGAACTTATTGTTTTAAAAAATTTAAGTTTTCAGATTAATGATGTGCTGGTAGTCAAAGAATATCAAGATGTTTTACCTGATGAGTTGCTTGATATTATACCTAATCATGAAGTAGAATTTACTATTTACGTATGGCGTAATTCTAAGCCAATTTTAAAACCCGCTTGTCAAATGGCTCAAGTAGGAATTCTATAACTGAAAAAGAAGTAGTATGAGTATCTTGATAAGGTTTTGACTCTTTCTATTACTTCACCATGGAGTTGTCTTATTTTATTTGTTAAAAATATAGATGGTTCCATGAGGTTTTCTATTGATTATATATTATTGAATAACATTAATTTTAATAATAACTATATGTTTCCTCATATTAATGAGTTGTTTGATCATCTATTGATAGCTCAGTGTTTTTTGAAGGTTGATCTCATGACTAATGTGAAACCCTTAGTTTGTTTCAATTTACACCTATTTGAGGTATTATGTGTTTATAAAATACTTGGGCAATGTTTTGGTAGGTTTTAAGAGGATTTGAAGTGTTTTAAATGGTTTATAGTTTGACCATGTTTAGTTGAACTCTTGTAGCATCTCCAAGAAGATGTGAAATAGAGATTGGATGTCACTGGGTAGGTGGATGGTTAGCGCATCGTTTTTCCAAACTATGTGAGTTCCTAGAGGAAACTGTGCAATGAGAAATTATGGGGAAAGCAAGTCGGTGCATGGATTGTCTAAACAAGTGAGAAAACCATGTGAATTGTGTCCTTGAGATAGTAGCACCCCAAATTTTGTGCATGGTTTTACAAATTGTGTAGCTAACTGTATTGTCTAGTGGAATGCACACAGTTGGCGCACAGTTCAAAAAATAGTTTGTCCAAACCATGATATGGGTATTAATTAATCTGAAAATTTCATTTTAACTTACATTAAGTCCACAAAACCCTCATTATTCCAATACTTCCAGGGTCTTGGACTTCCCCTACTCCCAAGTCTCCTTTAGTGGTTTCCTTTGATCCAAAGTAATCTTTTGTAAAATCAAAGTGCATTGGAGATTCAGATTCATCGATAAGACATTGTCCTCTCTATATTTCTCTCTCCTTAGATCCTCTCACATTCTATCACCTAGATTATTAGATCCAGTCTTTCATGGATAGATCCATATTACTTGATGAATATCTTGATGAGTAATTTTTGAATCTATGAAAAGATATAAGATCCCAGGAAAGTTCTAGAAGATATTACCATCATTCTTAATTTTCACAACCCCTTGAGGGTCAGTATCTTTTCTCTTATCTCTACCATTCTAGAACATTATGTCTTAGTTTTGATTTATTTTTTTGCTTAAAAGTTTTGTGTATACCTTTCATGATTCTTTATGGACACCCTTTTTGGTTATGACTTGGGGAATTTTAGGATATTTTTTGGATTTTGGAAAAACCTCATTGTTGGTAATTTTAAAATGAAAATTTTGATATTATGGTATTTTTTTTATGCACACAAATTGTATAATAAAAACTTTTCAATAATTAATTGTTTTAATTTGAAATGGAATTTTGCATACATAGTTAGTATGAGTCTATTGTTTAGGCGAGACCCTGGATAAGGGGAACAAGCCAATTGGGAACCTGATTATTGGTGACCTTATGATGACTTGGTGGATTGATGAGAGACCTCTCATGAGTATGAAACTATAACATGGAATGCTTGGGTTTGTGTCTGTGTTGAAACACAAGAATGGGTATTCCAAATATTGAGAAATAGTTTGAAAACTTTGTTTATTATTTTCTATGTAACTACTCATGGTTTTAATATATAATGCATTAATTTTTTTCTTAAAATATTTTATATGAATGTGAAAATATGTTATTTTCCTAGTGTCATGAGTTGGTAAGCCTTTGGGGGAATGACTACATTGTTTATAATCACCCAAAGTTTGGGAACTATCGTGTGTCTGTAGATATCATATATTGAGACATAGGAAAAATTATAATATCTTATTTTTCTAGTGATGCATCTTGATACCATGGAAGGGAAGGTGGGGTTAGAGCATGGAGATAGTCTGAGTGGTACTAGGGATTATGTCACATGATGTATTTATTCCATGTTGTCTTTTGGGTTTTAACTTTTGATGATCCATGTTACATTATCACTCTGATATTATTTTTCGATTAGATTATCTATTTGATTTTAAATTTTTATTCAGGAATCATATAAGAGGATTGGATGTTTACAGATTTATTTCATTTGATTTCTTCACCGTTAAAGGAAAAATTATCCCCAATGTATTCTTAATACTTTTTAATTTTGTTCCATCCTTTGGTGTCTTGGAGATGTCACCTAACGCCAATGATGCCACCATCACTCTTCATGATAATGTGGAGGGGAAAGACATTCCAAATGGTATCCGTCTTGGTTGGTCAGTCTACCTCTTATGATAATAGCAAGGAGATAAGATTTTCAAAGAAAGAAATTTATAGAATAAAAATACCTAGGCAAACTTTTTATTTGAAACATAAATTTTCTATGATAGTTAAGGTATAAAATTTTATTAAGACACATCTATGTGTGTTTTCAAGACATCTTCATGGGCTTTGCTGATGAGTATTTCATATCATCACTAGTACAAAAAACATTTAATACGTCGGCATTTTTTACGTCAGTTATATATAACTGACCTCCAAAGCTAGAAAAATTGTTTTATCATTTCAGTTATTTTATAACCAACATGATAAATCTTGAGAATCAATTTATCACATCGGTTATTTTATAACCGACATGATTAAATCAAATCTAGGTGATTTATCACGTCGTTATAAAATAATAGGTGTGATAAAATAATTTATACGTTGGGTATTAAATAACCAACATCATAAAAATAAAAAAAGAAGTTTATCATGTTGGTTATTGAATAACCGATATGATAATGCTTTTAAATGATTAATCACAACCTGTATTTGGTCATTCTGTTTTCTTCGATTGAGCGTCCTGCGAATCATCTCTCTCACAAAAAAAACCGAGAAAGGATTTTTCGAAGTCATTCCCTACAACCTTGTTTTTCCAACATCATTCATTATCTTTATTATCAGTAGATCTATTAGGTCGACTCGCAACACTAAAGTAAGCCTCATATGCCTTGATTTCATTTTTTTTCATGATTCCATAAAGTTATATTACGAGATGTGATTTTTCAATATTAGTTCTTGATATCATGGTATGTGTCATAGTGTTTTTTATACCATGCTAAATTCTTTTCTGGTAAAATAAACCATGGAAGTGATATCATGCAAGTTTACGATTTTTATGTGTTTTATATTGTGTGTGTGCATTTACTTTCATGTTTGGGGGGGGGGGGGGGGTATCGGGGGGGGGGGGGGGGGGGGCTATTTAAGTGGTTGGGGGTTGTCCAAGTGGGTGGGGGTGTCTAGGGGTGTCCAAGGGGGTGGGGGTGTCCAAGGGGTGAGGGGGTGTCCAAGGGGGTAGGGGTGTCTAGGGGGTGGGGGTGTCCAGGGGTGACGGGGTTGTCCAAGGGTGTAGGGGTGTCCAGGGGGTGGGGTGGGGGGAGTCTAGGGTTTGAGGCGTCTATCCAAGTGGGTCAGGGGTGTCCAGGGGGTGGGGTGTCGAGGGGGGTGTCCAGAGGGTGGGGGTGTCGAGGGGGCTGTCCAGGGGGTGAGGGACTGTCCAGGGGGTGGGGTTGCTGTCCAAGGGAATGGTGGTGTTCAGGGGGTGTCCAAGGGGGTGGGGTGGGGGTTTTCAGGGGGTGAGGGGGATTTCCAAGGGGTAGGGGGTTCAAGGGGGTGTCTAGGGGTAAGGGTGTCGTCCAAGGGGGTATAGGGTGTCCGGGGGGGATTGTCTGGGGGTGGGGGGTCTGTCCAAGGGGGTGGGGGTGTCCCGGGGGTGGGGGCTATGCAGGGGGAGGGGGTTGTCCAAGGGGTTGGTGGTGTCCAGGGGGTGGGGGGTTTCCAGGGGGTAAGGTGGGTTTCTAAGGGGTAGGGGTGTCCAGGGGGTGGGGGTGTTTAGGTGGGTGAGGGGGCTGTCCAAGGGTGTAGGTGGTGTCTAGTTGGTGGGGGTTGTCTGGGGGGTGGGGTAGGGGGTAGGGCGTCGAGGGGGTTGGGGGGTTTTCCATTTGTGTGGGGGTGTCCAAGGGGGTTGGGGGATGTTCAGGGGGGGGGGGGGTTGTCCATGGGGGTGTACGTGTCCAGAGGGGTTGGAGGGGGGGGGTGTCAAAGGGGGTGGGGTTGTCCAGAGGGTTCCGAAGGGGGTGGGGGTGTCCAGGGGTGAGGGGGCTGACCAAGGGGGTTGGGGGTGTCTAAAGGGGTGGGGGTGTCCATGGGGGTGGGGGTGGTCCATGGGGTGGGGGTGTCTAGGGGGTGGGGTTGGGGGGTGGGGGTGTCCAGGGGATGAGGGGGTTGTCCCAGGGGGTGGGGCTGTCCAGGGGGTGTGGAGTGGTGTCTATGGGGGTGAGGGGGCATTCTTAGGGGGTAGGGGTGTCCAAGGGGGTGGGGGGCTGTCCAGGGGGTGGGAGTTGTCCAGGGGGTCAGTGGGTGTCCAGGGGGTGGGCTGTCTAGGGGGTGGGGTGGGGGATGTCCAGGGGTTGGGGGGGTTTTCCATGAGGGTGGGGGTGTCCAGGGGGTTGGACAGCCCCACCCACTAGACACCCCCATCCCCCTGGAAACCCCCTCCCCCATGGACACCCCCACCCCCCGGATAGCCCCCACCCCCTAGGCAACCCACACCCCTGGACACCACCATGGACACCCCCACCCCCATGGACAACCCCCAGCCCCTGGAGAACCCCTCACCCAAGTTGCAATAGTTTATAAACAAGAGAGTGTATGCTAATGGTTCTTGAACCGTTGGTATACATATATCCAAATGGTTTCCCTGAAACCATTGGAATACATTATATGATAGACATAATTCATTCCAACGATTACTGAATAGTTGGTATATATATTCCAAAGGTTTCATTAAAACCACTATCATATATTAACTTGAAGAAGTTTATACAAAGAGTTCCTATAGAACCATTGGTATAGGGCTATTGCAACATCGATCATGCCAACAGAGTGTGAAATAGTTGGGATATTCTATCCCAATGGTTTTAGGGGCTATCCCAATGGTTCCGAATCATTGGGAATTGTGTAATTTTCAGTGTTGAATGTATTCATATTTTAATATTTATACTTCCTATTTCTTGTTTACGGAAGGGTGAATTTGGTATCCAGTTGCACCAGGATGTATTCTTTATGTACCTTACGAAGAAAAGATCCAAGATGAATTTAAAACTATTATATCTTCCTATATTTTCCTTTTAAAATCATTTTCATGCATATCTTTTACAACAACACATATATTTATTTTATTTTTCAAAATTGTTTTATATTCAAATTATGATATTTTTCATATAAATATAAAATTGGATTATCTTAAAAAGTTATATAATTTTGATATTTTTTATAGGTAATAATGATCTGAAGTTGGATTATGGCACATTGAATGAGTAATAAATACGAGGAAGGTGTTGATGCCTTTTTGGAATTTTCTAAACGAAATGTTCCAAGTAGCATTTTTTTGTTTATGCTTGAAATGTTTGAATATGAAGAAGTTGAAAAGTAGAGAGAACAAATTTCATTTGATTTGTCATGGTTTTAATCCAAGTTAAAGCCCTTGGATTTGGCATGGTGAAACTGGATAGAATGTCAGATCTACGGATGATAATGATTTACAAGATGGTATATCCAATGCAATTGAAGAAATGACTTGTGATATTGTTGTAGACAAAATTGGGATATAACTGACAGTTGCACATCTATATGGTGATGTTGAAAAACGATTGTATCCTAGTTGTATAGAGTTTACGATTTTTTCAGTGGTGTTAATATTGATTAATCTGATGAAAAAACATGGATGGAGTGATAGAAGTTTTTTAGAGCTACTACAATTATTGAAACACATTCTTCCAAAAGAAAATGATCTTCTAGATTCACATTATAAGGCCAAGAAAATATTATGCCTGATAGGATTGGGATACAAGAAAATACATTCCTATCTGAATGAATGTTTGATATATATAAAGAAATATGAATTTCTATCAGAGTTTCCTAAATGTGGGACATCATGGTATAAGTCGAAAGAAAAATCACAGGATGATGCAGAGATTACAGAGATCCCCACCATGGTATTTTGGTATCTTCCTATAATTCATCATTTGAAACGTTTATTTTCTAATTCACATGATGTAAAAAGGTTAATATGGAATGCTGATGAGAAGATATGTGATAAAAAATTATGTCATCTTACTGATTGTCCACAATGGAAGAAAATTGATGAGAGGTATCGTATATTTGGAAATGAAATTAGAAATCTCAGAATTGGGTTGTGCACATAGGGAATGAATCCAGACCAAACCAACAGTATCACACATAGTTCATGGCTTATTTTATTAGTAATTTACAACCTATCTCTTAAAGTATGTTTGAAGTGCAAATATGTCATGTTGAGTATAAGGATCTCTGGTCCGAAGCAACCTGAAAATGATATTGATGTGTTATTGCCACAATTGATTGATGATTTGAAACTTTTATGGGAGGATTGTATTAGGGTGTATGATTCTTATATAATGGAATATTTTCAACTACATGCAGTGCTTATGTTCACTATATATAACTTCCCAGTGTATGAAATTTTTTCTGGATACAATGCTAAGGGGAATAAATCATGTCCAATTTTCAAACAAAAAACATCATATTGACAATTGCATCATGGGAGGAAAATAGTATACATGGGTCATCAAATGTTTTTTCCTATGGATCAATCTTATAGAAGACTCAAAAAAGGCATTCAATTGATCACAATAATTCGATAGTTCTCCAAAACCTTTATCGTGTGCTGTGTATATTGAGAGGGTGCAAAACCTTGATGTGACATTGGGAAAGACACATTAATTTGGTAATGATAGACATATTTGAAATAAAAATTCAATATTTTTTGATCTACCATATTAGAGTTATCATGAAGTGAAACATTATACTGATGTCATGCTTGTGGAGAATAATATTTGCGATATTTTGATTGGATAATTTTAAGATATTAAATGAAATATTAAATATGGGTTGAATTCAACATTAGACTTACTAGAAATGAGAATACATTTGGAGTTAGCTCCAAATAATAATGTAAGATGAACATTTCTCCCCCTGGCTTGTCATGCATTATCCAATAGGGAAAAAATTAGCTTTTTTCAGTGTCTTCATGATATCAAAGTGCCTCAAGGTTATTCTTCAAATGTAAAAAAATTTGTCTCTTTGAAGGATTTGAAGTTGATAGGTATGAAATCTCATGATTGCCACATCAAGATGAAAAAACATCTACCAATTGCATTGCATGGAATATTGACCATCCGTGTCAGAAATAATATAATGAAGTTGTGTTATTTTTTCAATTCAATTTTTAATAAGGTGATTGATGTGAATGATTTGAAAATTTTGGAAAAGGATGCAATTTATATACTTTTTCAATTGGAAATATTTTTTATCCATATTTTTTTGATATAATGGTGCATTTAATGATTCATCTGGTTCAAGAAATAAAGCTTTATGGACCTATATATATTCGTTGGATGTATCCTTTTGAAAGATATATGATAATATTTAAGGGGTATGCTAAGAATCTATATCGACCTAAATCCTCCATTATTGAAATGTAAATTAATGAGGAGGTTGTGGAGTTTTGTACAAGCTACTTGGATTTGGTGAAGCACATAGGTTTGCCTCCATCTCTCAATGAATGAGTTGATAATGAGGGAAATGGGATTTATGGCTTGAAAGTCAAATCGTTGTCAGCTGAATAGATGAAGAAGGTATAATTATACATCTTGGATAAAATATCTGATGGTCAACTGTATATCACATTGCATATTAATGAGTTGAAACAATGTCATCCGATGAAGAAAGAAATATGGATTTTGAAAGATCAGAACAATTTTTTGGCATGGTTTAAAAAGACCTTGCTTGGTAGATCAGATGTATCAAAGACATTAATATAGTTAGTGGGTGGTCCATGTTTAAATGTGATAACATGGTATGGGTGTGATATTAATGGCTATCATTTCATAAGAAATCTCATTAAACAGAAGTGCAGTTCAGAATAGTGGTGTCTTAGTGTTTGCAGAAGAAAATCATTTTTTGAGTTCTAAAGACAAAAACCCAATTTCTGCATCAAGTGCATATTACGGAGTCATTGAATAAATATAGGAGGTTTAATACATTAAAATTAAAGTTCCTATTATTAATTTAAAATGGTTTATTGGTAACAACAGTGTTAGACAAGATTAATTTTGAATGACAGTTGTTAATCTAAATAGATTGGTAGAGACAACTAATTATTTTATAATGGAAACACATTAAAATAGATTTTATTTGTAGTTGATCAAAAAGATATTTTGTGGTCTATTGATTTACAATGGATGAAAATGTTGGTGAGGATCAACTTGACGAAGATGATGATTTATATGAGATCCCTACTTCCATGGAAAGATTAGATGAAAACAATGACGAGCATGTTAAAGACATGGTTTGTGCTATAATGAATGATCATGACAAAGGAATTTGGGAAAAAAATCCATTTGGAAATTCCTAATATTATAGATATCATTTGTTTATTTGTTTTTTACATTTATTATTTTCATAAAATGTTAGAAATTTTTGTTTATTTTAATTTTGTCTAGTTTATTTTATCACATTTACCATTACGTAACTTATATATCTATCGATTTTGTTGAATGAAAATTACTTTACCATGTTTACCTTGTTTATAATTTTTACCATGTTTACCATAGTTTACCATAGTTTACCTTTAGGAAACTTATATATTTATTGATTTTTCTGAATGAAAATTACACTACCATGTTTACCATGTTTACTATCTTTACCATTGCCTAACATTCTTACCATATTTACCAAGTTTACCATTAGGTAACTTTTTATTTTTTTCATTTTTTGTTTACATTTGTATTGTAATAATTGAATTTGTTTATTTTTGAACTAATGTTATCTTTTTTGATTTGATGGATAATGATAGAACAATCAGTTGATCAACCACATGATCCTAGAGATGAGCATCATGATCATACCTATGGGGAGGAACATTCACATGCTCCTCTTGATGTTCCCCAATCTTCATCATGTGACCCCATAACGACAAAGAATATTTCAAGAGTTGGAAAATGTGGCTGTACACATTTACCAAAATTATCACTTGCCTATAGCCAGGACCCTAGGATACTCATTGTGTTTGATGATGATGATATTACTAGGGGTCCAAATAAAAAATCTTTTAAGATTTTTGTATCAACTAAGGGTAAAATCAAAGTAAGCATTGTGTGTGATGATTGGAGAAGTGTGGAAAACTCGATAATATCTCAATTGTGGGGGACGATTTTGGTAAGATCTTTTTCTATTGTTTGACTAATCTTTAAATGTTTCTAGTAAAATATGTTTTAACTCTTTTTTATCAGATGACATTTGATATTCCTGACACAGGAGGTGTCATGATGAAATTTTTATCAATGACTGCAAGTAGATGGAGGAATTTCAAATAAACCCTCACATATAATTTCATTTTTGGTCATAGGAATCATGATAATATATGTCATATATATCCTTTTATAGATGAAGACACATGGAGACAATTTGTTGAAAGTAGAAGAAAAGATTAATTTTTTGTACAGGAAATGTAAACTTTTATAAGATTTTTTATATAAATGATCTTATTAATGGTTTTTTAATTATTTCATATTCTTAATTTACACAAAACAAGTAAATCTTATCAAGAGATCCAATCTAAAAATGTATACCCTCATAGTTTATCTCAGGGAGGGTATACATTATTAGAAGAAAAATTAATGGCGGAAAAATTAAAAAATATGAGAGCTAAGTCTTCAAGCTCTGTAGAGGTTGCCCCTCCACCCCCTCCATCTAGAAATGAAAAATGGAAGAGAGCTCATATGGAAAAAAGGGGAAATATCTTTCAGAAGAATTGAGAATCCTATGTGAGAGGATTATAAGATATTTATTTTATTTATTTAAGTTAAATATATTGTTTATATAATTTGAATCATTACAAAAATGTTAAATAAATTAATACATGAATCTCTTGAGGAGTAGAGCTCATAGGGGGTATTTACAGCTACTGGGAGGAAAGATATTTTATCTGCATCATTAGAAAATCCCAAACACCCGGTAGTGTATGAGGATCTCCAATGGGTGTATCGGTAAGAAAAGTGTTGCCATGTTCTTCGACATATTATATTGAGGGTGTTTATAAAAAAAATAGAATCCTTAGAGGCTAAAGTTCATAATATTAATGCAACGATGGAGAAAAATATTAGTGTGTTAGTACAATATATGTTTGAAGACATGAAAATACAATTTTAGACTACATCTCCAACTCCTCCTCCTCCCCCTGTAGAACCCATTATTTATCCTCCACCCCCAACAGTACCTCTCACTCCCCCACCTCAGCATGCAGACCCTGTTTTTTATCCTACTCCTCGGCCACAACATCCTACTAATTGTGAGTTGTATGTTGACGATTCTCACCATCATATAGTTGCATATGGGATGGTATATTGAATAGGATATCGATTTTATCCTCAATAGTTATAGGTAGAGCATCATAGAGACAATATACATGATATTATAGATAGATCATCTCAAGTACCATTACATAGAGATGAGGTGATGACAATTGGATATAGTATCAACCAATTTTTAGATTGGCCATCCAAAATTATGTGACTCATTACCATAGAGTCATGTATGTTATATCTTTTATTTTCATTTTTATTAAAGTTGTTTCAAAATTTGAAAACTAATATATTTTTCTATTTATTTTTACTGGAATACTTCAAAGGTAAATAAATAAATTATATACAACAATAAATAAAAATGGCTATGACATCAGATACAGATTCTAGTAGTCTTGACAGATTTTCAAGATATTCAAATTTGTTGGCTGATCATTATGATTTTCTAATGGAAGCTCATGTTTGTGACTGTGAAATAAATGTGGGGATTTTAAAAAATGATATCATGGATCTTGTTAACGGAGATAAGTTGGGCATCAATGTGGAGAATATTTTTTCCATGTTAGTCTTAACACCTTTCCGTGTATGATATTTATTAAAAATGTATACATATGTCTGTTTTGTATTAGGTATCCTTATAACATGTGTGAGAAAAATGAGAAGAAAGTTTTATATAGATTCATGGACCCTCATTTGATTTCCCATGAAGCACATGTATTGGATGAGGAACAAATAACACTTTATATTTCTGAACGATTTTAACAGAATATAATCAAGCAGTGTTGGATAATGCCTTTTTGTGAGAGGTATGACACATATATCTGGAAAAGTGTTCATTATATTTTAACATAAAAAACCACTAACCTTAAATTTTCTTTTATATCAGTGCTCATTGGATGTTAGTTTTTTTTGTCTAAGGGAGAAAACACTTTATTTGATATGCTCTGTCCATGGTGATTTGTAGGGAAGTATTAAGATTTTTCTAGAAAAGTATGTTTCAATTTTCTAATAGTTTATATTATAATGAATTTTAAATTTATCCCATTCATATTATTTTCTAATAGGGGGTGGGTCTAATTTCTAAAAAAGACAAAGAACAATAGTTCCAAGATCAAATATATAAAAGTAAAGGTAAATATCCATCTATAATTTGTACTTTTTGATGTATTACATAAAAATGATATTTTGAATTGACACTGATTTAAAAATAATTGTCATGAAAAACAAGTATTCATCGAATGTGGATATTATATGTTAATATTTATGTATGAAATAATTACATATGGAACACTAGTGAAGTGTGACCTGGTAAGATTTTCTTATAATATTTTCCATAATATTTCATTTGATTTATTCATTATACATGTTAACTTCTATCCTTTTAATTTGTAACTTTTTGATGACCATAAATTCTATAGTGCTCAAGAGGTCATCAACTTACAAGTGGAATGTTCAAATTATTTTATAATTTTTATTGGATTTTAGTTTGTTCATAGTGTAAAATTTAATTTTGAATATTGTAATTATAAATTTGTATTTGTAAGTTGTTTGGGTTGGATTTAGGTTTTCTTAGTTTAAATTTTATGTTTTGATTGTTATATATGTGAATGTTCAATTTTTATCCAGTTCTGATGTTTTTTTGTTTGGATTCTGGTCTAGTTTTGGTCTGCTTTTGGTCTGGTTTTTTCTTGTTTTATACTTTGACAGAGCATAATAATGGTTTCATGGGGGATGGGGGTGTACAAGGGGGCTGTGGGGTATCCAAGTTGTAGGGGGTGTCTAGGGGTTGGGGCTATCCAGTGGGGTTGGTGGCCTATCCAAGGGGTAGGGTGTGTCCTAGGGGGTGGGGGTGTCCAGGGGGGGTGTCCATGGGGGTGGGGTGGTGTCCAAAGGTGGGAGGGATTTACAAGGGTGTAGGGGGTGATAGGGGGTCCAGTGGGTGGGGTGGGGGGGGGGTATCTAGGGGGTGGGAGGGAGGTCTAGGGGGTGGGGGGATATACAGGGGTGGGTGGGTGTCCAAGGGTGGGAGGGTGTTCAGGGGGTGGGGGTCCAGGGGGTTGCGGGATGTCCAGGGGGTTGGAGGGTGTTTAGGGGGTGGGGGTGTCCAGGGGGAGGGGTGGGAGGGTGTCTAGGGGTGGGGGATGCCCAGGGGGTTGGGGGATGTCCAGGGGGTTGGGGGATGTCCAGGGGTGGGGGTGTCTAGGGGGTGGGGGTTGTCCAGGGGTGGGTGGATGTCCAAGGGGATGGGGGGCCTATCCAGTTAGTGGGAGGATGTCCAAGGGGGTGGGGGCCTGTCCAGGGGTTGGGGGTGACTAGGGGGTGGGGGTGTCCAGGGGGTGGGGGCTGTCTAGTGGGGTGGGGTGGTGTCTAGGGGTGGGGGATATCCAGGGGTGGGAGGGAGGTATAGTGTGTGGGGTGACTAGGGTGGTGGTGGTGGGTCCAGGGGGTGGGAGGATGTCTATGAGGGTGTTTGGGGGGGGGGGTGTATAGGGGGTTGGATAATATCATGGGGTGGGGGATATCCAGGGGTGGGGGTGACCAGGGTGGTGGGGGTGTCTGGGGGAGGGGGGGTATCCAGGGGGGTTGTCTAGAGGGTGTGGGTGTCCAGGGGTGGGCAGAGGTCCTAGGGGGTGTGGGGGTGGGGGGTTGTCCAAGGGGTGGGGGGATTTCCAGGAGGTGGGGGGTTATCCAGGAAGTAGGGGTTATTCAGGGTTGTGGGGGGCTTTCTATGATGGGTGGGGGTGTCCAGGGGGTGGGAGGATGTCCACGGGGTGGGAGCCTATCCACGAGGTGGGGGGCTGGCCAGGGGGGTTGGGTGTTCAGGGGGTGGGAGGATGTCCAAGGGGGTGGGGGCATGTCAAGGGTGGTGAGAGGGTGTCCAGGGGGTGGGGGGATATCCATGGGTGTGGGGGATGTTCAAGGAGTGGGTGGGTGTCTGGGGGTGGGGGTGTCTAGGGGGGTGGGGGTTTTCAAGAGGTGGGAGGATGTCCAAGGGGGTGGGAGGGTGTCCAGGGGGTGGGGGTGTCTAGGGGTGGGGGCCTGTCCAGGGGGTTGTGGGTGTCCAGGGGGGGCAGTCCAGGGTTGTGGGGGGCTCTCCAGGGGGTGGGGGTGGGGGCTCTAGGGGGTGGGAGGATTTCCACGGGGGTGGGGCCTCTCTAGGGGGGGGGGGGGTGGGGGATGTCCAGGGGGTGGGGGTGTCCAAGGGTGGTGGGAGGATGTGCAAGGGAGATGTGGGCCTATCCAGGTGGCGGGAGGGTGTCCAGGGGGTGGGGCGCTGTCCAGGGGGTGGGGGATATCCATGGGGGGAGGGGGGTGTCTAGTGGGTGGTGGGGTGTCCAGGTGGTGGGAGGATTTACAAGGGTGTGGGGGGCTGTCTAGGGGGGGTAGGTGGATGCCAAGGGGGTGGGAGGGTGTCCAGGGGTGGGGGTGTCTAGGGGCTAAGAGGCTATCTAGGGGGTTGGGGCAGTCCAGGGGGTGGGGTGTCTAGGGGGTGAGCGGGTGTCCAGGGGACTGTCCAGTGGGGTGGGGTGGTGTCTAGTGGGAGGGATAGTGTCCAGGGGTGGGGGCTATCTAGGGGAGTGGGGTGGGGTGGGGGTGTCCAGTGGGTAGGGAGGGTTGTCCATGAGGGTAGGGGTTATCCAAGGGGTTTTAGGTTTTTTTAGTTGACATTGTAATTTTTGATTGTTATTTATGTAAATGTTTAATTTTTATTTGGTTCTTATTGTTTTGGTCTAGTTCTGATGTTTTTATAGTATGTATTCTGATCTAGTTTTGGTCTATTTTTGGTCTATTTTTTGCTTGTTTCAGGTCTTCTTTGGCAGAGCATAGTAATGGTTGAACAATTTTATTTAAAAAATGGTTTTTACATCGGTTATTTTATAACTGACGTAATAAATTCATGGGAATAGTTTTTTATGTAATTTATTTAATAATCGACGTAGTATATCTGTTTTCACGTCGGTTAAATAATAACCGACGTGAATAATGCTTCACAAGTAGGTTTTTATGTCAGTTATTTTATAAAAAACGTAATAAATGAGTGGGAATGGTTTTTTAAGTCATTTATTAAATATTCAATGTAGAATAAATGTTTCCACATTGGTTATAAAATAACTGACATGAAAAACCACTTCGTAGCCTGGTTTATCACTTCGATTATGAGAATAATCGACGTTATAAACTAGTTTTTTCATGAAGGGTTTTTAATAACCGATGAGAAAAATGCTTCAGAGGCATAGTTTATTAAGTTGGTTATTAGATAACCAATGTAATAAATGATATACCACATCAGTTATTTTAAAACCGACGTAATAAATCACCACTCCTAAGCATTTTCCATGTTGGTTTTTAGGAACATTTGTGAAAAATGCTTTGGATTTATGTTTTTTATGCCAGTTTTAAAATAACATAGGTAAAAAATATTATTTATAACATCTCCTGTAGTTAAGTCGGACATAAACCAACGTAAAAAACGTTATCTACACTAGTGCATGCATTAATAATGAGATTTCCCACAAGTAATGAATTGTTCATTATGTATTTAATTTTATTTCTAAAAAGGTAAAAATGATTTCAAATGGATGGATTTTTAAATATATTCTAGTGATACATGTTTTTGTATTGATTTTTACATTTTCTATACCTTTAGTTTCTTGTATGTGATGACTAAGTAATGTTTTGTTTTGGTTATAGAGAATGGAACCGAGTAAACTTTGAAAGAATCATATGGAATATGCTTATAAGAAAGTGGTTTCACTTACGAAATAGGTGAACCAAAAGTGGGTCCAAATCATAATTAAATATTTTAAATAATTAGACAATGGTAATTATAATTATGATCCTAAAAAAGTCGGTTATTTAGTTTATATTTAAAAGAATAATCACCCATGTTTTGGTGGAATTATAAACCTAAAAAAAGAACTCTAGTTGAATATGATGAATCTAATATTTGATTTCCATTGAACACCAATAGATCATAAATTCAAGTTGGAAACATATATTCTTGAGGATATGGCATGCCAATGGTGGGATTTAGCTATTCAGGCTAAAGTTGACCAAGGTGTTCTGTGGGAGTAATTGGAATAGATTTTCAACAATAAATTCTTTCCTCACTCATTTGAAATTTCTAAAACAATGGATTTATTCAATCAAGAGAAAGAGAATCTCTTAGTAAAATATAATGTGGTAATGTTTATAAATTTTGTTCTATTTTCATTATAGGTAGATTCATATTCCCCTTGATGGAATTTATTTTTGTGTTGGGGTTATGACTGGAAATTCACTCGAATATTGATTCCTTTTTTATTAAAAAATATAAAAAGATTATAAATGGGGAGACTGTGTTATAAAGGGTTATACGTGGAGAAAAATTATAGGAATCATGTTTAACCCAATTGGAATATGTGGGATTTCAATTTCTGGGAATAAACAGAAGTGGGACACCTATTTCCAACATGGTGTTATATCTCAAAATAAGACCATGGGATAGTCAAAACTCCTCCTCAACCAAAAATTTATTAGAGATGTTTCTAATGTGTTCCTTTGAGTAAATCGATAAATATTGTATAACACAACCATAAGAATGTCATAATATTTACCAGAAGAGACATCTCTAGTGTTCTTATCATAGCACTCCAAATTTTGGTAATGGAAATGTAAATCATGTTTCTCAAATATTTTATGCTTTAATAGGGTGACCTCATTAAATAAGTTCTTTCACATAGAACCAAGTGAGTAAAAGTGATTCTAATTAGACCAAAAATCCTCTACATGGACAATCTCAATAAGGAATAATGAATCATGAGATAGTAAGGAAGAAATCATATTATGCTGATAAATTGATCTTGGAGGATCAAACTAGTCCTTTAATGGTGTGAGGTACTATTATTTTGAATTATACCCTTATTCAAGCCTTGTTTGATATAATTTTATCCCATTATTTTATTTCCTCTCATATTGTTCATTATGTTGGATTACATGTTTAGAGTGTGCCTTCTATTTAGAAACACAAAACTCCTCTAGGACATCAGGAGTGTTGAGCCTTTAAATGTGCAGCATGTCTGACAATTATTGATGACATTGAATTGGTTTTTTATTTATATATTCTTGATATGGATTTCTATGATTTTATTCTAGGAATGTATTGGTTTACATCGTTCAAATCCCACATCGACAGATATGCCAGGCAAGTGAGTTTCATATATTTTGATGGTGTTAAGAATATCTTTAATGGAAACTGGGTTATGGATACAAGATGATAATTACCTTTTATACCATTGGGTAAAACCATATCTTATAAATTGGTATCAGTTACTTTGGAATTTTTGATAAGATGGGAAATATAGATTTTCCAATTATCTTTGACTAGTTTCCTATTGTTTTCCTAACATTTTCTTGCTGTTTCCACCCAAAAGAAATATGAAGTTTATGAATAATCTCTTACTAGGGACCAATACTCTTTCACTTTCATCTTATAGGATGGAACCAATATAATTGATGGAATTTACAGTACATTTATAATAGTTAGAAAAAAGGGTTCATTCGATCAAACAAATCCCCATGGGTGGCACCAATTCTTTTTGTAAAAAATGATGGTAGAACTCTTAGTCTATATGTTGATTATCATAAGCTTACCTAAGTTATAATAAAGAATCAGTATCTTATTATATTAATTAATTATATATTTGATAAATTTATAGGATCATAGGGGTTCTCTAAAATTGAATTATGTCTGGGGTATCACTATCTAAGCGTTCAATAGGAGAATATTCTGAAGATAGCATTCATGACCAAGTTGTCCATTATGAATATATAGTTATTCCCTTTCATCTTATGAATTCACATACTATATTTATGAAATTCATGAACTCGATATTCCAAATATATTTATATTCCATTGTGGATTTATTTTTAATGATATTTTGGTGTATTATAGGATTGATTCTGACCATGAACAACACTTGGATATAGTGTTGGGTATCTTGGGAGAGCATATCCTTTTTTATAATCTTTCAAAATGTCATGTTTGGATAAATGTGGTACATTCACTAGGTCATGTAATATATGAAAAAGGAAATTTTAATGATCATGATAATATTGAATCTATTTTCTATTAGAAACCACCTAATAATGTATTTAAGAGACACAATTTCCCTGGAATAACATGATACTATATATCCTTTATTTGTGATTTTTCACATCTTGCCTCACCAATGGAAACTTTGATGAGGAAAGGTATTCCCTTCCAATGGAATTATTTGTGTAGAAATTATTCCATGAACTTAATGTTTCACTCACATTATTTTCTATACCCATGTTTCTAGAGACTAGACTAGGCTCTGTGGTTTATCACGACGCATCGAGATCTAGGTTGTTACGTGTTATATTATAGAGAGATCATTTTGTTGCTTATGGATCATGATAATTACAAGTACATGCGAAAAACTACCCAAAACATGATTTGTAGTTTTTTGATATAGTTTATGCCTTAAATACTTGGCATCACTGACTTTTTGGGGAGAAATTTACAGTGTTTATGGATCATAAGAGCGAGAATCACATTTTATCATAAAGAGATTTAAACTTAAAGAAATTAATATAGATGGAATATATTTAAATGTTTGATTTTAATTAATGTATACAAAGGGGAATGTAAATTATTTATGATATTAATTGAGTAGTAATTCATTTAATTAGTTGTATAAAGAGGCTTTATAACAATGGAAGACGATGTTAGTTATAGATGATATGAATTTAAATTGTACAGTGTAATGTAAGGTTGTAATTTCCTTTATGATTTTGTTATTCTAAATTCTATTGAATGGGACAGAGATTATTATAAATATAATCCAATGTTTTTAACCTTGAGGTCAAAACTCAATTGTGGGGAGACCATTGAGGGATTGGAGTTAGATGAAAGAGTTGTGCTATGGTTTTGATATCTGATTGTGGTTCCACAAACCTATCAAGAACATATTCTCCCTATCCACCTCAAATGGAGATGGGGTGTTAATACTGGTATTTAGAAAATTTATAAAGTAATGAAATAAAGGTTTTAATGGGTTGGAATAAAAAGATAAGTGGAAGATTATGTCTATAGATGCCTCACCTATTAGCAGGTAAAGGTAGTGCAACAATGACTAGTAGGCATGTTGTAATATTCACTGATTCAAGTGTGTGAATGAGGATAGATTTCCAAGGATTTTGTGACTAGTATACCAAGTATAATTAGAAAACATGATTCTATACGTGGGATTATGGATAAAATAAAAAATTCAACTCATCACGTCCCTATTTTTGAAAAAACAATATGGTGGAATATTTAAAAACATACACATTCAAGAAGTTATGAAGAAGTATGGAATTCTTGTTTCAATTATACCTAATTGGGACCAAAGGTTCATATATCAGTTTAAAAAATTTATGAAGCAAGCCCTTGGAACAAAATTGAACATGATAAAAACTTATCAACCTCAAATGGATAGAAAATCAGAATATAAAATCAAAACATTGGAAGACTATCTTAGAGTATGTTAGATGGATTTTGGATGCTCATTGGAGGTGTACTTACTGTTAGTGGAGTAATGATACAATAATAGTTACTAGGACTTAATTAATATGGATAATTTCAAATAATTGTATAGTATTCCTTGTTGTACACCACTGTGCTGGGTGGAAACATGCAAGAATCCACTTATTGTAACTATCCTTCTATAAGAGACAAAAAAAGATTTAGATGATCAGAAAAGTATGTCGATGGCTTAGAGTCGTTAGAAATCATATAAATATCATCATTGATGAACATTATCATTTAAAGTGGTCAATCATGTTTTCTTGAGAATCTATACAAGGACCGTGAATCGTCATTTCAATAAGTAGGGAATGTTTTCTTCTTGGTACATTGGCCCTTTTGAGATACTTTAATGAGAAAGTGATTTGTATTTTTAGTTTGATTTACCACCCATGTTCTACTAAGTATATAACATGTTTTATATATGTCAATTGAATAAGTACCTTCCCAATCATGACAGGTGATTTTATGAAACCATGTGGATCTTTAACTAAATGATACATTTATTAATATTCCAGTATAGATTGTGGATAAGTAAGAGAAACTCTTGCATGGAAAAATATTCAATTTATTATTAGCTTTATGGTAGTATAGTCAGATTCAGGATAAGACATGAGAGCGTGAGAAGGGAATGTTAGAGTAATGACCCAAATCATTCTAAAGTACACCCAAATTTCTACTTTATATGGATGGGAATACCAATTGTGGGGATAATGTGACACACCCAATTTCAATTACATTACACTTATTATATGTATTTTTTTCTTATATATTCTTTGGGATAATTTTTGGGTGGTTCTAAGAGGCTTTGGAGTGTTTTGGGAGAAATTTGAAGGGTGGAATATTTGATAAAGGTTTAAAGAAACCATGAAACATCTCTAGGAAACCTTACTAGATAGTCTAGAATTAATTGAGTAGTCATAAAATGGACGCATGTTTGGGAAAAATCTTGCGAATTCTTAGGGGGAAACCGTGAAATGTGAAATAGTGGGTAAAACACGGTTGGTGCATAGTCTATCTGACTGTACAAGCTAACCGTGTGAGGAGTCACCTTGAGACAGTAGCCTGCATGGTTGGAATATGATTTTCCAAAAAATCTATCCAAACTATATGGATACATGGCTTTTTCGGGGGTATGAACATTATTGAAACATAGTTTGACAAACTGTTCGAACTAATCGTGTTGTAAGAAATAATAAATCTAAAAGTTATATTTTTACTCAATTTAAGGCCCTGAAATCCTCATTTCCCTAAACATATAGGGTCTCTAACTCCATTTCCTCCCAAGGCCCCTTTTGGATTCTTCTAGAACCATATTGAACTATTGGAAAATCAATGTTCTTTGCAGATCCATATTCCCCAGTAAGTCATAGATTTCTCTATCTATATACATCCTCTCATTTTCCCTAAACTTTATTATTAGACCTAGTAAGCTATGGCTAGATCTATATTCCTTATTAATGATCTTTATGAGATCATATTGGATCTATTAAGGGAAATAAGATCCAAGAAAGGATCTTAAAGATCTTAGCACCTTTCTTCGTTTTCACATCTAGTTATGAGGTAGGTGGCATCTATCACATCATGACCATTCTAGAACATTAACACTTAGTATTGATTAAATATTTTCCATGGAATTTTTTTGAAATCCTTTTATGATTCTTGATGGAAATCCTTTTTTGGTCATGACTATGGGAATTTTGGAAAATTGGATTGATTTTGGAAGCCCCTCCCTATTGATAATTTTAATATGATAGTTTTAAAATTATGGTACTGTTTTGATGAAAGAATGTTGTTTGATAAAATGTTTTCTGGAAAATAATTGGTTTTATGTCAAATTGAATTTGAAATACATGGTTTTAATGAGTTCATTATTCATAAATGACCCTAGATAAGAGTTGTGTTCCATTAGAGGACTAGGTTATGGGTCACCTTGTGATGATTTGTTGGATCGATGAGAGACAACACATGAGTATGAAACTATAACTTGGCATGCATGTCTGTACGTGTGTTCGAAACATGGGAATGGATATGTCAAATGATGAAAAATGGTTTAAGGACTATGTTCATATTTTTCTATGGAATTGATTATGGTTTTAATATAACATACTTTAACTGATTTTCTTAAACTATAATATATAAAGTTCATAAATGATTGTTGTCTAAGTGGTGTGAGTTTGGAAGTATTCAGGGATTGCCTTTTGACTTTATACTCACCTCAGTCTTGGGAAATTCGGTGCGTCTCCAAATACCATATAGTAAGACACGGGAATGGAGAAGATATCTTATTTCTCTTATGATGCATCTTGATAATATTGTATGGAAGTTTCAGTTGGATCTTGGAAATGGTTTGGGTGGTACTTGGGATCATGATTCATCTTGTCTTTGTGTCATGTTGTCTTTTGGCACTACAAGAAAAGATGGCTTTTTGCGACAGGAATAGATCCCGTCACAAATAGTCCGTTTTAGAGATTATTTGCAACGAGGAACTTATCCCATCACAAATAATAAGTTATTTGCGACTAGATAAGGGGTCTCGTCGAAAAAGGATTGGTGCGATTTTCACCCCATACCGCGGGAAGGATATTTGCGACCGGGGCTGCCTCCCCGTCGCAAATAGCCAGCGTCGGTAACACTTTTTGCTACGGGGATATGCCCCCTGTCGCAATTAGTACCATCGCAAATAATCTTACCTATATATACAACACATCCGTTTTTTTTCATTTTTCCTTTCAATTTCTACTTTCTCTCCCCCTCTCTCTCTCTAAACTCTAATTTTAGTGTTAAACTTTCTCTAAGTTAATTTTTTACGAACAAGTTTTGAAGTCATCTGCACTTATAAGAGATCTAGTTTAACAGTATTTATATTTTATTTAATTTAATATTTATTTAATTTTTTTATATAAATTTTAATTATTGTTAATTAGTTCTAATTAAATTAGATTTAGATTGTTTTTTCATCAGTATTTCTTTGTAATAATAAATTGAAATTATTAATACTAATTATTAGTAATTAGTAGTAATTAATAATTATTAATGATAATTAGTAATGAATAAAAATAATTAGCGGTAATTAATAATTAGTATCTGTAAATTGCAGTAATTAATAGTAATTAATGCTAATTAGTAATAATTAGCGGTAATTAGTAAAAATTAGCCTTAAATAGTAATAATTGGGAAAAATAGAAAAAAATAGTAAAAAATAGTAATAAACACTAATAATTACTAATAAATATTTACAATTAGTAATAAATACTAATAATTAGTAATAAATACTAATAATTATTAATAAATACTAATAATTTGTAACAAATACTAATAATTAAAAATAATGGGTAATAAATAGTAATAAATTTTAATAAATACTAATAATTACTAAAAAAAATAGTAATTAATAGTAATAATTAGTAATAATTAGTAATAAATAGAAATAAATAGTAGTAAATATTAATAATCAGTAAAATTAGTAATAAATAGTAAAAATTAGTAATAAATTGTAATAAATAGTAATAAATACTTACAATTACTAATAATTACTAATAATAAGTAATAATTAATAATAAATACTAATAATTTGTAATAATAAGTAATAAATACTAATAATTAGTAATACATAGTAATAAATACGAATAATTAATAATAAATAGTAAAAATTAGTAATAAATAGTAATAAATAGTAATAATTTTTAATAATTAGTAATAAATAGTAATAGATACTAATAAATAGTAATAAATAGTAATAAATAGTAATAAATAGTACTAATTAGTAGTAATTTGTAATAATTAGTAATAATTAGTAACAATTAGTTACAATTAGTAACAATTAGTTATAATTAGTAATAAATAGTCATAAATAGTAATAAATAGCAATAAATAGCAATAAATAGCAATAATTAGGAATAATTAGCTATAAATGGCATTAATAGCAATAAATAGCAATAAATTACAATAAATAGTAATAAATAACAATAATTAGCAACAATTTGAAATAATTAAAAATAAATAGCAACAAATAGCAATAAATAGCAATAAATAGAAATAAATAGTAATATATAGTTACAAAATAGTAATAAATAGTAATAACTAGTAAAAATTAGTATTAATTAGTATTAATTAGTATTAATTAGTATTAATTACCATCAATTAGTAATTATTATTAATAATTAGTACTAATTATTAATAAATAAGAATCAATAGGAAAAAATATGAATAATTAGGAATAAATAGGAATAAATAGGAATAAATATGAATAAATAGTAATAAATAGTAATAATTAGTAATAACTAGTAATAATTAGTAAGAAATAGTAAGAAATAGTAATAAACAGTAATAAATAGTAATAAATAGTAATAATTAGTAACAATTGGTAATAATTAGCAATAATTAGTAATAAATATTAATAAATATTAATAAGTAGTAATAAATTGTAATAAATAGTAATAATTATTTATAATTAGTAATAATTAATAATAATTAGGAATAATTAAGAATAATTATGAATAAATAGGAATAATTTGGAATAATTTGGAATAATTAAGAATAATTAAGAATATTTAAGACTAATTGGAAATAATTAGCAATAATTAGGAAGAATTTGCAATAGTTAGAAATAATTTGCAATAATTAGTAATAATTATAAATAATTATCTATAATTAGCTATAATTAGTAATAATTAGAAATAATTGGAAATAAATAGAAATAATTAGTAATAAATAGCAATAATTAGCAATAAATATCAATAAATAGTAGGAATTAGAAATAAATAGCAATAAATAGCAATAATTTGCAATAAATAGCAATAAATAGCCATAAATAGTAACAAATAGCAATAAATAGAAATAAATCATAATAAATAGAAATAAATAGCAATAAATTACAATAAATTACTATAATTTGCAATAATTTTCAATATTTAACAATAATTTGCAATAATTAGCAATAATTAGTAACGATTAGCAATAATTAGAAATAATAAGAATTAATTTGAAATAATTAGTCTTAATTAGTAATAATTAGCAATAATTAGGAATAATTAGGAATAATTAGCAATAATTAGCAATAATTAGCAACAATTAGCAATAATTAGAAATAATTAGCAATAATTAGCAATAAATAGCAATAATTTGAAATAATTAAGAATTATAAAGAATAACTAGGAATAATTAGGAATAATTAGGAATAATTAGGAATAATTTGGAATAATTAGGAATAATTATAATAAATTGTAATAAATTGTAAGAACATGGCACAATTTCTAGTGGATTGGTGAAACTCCTTTTGCTCGATGACTCTTCTCCTTTCAACTCTCACTAACTCAAAATATTCTGAAAAATATTCTTCTATGTATAAGTATCCAATATCGTATGCCTGATTTTGGATATGCATTTGTAGGACAACATTTTTTATATTGTTTTCAGGTGGTGATATTAGCAAGAAGATGATTCATTAATGAAAAGGGGGCTCTTTTGTATTGCGACTCTTTTACTTTCATCTTTCTCACACTAAAATCAAAATGAGGAATCTGCTTAGAGGTAGCTTATACATTCTCGTATGCATGAGAATGGATATGCGTACCTCATATCAGATTCTTCATTGTGATTTTAGTGTGAGAAAGATTCAATTAAATGAGCCACCAGACCAAAGTGTAACCGCCAATATACTAGAAATTGTTTCGGCTATAATTAGTGGCAATTAATAAGAAGTACCTATAATTATTTATCTTCTGTTTTTTGGATAGTGTATTTCCTATTTAATTTTTTTAAAAAATATTAATGATTTTATATTTTGTAGAAAAATATAGAACATGGTAGTAAACAACAGTCATTATTAGATGGTCGTTCTTGGATAAATTTGTCCATAAATCCAAATATTTTTGGTATAAATCATGTATATATTGAGGGAGTTGAAGCTTTCTTACCATTTGCATCATCAAAACCAAAATTTGTTTCAAAAGACATAATTAGGTGTCCTTGTATATGTGCTCTGAGAACAATTGAAACATTTGACAACATTGGGGGACATCTCTTGAATTTTGGTTTTCAACGAGATTATATTTTTTGGTATCAACACTATGAACACAATTACAGAGAAGATACTAATAATTTGATTCTAGATCCATCACAGTTTCAAAATTTAATACATGATATTGCAGGTCCATATGTTCAAAAAACTGAAACTCAAGATGATTTTGATTTAACTCTTTAGTTGGAACCATCTAAATATAATGAGTTGTGGAGGTCTACCGAGGATGTATTATATACTAGTTACAAGATAATAAATTAGAAGTCGTTAAAAACTTTATGGTTATTAAATCAGATAATGGAATTTCAAAAAAATGTTTTGATGAGATATTTTCTTTGGTTAAAACACTATTACATAAAGGAAATGTGTTGCCTACAAATTATTATGAGAGCAAGAGGCTGGTTCATAATTTGGGCCTTAGTTATCAAAATATTCATGCATGTGAAAATGATTGCATCTTATATTCTGGTGAAAACGAGTCATTGGATCATTTTCCCACATGTGGAAAATCAAGGTATAATGAAGCTCAATCGGGGAAGTCTGGATCAATTCATGTAAAATAGTTGTGATATTTCCCACTTACACCTAGGTTGAAACATTTATTTATGTCTTAGAACACATCGACAATGATTTCATGGCACAAAAACAAGATTTAAACCAGTAAAAGCTTGAATCATCCATCTAATAGTGATTCATGGAAACATTATAACCAAATGAATCTGTCTTTTTCTTTAGAAGCCCAGAGCATGCGATTGGCTCTTTCTACTAACATTTTCTTTCCATTTTGTTCTTATATTAGTATGTATTCATGTTGGACTGTCTTTATAACTCTATACAATTTACCTCCACGGATGTTGATGAAGGAGCACTATATCTTTCTGACCATATTAATCCCAGGATATCCAAAAAAATAATATTGATCTATATTGAAAACCATTGATTGATGAGTTAAATTCATTTTGGAGTAATGGTGTTAGTACATATGATGTTGCTGCGAAACATAATTTTCTATTAAAAGTTTCATTGATGTGGACAATTAGCGACTTTCTGAAATATGACATGTTATCTGGTTGGAGTACACATGGTCTGAAATCATTTCCTTACTTTATGAATGACAATAAAGAATGTATGCTATTAAATGAAAAAAAACCTTACTATTTTTACTATCATCGCAGATTTCTTCCAATCGATCATATTTTTTGGAGAAAAAAATCTCATTTTAGAAAAGGCTCAATTGAAAGGGATGAACCGCCAAATATGATCTCATGTATAGATTTAAAATCAGTTTTATTTTCATTACCCCCATCACATTTGGACCAACAATAAACCAAAAAAAAATTCATGGCATTGGGAAAGAACACAATTGGATAAAACGGAGCATTTTTTGGGATATGCCATATTGGTCTACCACATATTGGATGTGGTACATATTGAGAAGAAAAATTTTGATATTTTATTTCATACAGTTTTGGATACACAAAAGAAGACCAAATATAATCTAAAGGCACGATTAGAGATTTCCCAAATTTGTAGGCAGCCCGAACTTGAACTATTTGAAAATGTCAGATCATAGAGGTAAATGAAGCCAAAAAAAGTTTCTAAACTATCCAAAGAGTGTCTCTTTTTATTTTTTCAGTAGATTGAAGATTTGATAATTCTATATGGCTATGCTTCCAATTTGGGAAAATGTGTTAAGAATGATCATATTATCAGATTAAAAAGTCATGATTTTCATGTTATAATGGAAACACTTATTCTGATTGGATTTAGATGTTTGTTGAATTCTATGATTTGGGATTTGATAATAAATATATAATTTTTTCTGAGACATTTCTGCGGTGACCAAAGACTACAATGTAGTATGAAAACTGGAAGAAGATATTGTTGTAATTATATATGAACTAGAAAAATTATTTCCCCTGGCTTTATTTGAATCAATTGAACATTTGATACTACATTTTCTACATGAAGAAAAATGTGGATGTCTAGTACAGTTTCTATGGATGTATCCATTTGAGAGATGCATGTAGAAATTGAAAAAAAATATTTAACAAAGCATCAGTTGAAGGCGCAATTACTGATGCTTATTTTCAAGAGGAAATTACGTTTTTCTACTCTCATTATTTCGAATATGAATATCTCTCAAAACAAAACTGCATGGGATATAATGAGGTGAATTTTGATGACCAAATTGACAATTAAATATCACTTTTTAATCATCCATATCTTGGCTTCGGTGGAGTTCATGAATGTTAGATTTCATATGATGAACATCACAGAGCTCATGCATATGTTCTTATCTACTGTAAAGAAATGACATCATTTTTACTAAAAGTTCTTCTATAACTTATCCTGTAATTTATGTTACAGTAAGTAAAATTATTTTATTTTTAGGTTATATGACAATCATATCAAGAAACAACTTCTAGAAATTACAATTGCAGCTCTTGAAGAACGTCAGCAAAAAATACTTCTCAATGGTTTCAAAAACTGGTAACAGAAATTATTGATGGTTTAACATATCAATTTAGATTATTATTAATTATATTGATAATTATTTTAAATTTTTTTAGTTATCTCAACATGTTGATAAAATTTATAAGAGAATGTGTATATTGAGTAACCCACCATCCAAAATAGTTAAATCTTATAATGAATTTTTGGTAAATGATTTTCGATTTCATACACGGTCTTATGGAGAATCAAAAAAAGACAATGAACAATAGATTTTTCATGTGAGGATCTCATCATAGAGAAACTGAAGTTGATTTTTACGGCATGCTTGATGAAATTATTGAACTGTGTTATCTTGGTAAAAATCACATAATGATGTTTAAATATCGGTGGTTAGATACATAGGGAGTCTTGCATGTTCATGCAAATCATGGAATCATTTATTTTAAATATAAAAGTATTTTTATAGGAAATAAACCATTATTACTGGCTCAACATGCACATAAAATTTATTAAGCAAAGTACTATGATACCTCAAGAGACCCGAGTGATTGATGGAGCATAATAAAAATGAAATCTCAGGAAAATCAGTTTACTCAAACTGAATGTGGTTCCACTGAAGTACAAGGAATTTAAATTTTTCAATAGACTACTCAAAATCCATATTTTTCACAAAGAGAGCTTAATATCAATGATGAAACCCCACAATTAAGGGTCGATGGTGACGATGATGTTAATGATGTTATAATGAATTGGAAATGGCTAGAGATGATGAAACTGAAACTCATATGGATATTGATGATGTTGAGGATGAATATGAAGACATTGACATCGTCAGATATGAGTATGACAATGAAGGTGAACATTGACACAATTAAATTCTAGTTATAATCATAACTAATATATATCTATATATAAATGGTATTGTCAACTATTTTCTAACAACAATAATTTTGTGTTTCAAATGGATGATGATCTATTTCGTGAGTTGTAGGAGGCTGAGCTACCATTGGATGAGGATGATTTCAGATCATCTTATCCTCATCCAACTAGAGGTTTCAGGGTTACATAGAGGGGGCATAGTCTTGCGTGACTAATGATCCCTGACCCTATCCCAGAGTGACATCCACATGTTGTCTTCGATCCATGCATGTAGAGGTTTGGTAACCTATGCATTTTAGTTAGCTTTCCTTAAATTATTTATATACTAATTGTTTGATTATTTATTCTTTTTTCACAGGTTTTTTCATATAGCTGTCGGAAAGGGGAGATCTATCTTGCGCAATTATTTTTCTTAGCCATGGATAACATGGTAATAGATTCCTGTTGATGTGTGGCTTGACATGTTCAATCAATGGATGGTACGTAAATAAATAAAATTTATTTTGACATTTATTTCATTAATAACATGATATTATAAATTATTTTTAGGGTTTATGGTATCACATCAATGATATCATGTGTGAAGCTTTCCACATGACATGGGAGGTGTCTATGTGTGACCATTTCTGTCAGTTTTTTCACAATTTGAGAAGGACATCCACGGAGAATGTAGGAGTGATAGTATTTGATGAGTCGTGTAGAGTCCACCGACTATAGTACATTTCATCTCACATTTGGTATGGATTATGTTCACACTGGTTGAGTGGTGGATTTCAAAGGAGGTCTTCATTAGGCCGACAGAACCGAGGGAGATAGAAGGTGACACATCAAGACGGTAGCCATACATTCAGTATGCATAAAGAGCATCTGGTAAGTTCTTTTTTAAATGTTTTATAAAACTATAAATATAAAAAGTGTATTTTATATTCATATAAGCAGTCGAGGAACCCAATATTATGGAGAGTGACATTTATCAGAATATGTATAGGGATCCGGCCACTAGAAAGATTAGAGGTGTTCCCCAGCCTTAGATTGTGGTCAGTATTATTTCTTTTTCAGTTTGAAAATTAACTGCATATAATATTTTCACTATATTTGTAACACCCCGAACCCTCTATACCAGAGTTGGTGCATTAATTGTTATATTGGCATGGTTAGAAGGAATGAAAATAACGAAGGAACGATCAGTTTAAAAGTCTTGAAGAAACTAGATAAATAAATGCTACTCAAATTAAATTGGAAAAGGTTACAAAAATAAAGTACATAAAAACTATAAACTGCATCCACAAGAACTCAATAAATGATCTCCTCTTCATCACCTATTGAAGTTAAACAATGAAAGGGGTGAGTCAAATTATCATTAAGTGTTACAAATGGTGAAACCATGAATCAATAATAATGGAATTGTAAAAAATTTGACATAATCAATATGGTATAGGGAATAAATGAAAAACTCACGCCATTAATAAACTGAGAATGAAACTGCATCAATATATTTTGTCATAGTGAAAACCTCAGGGTTAGTAATAAGTGATAATGAATAAAGAGAATGATTATTAATTGGATTTAATGTATCTATAACATAATACCATAATACCATAAAAAAAGTTTAGTTCTCTGGCCAGTAACCTGTCTGATTTTTGGAAACAAACTCGAAGGGGTTGTTGTCAACTGATTTATCACATGAGGCCTACTGATGCATCAATGTGATATAGTGAACTTAACCCTCCACTTAATGTCCAAATAATTCTTAAAAATATATTCAACAAAAAAGAAATATGCCTTTAAATTATCCATATAGAATATAGGATACATATTCATCAATATTTCCACAGTCAAAACAACATTCAAAATAAATACCATATGTAAAATGGTATACATCTTATACAATAATCATATACATGATATTAGAATATTGAAATTTAAATGGAATATAATTTCAATTTAAAATTAATCTCAAATTTCTATTTGGTACAACACATAAGAAAGACTACATGCACAATACTAAGCAAGTCACAATGAAGTGAAAATTGAGACAAATCTCGTTACCACGTTGTAATTAATTTAGTCGTATGAACAAAAGTTAATAACCACAAAATGAATCACAAGATACCATGAATATAAATATAATCATGATAATATATATCAAATGGCAGTACACCTATACCTCATATAGTAAATAAAATTTGAACAATGGAAATCCCACAGAATTGAAGGTGAGATGAGAAAACCCCTTACGCACATTTAAGCTAGGTAACGAGTGTTCCTATGAGGGATTAATGAGAGGTAAAGCGGTATCCCATTATTTATATATAATAAGGGATGTATGAGGGAGGTGAAAAAACATACCCCATCATTAGGTATTATAAATAAAAGGGCACAAAATAGGGTAGATTCTTGAATAAAAGTGAGAGAGAGGATCCCATACCTTGTGCTTGATGGTGTTCTTGATTGTTTTTAATGACATGAATAATCATATTTATCACCATTAATTAATAATTACAAAACCTAATTATCATTTAATTGTTGTTTTAGAACCTTATTAGGTTCATTAATGGCCTTTTTGATGGGTTTAAGAGATTCAACTTTATTGTTTTGGTAACATTTTCTTCTTTGGTTTTCATTATTTGTTTAATTGTATTCATGAATGGATGTTTTTTTGAAATGTGGTTAAACATACCAAATTTTTAATATTAATTATTAATTAAATTAAAGATATATAAATGATATTCTAATTATTCTGATTATGTACCATGAGGACGACTCATTCGATGAGTAAAAAATAAATGCTTGGATTTGGCTTGGCAGTTTTGTGCCCAACAAACTTGTTTTGTATTATTATTCCATATTATGTATGTGTAAGGATTTAAGAACATTAAAAAAGATAAAATAAATATATTATCATCTGTTTAATCTAGTAAAAAGGTTTAATGACTAGTATTGATGATAGTAATGAAAATTGGAAACCCGTCTTCCTTGAGTGTGATAAAATAACACATCTCGGATGATGTTTTCATTTATTGTATAAAAGAAAAGAACAAAGATTATGAAGAAATAATACATTAGAATAATAAAAATACAGTACATATAAGGTACTAGAATTATCATGGAATTTGGATGAGGGTAGGTGATAAGAGAGAATAGAAGAATAAATCTTTGTAAAACAAATTGAAAGAAAAGAGAAGAGAGGTTAACCTCTTGAGTACTCCTCCTTGATAAACTTCTTAAGACCTTTGTTTTTGGACATTTGGTGAGACCAAAAGGTCTTGGATGTAAGGAGAGGTCTTGAAAAGAGTATTTGGCTATATTTAGGTAAGGCTTGAAGTTGAGTGGTTTGGGAGGACGTGGGGGTGAGGGGTGGTTTATATAGTGAAGGGGAGATGGGATTTCTCTATATTATAATCATTAATTTATTATTTCTCCACAAGACAAGGAATAATGAGTCTTCCATGACCATGAATAGTAATTGAATAATTATAATCCAAATAAATTGGGCTTACATTAGCATAGAATCATATATGACTCTATAATTAGTGTATTTAGCTTATTTTGGTAATTATGGTATTTCACTATTCATAAAAAATTCAAGTATTTCAGAAAAATACCAAAAATTCACCCTAACCATTTTTAGACATATAGAATCCAGAAATTAAGTCCATTTTTCAAAAATAAATTTCTAAATATTATCAATTAAATATTTAAATAAAACCATTACTTAATTGAAAAATATGAACACTTAAATTATTCATCTTCATTTTTAAGGTGCCAAAATTTATTTATACATTCATGGGTGTGGATACTATTCATAAGAGTCATATTAATATTCATAAGGGTATGTTACTATTAATAAGTGTAGTTTACTTTTCATAAGGGTATGTTACTATTCACCAAAAATTAAGTTAATTATATCAGACCTTAAATATCATCCTAAACAGAATCATGTATGTCAGATTTTCAAAATTCAAAACACCCACATGGAAAATTAAAGTTCAATGGCTAGGCTATGACTATGTCCTAAATACCCAAGTGTTGTTTCAATGAAACTCAGTTCTTTATAAAATATTGGCTATGATTCGTATTTATTTAAGAGAAACATACCATAAAATCATTGGGGTGATACATTATTCCCTACTTCAAAAATTTCATCCTCAAAATTTTTCATTTATAAAGCCCACCAAAAAGATGTGGATGGTTCTTCTTCATAACATTCTCAGGTTCCCATGTTGCTTCCTCCATATTCTAGTTTTTTCCAAAGAACCTTTACTAGACGAGTCGTCTGATTTCTCAATACCTTCTCTCATGTGTCAAGGATCATGATAGTCTCTTCATAGTATAAAAAATCTGGTTCCTGTTTTATTTCTTCATAGGTGAGTACATGAATTTGGTATGGCGTGTATTTCTTCAACAATGACACATGGAACACATCATGAACTATGGAGAGAATTGGAGGCATTTCTAAACTGTAAGATACAACTCTGATTCATTCCATAATTTCCAATGGTTTGATGTACTTGGGGATCAATTTCCCTTTCTTATCGAACCTTAAGACACCTTTCCATGGAGATACTTTCCAAAAGACATGATCGCCCACCTGGAATTCCAAATCCTTTCTCTGGTTTTCAGCATAACTCTTCTACCTACTTTGGGATTCTTTAATATGGGCTTGGATTGTATTCACCTTTTTCGTGGTCTCTTCAATATGTTCTGGGCCTATAACTTTCCTCTCACTAACTTCTTTCCAACAAGTTGGAGTTCGACATCTCTTTCTATATAATGATTCATATGGATCCATTTGAATACTAGAATGGAAAATATTGTTGTAGAAAAATTCCACCAATGGAAATTATTGATCGCACTTACCTTGGAAGTCAATTGAGCATGATCTCAGCGTGTCTTGAAGAGTTTGAATAGTCCTTTCAGACTCTCCATCAGTTTTAGGGTGATAAGAATTACTCTTACAAAGCTTAGTATTCAAATCCTTCTGGAAACTTTTCCATAATTTTGATGTAAACCACATATCACAATTAGACACAATCGATAGAGGTGCACCATGAAGTCTTACAAATTCATTAATATAAAGTCTTTTTAGGCACTCAAGTGGTAAATCCTATCTTATAGGAAATAAATGTGCTGATTTTGTGAGACGATCAACAATTACCCATATTGCAACATTCCTTCAAAATGTCCTCGGTAGTCTGGTGACAAAAATCATCATAATATTATCACACTTTCACATAGGAATATGTATAGGTTGTATCACTCCTCTGGAATATTGTCTCTCTTCCTTCACTTGTTGAAAAATTAGACACCTTGACAGGTAGTCAGCAATTTTAGACTTCATATTATCCCACCAAAAATATTCCATCAGATCATTATACATCTTTGTGATACCTGGGTGTAAAGAGAAATTTGAGCCATGAGAATCGTCTAATAGTTCCCTTTTTAGCTTAGGTCTTGACAGAACACATAACCTCTTCCCAAATTTCAGAACTCCTTCTTCATACAGGATGTCTACCAATCTCTCATCATTGGCAGCATTAATTTTCTTGTGCATATTCTCATCATCAGATTGAATGCTTTTTTATCTTCTCTAATAAAGATGGTTTAGAAATAATTTGAAAGAGGAAAGATGTTTCCCCTTCCGTAACAATTCCCAAATCCATCATTAGTATATCCTTGAATATAAGATCTCCTTCAATCCTCATTTGGGTCAGGAGTCCATGATCTTTCTTTCTTAATGCATATGACACCTTATTTTCTTTTCCTGGGTGGTAGTGTATTTAAAAATAGTAATCTTTGAGTAACTAGAGCCATCTTCTTTTCCTCAATTTTAGTTCTTTTTGTGTGAAAGTGTATTTCAAACTCTTGTGGTCCGTATAAATCTCACATCTTTCTCTGTGGAGATAATGTCTCCATATTTTCAGAACAAAGATTATGAGTACTGACTCAAGATCATGAGTTAGTGAATTTTTCTCATGAGTCTTCAATTGCCTTGATACATAAGAAATAACTTTATCATTTTTCATAAGGACACTACCCAGTCCATTATTAGATGCGTCGCTATATATCACAAATACCTCATTTCGAGATGGAAGAGTCAAAATTTGAGCATTGAACAGTCTTCTTTTCAATTCATTGAATAATTCTCTACATTCTTTTGTCCACACAAACTTAACTCCTTTATGTGTGATCTTGGTTAGCGGGTCAGCTAGTTAGGAAAAATTCTGAACGAAACACTGATAGTAACCTTATAATCTAATCAAACTGCTTACCTCCATTATGTTTTTTGGCATGGGCCAATCTTTGATTTCCTTTGTCTTTGTAGGATCAACCATGATTCCATCCTTAGAGACAATATGTCCTAGAAAGGAAACTGATTGAAGCCAGAATTCCCAATTGCTAAACATCCCATATAATTCATTTCTTCTAAGAGTTTTCAGAATAATCTACAAGTGATCCTTATGGTCTTCATATCCTTTTGAGTATACCAAGATATCATCGATGAATACAACAACAAAGTTATAAAAATATTCCTTAAAAAATCTTTTCATTAAATCCATGAAAAATAGAGGGTCCATTAGTCATTCCAAAAGGCATCACTGTAAACTTGTAATACTTATACTTGGATCGAAATGCTGTCTTAGGAATATCATCCTTCCTCACACGTGGCTGATGATATCCAGACCAAAGTTCAATCTTCGAAAATTATTGAGCTCCATGAAGATGATAAAATAAATCATCAATCTGAGGCAGAGGATACTTATTATTTGTTGTAATAGCATTTATTTCCCTACAATCAATGCATAGCCTCATGGATCCATCTTTCTTCATGAAAAACAGTACAAGGTCTCCCCATGAAGAAACACTTGGTCAAATAAATCATTTGTCACTCAACTCCTCTAGTTGTTTCGTTAGCTATACTAACTCCACAATGGCCATTCTATAAGGGGGTATTTGACATAGGTCTTTTACCAAGAATTAAGTCAATAGAAAACTCAACTTCCCGCTCTGGAGGATATCCATGAAAATCCTCTAAAAATACAGTAATGTATTCTTGCACTATATTCACATCTTTAATCTGAATATTTCTTTCCTCACCGATAGATATTGGTTTATATTCCTCTCCAAGTATTGTATTATGTAGAGATACTGGGGGTGGATCTAGATAAGAATTAGGTGGTGAGGTTTCTACTCTAAAGATAAGGGATTATACACCAATTTAATTCATTGTAACTTCCTTTTTTCTTACAATAAATCTTTGGATCATAGTTTGATAGCCAATTCATATGAAGAATTATATCAAATTAATTAATTAGTAAGACGATAAGGTTAGAAACTAAAGAACATTTATGTGTCATGAAGGGGGATTAGTTGACATGCCTTTGTTTCAATTATGCCTCCCCTAGGAGTTTTGACTGATTAATCCTTTATTAAATCAAATTGTACATGTATAATTTTATTGGAAAAATGGGCAGATATAAATTAATGAGATGGTCGAGAATCAAATAAACTATTGGCTATGTTTGAAGAAACAATTAAAGTACTTATCACCACATCATTAAGAACTTAAAATTCCATGGTTGTAATCGTATAATTTCTCCCTTTCTCTCTTTGCCTTTTATGGGGCATGTTTCCTTGGAACATAGGACTATCATTTGTATAGTGTCACATCTCTCTACAATTGAAGCATTGAACAACATAAAATTGTTTCTTCCCCTTGAATTAATTAGATATATGACCCTTTTCTCCACAATTATACCATACTCCAATGCCTTTCATGAATTTCCCGATATGATTATTTCCCTAGTTCTCGCATAATGGGAATTTCGTCATTTCCTTTCTTCTTTGGCGCTTCACCTTTCCCTTGGTTATTAGAGTACCATTTTTTATTGTGGTTTC
Organism: Viscum album; assembly: GCA_963277665.1. NCBI lineage: Eukaryota > Viridiplantae > Streptophyta > Magnoliopsida > Santalales > Viscaceae > Viscum > Viscum album. The sequence goes on from OY728125.1 coordinate 1,158,746,306, forward strand.
CCTAGAAAAAATTTTATCTAGCAAACTCCTTTTCTGTTTTGATGGAACATGATACAATTTCATCACATGATGAAAATGCTTGAGAAGCCAGTGGCTTTCGATGAATTGGATTAATACCTTCAAAGAAAGGATCAATCTTGTCTGCCGAGTCACATACGTAATCTACGAAATACTTGGATAGCCTTATGAAGGTAGCCTTATACTCTGAAACATTTTCATATTCTCTTTTATTTAAGCCCATGAATTTCCTCATCATTTCGGTTTCTTGTTCACGAGGGAAATATTTTTCGCAGAATATTTCATTAAAATTCCTCCATTCCATATCTTCTATTTTTTCTTCCTTCGTGCTATTCTGAATCAAGGACCACCATTGATCAGAATCACCCTTGAGATAATATACTGCAAGTACTACCTTTTCATTTTCATTGGATCTTAATTACATGAATATCTTTTCAAGAGACTTGATCCATTGCTCCTAAACCACTGGATTAGTAGTCCTACTGAATGATGGGGACTTCTTCCACATGAAACAATCCAACACAGGTACATATAATATATGATATTAATTGAACTCACATAATTAACTAATTATTATTACATGATAATAAATGATATTAATTGAATAATAAACTTTAAAGTATGCCCTTAAGCAAATATAAATTGACCAAAGTTTATTATTCAGGAATAAAATGAAATGAACAAGACAAGTCGGACTTAAGGTAAGGGATCCTACCTCTCTCTTTATTTTTATGCACTCTCTTTTATGTCAATTATTTTAAGCTATGTTTGGGGATGTTATTTTATATTCCTCATTATGTAATTTTTATGTTAATATTATGAGAGACCCTATTTTATCTCATAAATCTATTTTTGGATGTTTTAAGTGGCGCCGTTAGGCTGCTGAGTTTTCAAAAGGGATTTTTCATCTCACTTTTATTCTCGTGAGATTTATGCTACATTTTCCACAATTTCCTTTGAGTGGTGTATGTACTACCCATTATTCTACTCTTTGTGTAATATACTTTCTTTTATGGGTATTTACATTAATGTTGTATTGTCTTTCTATCATGGGGTGTATGTTTTGAAAGATACCCAAGTCGGTAAGGGAACTTTTCACCCTTCTATTTTTAAAAGACATCCTTTTGTTTTGTCATTAAAATTACATCTTCTTATATTGGGATATGTTATTATATATCCTTATTGCTATAAATTTTATGTACAAATGATGAGATACCCTTTATCTCTCTCATCAAATCTTTTTCTAAAATTGGATGTGACGCCGTTAGGCTATCGAATTTTTGCAAGCGAACTTCTTAACACAATTCCAATTCTTTGGGTTAAACCTCTACTTCTTGATCATGTCATCCTATGAATATGTGTGAATGAACTCTGGTTGTTTTACACTTAATATCCACTTATATTGGGTGTATTTTTTTCATACATAATTATGAGATTGATTTATCCTTAATTTAAGGACACCTTCTTTATAAGGGATTTCATCTCATTTTACATTTCTATTGAGACTTCATTGTTGTTATGCACAAATTCACCCTTTTATGGTGTATATACTGTCCTTTGGCATATTATATCATGAATCCCTTTATTCTCATGATATTATAAAGTTCTGATTAAATGTTATTCCTCAATTATTTGTATTCAAGCGTCTCTCATTTTGTTAAAAACTCTTTAACTAAAATATCGTTTTAAATGTTTTAATGATTTATTCTTATAAATATTTATCATTAATATCCATGTTTTCAAAATGGTTTTAAGGATTTATTAATATGGATATTAATGGTTTAAAATGTTAAAAGCTTCAAAGTGGTATGGGACTTCGTCTCAATCTCCTCTCATTGAGGAATATTTTTTTTTATACACAACTTTCTTTTATACAGTGTATAAACCCCTTTGACTTTTACTTTTATTCAAAAGGAATCTTTTTATAGCAAGCGTTTTACTAAATAACAAAATGGATTGTTTTTGTCTTACGTATACGGTGACAACGACTTCTCCGCCACCGTGACCATTATTTTAGTTTCGACTTCCTTTACAAGCCATAACTTTTTTTAAATGAAAAATAAATTCCATGTTTAAATTTTCTTTTATTTTGGTATTGAAAATGGTTTTGATAATGTTTTTATTATATAAATGTGTTGTATTGATATCATGTGATTGAAATGTCGAAATGTTATGTTTCCTTTATGCATGTTTTATGTGATACAATTATGTTATGGTTCTTGGGAATTATTTATGAGGACGGGCGGTTCCGTGATAAACTAAGGGTGAGTGAGCCCGATATAGCTCTCCAATGCATTGGGTAACGCGAAGGAGTTAAAATCTAAGGTTTCTCCGAAGATATTTAGGGAATATACTATGATGGCTATTCGAAATGTAACCATGAGGGTTACTCCCTATGTACAAAATTTATGAATGCCTCAAGTTACCTTTATGTCTTACGATTTCTATTGAGTTATGCATAAATATTATGATTTCATGAGGTATGTTAGATTTCTTATGTTTTATGAGTAAAGTATGATTTCATTGATTCTTATGTATACATGGACTAATGTTTTCTCTCCATATTGTTATAACCCTTACTTAGCATTTTATTCTCATCCCAAGTTTTTTGAAATTTTTTTCACATAACATAAAGTTGAATAGGGTCAAGGATGGGATCATGGAAATGTTATACTGTCTAAAACAAGGAACTAGACATGATTCTTTTGTTCAAGATTTTTTATTTTGTGAAAAAATGGAAACTGAGTAGATGTGTCTACCTTGTAATCTTGAAGATGTAATAGTTATGTCCTAATTCTCTAAAACTCTAAACTTGAAAAGACCCTCAATGTGAATTATTAATTTAATTCAAGAATATGTATTGTACATAAGGCAGGGTCCTTATAGTTTGAATCAATGGTCGGTTTAGATAACATTAGAGGTTAGAGTGTTGTTTAAGCAAAATTGACAAGTTGTGTATAACCACAATGGTTATTATAAATAATAGAGTCATTGTTATTTTTGAAAGTTGGAATGGGTTTGAGATAACATGGATAATTATATATTAGTGTTAATATTCCTATATAGTACATGATGATTTTGTTGATATACTCACACTGACCTTTTTGGTTTTAGTAAATGGATGGATCTAGCAAGCCCCAAAGTGACAATGGGTTTGAAGGAAATTGGGGTGGTTCTCTGATTAAGAGACAGGATGAAATGGGGGATTCAATGAGAAATCTCGTGGTTATTCTAAACCAACTATCAGGAGTAAGGATCAACCACTTGACCCTTGGTGAGTTCTCTAATGCATCATGTATGACAGAACCAACTTGATTTGGAAGTTCAAGTAATAATTATAAAGGTAACCATTATGGTTAATATGATCCTTACTTTTGAGGTAATAATGGGTTACTACATGATATGATGGACTATTAAAGGCATGAGATAAACTTGAGGTTAAATTATGTTGAGGTTATTTTTGAAGATTTTATCGCCTTTTGGGGAATGTTATAAGAATTATGTAGTTTTGGAAAAAGGACATCACGTAGACCATGTGACAACCTATCGTGTCGGACGAAGCTACGGGAATCTAACCCACAACCAAAGTGTGACTGGTATTTATCGCCTACCACTGGACTATGTGAAGTCCCTGGTTATTTTGACTAATTCTTTTTAGTTAAATGATCTTATGAATCAAGAATAAGTTGATTTTGGGTTATATATGGAAATTATTAACCTATCATGGAGGATATGTGATTGGGTTAATTACTTTTTAGTATGGGTCTTGAAGAGTAACTGATTTTTTTTAAAGATAAATGCTAAGATTTAACTTGGAAGACTATGTGATAAATTCCTTTATAGATTTTGGTTTCCATCTTAGTTTTTATTACATTGAATAATTTTATGGATAGATTTTTATTGAATGGTCTTTGTTGAACTTTGGATAATTTTTGACAAATTTTTGAGATTAAGAGTAGCATTTCTTTTTATAATGGATTATCCTTTTTGAGGATTATCTAATCTTGTACTATCCTTTTTTGTTTTGGTTTTGGTTTAAATACATGGGAAGTATATAGTTCTCTTTTGAGGATTAGGCGATTCTCTAAAAGTTGATTATAGTTCCCTTAATGTGAACAAGTTATCCTGAATACTTGTCGTTTGGAGAAAATATGGGTTTGTGTATGAAATCTAGAAAAAGATGAAAGTCAACATGTCAAGTAAGTATGTTTCCTTATGTTTTAGTTAAGAACATAAATAAATTCATCAATAAAAATTAATTTAAAACAAATGTTGTCTGTTAATTTTTCTGACTGGGGAATCAAATACCGTTTTACCCGTCACAAGTTTGTGATTTTCTGGTGGATAACATTCTCCTAAACATGTTTTCTATCACTATCCCTTAGAACATCACCATTTTTTTCATCCATATCCATGATTTAATACATGGAATCCTAGTACGGGTTAACTTGGGTGACCCTTGTACTTAACTTTCTTTCTTTTAAAGTGATGGTTAAATTTACTCTTTTTCCGATGTGGGGCTTTCAATGAAGTTTCCAAGCCCAATTTTAAAATTGTGAGGACGCAATTCCCAAAAGAGGGGAAGGATGTAACATCCCTGGTAAATAAATAATATTAAATTCTCATGTTTATCAATATTTGTGAATAAAATGTTAATATTACTTTAAAGGGAATTCTATGCTCTATGGCGTACCCAATACGCAACAACAAGTTTCATTGAAATATTACGTTGTACAGTAATAATATAATAATATTATTTTAAATAGACAATTCCTTGACATTGTAATGGCAGTAATAAATAGAACTAAAAAAAATGATTACATATTTTTGTTAAATATTTTTACATTTATCCAATAAATGTTAGGGGTTTGAAATGCAAATGAATCCAATTTTAAGAATAAATACTCTGATATTTTTAAAAGATTATTTTACCGGCAATTGATGGCGAACCTTTTTTAAATCCAAATTTTGACATTTTTATAAGCTCTATTTTTCAAAATAAAATTATTCTTTAGAATTGGGATATTTAAATTTACATTGGATAAATTGTTGGTATATTTATGACAAATGTTCATTTTTTTAATGAATAGTGAAAAATACTCCATTTTACTTCAAAACTGATTTTTCATATAATTTAATTATATGGATATATTATACTTTTTTAATTGTTTTAAAGTGTAATTAGAATATATGTTTACCATTTAATTCAATTGTGGTCATTAGAATTAATTTCACTTGGAAAATGGACATAAACAAGGGTCAATCTTTTGATATATATTGTTTCTTAAAAACACAGTATTTGTTTTTGATAGCGGGAATTAACTATATTATTTATTAATGAAACTTATATGTTTTTAATTTGGAAAAATGGAAATAATTTCTTAATTTGTAATATCAAATATTGATTAGGGATAATTATTGGTATTTTTCTGATAATGTCTCTTTTTTATGAATAGTGAAAAAATACATCTTTTTAATTCAAAACTGCCTTTTCATCCAATTTATTTTTATATTTATATTTTCATTTTAATAGTTTTTAAAGTATAATTGAGTTATGTTTTTATCACTTAATACAATTTTGTTCATTGTATGTAATTTCACTTTTCAATTGCATGTAAAAACAAGTCAATCTTTTGATAAATTTTACTTCATAAAAACCCGTCTTTTGTTTTGACAACATGATTTACTTTTAAATAAATTACTACAATTTATTTGTTTTGAATTTGATAAAATGGATTCCATTTTTGGAATCATAAGGTCCAAATTAGGTAATTAAGACTCTTTTTTTGACATTATGAATAGTAACGACGGTAATTATATTTAATTATTGTGATTAATTAGTAATCGATTAGTTAAGGGTAATAAAATAATATCATAATAATAACAAATGAACCCAACATGTGTCCTAATTCTACTGGTTGTGTCATGTACCACCATGGGATTCCTTGTTCCACAATTTGGGACCCCATGGAATCACTTTTGGGGTGATAGTGACACCTTTTAATTTTATGTTTTTAGAAGGAATGTATAACCAAGGTATGTATCACCCAAGTAAAACAATTTTAGTTTTGAATTTGTAAATGATCACTTGAACTATATATAGTCATTGGAAATATAAAATTATTTCCTACATCATAGTATTTTTTTATTATTTTTAGACATTAAATAAATTAATTTATTTATGACACCATGATGATCCAGTGATTATCTCATTAATGAATGATTTAAATAAAATGAAAATATAATGTAAAATACAAGGAATAAACTTTTCTAAAACATATTGGATGTGTTTATTTATAACCCTTACCATCTTATCCTAGAAATATATCAATTTGGGACCTTTAAAATCCGAAAATCATTTTAATATAAAGTAACATTTCTTTTCTATCCAAGAGTGCCCCTCCTCCCTCTTATAAAAGGCCCCAACTCTATCTCCTTACCCACACCTCTCACGCCATTGAATCAGACAAAATCTGATCATTTTATCTATAACACTCGCTATATTAATCCTATAAGCCTTCCCTTAGGCATAAATCTCTTCAAGAAACCCTTTTGGTTCAAACTAAGGGGAGTTACCTGATTTAAAGGTAAAGTCTTCCATAATGTTCTTTTGTTTTATTTTGCTTCTCCAACCCCCTAAAATATTTTTATTCATTTCTTTTGTAACAACTCCAGTATATCCAATATAAAATGATGTTGTTATGAGAAATATTCGAGCTACAATTACACACACCTCCGTCTAATGGTTAAATAACATTTGGTTTCTGTGGATGGTGAATTACTCCCTCACGAAACGATGATTGTTAAATATTCACTTAACACATTTCATGGTGGCCATTATGATGTAATTGTAATTTATATATGATATATATGGTATTTATGTTTTCTATATGCTTCTATATTTTATATGAAAAAAATACCTTTATGCTTTGCATGTTGTGCAAATGCGATAATTTCATACGTGGAAGTGTGGACTACCGCCCCCTCAAGTGATGCGACTCGTTAATGCAATACATGGAATGTATAAAGAATGAAATTAATGAACATATGTGACATATATAACATATATATTATACTGGAATTATAATATATATATCTCTCATTTATTTTTAATTCCATTAATATGACAAAGAAATGAAAGTAGCGTTCATGCGTACGTACAACCTACCGTCTCGACGAACGGTGCATCTCATTTATTTTTATCTCCAAATGTTATGGAATAGTATAAAATGAATATTTACTGGATATATATGATATTTAAATAATTAATACTATTCTGGAGATGATTTACTTACAACTAGATTGACAATTCTTTCAAACAAGATCATTTTTGACTCATGTACTGAACATTGACAAAACATATGATATGAACTCACATAATTAACTAATTATTATAACATGATAATATATGATATTAATTGAATAATAAAATTTAAAGTATTTCCTTAAGAAAATATAAATTGACCGATGTTTATTTTTCAGGAATATAAAGAAACGAACAAGACAAGTTGGACTTGAGGTAAGAGATCCTACCTCTCTCTTTCTTTTTATGTACTCTCTTTTATGTCATTTCTTTTAATCTATGTTTGGAGATGTTCTTTTATATTCCTCATTCTTTAATTTTTATTTTCATATTATGATAGACCCTATTTGATCCGATAAATACATTATTGGATGTTTTAAGTGGCATCATTAGGCTGCCGAGTTTTCGTAAGGGATTTTTCATCTCACTTTTATTCTCATGAGATTTATGCAACATTTTCCACCGTTTCCTTTGAGTGGTGTATGTACTACCCAATATTCTACTATTTGTGTAATATATTTTATTTTATGGGTATTTACATCAATGTTTTATAGTCCTTCATTCATGGGGTGTACGTTTCGAAAGTTACCCAAGTCGGTAAGGGAACCTTTCACCCTCTTATTTTTAAAAGACTTCTTTTTGTATTGTCTTTTAAATTACATCTTCTTATGTTGGGATATGTTCTTATATATCCTTATTGATTTAAATTTTATGTCCATGTGATGACATACCATTTATCTCTCTCATCAACTCTTTTTCTAAAATCTGATGTGACACCGTTAGGCTATCAAATTTTTACAAGGGAACTTCTAAACACAATTCCAATTCTTTGGGTTAAACCTCTACTTCTTGATCCTGTCATCCTATGAATATGTGTGAATTACCTCTGGTTGTTATACACTTAATATCCACTTATATTGGGTGTATTTATATTTTTCACACATAATTATGAGATTGATTTATCTTTAATTTAATGATACCTTCTTTATAAGGGATTTCATCTCATTTTATATTTCTATTGAGACCTCATTGTTGTTATGCACCAATTCACACTTATATGGTCTATATACTATCCTTTGGAATATTATATCATGAATCAATTTATTCTAATGATATTATAAAGTTATGATTAAATGTTATTCCTCAATTATTTGTATTCAAGTGTCTCTCAGTTTGTTAAAAACTCTTTAACTAAAATATCGATTTAAATGTTTTAATGATTTATTATTATAAATATTTCTCATTAATATCCATGTTTTCAAAATTATTTTTAAGGATTTATTGATATGGATATTAATGGTTTAAAATGTTAAAATCTTCAAAGTGGTATGGGACTTCGTCTCAATCTCCTTTCATTGAGGCATATTTTGTTTTATACACAACTTTCATTTATATGGTGTATAAACCCCTTTGACTTTGACTTTTATTCAAAAGGAATATTTTTATACCAAGCGTTTTACTAAATGACAAAAGGGATTGTTTTTGTCTTACATATGAGTGACAATGAATTCTCCGCCGCCGTGACCATTATTTGAGTTTCGGTTTCCTCTACAACCATAGCTTTTTTTAAATGAAAAATAAATACCATGTTTTACCTTTATTTTATTTTGGTATTGATAATCATTTTGATAATGTTTTTATTATATCAATGTGTTGTATTGATATCTTATGATTGAAATGTGGAAAATTTATGTTTCCTTTATGCATGTTTTATGTGATACGATTATGTTATGGTTCTTGAGCATTGTTTGTGAAGATGGGTGGTTCCGTGATAAACTAAGGGCGGGTGTGCTCGATATAACTCTCCAATGAATTGGGTAACGTGAAGGAGTTAAATGATAGGGTTTCTTCGAAGAGATTTAGGGAGTATACTATGATGGGTATTCCAAACATAACCATTAGGGTTACTCCCTACATAAGAAAGTTATGAATTCCTCAAGTTACCTTTTTGTCTTATGATTTCTATTGAGTTATGAAAAAATCTTATGATTTCATGAGGTATGTTAAATTTCTTATGTTTTATGAGTAAAGTATGATTTCATTGATTCTTATGTATACATGGACTAAAGTTTTCTCTCCGTATTGTTATAACCCTTACTGAGCTTTTTATGCTCATCCAACGTTTTTGGAAAATTTTTTCACATGACCTAAAGTGGAATAGGGTCAAGTATGGGATCAAGGAAATGTTATGCTATCTAAAACAAAAACCTAGATATGAATATTTTGTTCAAGAGTTTTTATTTTGCTAAAAAAATGGAAACTGAGTAGATGTGTCTACCTTGTAATCTTTGAGATGTAAAAGTTATGTCCTAATTCTCTAAAACTCTAAACTTGAAAATATCCTCAATGTGAATTATTCATTTAATTAAAAAATATGTATTGTACATAAGGTCGGGTCCTTATAGTTGGTAATAAAGGTCAGTTTAGATAACTTTAGAGGTTAGAGTGTTGTTTAATAATAAGTGACAAGTTCTGTATAACCACAATGGTTATTATATTTGATAGAGTCATTGTTATTTATGAAAGTTGGAATGAGTTTGAGATAAATTGGATAATTATATCGTAGTGTTTATCTTCCTCTTTAGTATATGATGATTTTGTTGATATACTCACACTTACCTTTTTGGTTTTAGTAAATGGATGGATGTAGAAGTAACCTAAGTGATAATGGGTTTGAAGGAAACTATGGTGGTTCTCTGATTAAGTGACTGGATGAAATGTGGGATTCAATGAGAAATCTCATGGTTATTCAAAACCAAATATCAGGTGTCATGATCAACCACTTGAACCTTGGTGAGTTCTCTAATGCATCATGTATGAGAGAACCAACTCGATGTGGAAGTTCAGCTAATAATTATAAAGGTAACCATTAGGGTTTATATGATCCTTACATTTGAGGTAATTATTGGTTACTACATGATATGATGGAATATGAAAGGCATGAGATAAACATGAGGTTAAATTATGTTAGGGTTATTTTTAAAGATTGTATAGATTTTTGGGGAATGTTATAAGAATTATGTAGTTTTGGAAAAAGGACAACACTTAGCCCGTGTGACAACCTGTTGCGTCGGACGAAGTTGCTAGAATCGAACCCACCACCAAAGTGTGACTGTTATTTATCACCTACCACTGGACTACGTGAAGTCCCTGGTTAGTTTGACTAATTCTTTTTAGTTAAATGATCTTATGAATATAGAATAAGTTGATTTTGGGTTATCTATGGAAATTATTAACCTATCATTGAGGATATGTGATTAGGTTAATTAATTTTCAGTATGGGACTTTAAGAGTAACTGATGTTATTTGGAGAAAAATGCTAAGATTTACCTTGGAAGACTATGTGATCAAATCCTTCAGAGATTTGGGTTTCAATATTATTTTTAATTAATTTGATGAATTTTATGGATATATGTTTATTGAATGGTCTTTTTTGAACTTTGTATAATGTTTGAAAAATGTTGGAGATTAAGAGTAGTATTTCTTTTTATAAAGGATTATCCTTTTTGGGGATTATCTGATCTTGTACTAACCTTTTTGGTTTTGGTTTTGGCCTAAAGACATTGGAAGTATATAGTTCTCTTTTGTAGATTAGGTGATTCTCTAGAAGTTTATTATAGTGCTCTTAATGTGAACAAGTTATCCTAAATACTCATCTTTTGGAGAAAATATGAGTTTGTGTAAGAAATATAGAAAAAGTTGAAAGTCAAAATGAAAAGTAAGTATGTTTCATTTTGTTTTAGTTAAGAACATAAATAAATTCCTCAATGAAATGTAATTTAAAACAAAAAATTTTTCTGTTAATTTTTCCAACTGGGGAATCAAATACCATTTAACCCATCACAAGTTTGTGATTTTCTGGTGGTTAACTTTCTCCTAAATATGTTTTCTATCACTCTCCCTCAGAACATGACCATTTGTTTTTTCTTCCATATCCATGTTTTCATACATGGAATCCTAGTATGGGATAACTTGGGTGACCCTTGTACTTCTCTTTCTTTCTTTTAAAGTGATAGTTAAATTTACTCTTTTTCCAATGTGGGGCTTTCAATGAAGTTTCCAAGCCCAATTTTAAAATTGCAAGGATGCAATTTCCAAAAGGGGGAAGGATGCAACATCATAGGAAAATAAATAATATTACATTCTCATGTTTATCAATATTTTTGAATAAAATGATAATATTACATTAAAGGGAATGCTATGCTCGATGGCGTACCCAATACGCAACAACGAGTTTCATTGAAATCTTATGTTGCACACTAATAATATAATAATATTATTTTAAATAGTTAATTCCTAGCCATTGTAATGGACGGAATGAGAAGAACTAAAAAAATTATTACATATGTTTGTTAAATATTTTTACATTTATCCAATAATTGTTATAGGCTTAAAATTCAAATGAATCCAATTTTAAGAAAAAATACTCTGATAATTTTAAAAGATTGTTTTACCGCCTTCTGATTGAGAACGTTTTTTAAATCCAAATTTTGAGAATTTTATAAGCTCTATTTGTCAAAATAAACTTATTATTTATAATTGGGATATTTAAATTTACATTGGATAAATTTTTGGTATATTTCGGACAAATGTTCATTTTTTTAATGAATAGTGAAAAATACTCCATTTTACTTCAAAAATGGTTTTCCCTCTAATTTAATTATATGGATAGATTATCTTTATTTAATTGTTTTAAAGTGTAATTAGAATATATTTTTACCATTTAATTCAACGGTGGTCATTAGAATTAATTTCACTTTGAAAATGGATATAAACAACTTTCAATCTTTTGATATATATTGTTTCTTAAAAACACGCTATTTGTTTTGACAGAGGGAATTAAATATATGATTTATCAATGAAACTTATATGTTTTGAATTTTGTAAAATGGACATCATTTCTGAATTTGGAACATCAAATAAAGCTTAGGTTTAATATTTGGTATTTTTCTGATAATGCCCTTTTTTATGAATAATGAAAAATACATCTTTTTAATTCAAAACTGCCTTTTCATCCAATTTATTTATATATTTAGATTGTCATTTTAATTGTTTTTAAATTATAATTTAATTATGTTTTTATCACTTAATACAATTTTTTTCATTGTATTTAATTTCACTTTTCAATTGGATGTAAAAACAAGTCAATCTTTTGATAAATTTTACTTCTTAAAACCATTCTTTTGTTTTGACAACAGGATTTACTTTTAAATTAATTACTACAATTTCTGTGTTTTGAATTTGATAAAATGGATTCCATATTTGGAATCATTAGGTCCAAATTATGTAATTATGACTCTTTTATTTTTGGATATTATGAATTGTAATGACGGTAATTATCTTTAATTATCATGATTAATTAGTAATTGGGTAGTTAAGGGTAATAAAATAATATCATAATAATAAAAAATGACCCCAAAATGTGTCCTAATGCTACTGGTTGCCTCATTTATTACCACTAGATGCCTTTTGCAACACTTGGGGACCCCATGGAATCACTTTTGACGTGATAGTGACACTTTTTAATTTTATGTTTTTAAAAGGAATGTATTACTGAAGTATGTATCAGCCAAGTAAAACAATTTTAGTTTTGTCTATGTAAATGATCTCTTGGACTATAAATAGTCATTTTAAATTTAAAAATATTTCCTACATTATAGCATTTTTTTATAATTTTTAGACATTAAATAAATAAATTTATTTATGACACCATGATGATGCAACGATTATCTCATTAATGAACGATTAAAATAAAATGAAAAGATAATGTAAAATCTAAAACATACACTTTTCTAAAACCTATTTTATGAGTATATTTCGATCCCTTAAAACCTTAACCTCGAAATATATCAATTTGGGACCTTTAAAATCTGAAACTCATTTTAATATAAAGTAACATTTCTTTACTTTCCAAGAGTGCTCCTCCTCCCTCTTATAAAAGGGCCCCAACTCTACCTCCTTACCCACACCTCTCACGCCATTGGATCAGCCAAAATCTGATCATTTTATCTATCCACATCCCTCTCTTCATCCTATATGCCTTCCCTTAGTCAGAAAGTTCTTCAAGAAACCCTTTTGGTTCAAACCAAAGGGAGTTACCTGATTTAAAGGTAAAGTCTTCCCTAATGTTATTTTGATTTATTTTGCTTCTCCAACCCCCTAAACAATTTTTCATCATTTATTTTGTAACATAACCAGTATATTAAATATACTAGGATGTTTTTATGAGAAATATTCTAGCTACACTTACACACAACTTCTTCTAATGGTTACAGAACATACTATTTCTTGTGGATGGCGAATTACTACCTCACGAAACGATGATTGTTCAATATTCTCCTAACACCTTTCATGGTGGCCATTATGATGTCACAGTATTTTATATATGATATATATGGTATTTATGCTTTCTATATGCTTCTGTATTTTATATTTAAAATAGACCTTTATGTGTTGCATGTTGTGCAAATGCGATTATTTCATACGAGGAAGTGTGGATTACCTCCCCCTCAAGTGGTGTGTCTCGTTAATGCAATACATGGAATGTATAAAGAATGAAATTAATGAACATATGTGACCTATATAAAATATATATGATACTGGAATTATAATATATATATCTCATTTATTTTAATTCCATTAATATGACAAAGAAATGAAAGTAGCGTTCATGTGTACGTACGACCTACCGTCTCCCTGAACGGTACATCTCATTTATTTTTATCTAAAAATGTTATGGAATAGTATAAAATGAATATTTACTGGATATATATGATATTTAAATCATTATTACTATTCTGGATATGATTTACTTACAACTACATTGACAATGCTTTTCAAACAAGATCATTTTTGACTCATGTACCGAACATCGACAAAATGTATGATATGAACTCACATAATTAACTAATTATTATAACATGATAATATATGATATTAATTGAATAATAAAAATTAATGTATGTCCTTCTGAAAATATAAATTGAAAAAAGTTTATTATTCAGGAATATAAAGAAATGAACAAGACAAGTCGGACTTGAGGTAAGGGATCATACCTCTCTCTTTCTTTTTATGTACTCTCTTTTATGTCGTTTCTTTTAAGCTATGTTTGGGGATGTTATTTTATATTCCTCATTCTTTAATTTTTATGTTCATATTATTAGTGACCCTATTTGATCTCATAAATCCATTTTTGGATGTTTTAAGTGGCGTCGTTAGGCTGCCGAGTTTTCGTAAGGGATTTTTCATCTCACTTTTATTCCCATGAGATTTATGCTACATTTGCCACAATTTCCTTTGAGTGGTGTATTTAATTCCCATTATTATAATATTTGTGTAATATAATTTCTTTTATGGTTATTTACATCAATGTTTTATAGTCCTTATTTCATGGGGTGTACGTTTTGAAAGTTACCCAATTCGGTAAGGGAACCTTAAACCCTCCTATTTCTAAAGGACTTCTTTTTGTTTTGTATTTTAAATTACATCTTCTTGATCATGTCATCCTATGAATATGTGTGAATGGCCTCTGGTTTTTTTACACATAATATCCACTTATATTGGCTGTATTTATATTTTTCACACATAATTAAGAGATTGATTTATCCTTAAATTTAAGGATACCTTCATTATTAGGGATTTCATCTCATTTTAAATTTCTATTGAGACTTCATAGTTGTTATGAACCAATTCACCCTTATATGGTGTATATACTATCCTTTGGAATATTATATCATGAATCCCTTTATTCTCATGATATTATATAGTTCTGATTAAATGTTATTCCTCAATTATTTATATTCAAGTGGATCTCATTTTGTTAAAAACTCTTTTACTAAAATATCATTTTAAATGTTTTAATGATTTATTCTTATAATTATTTCTCATTAATATCCATGTTTTCAAAATGTATTTTAAGGATTTATTTATATGGATATTAATGGTTTATAATGTTAAAAGCTTCAAAGCGGTATGGGACATCGTTTCAAACTCCTTTCATTGAGGTATATTTTGTTTTATACACAACTTTATTTTATACGGTGTATAAACCACTTTGACTTTGACTTTTATTCAAAAAGAATCTTTTTATGCCAAGCATTTTTCTAAATGAAAAAAGGAATTGTTTTTGTCTTACGTATGCGGCGACAACGACTACTCTGCCACCGTGACCATTATTTGAGTTTCGGCATCCTCTACAAGAAATAATTTTTTTTAAATGAAAAATAATACCATGTTTTACTTTTATTTTATATTGGTATTGAAAATGGTTTTGGTAATGTTTTTATTATATCAATGTGTTGTATTGATATCTTCTGATTGAAATGTGAAAAAGTTATGTTTTCTTTATGCATGTTTTATGTGATACGATTATGTTATGGTTCTTGGGCATTGTTTATGAAGACGTGTGGTTCCGTGATAAACTAAGAGCGAGTGAGCCCGATATAACTCTCCAATGCACTCTGTAAAGCGAAAGAGTTAAACGCTAAAGTTTCTCTGAAGAGATTTAGGGAATATACTGTGATGGGTATTCCAAACGTAACCATGATGGTTACTCCCAATGTAAGAAAGTTATGAATGCCTCAAGTAACCTTTATGTCTTATGATTTCTATTGAGTTATGCATAAATCTTTTGATTTCATGAGGTATGTTAAATTTCTTATGTTTTATGAGTAATTTATGATTTCATTGATTCTTATGTATACATAGACTAATGTTTTCTCTCCGTATTGTAATAACCCTTACTGAGCTTTTTATGCTCATCCCAAGTTTTTTGAAATGTTTTTCAAAGGATATATAGTGGAATAGGGTCAAGAATGGGATCTAAGAAATGTTATGCTGTCTAAAACAAGGAACTAGACATGACTCTTTTGTTCAAGAGTTTTTATTTTGTGAAAAAAAGGAAATTGAGTAGATGTGTCGACCTTATAATCTTTGAGATGTAATAGTTATGTCCCAATTCTCTAAAACTATAAACTTGAAAAGATCCTCAATGTGAATTATTCATTTAATTCAAGAATATGTATTGTACATAAGTTCGTGTCCTTATAGTTGGTATCAAGGGTTGGTTTAGATAACTTTAGAGGTTAGAGTGTTGTTTAAGCATATGTGACAAGTTGTTTATAACCACAATGGTTATTATATTAGATAGAGTCATGGTTATATATGAAGGTTGGAATGATTTTGAGATAACATGGATAATTATATCTTAGTGTTTATCTTCTACTTTAGTACGTGATGATTTCTTTGATATACACACACTTACCTTTTTGGTTTTAGTAAATGGATCGATCTAGCAGACACCAAATTTACAATGGGTTTTAAGGAAACTGTGATGGTTCTCTGATTAAGAGACTGGATGAAATGGGGGATTCAATGAGAAATCTCGTGGTTATTCTAAACCAACTATCATGAGTCATGATCAACCACTTGAACCTTGGTCAGTTCTCTAAGGCATCATGTACAAGAGAACCAAATCAATGTGTAAGTTCAGGTAATAATTATAAAGGTAACCATTAGGGTTTATATGATCCTTACTTTTGAGGTAATTATGGGTTACTACATGATATGATGGAATATGAAAGGCATGAGATAAACATGGGGTTAAATTATGTTAGGGATATTTTTGAATATTTTATCGCTTATTGGGGAATGTTATAAGAATTATGTAGTTTTAGAAAAAGGACAACACGTAGACTTTGTGACAACCTGTCGCGTCGGATGAAGCTGCGGGAATCGAACCCACAACCAAAGTGCTACTGGTATTTATCACCTACCACTAGACTACGTGAAGTCCGTGGTTAGTTTGACTAATTATTTTTAGTCAAATGATCTTATGAATATAGAATAAGTTGATTTTGGGTTATCTATGGAAATTATTAACCTATCATGGAGGATATGTGATTAGGTTAATTACTTTTCAGTATGGGACCTTAAGAGTAACTGATGTTTTTTGGAGATAAATATTAAGATTTAACTTGGAAGACTATGTGATCAAATCATTCAGAGGTTTGGGTTTCAATCTTAGTTTTTATTACATTGAGGAATTTTATGGATAGATATTTATTGAATGGTCTTTGTTGAACTTTGGATAATGTTTGGAAAATTTTGGAGATTAAGAGTAGTATTTCTTTTTATAACGGATTATCCATTTTGGGGATTATCTAATCTTGTATTAACCTTTTTGGTTTTGGTTTTGGTCTAAAGACATGGGAAGTATATAGTTTTCTTTTATGGATTAGGTGATTCTCTATAATTTTATTATCATGCTCTTAATGTGAACAAGTTATCCTAAATACTCGTCTTTTGGAGAAAATATGAGTTAGTGTAATAAATCTAGAAAAAGTTGAATGCCAACATGACATGTAAGTATGATTCCTTATGTTTTTTAAGAACATAAATAAATTCCTCAAGGAAAATTAATTTAAAACAAAAAACAATTCTGTTAATTTTTCCGACTGGGGAATCAAAAACCATTTAACCCATAACAAGTTTGTGATTTTCTGGTGGTTAACTTTCTCCTAAACATGTTTTCTATCACTCTCCCTGAGAACATGACCATTTTTTTCTTCCATATCCATGTTTTCCTACATGGAATCATAGTATGGGTTCACTTGGGTGACCCTTGTACTTCTCTTTCTTTTTCTTAAAATGATGGTTAAATTTACTCTTTTTTCGATGTGGGGCTTTCATTGAAGTTTCCAAGCCCAATTTTAAAATTGTGAGGACGCAATTCCAAAAATCGGGGAAGGATGTAATATCCCAGGTAAATAAATAATATTACATTCTCATTTTTATCAATATTTGTGAATAAAATGTTAGTATTACTTTAAAGGGAATGTTATGCTCTAGGCGTACCCAATACGCAACAATGAGTTTCTTTGAAATCATACGTTGGACACTAATAATATAATAATATTATTTTAAATAGTTAATTCATAGCCGTTGTAATGGAAGGAATGAACAGAACTAACAAAAAAATTATTACATATGTTTGTTAAATATTTTTACATTTATCCAATAAATGTTAGAGTCTTAAAATGCAAATAAATCCAATTTTAAGAATAAGTAATCTGATATTTTTAAAATTTTGTTTCACCGCCTTTTGATGGTGAACCTTTTTTAAATCCTACTTTTTACAATTTTATAAGCTCTATTTGTCAAAATAAACTTATTCTTTTGAATTGGGATATTTATATTTACATCAGATAAATTTTTGGTATGTTTTTGACAAATGTTCAATTTTTTTAATGAATAGTGAAAAATACAGCATTTTACTTCAAAACGGATTTTTCATCTAATTTTATTATACAGATAGAAAATATTTTTAATTATTTTAAAGTGTAATTAGAATATATTTTTACCGTTTAATTCAATTTTGGTAATTAGAATTAATTTAACTTTGAAAATGGACATAAACAAGTGTCAATCTTTTGATATATATATTTCTTAAAACATGCTATTTGTTTTGACAGTGGGAATTAACTATATGATTTATTAATTAAACTTCTATATTTTGAATTTGGTAAAATGGAAATAATTTCTGAATTTGTAATATCAAATATATCTTAGGGTTAATTTTGGTATTTTTCTGATAAAGTCCTTTTTTATGAATAGTGAAAATTACAGCTTTTTAATTCAAAACTGCCATTTCATCCAATTTATTTATATATTTATATTGTCATTTTAATTGTTTTTTAAAGTATAATTGAATTATTTCTTATCACTTAATACAATTTTGTTCATTGGAAGTAATTTCACTTTTCAATTGGATGTAAAAACAAGTCAGTCTTTTGATAAATTTTACTTCTTTAAAACCCGTCTTTTGTTTTGACAATGAGATTTAGTTTTAAATTAATTACTAGAATTTCTGTGTTTTAAATTTGATAAAATGGATTCCATATTTGTAATCATAATTTCTAAATTATGTAATTAAGAATATTTTGGTTTTGGAAATTATGAATAGTAACGACAGTAATTATCTTTAATTATCGTGATTAATTAGTAATTGAGTAGTTATGGGTAATAAAATAATACCATAATAAAACAAATGACCCCAAAATGTGTCCTAATACTACTTTTTATGTGATGGATGACCATGGGATGCATTTTTCCAAACTTTGGGACCCCATGGAATCACTTTTGGGGTGATAGTGACACTTTTTAATTTTATGTTTTTAAAAGGAAAGTATAACCAAAGTATGTATCAACCAAGTAAAAAAATTATTTTTGTCTGTGTAAATGATATCTTGGACTATAAATGGTCATTGGAAAGCTAAACATATTTCCTACATAATATTATTTTTTTTATAATTTTTAGACATTAAATAAATTAATTTTTTTATGACACCATGATGATGCAGTGATTATCTCATTAATGAACGTTTTAAATAAAATGAAACGATAATGTAAAATATAAGACTTACGCTTGTCTAAAACCTATTGGATGAGTATATTTCTAACCCTTACCATATTATCCTCGAAATATATGAATGTGGGACCTTTAAAATCCAAAACTCATTTTAATATAAAGTAACATTTCTTTACTTTCCAAGAGTGCCCCTCCTCCCTCTTATAAAAGGACCCCAACTCTACCCCCTTACTCACACCTCTCAAGCCATTGGGTCATCCAAACTCTGATAATTTTATCTCTACACATCCCTCTCTTCATCCTAGAAGCCTTCCCATCGGAAGAAAGCTCTTCAAGAAACCCTTTTGGTTCAAACCAATGGGAGTTACCCGATTTAAAGGTAAAGTCTTCCCTAATGTTATTTTGTTTTATTTTTCTTCTCCAACCCCATAATCTATTTTTATTCATTTAGTTTATAACAACTCCTGTATCTTCAATATACTAGGATTTTGTTATGAGAAATATTCGAGCTACACATAAACACACCTCCGTCTAGTGGTTAAAGAACATATTGTTTATGTGGATGGCGAATTACTGCCTCACGAAATGATGATTGATCAATCTTCTCTTAACACCTATCATGGTGGCCATTATGATGTCACTGTATTTTATATATGATATATATAGTATTTATGTTTTATATATTCTTCTGAATTTTATATTTAAAACATACCTTTAAGCTTTTCATGTTGTGAAAATGCGATAATTTCATACGAGGAAGTGTGGACTACCACCCCCTCAAGGGATGTGACTTGTTAATACAATACATGGAATGTATAAAGAATGAAATTAAAGAACCTAAATGACCTATATAGAATATATATTATACTGGAATTATAATATATTTATCTCTCATTTATTATTAATTCAATTAATATGACAATGAAATGAAAGTAGCATTCATGCGTACGTACGGCCTACCGTCTCCATGAACGGTGCTTCTCATTTATTTTTATCTCCAAATGTTATGAAATAGTATAAAATTAATATGTACTGGATATATATGATATTTAAATCATTAATACTATTCGGGAGATTATTTTCTTACAACTACATTGACAATGCTTTTCAAACAAGATCATTTTTGACTCATGTACCGAACATAGAAAAAACGTATAATATGAACTCACATAATTAACTAATTATTATAAAATGATAATATATGATCCTAATTGAATAATAAACTTTAAATTATGTCCTTATGAAACTATAAATTGAACAATGTTTATTATTCAGGAATATAAATAAATGGACAAGACAAGTCGGACGTGATGTAAGGGATCCTACCTCTCTCTTTCTTTTTATGTACTCACTTTTATGTCATTTATTTTAAGCTATGTTTGGGGATGTTCTATTATATTAATCATTCTGTAATTTTTATGTTCATATTATGAGCGACCCTATTTGTTCTAATAAATCCATTTTTGGATGTTTTAAGTGGCGTCGTTAGGCTGCCGAGTTTTCGTTAGGGATTTTTCATCTCACTTTTATTCCCGTGAGATTTATGCTACATTTTCCCCCATTTCCTTTGAGTGGTGTATGCACTTCCCATTATTCTACTCTTTGTGTTATATAATTTTTTATGGGTATTTACGTCAATTTTTTATAGTCCTTGTCTCATGGGGTGTACGTTTTAAAAGTTACCCAAGTCGGTAAGGGAACCTTTCACCCTCCTATTTTTAAAAGTCTTCTTTTTTGTTTTGTCTTTTAAATTACATCTTCTTATGTTGGTATATGCTCTTATATATCTTTATTTATGTAAATTTTATTTCAATGTGATGATATACCCTTTATCTCTCTCATCAACTCTTTTTCTAAAATATCATTGACATAGTTAGGCTATCGAATTTTTGCAAGGGAACTTCTTAACACAATTCCAATTCTTTGGGTTAAACCTCTACTTCTTGATCATGTCATCCTATGAATATGTGTGAATGACATATGGTTTTTTTACACTTAATATCCACTTATATTGGGTGTATTTATCTTTGTCACACATAATTATGAGATATATTTATCTTTAATTTATAGATACCTTCTTTATAAGGGATTTCATCTCATTTTACATTTCTATTGATACATCATTGTTGTTATGCACCAATTCACCCTTATATGGTGTATATACAATCCTTTGGCATATTATATCATGAATCCCTTTATTCTCATGATATTATAACATTATGATTAAATGTTATTCCTCAATTATTTGTATTCATGGATCTCTCATTTTGTTAAAAAATCTTTAACTAAAATATCATATTAAATGTTTTAATGATTTATTCTTATAAAAATTTCTCATTAATATCCATGTTTTACAAATGGTTTTTAAGGATTTATTTTTATGGATATTAATGGTTTAAAATGTTAAATGATTCATAGTAGTATGGGACTTCGTCTTAATCTCCTTTCATTGAGGAATATTTGGTTTTATACACAACTTTATTTTATACGGTTTATAAAACCCTTTTACTTTAATTTTTTTCAAAATGATATTTTTATACCAAGCATTTTAATAATAGACAAAATGGATTGTTTTTGTCTTACTTATGCGGAGAAAACGACTTCTCCACTGCTGTGACCATTATTTGAGTTTTAGCTTCCTCTACAAGCCATAACTTTTTTTAAATGAAAAATAAATACCATGTTTTACTTTTCTTTTATTTTGGTATTGAAAATGGTTTTGATAATGTTGTAATTATATCATTGTGTTGTATTGATATATTTAGATTGAAATGTGGAAAATTTATGTTTCCTTTATGCATGTTTTATGTGATACGATTATGTTATGGTTCCTGGGCATTGTTTACGAAGACAGGTGGTTCCATGATAAACTAAGGGCGGGTGAGCCCGATATAGATCTCCAATGCATTGGGTAACACGAAGGAGTTAAACACTAAGGTTTTTCCGATGATATTTACAGAATATACTACGATGGGTATTACAAATGTAACCATGAGGGTTAGTCCATATGTAAGAATGTTATGAATGCCTCAAGTTACCTTTATGTCTTATGATTTCTATTGAGTTATGCATAAATCGTATGATTTCAGGAGGTATGTTAAATTTATTATGTTTTATGAGTAAAGTATTATTTCATTGATTCTTATATATACATGGACAAATGTTTTCTCTCCGTATTGTTATAACCCTAACTGAGCTTTTTATGCTCATCCCATGTTTTTTGAAATGTTTTTCACAGGAAAAAAAGTGGAATAGGGTCAAGGATGGGATCAATGAAATATTATTCTGTCTAAAACAAGGAACTAGGCATGACTCTCTTGTTCAAGAGTTTTTATTTTGTGAAAAAAATGGAAACTGAGTAGATGTGTCTACCTTGTAATCACTGAGATGTAATAGCTATGTCCTAATTCTCTAAAACTCTAAACCAGAAAAGATCCTTAATGTGAATTAATCATTTAATCCTAGAATATGTATTGTAGATAAGGTTGGGTCCTTATATTTACGAAGGGACCCCATCACAAAAGCTCATTTTCGACGAGATGCCATCGCAAATACTCCATCTAAAAAGCCTTAAATTCTAGTATTGGGGGTTTGGTATTTCTACATTCATTGTTCCATTGACACTTTGATATTAATGTTTTTTAGTTGATCTATTTGAGTTGTACTGTTTATTCATGAATTATATTAGAAGATTGAATATTTATTGATTTAAAAAATTTACTTATTTCAATTTTAAAGGTAAAATCATTCTCCAATATATTCCTAATACCTAGGCATTGATTGGTAGCCTTCAATGTATTGGGGATGTCACCTAAGTCCAGTGAAACCACCATCACTCCTCAAGACAATTTTGAGGGGTGATATGTTACATCCGGGTACCATCATAGGAAGGTGAAGAAGGATAACATCCCTAATTCAACATTTCTTGAAACACCCCAAGATTCATAGTAAGTTAATTTCTTTAAAGTAATTCAATAGCATGCGCTACACACAACACCGAGTTTGAGCACACCACGACTTACCAAAGTAGTCGTTAAAAAGAATTTATGAATACTATCAACTGAATTTTCAATTTTATATACTTCAAATAATTTTAGAATCCATTTTATTTGTTTATTACACATAATATAAGAACAAATTCATTTATCTCAAATAAAAGATGTATTTTTCAAAAAATGAAAATTTATCACCTTCTAATGGAAAACCCTTTTTAAAACTAATATTTGAAACTTTTATATATTCAATTTAATGAAATTAAATTATCATTTAGAATTGGGACATAATAATTATTTTGAATAAATCTTTGGTACTTTTCTGATAACTTTCATATTTTGATTAATACTGAAAAAAACTAAATTTTATTTGAATATAACTTTTTTAATCAAAATAATTTACAAGGTTAAATTATGGATTAAAATGGATTGAAAGTATAATTATATTATATTTTTATTATTTAATACAATGTAGGTCATTATAAGTAATTTTACATTAAAATTTGACATAAACACATGTTAATCTTTTGATAGTTTTTACTTTTTAAAAACCTGTTTTTCGGTTTCAACCACGGGAAATTATTTTATATAAATTAATGCAACCTCTATGTTTTTAATTTGGTAAAATAAAATTCATTCTTGAATTCAGAATATAAAAATTATCTTATGGTAAATTTTTGGAAATTTTATGAAAACATGCAATTTTTGATGAATAGTGATAACACTACATTATAGTTTAAAACCGACAGTTTATTTAAATAATAATTATTTTTTATTTAAGTTTATTTTAAGTCAAAATAGATATATAATACCTATATAAGTTCAATTTAATTCATTAGAGACATTTTTTAATAAAATTAGATGTATAAAATTTTATTGAAATTTTTACAGTGTTTTACCCACCTTCTAGGAGCATTTGCAAATTTGCAAAAAACATTATTTTACCGCTTATGTGAGTTGAATTTCAAAAATCCAAGAGACATTGTTGACATAAGTAATTAAAATGTGGTTCAGTAAGATGAAAATAATTTTTGGTGAATAGTAACTTTTGACTTTTATTTACCACGGTTAAAAGTAAATAGGGTAATTAAGGGTAAAAATGATATTATAATTACACAAACACATGTCCTAATTATATTGGATAAGTGTAATTCGACCAAAAACAACCTTAGGAATTAAATATGACCCTCTTTGATAAACTTGTATTAGATTAGGACATTTTTTATTATTTTATTTAAAGAAGAGTTAAAAGAGTTAAATTCAAAGTTTAATAACTAAACCTTTTTTTAATATAGGGTTATTCATAATATAAATTCGACTATAAATATTAATTAGAAATATTAAATTATTTCCTACATAATTTTATTTCATTTATAATTTTTAGACACTAAATAATTAAATTTATTTATGACACAATTATGATGCGGTAATTACCTTACTAATAACATATTAAAATATTTGATATTATAAATATCCAAATAAATGTAATTTGAGACTTTTCATGAATTACACTAATTTTCTAGGTTAATATGACATGTAAAAGGTGATTAAATAATTTTTTTGATGTAATCATTCTGTTAGGGTTTTCACAAAAACCAAATACTAAATAATGTCAAAATTGACCTCAATGAGTTTTTAAAAACACAAACTATATTATTGGTTGATATAATATTCCTAAAAATAAATTGTTCCGCCATATTTATTAAATAATATTATATATGTCATTAATTAACCAATTGAGGTTCTCTTGGAAGTTTAGAGTAAGTTTATTAACCATATAGTGTAAGAATACAAGAAGACATGATAAAACATAAACTATTTAACTACAAGTTAAATCTAAAAGATAAGGTTACAATGGTAACCTAAATTTTTCTAAAACCTATCGGTTGAGAGTTTTGCAACCCATACCCACCTTATCTTCTAAATAAATCATTTTGGAGCCATTAGAAACCTAAAATGATTTATTATTAAATAATATTTCAAGGTTTTCCTAAAGTGACCCTCACCCCTCTTATAAAACGGCACTTCCCCTTCTCTCAAAATCACACATATAAAGCCATTTGTATTGGACAAAACTGACCCAAATATCCTCCCAACTTCCCTCACATAATCCTAGAGTCCTTAATTTGATCATAAATCCAACCTATGGAGCCTTTTTTATCAACTCCCAAGGAAACACCCAAAGAATAGGTAATAATTTCACCACCCTCTTTCAAGTTCATTTCTTCTTCCACTTCCTATTTATTTGTTGTTTTCGTACCAAAATAGTAAATATAGCACCTCATACATACTATGTTGTTATTATAAGTATGGTTTAACCATATTCTTTATTCTATCCAACCTATAAATTA
This sequence comes from Viscum album, assembly GCA_963277665.1. NCBI lineage: Eukaryota > Viridiplantae > Streptophyta > Magnoliopsida > Santalales > Viscaceae > Viscum > Viscum album. The sequence continues at coordinate 1,158,772,337 of OY728125.1, forward strand.
CAAATTCACCATACGTGTGTACGTATGGCTTACCATCTCCACGTTGTGGTTTAGTTTGTTATTCAAACACTTCATTATTTGGATGGGTATAATAATGAGTATAACTGATGTAAATAATAAATATAAAATTTTATTTATTCTGTATATATTATATACCATCAAATTACATATTATTCTACAATCAATATAATGATATTGTTGCTCATCTATACGTACAGATTACTGTCTCCACGATGCGATGAGATTCATTCCCATGTTCACCATTCAAGGATGATTACAAAAAAATATATTATTATTATTAATGTAATATATTACATAATAATTCTACTGGATATATATATATATATATATATATATATATATGTGTGTGTGTGTGTACTTAAATATATATTATTCACTTCCGTTCAATACGATATGAAAACAGAAACAACGTTTATGCGTACGTACGACCTTCCATCTTCATAAACGGTGTCTTCCATTTCATATATCTATATATTATAAATATTTATATTCTAAATATATATGATATATAAATCAATATTTATATTCTGTATGTATTTAAATCATGATCTAAATGATAAAATCCAGAATAAAAATTTAAAACACGTATGATAATGAAAACAATTATTACCCAAAATGTTAATTTAACATGGAAATCATTATTAAATGGGTAGTATAGAGTCATAAGTGAATCATGTATGATATAATAAATATGTATATGATTCTGGTATAATTTAATAACATACTATGGTCATTATACAAGAGGATAAACATACCCTTGACCCATGGAAAGTGCAAGGTAAGGGGTTTCTTATCTCACTTTTAATTCCACGTGATTTCCATTGTTCACCACTTATTTATTGAATGTGGTGTATTGTGTACTGATATTTGATATATATTATCATGATTATATTACTGTTCATGGTTTTATGTGATCCATTTGGTGGTTATTAACTTTTTTTCATACGACTCAATTGAATACAACGTGGTAATGGGTTTTCATCTCACTTCTTATTTCTGTGAGATTCATTCCATATTGCCACTATTACTTTTTGTGTGGGGTATGTATTGACCATGATTTTATTATTTAAGTAATATAATTTAATTTATGGGTATTTAAATCTTTATTTTATGATCCTTATTTCATGGGGTGTATGTTTCGTAAGTCACTATATCAGTAAGGGAATTTCTAATTTTGATTTCCACTCATAGGGTTTTATGAAAACTTCACTGAGCATTTTAATCCAAGATTATGTGTGAAATAACTATTTATTTTTTATGTTGTAATTTACACTCCCATTTATGTGGTTATTATTTTTATACACATAATCACTCCACATATAAATTTTCAAGTCATCGATATGAACTTGATAAGAGTAATCTTAACTCAATTTTCATTCATTGAGTTAAACATCTAAGTCATTGGTGTTGTTGTTACAAGAATATGTGTGAATGTCCTTTGATTGTTTTACACTGAATATAAAATAATATTTTGTGTATTTATATTTTTCACTCTTAATTATGTCACTGAATTATCCTTAACCTATGAATACAGTCTTTAAAAGGGATTTCATCTCAACTTACATTCCATTGAGAGTACTTCGTTGTTATGCACCAATTCACTTTTATTTAGTGCATATACTGTACTTTGACATAATATATCATGAATCACATTATTCTCTTGATATTATTAATTTTTTATTTCCTCAATTATTTTTATTCAACATCTCTCATTTGGTTTAGAACTCTAACTAAAATATCATTTTAAATTTTTTAAAAATTTATTCCTCAAAATAAATCTCATTGATGTCCATATTTTAAAAATGGTTTTAAGGATTTATTTATATGAACATTAATGTTTTAAAATTAAAATTTCTTTTAAAAGTTACAGAGTGGTATGGGAAACTTTGATTCAAAACTCTATTTTAAACATCTTCTTGATAAATAGTGATATTTTTAAATGTTTTCAAGAAAAAGGGGGATATTTATATCAAATAGTTATGAAAATTATTTTCATCTATGTCAATATCCTTCATTATTCTCAATTGAGGTTAATTTATTATAATAAAATCTTTCATATTGTATTGAATGAGTTATGTTTGACTGTGGATGTTCTAGTTTTATACCATTCGTGGTTTGTGGTTAAATTATTCACATTTCGTATGCTTGTTTTAATATGAATGTTTAGATTATGTTTCACCCTTTCATATGAGGAATGCATTGGACTTAGTAAGTGAAGGGTGGAGCATGTTGTAGCTCCTCGATGCATTGGTAGGTCTCATGAGACAAAATAGTGTCTTGGCACAAGGCCTTGAAAAAAATCTTATTGGTAGTCTTGGAACAAGGCCTTGACTATGTGGTTATGAAGTCTGGAATTATGCATTCCATCACTATGAAATTGGATATTGATATTTCATGTAGTTATTAGAATACTATAATATCTACATGAAATGGTAAATGTTATTATTTGATTTATCTTTTCTTTATTATGCGGAAGTTTTAGTTTAAAAGGCCTGTGTTCTAGTCTTATACATTGCCATAAATGGTTGCTCTTATTATTGAGAGTTTCCGCTATATTTTTTTAAAGGCTGTGGCCAAAGCCTCAATGTATTATTTAAAGAAAATACCTCTTTAAGACTGGGAAGAGGGAGACCTGTTACATAGCCTGAAGGCCCAAGGACAAGTGGCCGGAATACAAGGCTTGAAATCCCATTTTTGGCTCAATGGACCTCTCGATGATTAGTACTTCTATAGTACCCGCCCTGCTACAGTACCGGTGCCACATTAGTACCTGCTACAGTGTCTATTCTGTTACATTTCTATCACTGCTACAGTCACTGCTTCTACTGTACTGCTATAGCACCCAGCTACAATACTGCTACAGTCCCCCCGTAAAAGTCATTTATTCCCGGATTTGATCTTGGGCATCTGAGCCCACCCTTTTCTAATGTTTTATTTTTCCCAAGATGCAAAGAAGTATATTACGATTATCCTTCTGGAATAGGCTAAGGGATATAAGAGTGTTCAAAGGGAACACAATGTTTTTTTTATTTCATTATGTAATGTAAAACTTATGTTTGTATCTACTACTTCCAAGGAAACTAAATGGATCAGTATTTCGGGAAATGATTCTCTATATCAAGCCAATGTTATGTAATAATGCATCAATTCTGGGTAAATGGGGTTAGGGCATTATAGTTGGTATCGTAGGAAGTTTAGTATATGCTTTGAAAGATAGATTTAAAAAAACTTTGATTAGAAAACACCACCCTAAGATAGAAATTGAGGATTAGTATAGAAGAACATCAAAAAACTTTGGTAATGTAAATATTATGTGGGTTTTCCAAAAAATACATCCCTGTCTGGATACAAGAAGGTAGAGATGACTCTGGCACAAATGTAACTAGGATTGAAAACTCTGACAAGGAGTTTCAGGCTTAACCCGAGGTATCCTGGTACACGACAATGGGCCTTGCTGCCCTCTTGGTTACGACACTCCTGAGGGATATGCTTAGGATAATTAACATTTTCATTACAAAACTATTTGAAGGATTTTAATATAAGATGATAATAAATAAACTCGGTTAATCATAAGGTGTTTTAGATTGAAAATAATGTGTTCGATATTCTCTAAATGATTTTATGACTCACATTATACATTCTTATGTTAGTCAATGGCTAGATTCCAAGGAAGTCATAGTAATACTGAACATGATATACAAGGTGGGAACATTGGTGGAAATGGGAAACAAAATGGATTGTTGATAGGTGTAAAAGATATCGTGTTCATGCCGAATCAGTTTTCCAAAAATATGAACAACAACATATATATTAACCAACTCCCAGACTCAAAAAAAGAGGATAAAGGCATTGAATGATAAGAGCTCCAATAGTGGATACCATGGAGAAAAGAATGATCAATTTTCACTATTCATGAAATGTGGAAGGACAAACCTACAAAAGTGTCTCAATGGAACCAAGAAATGATTTATGTGTGGGAAAGAAGGACATAAAGTAAATAATTGCTGAGAAAAAAACAAAGAGTACTATGGAAGAAAATATAAATGATCCCAAGAATACTTTTATAGTAATTTTCCGTAAATGTAGAGGACCTGGGCCTTACCTGAGTGAATTCGCTATTCTTTAGGATAACTACTTGGTCAAGGAAGAACCTTTGTGGAAATAAATAGATGAAAAAATGTTTAAAAGTATTAGTGCTATTTGTTGATGGGATTACATGGGAAGACTTTCTTCATGTATGTGTAACCCTATAGTTTTTTATGTGAAAATTCTATTTTAGGAAGAATTTTCTTTTCTATTATAGTTACAAATATACATTTGTGTTTATATGATCCTTGTATTTGAGGAAATTACATGTTATTAAATTTTGGGATAAAAATGAGAGGTATGAGATTGAGTTTTGGGTGAAATTATGTTATGGTTATTTTGAAGAATTTTTGTCATTTTGGGAATTTTATAAAATATAGTTTTTGAAAAAATACAACACCCAGAACATGTTACAACCCATCATGTCGGATAAAGCTGCCAGAATCAAACCCACACACAGAGTGTGATTGGGATTTATCACCTACCAATGGACTACGTGAAGTCCCTAGTTAGTGTGATTAATTATTTTTAGTTAAATGATTTTATTAATCAATAATAAGTTGATTTTGGATCTTATGTTTTATCAAATGGATATCCTTAGTATAGGAAAATGATTTTGTGGTTAAGTGATAAATGTTATTTGGGAAGACGTTCACTCTGTTTGGAACACTATATGCCTAAATAAAATAGAATATGTGATTAGGTTAATTAATTTATGTATGTGACTTTAATAGTAATCAATATTATTTAGATATACAATTTAACTTGGAAGAATAAATAGTCAAATTATTATAATTTTTGGGTTTCAATATTAGTTTGGATTATATTGAAGGATTTTAAGGACAATTTTTTATTGAATTATATTTATTTAACATTGGGTATTGTAGGTTTAATTTTAGAAATTAAGATTAGTATTTCTTTCTCTCAAGGATTATCCTTTTTTGGGAACACATAATCTTGTACTAACCATTTTGGTTTTGGTTAATCTCTAAAGACAAATTAAATATATTTTTTAACCTTTTTGGATCATGTGATTTTCTAGAAGTTGATTCTAGCACTTTAGGTGTGACCAAGTCATCTTGAATACTCATCGTTTGAATAAATGATGAGTTAGTGGTAGAAATTTATCAAAGGATGAGACTCTATTTAAAAAGTAAGTATATCTCTTTATGTTCTAAATAAATCTCATAAATAAATTCATCATCTTTATGAAATGTAACTTAATACAAAAAAACATTGTCTGTTTACTTTTCCTATTGGGAAACTAATGACCGTTTATCCCATAAAATGTTTGTGGTTTTCTTATTGTTAAATTTCTCCAAATCATGTTTTCTATCACTCTCCATCAAAACATGAAACTTAGTTTATCTTCCATATACATGTTTTCCCATATGGAATCCTAGTATGGGTAATCTTGGGTGACCTTTGTATTTATCATTCTTTCTTTTAAAGTGATAGTTGTATTGACACTTTTTCTGATGTGGGACTTTCAATGAAGTTCCCAAGCCCAATTTTAAAATCGCGAGGACAAAATTTCCTAAATGGGGAAGAATTTAACACCCAAGATTTTATAGTAAGTTATTTTCTTTAAACTAATTCAATAGCTTGCACTACACGCAACACCAAGTTTGAGCGCACCATGACTTAACAAACTAGTCGTTCAAAAGTGTCTATGAATATTATTAACTGAATTTTGAATTTTATATACTCCATATAATTTTATAATCAATATAATGTCTTTCTTAGACATAATATAAGAACAAAATCATTTTTTGCAGATAAAAGAAGTATTTTTAAAAAAATGCAATTTTACCACCTTCTAATGGAAGAACCTTTTTAAAACAAATATTTGAGACCTTTATATATTTAATTTATTGAAATTAAATTATTCTTTAAAATTGGGACATAAAAATTTATTTTGAATAAATTTTTGGTACTTTTCTAATAACTTTCATATTTTGAGGAATACTGAAAATACTAAATTTTAATTGAAAACAACTTTTTTAATAAAAATAATTTATAGGGTTAAATTATTCATTTGAATGGTTTGGAAGTATAATTAGATTATATATTCATCATTTAATAAAATTTATGTCATTATCAGTAATTTAACATTTAAATTTGACAAAAACACATGTCAATCTTTTGATTTTTTTACTTTTTAAAAACCCTCTTTTTGGTTTCGAAAATGGGAATTTATTTTAAATAAATTAATGAAACTTCTATGTTTTGAATTTGGTAAAATGGAATTCATTTTTTATTTCAGAATATCAAAATTAGCTTAGAGTGAAGTTTTGGTATTTTTATGAAAACATTCAATTTTTGAGGAATAATGAAAAACAGTACGTTATAGTTTGAAACCGACTTTTTATTTAAATAATTATTTATTTTATTTTATTTTATTTAAAGTTAAAATAGATATTTAATACCTATATAAGTTCAATTTAATTAATTGGAGTCATTTTATAATAAAATTAGATGTATAAAATTTTATTGAACTTTTTATCGACTTTTACCCACCTTCTAGGAGCATTTGCAAATTTGCACAAAACTTAATTTTACGGCTTCTGTGAGTTGAATTTCACAATTCCATGAGACATGGTTTAAATCAGTAAGTAAAATTTTGTTCAATAAGATTAAAATAATTTTTGGTGAATAGCAACTTTTGACTTTCATTTACCACGGTTAAAAGTAAATTGGGTAATTAAGTGTAAAAATGATATTATAATTACCCTAGCACACTTCCTAATTCTAGTGGATAAATGTAGTTTGACCAAAAATACATTAGGAATAAAATATGATCCTATTTGGTCAAATTGGATTAAATTAGGACGTTTATTATTATTTTATCTAAAGAAGAGTTAAAAGAGTTAAATTCAAAGTTTAATAACTACACCATTTTCAATATAGAGTTATACAGAAGATAAATTCGACTATAAATATTCATTAGAAAGATAAAAATATTACATAAATAATGGTATTTTATTTATAATATTTAGTCATTAAATAATTAAATTTATTTATGACACAATGATGATGCAGTAATTACCTTATTAGTGACAGATTAAAATAATGGATATTATTAATATCCAAATAAATGTAATTTGAGACTTTTTATGAATTCAAATAATTCTATATGTTAATATGACTTGTTAGGGTTGATTAAATAATTTTTTTAAGTAATCATTGTGTGATAATTTTCACAAAAACAAAATACTAAATAATGTCAAAATTGACATAAATGAGTTTTTAAAAACAAATACTATATTATTGGTTGATATAATATTCCTAACAATCTAAGGTTTGTCAAAAGGACTTAAATAATATTATATATTTCATTATTTAACCACTTGATGGTATCTTGTATGTTTATAGTAATTTTATTAACCATATAGTTTATGAATATAAGAAGACACGGTAAAAGTTATTCTATTTAACAAAGAGTTAAATCTAAAAGATAAGGTTACAATGGTAACCTAAACATGTATAAAACCTATTGGTTGAGAGTTTTTTGACCCCTCATTATCTTATATTCTAAATAAATTATTTTTTATTCATTAGAAACCAAAAATTATTTTATTATAAAATAATATTTCAAGTTTTTCTTAAAGTGACCCTCACCCCTCTTATAAAAGGGAACTTACCATTCTATCGAAATCACACCTCCAAAGCCATTTGGCTCGGCCAAACACTACACAAATATCCTAAAAACATCCCTCAAATAATCATATAGTCCTTAATTTGATAAAAAATACAACCTAAGGATCCCTTTTGATCAACTCAAAATGAAACACCCAAGGAAGAGGTAATAATTTCACCACCCTCTTTCAAGTTCTTTTCTTCTTCCATTTCCAATTTCTTTGTTGCTTCCATAACAAAAGAATAAATTCAGTACCTTATACATACTGTTTTGTTATTATAAATATGTTTCAACCATATTTGTTATTCTATTCATCCTATAAATGACAAAGTCACCATACATGCGTACATACGTCTTACCGTCTCCACGCCCTGGTGTAGTTTGTTATTCAAACACTTATTATTTGAATGGGTATAATAATGAGTATAAATGATGTAAATAATAAATATAACATTTTAATGATTCTTTATATATTATATACCATCCAATTACTTACGATTCCACCATCAATATAATGATATTGTCCCTCATGCGTACGTATGAATTACAGTCTCCCCGACGCGATGAGATTCATTCCCATGTCCACCATTCAATGATGATTATAAAAATATATATTATTGATAAGTATGTAATATATGAAATAATTATTATATAGGATATATATATATATGTCTGTAATTTCATATACCTTATTCACTTACTTCTGTTCAATACGATATGAAAACGAAAACAACGTTTATGCATACGCACGACCTATCATCTCCATAAATAGTGCCTTCCATTTCATATATCTATCTATTATAAATATTTATATTCTAAATATATATGTTATATAAATCAATATTTATATTCTGGAAGTATTTAAATCATGATAAAAATGATACGATCAAGAATAACAAGTTAAATCATGTACGATAAAGAAAACAATTATTACCCAAAATGTTAATTTAACATGGAAATAATTATTAAATAGTTAGTATAAAGTCATAATAGAATCATGTATGATATAATAAATATTAATTTGATTCTGGTATATTTTAATAACATAATATGGTCATTATACAGGAGGTTAAACATACCCTCGACCAATGGAAAGTGCAAGGTAAGGGGTTTATTATCTCACTTTTTATATCGTGAGATTTCCATTGTCCACCACTTATTTATTGCATGTGGTGTATTTTCTACTACCATTTGATATATATTATCATGATTATAGTTATTTTAATGGTATTATTTGAATAATTTGGTGGTTATTAACTTTTTTTCATACGACTAAATTGATTACAACGTGGTAAGGGGTTTTCATCTCACTTCTTATTTCTGTGAGATTCATGTTATATTGCCACAATTTCCTTTTGTGTGGTGTATTAATTACCCATAACTGTAATATTTATGTAATATAATTTAATTTATGGGTATATACATCTTAATTTTATGATCCTTATTTCATGGGGTGTATGTTTTGTATGTCACCAAATCAGTAAGGGAATTTCTAATTTCGATTTCTACTCATAGGGTTAAACACAAACTTTATTGGGTATTTTACTCCAATATTATGTGTAAAATAACAATTTATTTATTTAAGTAGTAATTTAAACTCCAATTTTTGTGTTTATTCTTTTTATACACATAATCATTCCATTGGTAGATTCTCAAGTCATCGATATGAACTTGATAAGAGTAATCTTAACTCAATTTTCATTCATTGAGTTTAACATCCAAGTAATTGGTATTGTTGTTACAAGAATATGTGTGAATATCATATGTGTATTTTATACTTAATATCCAATCATATTTATTCTATTTATATTTTTTACACATAATTGTTTCATTTCGTTATCCATAACCTAAGGATACCGTCTTTATATGGGATTTCATCTCAACTTAAATTCCATTGAAACTTCTTTGTTGTTATGTGCCAATTCACTTTTATTTGGGGTATTTACTGTACTTTGACATAATATATCGTGAATCCCTTTATTCTCAAGATATTATTATGTTTTTAATACCTCAATTATTTGTATTCAAGCGTCTCTCATTTGGTTAAGAACTCTAACTAAAATATCATTTTAGATGTTTTGAAAATTTATTATTCTAAATATTTCTCATTAATGTATATGTTTTAAAAATAGTTTTGAGGATTTATTTATATGGACATTAATGTTTTAAAATTAAAATTTCTTTTAAAATATTCAAAGTGGTGTGGGACACTTTGATTCAAAATTCTATTTTAAACAGTTTCTTGATAAATTGTGATACTTTTAAATGTTTTCAAGAAAAGGGGAATATTTCTCTCAAATAGTTTTGTTGATTATTTTCATATTTTTCAATATCCTTCATTATTATTGATTGAGGATAATTTATTATAATAAAATCTTCCATATTGTATTGAATTATTTATTGTTGACTATGGATGTGCTATTTTTATACCATTCATGTTTTATGGTTAAAGTATTGACATTTCGTATGCAAGTTTTAATACGAATGTTTAGATTATGTTTCACCGTTTCATATGAGGAATGCATTGGACATAATAAGTGATGAGTAGAGCCTCATATATCTCCCTGATGCATTGGTATGTCTCATGAGACAAACTAGTGTTTTGTCACAATGCCATGACAAAATCTTATTTGTAGTCTTGGCATAGGGCCTTGACTATGTGGATGTGAAGTCTAGCATTATGAATTCCATGATTATGAAATTGGATATTGATATTACATGAGATTATTAGAATAGTATAATATCCAAGTGAATATGTAAATTATATTATTTTATTTATCTTTGAGTTATTATGCTGATGTTTTAGTTTAAAAGGCTTGCGTTCTAGTCTTATACATTACCTTAAATGTTTGTTCTTATTTATAATTGTTTCCACAATATTGTTATCCTTACTGAGCATCTGAGCTCACCCATTTCTTATGTTTTATTTTTCCCAGGATTCAAAGATAAATATTATGATTAACTTTTAGGAATAAGATAAGGGATATAAGAGTGTTCATAGGGGACACAATTTTTTTTTATTTCATTATGTAATGTAAAACATATGTATGTATCTAGTATTTCCAAGGATAATAAAATGATCAGTATTTTGGGAAATGATTCCTGTATCATGCCAATGTTATGTAATAATGCACTAATTCTGGGTAACTAGGGTCGATGAATTACATTTAATACTAGGTATGGGCATTATGATCTTGTTGTTTTGACTTTTAGGTTATAAAATATACCAACTATATTCATGGATATTTTGAATATATTACAAAGAATATTTGGATAAGTTTATGGTTGTGTTTATTGATGATATATTAGATTGTTATAAAAGTTATAAGGATCATAAAAAACATACAAGTATTGTTCAGAATATCTTAAATGAAAATAATATATTTTGAAATTTTAGTAAATGTAAATTTTAATTATAAAAAATTTCATTCCATGGACATATCATAAATAAATATTAAACATCTATTGATCCTTCCAAAAATAAATTGGTTGATGAATTACCAAGATATACAAATGTTACAGAGATTCATAGTTTTTTTGGGTTAGTAGGATATTACCCTTGGTTTGTTGAAAAATAAACATTTTTATCTATCCCACCCACCGTGTTAACATGAAAAAGACATTTCTTCATTAGGATAATGTAATGAAATAATTGTTTTCAAGAATTATAAAGGCCATTATTGAATGATCTGGTTTTGGACCATCCATCCCAAATTGGTTAATTTGTTATCTATAATGATGCTTCATTAAAAGGACTCCATTTTTTTAATATAGAATGATCAGATAATTTCTTATGCATCACATCAATTAATACCTCATGAGAAAAATTATTCTACACATGAAATAAAATTGGAGAATGTATTGTTTGATTTTAGAATTTGAAAACATCATTTATATGGAGTAAAGTGTGAAATATATATTGATCATAAATTTTGAATTATATATTAACTCACTGTGATTTTTACCTAAGATAGAGATGTTAATCGGACCTAATAAAGGATTATTACTACACAATTAATTAACTTACATGTAAGGAAATTAGAGTGGTTGATTCATTGATTTTGAATGATAATTAATCATTAACAATGATATATCTAGAACATGATACTTTGTTTAATGATTTGATGAATATTGGATTATAAAAATTTCATTCTAGAACTCTATACATTTTTATGTGAAAATACAATATTTTTTGTTAGATTGTATTAAGCAAGATCATAAGGGAGACTGCAAGTTATAAGAAAATGTTGAATTGGTTTAGGAATATATGTTTCCTAAAATTTGTGTTGAAAAATAATTTTTTTGATAATTAAAAATGGTCATATGTTTTATGTGACCCCTATATGAAGATATAATTGTTGAGTGTAGCTTATAGTTCTCCATTTATAGTTCATCATAGTATCATGAAAATGTTTAGAGATATTTAAAAATGTTTCTAGTAGGAAGGAATGAAGAAAGATATTTTTGATTTGTCTATAAAATGTTTGAATTGTCAACATGTTAAATTTAAAAGAAATTTAATATTGGGAATTATTAATCCTTTTCCACATCTATAATGGAAATTGGAGAATATATTCATGGATTTCATGGAGGCATTACCAAAGATATCTCGAGGTAATAATGTGACTTGGGTAATTTTTTATCGATTAACTAAATCTTTGCATTTTTTTCAATTTGAGATTATATGTAATTTGATTAAAATTTTCAAATTTATGTTAAATAGATAATTAGATTACATTTAATCCCTCTTTATATTTTATCAGATCATGATCATAGATTCTTCTTTAATTTCTATAAAGGACTATAGAATTCAATGGGTAGTGAATTAAATTTCAGTAGAGGAATTCATCCTAAATAGGATGGGAAGTCAAAACGAATAATTTAGGATTTTGAGTATAGTATTTAAACCTATTAAATGGATTATTTGGGAATTTTGGATCAACAACTATCTTTGGTTGAGTTTTCTCATAATTTTTTTTTTATTTCAGTATAAAAATGGTACCTTTTGATGTATTATATGGAAAAAGGTTCCAGACTCCCACTTGTTGGTATGAAGTTTGAGAAATAAATATTTTCAGACTAGAATTTGTAGAATAAATGGTTCATAAGGTGATTAATATTTTTAATCAAATGATTATGGCTTAGAGAAGATATCAAATTTATTCATTTTTTATGTGATTATGACCTTTATAATATTTTATGTAAATAAAAGAAACAAATGTCACTCCTATTTTTAATAACTATAAAATTTTTAACATTGGATTAAAAAGGTTATGTTATTTTATAACTATTTATTTTAAATATGAATAATTTATCTTCATAATGAACTTTTTTAATTTTTATTAAGGAAATAATTATCTTAAATTATTACACAATGCTGATACAGTAATTATTCACGTAACATAAGAATAAAATAAATAAAATGAATAATATTAAAAATATTAAATGTAATAAAATTTGAGGGAATTAATGTATTCCAAGAATTTTATAGAAAAAAATAAAATTTTAGGAATGTATTAAAATATTTGGTTCAAATTTATTATATTCTATTGTTGTTATTAATGTCCTTGTAAAGAATAGTTTCAAAATTGATAATAATGATATTTTATGAAACTAATCTTTAATTAGATTAGTTAAAAATCATATAAATATTAAATAATAAAAAATTGGATAATTTTTTGTCTAAAATGAAATCCCCTATTCATTTATAGCCCATTTATAACCATTTTGATTGAGAATGACCTTATTAAATTTTTATCTTTGAAGAATTTCGAAGTGTGTCATTCCTCTACATTATAAAAGGACACCACATCATTAATTTATTTACAGAACTTTGGGCCTTATATATAATAAAAATACCAATTTACTTTATCCACTCCATTATCCACATTCTAGAGGTTCTGGTATTCTAACCCCAAATAGGATATGTAAGAGGGTCCTCTTAAAGAATAGATAATCGCCTTAACCGATCACTTTCTTTTTTATTATTCTTTTACATACTATAAATATATTATATTATTAATAAAAAAATACTATATGTCTTAAATATAATAAAATTTTAATATGATTATGAAACCATCCTTATACAACCTCTTTCCATTAAATGGGACATGAAAGTGTTGCAGATGCATATATACGACTTACCGTATCCATGTAGCGATACAAAACATTTTTTTTCACCTAATTTAATAGATGGTTATTATGATGGGTTTAAATTGTATATATTATATAATGAAGTAATTATTATTCTATAACCATAATATCAAATAAACCTTCTTACCTTCCAAACTTTTGGAAAAAAATAATGTCGCTCGTGCATATGTGTGGACTCCCACATACACAAAGCGATGTGATTCGTTTCTCTTTTATATTTTACTTGGATGGTAAGTGGGATTGATTTTAAAATTATATATGATATATATTATATAATAATAACTATTTAAAGGTGAAATATTATTTACCTTTCTTTCTTTCGATTTTTTGAAAAATGAAATTAGCATTCTTGCATACGTAAGACGTAACGTCTCCATGAACAGTGTAGTATGTTTTCTATCTCTACCAATATGAATAACTAGATATATATTTATATGAAATATATATATGATATTTATATCATTATTAAAATTATTTAGTTGATGGAACCATGATCAAAATAAAAGGATCAAAACTATTAAACTAGAATATACATGTAAAACAAAGTAGATGTCACCTAGAACAATGATTTTAATAAATAAGTGTGAATAAATGTGTGATAAAATTTTATAATTATATAATATGTGGTATGATATATCTTAATATTTTTCTATAATATATTTATAATAAATATGTTTATTATATTGGAGGTTCTTATAGGTACTAAGGAATTCCGACCTATGGTTAGAGGTTTTCTTCTCACTTTTACTTATGTAAGATGCATGTTATATTCCCCACTTGTTTATTTTATTTGGTGTGTATAATGCCCATGAATTTATCTAGTGATTATTATCATGATAATTATGGAATTTAAATATACATCAAATTATCATTATTTTAGGGGGTTTATTATTCAAATGTTACCAATGTGGTAAGGTTTTAATGTCACAATCTCATTATCTATCGAGAATGTTTAAGATTATGTTTACAAGGATGAATTATTATGATATATTTCTCAATAAAGATATTAATTTTTGTTAAACTCTTTTTATTTATTTAAAATAATTTTTTTCCATTCAATTTCCTCATCTCAATTACTTATGAAACAAAAAATATATTTTTAAGTAAAATCGACTTTATTTCTCCCTTCGGTTGTAAAACATGTTTTTCCATATCCCTGTTAAAAAAAATTATAATAGGTTTTTATTATTGTCCTATGAATATCTAATGTCATTATTAACCATGTTTTAATTTTTGAAAAATGTATATAATGAAATATTCTTTTCATTTTATGAATGAGTTACTTTTTATCCTTTTACTCAAAACTGTGAGAGAAATGTGTTTTTAACTTATATAGAATAAATGAATTTTCCTACCACATCAACTTATATTTTAGTTGAATATTCCTATAAAATTTTACATGGTTCATTTCAAGGGATTTTTTTCCCTTTATATGTGTGATGTTTTTTTAAAATAGAAGTGAATTCAAAATGGAAAGGTTAATTTAATCAAGAATATCTTCATGATGATTTAATGGTATTTGTATTCATCAATGATAAAACATTTGATTTTACTTATGATTTAGTAGGTATATGATCTAAAGATACCATCCTTTTTCTTTTAGGGGTGGTTTATGTTTATTAATGTAATATTTTTATGAAACCCATTTCTTTTCCATGGGTTATGCTATGATGAAATGTTTATGAAACCCATTTTATTTTCTGGGTTTGATATGATGAATTATTTATTATTTTGTGGAACACATATGTATGATTTTCATTATGTTATGGGATTGACCTATATCTCACTAAAATTTATTAGGTAAATATGGATAACTCTTGAGGTAAATATATTATGTGTGAACATGTTTTCATGTTCAAAATTTTATACTTGGACATGCCATTGATGTCCATAAGTTTATACATGTACATGGATTTCTTGTTCACAAATTTATACATGGAACTTGTTTTCATTTTCATTATAATATGAATAGACCAAGTTTCATGTACATAAGTTTATGCAATGGCCTGATTTCATATCCTTAACTCAATGAGTGAACATATATTTTTTTATACATGTTCACAAAGTTATAAAATTATGCATTCCATAAACTCGTGAATTGATAATGTCATGTTCTCATCGATCATGTTCTTTGAGTCCTCAATTATTAATTTAATATGAATTTTCAACCTTTATTCCATGACCCATCATTATGTACTTTGATATGCAGGGTATGGTTTTTAAATGTTAACATCATATTCTTATACCATTATGCACATGTTATGCACATATAAACATTGATATCTCCATTTATTACCCTTACTGATCATCTGAACTCATCTATTATTATATTTCCATTCCCAAAGTTATGAAGAATATTTTTTGGAAGGATATGTCGAAGAAGTTTTCTAATAATGGAGAATTTAATGGGAGACTCTTATAAACCAATTGTTTATGTGTCCACGTTTCAAAAATATTATAGACCTATATGATTCTATCATGGATAATTATGTAATGTAATGAATATCCAACAACTAATATGTTATATCTATGTATTAAAATTATGGGTCACTATAGTTGGAATCAGATCAAGGTTTAGAAAAAATTTGGAAACTAGGATAATAAAACATTTGTGAGAACCTTGAGGAAATGAATAAGTATAGGATAACATCCTAATGTTTTGGAAATAGTCATAGATGACCATGGAAATACCAATGGTGTCATAGATTGAAAATAATGTGTCATGATTTATACATCCAATGAATTATATTTCATATTTAGGTGGTTTCGACTATGATTATCATTGATCACACTATTCTTATTAGTTTTAGTTTATGGATGGAACCTGAAGGAATAATTTGAAAAATAAATTGGATGGACTATTCAATGACCATCTTTATGATAAATAAAATGGATTGCGAGTTTATATGCAATCTCTTATGAAGTTTCTCTTTCAATTCCATCAGGCTATTGGTTTTAACACAGATCATGTTGAAATTCAAAATGCACTAAGTAGGGAGAAACATGTTACTGAATCTTTTATGTGAAAAAAACCAACCTCTTTATTTGGGTCTCATGAACCACTAGTTGTTTACTAATCAATCAATGTGATGTAAAATATATTTTTCATTCATCAGTGCTCAAACCACGAAAAACGTTTCCTAAAGATTTATCATTAGGATGTTAAAGCATATCAATGATAGAATCTTACTAATAAAAATAGGATAGAGGAAGAAATTAACCACATGGAATGGGATGAGTATAAAGGAATATTTTTCATTAAGTACTTCCCACATGTTCTATGTACAAAAATTGAGAAGGAATTCCTTGAGCTTAAGTAGAAGGTTGATGAATCCATTGGTTCCTATGAGGAAAATTTTACAGGACATGCAAGGTAGGATTCAGGTGTAATAATTATCCTTGAAAGAAAAATTGATAGATTCTTTAGTGGTTTGAAACCAAGTCTTCTAGTGGAATTATCCACAAGATACATTGAAAGACAAGGATAAATTATTTTATGTCCATTAAAAGTGGAAATGGAAGCTAGAAACCCTCATTTTTCTGGTGATAAGAAAACAAATATCAGGAATCATAGAAGATCTAGTGGTTTTTCAGATGAGGAGAAGAAAATATTTCAACCTCCTACTTGCCAAAATCTTGGGAAGGAGCACTCCCATGAATTATTAAAAGAAAAAAGTTTATTTTTCAAGTTTGGGAAGCCTTTTCATCAAGTTAAATAATGACAAAGTGATGTGAATCAGATAATTAATGAAATGAAAAGTGAGAGAGCTCAACAGAATACACCACTCACACATCAGTGCTGTAAATGAAAATAGTTTATGTATTATCAGAATAAATACCTTAATCCAAGGATTAATAAATATAATAATCCATAAGAAAATATGAAGTCAATGGATAAAAGAAAATCTTTTTCTATTCAAATATTTGATGTAAATCAAGATAGTTAGGGAACACTTATCCTCTAATGTTGAATTGGTAATTTTATGTTGATGTGTGTATAAATAATCCATATAAAAATATTATTCTTTAGTGACATTTGATGCGATTCCAAGCATTGATTATCTCTCAATATATATTTCATATATACTTATAAAATAATGAAATAATATGTCATATTCTAATTCAACCTTTGACCATCTACCTGTATAAAGAAAAACTAAAACCTCTAATTTTAATATTTGTTTGGTTAATATATGTTCATATTTAAAGAATAAGGGGTGAATTATCTTATATATGAATATATGATTTTATTTTGAACTTATGTTGGGAAATTAATAGTATATATTAGGTAATATATAATCAAGGTTTATAAATTTTTGTATGTGGATTTATGAGTGATTAAAATTTTTGTTAGGTTTATCATTGAAGGACATGAGATCAAATCATCTTTGGGTATCCATCTTGGTCAGTCAAAAATTGGATAAGTCTTGAGGTTAAATATTTATGGATTAAATTATGATGGAATTTTAGATTTATGTATGATTTATCACAACCTAAACTAATAATTTTGGTTTTTGTAAATATAAAGACAAAAATGAATTACTTATAATTCCATTATGGATCTTATGATCCATTAAAAGTTAATTTTATTTCTTTCAGCATGAAATATTCATCTGGAATACTCATCGTTTAGAGAAACATATTAGACTGTTTTGGAAAATTCAATAATGGATAAAATTTTATTTTTCAAGTAATTATTTCTCCTTATGTTACTTATATAAATAATGGAAGAGTAACTCAACTCTAGGAAAAGGATCATATGACAAAAATGGTGTCATTTAAACTTTAATGGATATGAATTGATGGAATTTTAACTCCTCACTGAATTATATTATTTAGTTGTTAACTATCCCCTAACGATGTCATTCATCACCCTTTATTAGTAGTTGGGAGTAATGTTCTCTTATTTTTCCATATTTTAGCTTCCCATCAATATTTTCATTATCTATGTCCCTTATTTTATGTTATTTTATGTAAACAATATGTTTTCTACTTTCTATTTATATGGGATTTTTTGTAATTTCTTTGTATGATATGGGTTTGAAAAATTGAATTTTCTAATTTTAATCCATTAATGACTGAGACAAATAATGAGGGTACAATTTATTTAAGGGTGAGAATGTAACACCTCACAATTTTATGAAATATTTCTTTCAAATATCTTTAACTTCTTTAATATCATATATTACTGCCAACAACGTGTTTAAATAAACCGTGATATACTATTAAAAAATTATTAGTTAATTTTATCAAAAATTAATTAAATTGGTGATAATGAATAGGTTTTAATTATTTATGATACATATATATATATAGTCCCTAATAAAAATAAAATGATAAATTCATAGTGATTAGTAACTTATTTTTAGCAATGTCATTTTATTCTTCAAAAAATATTTTTTCTTCAAAAATTAATTCCTTAATTTTTGTGACAAAATATTATAATTAATTTTTGGACAATTTATAAAATTTATTTTATTATAATAAATTCATTCATGATTTAGATCTATTTGATGTCATCATCAGTATAGATTGTCTTATCAATCATCGAGAAAAGGTTGATTATTATCATCAGTTTGTTTCGTTTCTTGCTTCCAATGGGAGATCTCATGTGTTTTAGGGGGAGTGGGACCTTAGGTCAGGTTGTGGAGGAGCTTCTCACCAATAGATCAAGAGTTTTCTATCTTCTGTTGTATTTGATCTTGATGACATCTCTCATATCGTTGATTTTCCCATTGTTGTTCAAGACATTCCTGGTGTTTTCCCAAATGATTTCTCTGGTCATACTCTAGAGAGAGAGGTAGAGTTTATGATTAATTTGGTGCTAGGTACATAGCTGATATCAATACCTTCCTATCATATGGCATCAGCAGAGCTAAAAGAGCTGAATATTTTCTTGGAAAACCTGTTAGAAAAAGGTATTTTACCTTAGAATTTCACCTTGGGAATCCCCTGTACTCTTTGCTAAGAAATAATATTGTTCACTTTGTTTATGTGTGGACTATACAACATTGAACCAAGTGATGGTAAAGAAAAAATATCCTTTGCCTTGTGTGGATGATCTATTTGATCAGTTAAATGGGGAAAACTGGTTTTCAATGATTGATATTTTGTCGGGTTATCATCAGCTAAGAGTTTGGGAGTTTGATATACTGAATACAACCTTCAGGAGTAGGTGTGGACATTATGAATATCTTGTAATTTATTTTTTTCTAACCAATATTCCTATAGTTCTATGGCTTTAATGAATTATACATTCCATCAATATATTGAAACTTTTTTGGTAGTGTTCGTGGATGGTATTCTGGTTTATTCAAAATATTATAGTGATCACGAGCACCATCTGGGTTTGGTTCAAGATTTTTTGAGAAGTCATCATTTGTATGGAAATGTTTTGAGATGTGGTTTATGGATTCAAGAAGTGATTTTCTTGGGGCACAAAATTTCTAAGCATGGATTATCTTTTGATCTAGAGAAGGAAAATGTTGTTTTTTTATGGAAGGAACCACATAATGTCTTTAAGATATGAATATTCCTTGGTCTTGATAGATACTAACGATGGCTTTTCAAGTACTTCTCTAAGATGGAGTCACCTTTGACAAATCTTACCAGGAAAGTGGTTAAATTTACTTGGGATGCAGAGCATCAGACTTGTTTCGATGAACTAAAAATGCTTCTATCAATGGATTCTATTATGATCCTACCTAATATCGGTAAGGGATATGTGTTGTTTTTTGATTTTTGGTTTCTTGTTTGGGATGTGTGCTTATGTAGGATAACCGTGTGGTAGCTTATGGATCTTGTCTTCTTTGACTGCATAAGAAGAATTACCCCACTCATGATTTAGAGATTGCGGTAGTCATGAATTCGCTTAAGTGTTGCTGACACAATTTTTTTGGGGAAAGGTTAACAGTCCTATCTAATCATAAGATTCAGAGTTATATATTTTCTTAGAAGGAAAAAAATCTTAGATAGAGATTATGGGTAGAGTACCTTTATATGTTTAAATTCAGTATCACCTACAATCTAGGAAAGGGGAATATTTTTGTAGATTCTCTTAGAAGAAAAATACCTCCATTGGTCTTCCTCGAATTGAAGGAGGGGTGGAAACTTATGGGGATTTTCCCTCAGTTTCACCTAGATTCTTAGGAAGATATTTCATGGATAGTTCTGGCTAGTGTTTAGTTATCATCATATCTCCTAAAGACTATCTAATGGAGTCAACAATAGATGAGGAGTTTCATAAAATTAGAGAAAGAATTTATGGTGGAGAGACCATTTCGGGTTGGTCTCTTTCATTAGATACTATGATTTACTTTGGGAAAAGGATTGTCATCCCAGCATCTAGGATGATTCTAGTCTTATATTATTGTAACAACTTTTCATGGTCCATTCATTCAAGCACTATGAATATTTATTATTCCACGAGGCATCGATTCTGTTGGTTGGGTATGAAGTGTGACATCACATAGTTTGTGTCTCACTGTTACACCTACCAATAGATAAAGGCAGAGCACTTGAAACCATATAGTTTTCTTTATCTTCTTGAGGTACCAGTTTGGAAATGTGAAGAGGTATCCATGGATTTTATTGTTGGATTTCCATAGACTCCTCGAGGGAAGAATGATATCTAGGTGGTTTTTGATCGGTTAACAAAGACTTCTCATTTAGTTTAGATCAAATATACCACTAAGGTGTAAGATCTTGGTAAGATGTATGTATAGAAGATTATGAGGTTACATTGGAGTCCTTCTTCTCTTATTTTGAATAGATACCCTAGGTTTACTACTATATCCTAGATGAGTCTTCAATATGTGATGGGAACACAGTTTAATTTGAGTAACTTTTACCATCTCTATATAGATGGTCAAACATAGAGAGTGATTTAGATCTTGGAAGACATACCCCACACCAGTGTCTTGGATTTATGGGGATTATGGGATAGTCATTTAGGACAGTTTATGTTTTTTTATAATATTTTTTACCAATATTCAATCAGAATTTATCACATTGAGTCATTGTATGGTCACCCATGCAGATCACCTTTTTTTGGGATATGGTGGGTGAAGTTTATTTAGCCAGACCAAGTTTGTTTTAGGAAATGTTTGTGAAGATTCGGGATATACATCAACACCTGGTTATAGGCCAGAGTCAATAAAAAATCGTATGTGGATCGGTGACGTTTACCTTTAGGGTTTACCATAGTTGACTTGGTTTTCTTGAATGTTTCTCCATGGTTTGGTCACTATTGACTTGGAAAGCATGGAAAGTTGGATCCAAGATATATTAGACCATTTTAGGTTACTTAGAGACTTAGAAAAATGTCTTATCTGTTAGAATTTCCAATTCAGTTGAAATGTATTCAGGATTTTTTCCATATATCTTAGCTAAGGAAATATAACTATGATCCCACTCACATTCTGAGTTTGGAAGAAATTGAGTTAGATCTATATACTTTTGTTTTGGAGAAACTAATTGAGATAGTTGACTCTCAAGAGAATTTATTTCATGGGAAGTAAATTTTGTTGGCCAGGGTGCTATGGAATCCGGGATCAGATTCTCATGAAACTTGGGAACATGAGTCATTGATGAGGGAGTAGTATACTTTCCTTTTTACAGGGATTTCATCTTCAACATAACTTCCTAGGGACGAAATTTATTTCTAGTGGGTAGTTTCTAACATCTTGTTACCGATTAATCAGGTATTCCCTTTACCTCATCATGGTTTCCCCTCCCTTGATATTCAGAGGATACCTATAATGGTGATGTAAGACATTGTTGTACTTTCACTAATAAATGTTCGTTTCCCCTAGATGAAAAATATTTACATTCCATGTAACTATGTTCCACGCCCTGTAATGGGTGATGGATGTAATTCCTGAAAGTAAAGATCAAGTTGTGAACTAGTACATATCAGGATTGGTAATTACATGTCGTTTTTGTTTTTTATGATGGATTTTTAATCCAAGGAAATAGGTTTTTTGGAATACATGGGACATGGAAGTTACACATCAAGAACCTTGTTTTCAAGTCATGTAATGAACCACACACAATTTTTAGAAACGGTGTACAGATTTTTTTGGGTCCGTTCAACAGTTTTTCATGGCTCTGAACTGAAGGAATTTATAGAATGTCTTTTAGAGATTAAAACCCTTCTAGATCGATCTGTTAGACACTCAATTTCCATTTCTACTGTGGTACGTATCTCCAAGTAAGTTACCTTTCCATTTCTTTATTTCTTTTTATCATGATATCCCCGTTGGGTGGCGTCTTTGTATTTGTTGGTATAATGTTGGTGATTCTTGTTGGTTTCTTCCAAGATCCATTGTGTGATCTCATTCTGTAGGTGTTTTCTCCAATTGGTCATGGTGAAGTGGTCATTCTCCTTTGAGGTATGTAGGTTTCCTCTCTTCTTCCAACATCTATTCTTCTAAATTTAATCAATCTTGATGTGGATATGATTCTAGTTCCTTCATTGAAATTGTTGGGTTTTGTTAATTTTTTATTCCGTTGTGGGTGTGTGTGACCCGAGTTTTGAGGTAGGTGGTTCTGCCTCTAGCATGTGTTGATGAACATAGATTTTTTGAATTATATAAAAATTTCATATTGAAATTGGCATGATTGTTTTATGTTTATTGAAAAGGGTTTTTATGAAAAATGGTTCTCCCTGGTTATTAATAGATGGAGAGAAAATGGGTATTTTCAAAGAATTGAAATGGAATTTGTAAAATGGGTTTTAAATGATTTTCAAATGCCCAGAATGAATTGTGAAAAAGAGAACATGAGTTACCTTCAGTACATAGGTGGAAGGTTTAGCTTGGGACCATAACCCATTATTTTTGGATTATAAAGGTGGTTAGTTTTGGGGGTTTTTCTATTTAATAGTGTGATTTTTAAAAGGGAACAATACTATAATTTTTGGGGGTTTACACTTATGGTATTCCTTTTCTTCTATAGATTGTGTTCAAGGATAATAATCTTTTCAATTGACTGAGTGATTGTGGTAGGAGTATTCTATAGCATGGACCTGTAGTATTCCTTGGTGTTGTGATAATTGTGATTTTTCATTGTATTTATTGGATTTATGAGTTATGCATGATATGCACCGTTATGCTTTTGGAAAAAGATATGGAAAATGAGCTTTGAAATTTATATACCTTTTTTTGTTTAGAACTGTAGAAAAAGGGAAATGTTTATTATGTTTTCTATGAAACTGCCTTTCTTCTTATCATTCAATGTTTTATTTAAAATGATCATACATGTATTTTTTATATATATACTTGTTATGGAACACTTAGGTGGGATCCTACTGATCATGTTATCTCATAGCCACACACCTCTTCAGTGGTGTATAGACCTTTGTTTGTCTTCCAGTGCAAGGAAAGGTAAGGCGCCACAGTGAGGAGGTGTGGTTCGTGTCATCTGGTTGGGTAGTTGGTCATGAGATGGTGGGAGTCCATCCCGAACATAATTTGGAGTAGCTTCATTGTTTATAGTTTATTCTATTTAGACTTGTCTTGTATTTTTTAGATATTATGGTAGTTTTCTATTTGTTTTAATTTCTTACAGTTATGGAATATATGTATTATTCATCTCCCGTTGTTGCTTTTTTATTTTCTGTGCATATATATATTCCTTGTGGTTATTTTGGAATAGAGAAATACTTCCCTCTGTTGTGTCATTTTATTCCTGGGTGCTTTTCTCCACCCAATGAGGATCGAGAATTCGCTTTGGGTATGTAACAAAATGGGTCGGATGCCGGGTTTGAGGGAAACCTAGGTCGGTATGTTAAATGAAGTGATGTGAAGTGTCCAATCAAAGAAACAAATGGTGATAGTGCTCAATAGAATACAAAATCACACCACTGTGCTATAAATGAAAATAGTTTGGGAATTATGTGAATCAATGACCTAATCCAAGGCTAATGAAGATAATAATTTACAAAAAATATCTAACGTCAAAGGAAAAAGGGGAAAACTTATTCAATCACTATAGTTGATGTGAATCATGATAGTTAGGGCACACTTAATCTACACATTAGAATTGGAAATTTCATATTGATCCGTGTATAAGTAATCCCTATAGAAATAATACCTAATAGTGATTTTTTTGTGATTCAAAAAATTTATTATCTCTCTCTATATAGATTATATATATATATATTTTGAAAAAATAAATAATATTTGTTATCTTGAATCAACTTATTAATGTTTATCAGTAAAATGATAAACCAAACCTCCAATGGAATTATTTTTTGGCTATGATAAGAGCTTATTTAAGGAATAATTATTGATTTATATAATAGAAGAATATATGATTTTATGGTGAACTTATTTTTGGAAAAAATAGTATATATTAGAGAATATATGATCAAGGTTTATAAATTTTTTCACGAGAATTTATTAGCGATTAAAATTGTGTTTTTTTTCATGGAAGGATACTAGACTAAATAATATTTGGGTTTTAATCAGGGCCAGACACATTATGGATAATTCATAAGGTTAACTATTTATGGAATGGATTATGTTGAAATTTGGAATAAAATTATTATTTATCATAACCTATACAACTAATTTTGGTTGTGTAAAATATAGAGACATATGGAACAACTTATCATTCATTTATCGATCTTATGATTCTTTAAATGTTAATTTTAGATCTTTATTTCTGAAAAATTCATCTCTAATACTCATCATTTGTAGAAACATATTAGATTGTGGTGGAAAATTGAATAATGGATAAAATATAACTTGTGATGTAAGTATATTACCCTATGTTTATAATATAGATTGAAGAAGACTAGATCAACTCTAGGAAATAGATCTGAAGAGTAAAATGATGTCATATAAACTTTAATTCTGATAAATTTATTGGCATTTAACACCTAACATAATTATGGTTTTTATTTGTTAACATTATCTTGACCACATTCTTTATCAATATCTATTAGTCCTTGGGAGCAGTTTTCTATTCCATGTTCTCTTTTTAACTTCCCATTAATGTTTTCCTTATTAGGGAACCCGATTATATGTTATTTTAGGCAACCTTGATTTTTTCCACTTTCCCTTTTAAGGGATGTTTAATCATTCCTTTGTACGATGTGGGTTTTAAAAAATAAATTTTCTAATATTAAACCATTATTTATCAAGTAATATTGTTGTGGAATAATTTATTTATGGTAGGATAATATTACAACCCATGATGTTATGAAATATTTCTTTCAAATATACTCAATTTCTTTAATAGTCGGCATTATGTGCAATGAAAAAGTTAAACGAACAATGATTTAATATTTAAAAATTTATTTGTTAATGCTATCTCCTAGAAATTAAATTGGAGGGTTTGAATAGCATTAGAAAATTTATTAAATACATATACTGTTCCTACAAAAAAATGACAATTATTTAGTGATTAATCACTCAATTTTTAGCAAATTCGTTTTAATCTTTTAAAAAATATGGTTTCTTCGAAAATGTTTTTGTTTATTTTTTATGAGAAAATATTATAAATGTTTTTTAAAAAAAATTAGAAATTGAATTCGATAAAATTAACTTTTTTTTGAAACAATAATATTAAAATTATTTTTGGTTGAAATTTTGTTATTTTATGAATAGTTTGATTTCTTAGTGATTAGTAAAAAATAACACTTTTTATAAGATATTCATTTTATTTTCTATAAAAACTATAATCATTCTTCTTTATTTTAACTCAAATTAACAGAAGTTTTATTTATTTAAATATAATATAATTTATTTATTTGAATCATCAATATACCTGATTTTGGTGTGGGTACATTTTGGGCATAAAAACACATTTTCTAAAAACCCGTTTTCATCGCATTTTACACATTAATATCAAAAGTATTTTTTTACACTTATAGAAATTAAATTACATAAAATAAATTTCATATTTTTAATTGGGAGGTCCAAATTTTGAACATATGACCCTTTTATTTTAGGACATAATGAATAATAACTTTAGCAATTATGTTACCACAGTCGGGGTAAATTAGGCAATTTAGGTTAAAAAATATGAGAAGGACTCAAAAATGACACTAAAACATGTTTAAATTTTATTAGATCAGCATATATAATCCATAATTATTCTAAATTCTAATATGTATCCTTATTTTCATTTTTATATGATTGTGACATTTTTAATATTATCTGTAAATAAAAGTAAAAAACATCACACTCTTATTTTTAATAACTATAATATTTCTGACATGTGATTAAATAGAGGATATGTTAGTTTATAAGTATTAACTTTAAGCATAAATAATTTCTCTTAATAATTTTAAATTATTTTTAATTTCTAGTAATGAAATAATTACCTTAAATGCATACACAGTGCTGATGCAATAATTATTCAATTAATGAATAAATAGAAAAATGATATTTAAAATATAAAAATTAATATAATGTTATGAAATTAATGTGATACAATAATTTTATATAAATAAATATTTTTTTTATTTATTAAAATATATATTTTTTAATTTATTTTGTAGTATTCATGTTAATAAATTGAATGTAATAAAAAGTGTCAGAATTGAAAATAATGATATTTTATGAAGATAATATTTTATTAAATTATATAAAAATCATAAAAGTCTTAAATAATTACAAATGAGAAAATATATGGTGTTAAATTTCACATCTTATGCACTTATAGTCATTTTAAAACATTTTTTATGGATAATGACCTCATTATATTTTTAACTTTTAAAAAATTCTAGGTTTGTCATCCCCCTCCTTTATAATAAGATACAACTTCATTCACTTATATACAAAAAATTTATCATTATATCCCAACTAAACTATTCCAATTCCTCTTCCCCACTCTCTTATACACATTTTATAGTTTTCTTTCTACCCAAAATACCAACCATAGAGCCCTAAAGAGGAGATCTAATAGTCTTTTCAAAGAAGAGGTAATTGTCTTAACCGATGACTTTCTTTTTTACTATTCTTTTACCACATATAAATCTGTTATATCATTTATAAAATAAAAAATTAATTATCCTAAATATATTTAAATTTTATTATGATTATGAAACCACCATTATCCATCATTTTTCTATCAATTTGGAAGTGAAAGTATCAATCATTCGTACGTACAACATTCCATCTCCGCGAAGCATTACCATTCATTTTCCTTCACTATCATTCATGGATTGTAATTATAAATAGATTAAATTTTTTATATAATATTTATGATATAATTCTCCTTTTTAATTATAATAATATATCTGAATTCTTTCCATCCAATTCATTGGAAAACAATAACATTAGACGTGGATACATTTGGACTACCACCTCCACGACAGAATGTGATTCGTTTATCAATTCTATTATACATGAATGGAATTTATGATGGGTTTAATGAATATATATGATATATATGATATAATAATGGTTTTTAAAGTTGAAACATTATTTAAATTTTTTTGTTCCATCCGTCGACAAATGAAAACAATGTTTATACATATATACGACCTACCGTATCCATGAAGGGTGTAATTCCTTTTTTATCTCTACCATTATGGATAAATGTACATATATGTATATAATTAATATATATGATATTTATATCATGATTAAAATACTATATATTATGGAACCATGATCCAAATACAATTACTAAAACTTCCAAACTGAAACATACATGAATAATGAAGGAGGTATCACCTAGAGAATGTGATTTTAATAAAGAAGTGTTAAGAAATGGGTGATATGAGGTTATATGTAAATCATATATAGTATTATGTATATGAATATTATTCTATAATATATGTATAATATATATATATATATTATATAAGAGTTTACTATGCATACGAAGGAAGTCGGTCCAAAGTTAAGGGGTTTTAGTCTCTCTTTTACATATATGAGATACATGCTTTATGGACCATATATTAATTTTATGTGGTGTATATACTGCCCATGAATTTATCTTGTTATTGTATAAATGAAAATTATGTTATTTAAATATCTATTTAAAGTCTTTTATTTTATCTATCTTATGATACAAAATTTACAAAAGTGGTAAGGGTCTAATGATAAACAATCATTATTTACTGAGATTATTTATGATTAAGTTTCCAATAATGAAATATTATGACATATTTATTAATAAACTTATGAATTTTCATCTACATTGTTTATTTATTTTAAAAATATATTTTCTTTCATTTTACGCACATTATGTAGTTATGAAATTGAAACTATGATTAAGAAAAATCAACATTATTTTTCTCTTCCATTATAAAACATTTCTCTTATATATCCCTGTTTAAAAAAAACGTTTTAACAAATATTTTTAATATTATAATATGATTGTTTAAAGTCATTTTTACCAATTTTTGAATTTTTATAAAGTTGGTTGAAAGGAATATTCTTTTCTTTTTTCGATTGAGGTACTTTTTAACCTTTTAAACAATAATTTGTAAGGAATGTTTTATAAAATTACACGAAATTAATGAATTATTCTACCATCATGAATAATTTTGTATTTTATTATTCCTTTACAAGTATAATTTTTTCTTTAGAAATTAAATATTTTCCATTATTTGTGTGCAGTTTTTAAAAAAATAAGAGAATTCAAAAATGAAAGGTTATTTTCTTCAAGAAATTTTTAATGATATTTTAATGTATTTTAATGGTATTTCTATTAATCATTGATAAAAACCCATGATTTCAAATTTTCATTACTAGTGATATTATCCAAAGATACCATCCCAATTATTTCCCTAGATGGTTTATGTTTACGATTATATGATGCTTATGAACCCATTTTCTTTTCCACAGGTTATGCTACAATGACATGTATATAAAATCCATTTCTTTTCATGACTTCAGATTTGATGAATGATTTTTGATTATGTGGAAAACAATATATGATTTTCATTATGTGAGGGGTTTGAAATATATCTCTCTTCAATTTATTGGGTAAATATGGATAACTCATGAGGTAAATATGTTATGCACGGACTTGCTTTCATATTTACAATTTTATGCATGTACATGGATTTCATGTCTATAAGTTTTTTCATGGAACTGGATTTCATGTTCATAAATTTTTTTCATAGACCTAGTTTTCATGTCTATAAGATTTTTCTTGGACCTCATTTCTTGCCTATAATTTCATGAAAGGGCCTGATTTAATGTCGTTGACTCAATGAGTGAATTTGTCTTTATTTATACTATTCACAAATTTATAATCTTTGGTATTCTATAAACTCTAATCTTATACTAATGTAATATTATCAAGGATCATGTTCTTTTATTCCATTTTGATTCAATTCTTATAAACATTCATGGTTTATTCCATGACTCAAGATTATGATCATTTTCATGAAGGTTATAGTTTTAAAATGTTAATCTCATAATATTATATCTTTATGATCATGTTATGCTTATATGAGCATTGTTCTCTCTCTTTTTTACCATTATTTTATTTTAAATAAATATGTTAAATTTTTTTAAAATTATAACGGAATAGAATATTAAGAAAAAAATTCAGATGAGTATTAAGATAAAATAATTGATTAATTAAAGAAGATAATCAATTGATCTAATCATGATTTATCTTAAATAAGAATGATTTTAATTTAATGTAATTTTATTAAATGTGTAATTAGTTTCATGTATGTGGATGATCATGAGCATATTTTAGAACATCACATGTTATTGGTTTCCTTTTAATTTATTAATATATTATATGATGGAATACAATTCATCCCTCCTCTCATTATATAGGGTCTCCTTGACCATGGTTTCTTTTGTCAAACCCCTTATCCAATCCTTTGGTTCTACTCACCTGTGAGTGAATAAAAGATTATGTAATGTATAATGCTCCTAATCTTGTTGATACAGTTTATGTTTGGAGACAAGGTAAAACCAATCCAAGAAATATGCATAAGTGGATAGGTTTAAAGCTTCAACATTAACCATTAAAATGGTTCAGGGTGCGTTCCCCTATATTGATGGTTAGTTTATCATATTCTAGAAGAAGTAACCATTGGTAGAAGCTCGTGATAATGCCGTATTATTTTTTTATTTCTATTAAATTTCATGGTTATTTTTTTATGTATTTTTTTATCGTGATTACCTAAATTAATGTATTAACAAACATGTAAAATAGAACTAAAATGAACTGGAATATGAGTAAATATTATCCAAGAAATGGTTAATCATTTAGGTAAATTCACTTAATATTAACATGAATTTGGCGAATATAATAATTAAATTTTTTTCATGAAGATAAAATCCCTTAATTATATATCTTAAGTCCATATAGCCTTCCTTCACTTACGTTAAAATCAAACCGTAGTTCTACGTACTTGAACATTAAAATTCGTTGAGATTCAAATAAATTGGGAATTATAAATTGACATTTTGGTTTGAATTATATTAGTTCACATAAAGTGTTTACTTCCAGGATGTATTTGGTGTAACTAAGAGGAAATGGTTGAGGAGTTCCAATTTAGAGATTTCAGGATTGGGGAGTCCACTCAACCGGCCAAAGAACTAGGAGATAATGTGGTTGGAATTTAAAATGCCATCCTAAAAACCTTCACATTTCTTTACCATCCAAAGTCAGTGTGAAAAGGGGAACATTGGTATTTTTCACTATAATGTCCAAGAATCAAGATATTCCTAATCCAATGGTGAGAGCTATTCGATTTTGATAAAATAGAAAGAGATGAATAATTATAATTTTATTTACTTTTTTACATTTTACTAGAGAAAGTACTAAAAATCCAATTCT
This sequence comes from Viscum album, assembly GCA_963277665.1. NCBI lineage: Eukaryota > Viridiplantae > Streptophyta > Magnoliopsida > Santalales > Viscaceae > Viscum > Viscum album. Next base: position 1,158,804,009 of record OY728125.1, read on the forward strand.
TCTTATTTTTAAAAACAATTATAAATATGACATCAAACATCTAACTATGATCCATAATTTAGAAAGATTACTTTCTCACTTGCACAAACATAGAATATTTGTAAAGGAACATACACGTAATCCTATGCCATGAAAGAAATTTAATGTTCTAGAAAAATATATTCATAAATAACCCTACTAAATGGTCAGTGAGGAAAAGTATTCTCTCTATGAGAAACATTTAAATTATTCCATATATATTCATTGTTTCATTTATTCACCCACCAACAATGGGATTATAAAGATACATGAGGATATGAATGTGTATAGCATGATGTATCACATTTAGGATCTCAATCAAGGGAATTCTAGACCAGTGATAAAAAATATCTCTAATTACATGTTTAAAACTATTCTTGGAGATTCAACACTAGTTGAGCCTCATTTATACGTTCCTATTTGGAACATCTAATGCTCAGACATCTTAGTGGTTGAATTCCAGATGTGTTACCCATAGATATCATATTTTCTTCACTACCCAAGTCCTTATAAAGTTTTAATGTTAGTTATAAGATGAGAAATAATGAGATGAGTCTTTCATGACTTCTTAATATGATTTGAAAAGTGGAAAAGGACATGGGGTGTGAAAAATCGTGGTACTTATAGTGAATTATAAAAGAAATAAATTGTTAATGTGTCCAAAGAATCATAAAAAGTATAATGCATTCAAGTAGAATCCATCCAATAAAAATAAGATCCAGTGGGAGGGGAAAAAAGGACGCAAAATGTTTTGAAAGTAGAAATAAGGGCCACTGGAAGAGGAACTACATCTGGAAGTAAGGGTATTCCAAAGGTGCATTCGTTATTGAGTGTAATATTTCAATATCTACACTTTGGGTATTTGATACAACTTATAATTTTCATATCTGTATCCAAATGTAGGAACCAAGTAGCTTCTGAAATATTTACAGAGGAATGGTGGATTTGTGTGATGCCAATGGTGCAAGGATGGCTCCTCTAGACATTGGAGACTACCACACTGGATTTCGATTGGGAATGATATTGGTTTTTAGTGATTGTCATTATATACCAATAGTTACCAAGAACATAATTTTTTTATCAGTCCTAGATACATATTGTTTGGTTTTCAAATTTGGAAATAAAAGTTTTCTATTTTAAAATGACAACATATGTTATTGTATAGAAAATAACGGTCTTTATGTATTACATTATGAAATCTAATTATTGGAAATTGATAACAAATCATGTGCACATGAATCATATAACACCCAACATTGGAATTATCATCTTGGTCATGTAAATGATAATCATTTTACAAAGATCTATGAAGAAGTTTATTTAGAATATTTATTCTAAAACCACTTGAAAAATGAATTGCTTGTTAATGAAAAATGAATGAAACACCATTCAGGGGAAAGGGTGAAAGAGCCATAGAGCTTATAGAATTGGTACATACTAATGTTTGAGGACCATTTCTTATAGAATATAGTAGTGGATATTCTAACTACATAATGTTTACTAATGACTTGAGTAGATATGTATATGTCTACTTGATGAGTTATAAGTCCGATTCATTTGAGAAATTTAAAGAATTCAGTAATGTAGAAAAGAATAAACTTGGAAAGAAGATAAATAATTTTTGATCAGTTTGAGTTGGTGAAAATATAAACCATGAGTTTTAACTATTTTTAGGGGAGTTTGGGATTATATTTCAACACACTACAACATACACATTACATTGGAATGGTGTTAGTGAAAGGAGGAACTATACCTTTCCAGACAAGGTAAGGTTTATGATGAGTCTTGTAGGTCTTCCTTTATCCTTTTTGGGATATTCATTAAAAAAAAGTATACATAACAAAGTGGGAACAAACCAAAATAGAAAACTGAATATCCAGTGAGCTATGGAGTTAAAATAAACCTTATTCGTCCTATGCATGTATATGGGGTTATGAGGATTTTTTTAAAGAATTATTAGAAGAAAAAAAAGAACCTCAGGGCACAAAGTTTATCTTTATAGGTCCTCCAAAGAAATTAAATGGATAAAAACTATAAAACTCCTTCGATATGAAGGTTATTTTCACTAGATAAGCTATCTTTCTTGAGAGGGAGAACATATTCCTGAAGGATAGTGGGGGAAGGATTGAAATGGATGAATTTGATTCTTATGATTCATAAGAGTTAGTAAAATAACAACATATACATGTCATTTTGAAAGAAATACTTCCTAAAACAGATGCACTATGTCAGAGAACTAGAGAGGTCAGAGAACTAGAGGGATATGGTTTCTAGTCACCAAATATGGTGACTCATTATTGGTTGAAAATTACGAACCTATATCCAGCAAAGGGGAAATGGAGAAATAAGAAGATGAAATATGGAAAGAATCCCTGAATTATGAAATGGATTCAGTGTATTTGTACCATGTTTGGGTTTTGGTTGATCCACTAGTTTATATAAATCCTATTGGGTGTAAATGGATATTCATGAGAAAACTAAACATGGAAGGTAAATTATGTAAAGATCCATTATTATGTTTTCAAATTTTTGTTTGTTGAAAAATAAATTTTTATAAAATAATGTTTTATAAATCATATGAATGATGGGTTTCTAAAAGTTCATAACATTTTGTTGAAAAGTTTCTAAAAATCTGAATGTTTTTTGAAAAGTTTGAGGTTAGATGCACTATTAGAAGATCCATCATAATCCTTCCTTTAGAGTAAGATTTGGATCAAAAGTTGTTGAAATAAATAATCTCAGAGATGTTGAGACTCAAAAAATTGGGAAGTAATATAACTTCAAAAAGAAAGTCAGATGGTGTTTTTATATTCATTTTAAGTTTCTAGAAAATCATGAATAATTCATGACACAGGATGAAGTTTTTATTAGGAAATAATTATATGAGTTTCTTAAATTTCCAACATTGATGTTTTAGGGATATCGATCATCAGATCCAGATACATTGGACAAAGAAATTTTCAGACTAGAAGTTTAAATTTATAAGTGTTATAAAAAATTTTATGTTGTGGATGAGATGCATTTTATCCGATACATAACACTAAATACACCTGATCAAATTCGAATCATAAAGGTTTTTTAATTTCTGATTTCTAAGATATTGTGGTGATGCACATGTGAAATAAATTTGATTTGGTTAAAGATATCATATTTGAATTTCTAAACATGGAAAAAGGAAAGGATCTTATTTTATTTGAATCTGAAAAACATGAAGAGGTTTGAAGTTGTTTCACTATAAATGTTAATTAAATGCAGAAGTTGTTAGTAGAGTTCTATTTTTCTATTGGAATGATGTAATTGGACGTGAGATGGTTGTTGAGCTTATAATGAGAAATTTTGATCCAAGGCATTAGGAATATATCCATCTGATGATAATTTTACATTGATTCATCAAATAAGTATTTGACACCAACAAGTCATCATATATAGAGTTCTATCAACTAATTTTTATCAGATAGCAGAAATAATGAAGACATTTGAAGAAAGATGTTGAAGAGTTCAAACAATTTTGATAAATTAAATTTTCGAAAGGAAGAAGTTATTTTTAAATATTCATTGGTTGTTAATTAATAATTTTTAAGATATAATGATGTTTTCAACATTTTTCAATTGGTTTTCAGTATCAAAGAGAGAAATCATAGATATTTTTCAGTTTTTAATTTTTGTTTCATGAATATTTTAAAATCCAATTATGTGAGTTAATTTAATATGGTCAAGAACATCAGAGTGTTCAATTGGGTTTTTATTTTTGAATTAGGTAAATAGAACTAAAATGTTGAATTGGGTTCTAAACCTAGAAGTTATAGACTTTCAATTTTTAGAAAAATAATTAATAATATATTAATATCGAGTTGAATGTGTTTAAAGTGGGTCAAGAGGATCAGATAGATGAAGATGTTCCGAATCATATTTTCTGGATATAAGTTTTTGATATTCGAGAAGATTTGTGAAGATTCTAGAAGTTTCAAGAAGTCACAAGAAGATTTTAGAAGAGTCAAAACAGTAAACAAGAATATCAAATTGGCATGAAATTTGGAGTTATAGAATTTAGGTGTGTGGAAAATATAATAATTCTTACCACCTTTACTATTTTTGGAGAAAATATAATTAGAGGTGGAATGTACAGTGGGAATTTACACCGTTCAATTGTGAATAAATGATGAATCTCTGAAGAATTTGTGATAGAAGTGAGTTTTCAAAATGAAATTATTTTGAGTTGAAGAAGTGTTTCTAGATAGGGTGCTCTGATAGTAAGTTTATACTGAGGTAGGGTCAGTTTAACAAAAATAGGGAATCAGAATGAAGGTGTTAGTATGAGACTTGAGAGGTTGTTTAAGAATCACAGTTTACGAAAAGGGATAATGGTATGGGGTTATCAAATAGAGGCCATACGATGCTAGAAAATTTTACAGAGGAAGATCAGACCGATATTACAGATAGACCTTTAGTGGAGCAGTTTGAAGAGGTAACAAATTTTTTATTGATTAAATTTTTCTAAGAATTTTTTAAACTAGTAGGGGTAATTATAATCATTTTTATTGGGATAGATAATGTGTCTAATGGGATTTGACACATGATCTATTCACTTTATCATAATAGTGAATTTAAATAAACCAATATGAGTGTCTATATAAAGGATATATGTTCTCATACTGAGACCAAACCATTTAAATCATGTGTTTTATGTTTAATTTAATATTTTTTTCATGAATTTGTGTTTTTTTAATTCTATAAGGATGTAATCCTAATAAGTTGAAGGGGTAATTTTTCATAAAGTTTAAATTTGTAAAAATGAATCAATTAATTCAACCTCTGTACTCAGTTGTTCTTCGATACTTTGGATCTTAAATTGGTATTACTGGGATGGTTCCCTTGTTTAATCCTTAACATGGATAATCTCAATTCTATGATTTCCTACATTTGATGGAAAAAATTAATATGGTTAGAAAAAATATGATGATTACATATCTCCTATCTATTTTCCTAGAATTTATTGATGCCCCAAAAATTGGTTTTCCCCCCAGTGAAAAATATGATCTTATTATTTTTTTGATAGGGGATATATTGATGTTGATGGAAAAGATAGAAATTCTATTCTTATGTCTCTATCAGAAAATATATTTATTATGGTGATGGGTCTCAACAAACAAAATATTATGTAGGACAAACTCAAAATAATTTTTGAAGGGAATACTAAAATAAAGGAAGCAAATATATAAGTATGGAATAAAAAGTTTGAATATAAAATATTAAAAGATGAAGAAACTATTGATGAGTACTTTACTAGATAAAAATAACTTTTTCGAAATATCATGGTTTGTGGATATGTCATGAAGGATTCTATAATTGTGAAAAAAATCATGAGAAACTTTCCATACATGTTTGATTTAAGATTTTCTACTTTAGAAGAAAAAGACGATTTTTCTATTGAGGAACTGCATAACATTCTTAATTATTATGAAATGTGAAAAACTACTATGTTAAAAAATAATATTAAAGATGAAATGTATTTTAAATCCACAAAAAAGATAAAAACTCAAGATGTTGAAGATGTTTATCCTTATGATTCTGAAGATAAAGTGGATTATAAGTTGAATAAAAAAACCGCGTCTCTTATATATAAGAATTATGAAAGAGGAAGATGTAATATTGGAGTAAATAATCCTATCAAGGGTTTTGAGTGCGGTGGAATCAAGCAATTTTATATGAACATACCCAAGAATAATGTTATAGAATATCTATATTGTTATAATGAAAGACCATAATGGAATAAGTAGAACAATAGTTCTAAAAAGAAATGTAATCCAACAAATATAATAATAACATCATGGAAAAAAGTAGTACGTTGTGTAAGAATGTTGAATCAAACTCAACTGAAAAAAAAATTTAGAATATGAATGTTCAAAAAAGTTCATAACATTCGTTGAAATGTTTTAGAAAAAAAGAGTCCACATATAATAAAGAATATTTGGGAAGGATGATTACAAAACTTAGTGAGAAGTTAGCATCTATGTAAGATAAAGTTAAAAAGTATTAATAAATACTTGTTAAGGATGATATTATTTTAAGAATTATGAATGAAAACATTAGAAAAGAATATGAAATAAAATATGAATAATCTGAAGCTATAGACAAACTCACTCCACAAATTAGGTGATTTTTACACCCACTAAGCTAAAACATTAATTTATTTTTTTATCATTTTAGGTGGGATGAAAAGTGTTGGAAAATCATGGGTTGATAAAGGACATGAATAAAATATCACAACTACTGAAGTTGAAAATTACTCTCAAAGGAATGTTTTCACATAATCTAAGGTAACTAAATGTTCAATATTGTTTGAATCTTGACAATCTTATTAAATGGATAAATCGTTCTTCTATAGAAAACCAATATTTGATGGTTTCTGTTAGTGTTGTGGAATTTATGGGTGCATATCAGAAAAATTTTGGAATAAAATGTATCGTCAAGGAAAGTGGGTTTAATAGAGTGGATGAAATATTGGAAGAAAAATGAGTAACTTTACAAAGTCACAATAACTAAGAAATGAAAAATATAAATATTTTGGAAACCTTCCAACAAAAAATTAGGTTGCTTTTATAGAGTAATTTTATGGAAGATATGAGAGAAAATGTAATTTCATTGAAAATATTATGACAATCCTTTTAGAACAAGTTTTTTATAATAGAAATGAACAATAATTTTGAATGAATAAAGATGATAAAAGATATTTTTTTGGAAAAATACTATAATGATAGAAAAAAGAACAAACCATGGATACTTGATAGTGGTTTTTCATCACACATGGTAGGTGATGTGAAAATATTAAAAAATGTTGAAAATTGTGATGAATGAGATGTTAAACATGCGAATCATATTTCATTAAAAATAAAAGAAATTTGAAAAATTGATATTGTAGAAGAAAAGTTTAAATTGAAGGAAATTCTATTTTTTGATGGGTTAAAATGTAACATACATAGTATAATTTAAATTGTTAATGATGGAAAATAAATTATTTTCAAAAAAGATTCTTGTATAATTAGAAGTGCGGATGACGGAAAATTTGATACGTGAGGAGAATGAAATAGTAATTTTTTTCAAATTAAAATAATTAGTAAATCATGTTATCTTGGTGCTGAAGATGAGAATAAGTTATTACATCATATAATTGTCCACCATGGGCATAATATTATGAAAAAACATTCTAAAGTCGATGTTGTACAAAATTTTCCAAAATTGAAAAGAAGGGAATAAGTTTTTTTCATAACTTTTTAGAAAGGTAAAATGACTAATAAATGTTTTAAGAAAGTTTTGATTCAGTCTACCCAACCTCTTTAACTCATTAATTATGATTTATGTGTTTTTATGAGACATTAATAAGAAATTATATTTGTAGTTTATCACATTTTCTGATGATTTCATTTGATGACCAATATTATGTTTTTGAAGCACAAGTCAAAGGTAGTAAAAATATTCATATTTTTTTAGAAACGAAGTTGAGATGGAAATGTGGGTTTATATAAAGATGTTGAGAAAAAATAATGGATTAAAATTCACTTGAATGTTTTTTCAATTTTATTTGATAAATAATGGAATCATACATTAGTATAGGGCTCCATACAACCCACAAAAAATTGAGTACCGTAAATAAAGAATTGATGTTTAGTAGAATGGGGAAGAATCATGTTATAATAATATTAAATTTAAAAGATATAATAAAGATAAGATATTAGTATAATTTTTGTAACAACCCCGACCCAAAAATCCACCTGAATAGTGCTAAAAGTGTCGAGTGTTACTACCTTAGGTATAACTCCCCCAACGCCAAAGGTTTCCGAAAATCATTGAGGGTCTTATAGGTATAGTGAGGAGGCTATGAACTCCCATATGATAATAATGGTACATATCTGAGTATAATAATAAATATGTAGTAGAATAAATGAATCAATAGACTCGAACCAGACTCGTAGAGCTGAATCACATCCAATATCAATAAACGGCCGAAGTAATAAATATAAATAACAACAACAAAAAATAAATAGAACAACATGCTAAACACTACTTGCAACTACTAAACAAACCAAGCATGCGTCAATAACAATTCAATATATAAAAAGGGTACCAACGGCTAACCAATAGTAGCTACAATTAAAAAGGTAAGCATGCTGATATAGGAAAGAAAGCAAAATAAGGTAAACTCCAGCTAGGAAAGACCCCAAGGTCAATACCATCTACATAAAATAGCTAATGCATTACTACTACTGATGCTAACATCTTTCTTGCACATAAATCTATAGAGTCTACATGCATCCCGAATGGCTCGCGTAGGGTGTGAGACGATTCTCAGCAGAATACCACCCAACGGTGCATACCTAATATAACTGTTTAAGCAGAGATGCATTTATAAGGAAAACAGTAAATAGTATAATGCAAAAATAAACATAAACTCTACTGGTGCTCTGTAGACACTATGAAGTGTCACCTTCTTCGGCCAATTCCGAAATCCCTTTCATGTAACCCGACACCATGTACCCCCTAACACCGCGTGACTCATGTACCGACATCCTGAAGGCTAGCCTAATAAATAGTAACCCAGTGGAATAATGATGCCTGTCCCCAAATATGTAACCGGAGGGACAGTGATGTCTGCCCTCAAATAAAATAACTGGAGGGACAACGATGTCTGCCCTCAAATAATGTAACTGGGGGGACAACGATGTCTTCCCTCAAATAACAGCGAGCCTCTGAACCCAACCTAATAGCCTCAATGCTATCCCATGAAGGCTCCTCACCGTCCACATTGCTTCTTACTACAAGCACCCCAAACCAATAGTACCTAGAGAGCAACTAACAGGGGCCTCTACCCACACGAGTGGTCAAAACAACCTCATCACGGAGTCTCTCTGTGTGCACACTTCTAAAAGTTCCAGGTGAGTGGTAATCACAAAAATTTTACCCAAGCCACAATGTATCTAACACCTTGTGTCCCTGCGGCCATGTCTCTCAATACTGATGGCCTCGCTATCCCAGTAACCCGGTCCATGCCTAACCTGACGTTCACCCTTCCTCATGCCGACGTCCATGATTCCCAATCCCATGGCAAGAACCACCCAATGTAACATTTCCCAAGCCCAACCTGTGATCAGCATCACTCTAGAATATCCCAGCCACACCCAACACAACCACCATGGTTCTAGCATATGAAATTCATTAATTACTTATAAAATCAAAAGAATCACTTTTAAATAGAAAAAAAACTAAATAGTTGAAATGCACTAACTAAGTGATATCCCATACCAGCAATGAGGTCTTTAAATTCTCCAACAATTCATATCAAAGTTCAATAAACTAAACTAAATAGTTTAAAACCATACAATTCAATTTTAACCATTTTGGAATCCCCTGACCAAAATACCCTAATGATAAATGACCACTCGCCCGTCCCCGCTCATGTAAAACGGGTAACATGGCATATCCAAAGACATCCCATAGGTCAAATAACAATTAAACCGGCAATAACAGGTAAAATAGGGTAACACTCAAAATACCTGAAAACGTGCCAAAGGTCAAACCACCAAAATTAGATGAAAACATAAAAAAAATATGAACCACCTACTTGAGACTCGTAGATGTAGGCATGTACAATATAGATCTCCAATTCGAAGCCTATTTTCATAGATCTACATTTCTGTCAAATCCTAGCAATTCCACTCGGATGGAAACTGCGGCGTGTGAGGCATGGAATCAAGAACAGAACAGGGTGCATGGGTTTAGCCTCACTATTGCGATCCTGAAGCCACTGGTGGATTGGAAAATGGATGATGGACTAAGAATCTAGGAAAAGAAATGTTTTTGGCCTTCCGGAGCATGAAGGTCCGAAAATGGGGAAAATGATTTTTTTATGGAATAAGAAGCGAAGCCCTTTCATTTAAGTGAATAAAAAATAAAATTAAACAGTGAATAATTAGGACCACACAACTTGTAGTAGCATTTTCCATACTCAAACTTAAGCAGAGGTAGCCACACAGCTTGGATGCTCCACACAGGTCGACACACATCTTGAACTCATCCGTTACGCAGAAAGGAGGATACCAGGCGTGTCAAGGAACACAACATGCCATGTAGTAGGAAATTCCTACATGGTCATCACACGACATATACTCGGTGAGCACATGGTCGGTACACGCCTAACCCATACATGGCGTGTACTTTAGAGTACATGACGTGTAGTCTAGATATTTCTAGAACATCCCATATTTTCCTAGTTTCCTCAAAAACCAGTCAAAAATTCAAACTGGGATGGGATTTGGACCCATTAAAAAAAAACTGGGTCCTTACAATCTCCCCATCTCAAAATAGCTCATCCCCGAGCTATCAAACACAACTCAAAGATAGAACCGAACATACCACCCTTATTAAAGTAACCCATACTCCCCCAGTCTCAATGATCCTGGATAAATTCTTCTAGGGGATCCCCACCTTATGAACTTCCTAACTCAGTCTCAAACCTAGAAAATTCAATAATGAAAGGGTTCACTAACCTGTTTCCGGACTCATGGTCCTCTCATGATGCATCATCACCCCTGCGCCTCATTGGTGCTACCGTGTCATTCATGACACCCCAATCATATCCTGCACTACATCGGTGTCTGCATCTATGAGGTCCTACATCCCATGGATGATCAAAATGAACCTGGTTCCTAATGCCTCAAGTAGCCCACATTCTCGATGCCCCGATGCCGAAGGCACCTCAAGTAATCCACACCCTCAATGCCATGATACCCAAGGAACCTCAAGTAACCTGCATCCTCGATGCCCCAATACCACACATCTCATACATATATATAAATATATCACACACCCGATATGGTGCCAATCCCACTGACCAGCATCTAGTTATTCCACCTAAATGCTGCGCACCTCATGCACTCAAAACCGAAATGCCTCAACTGGTCATGCCAAAAAGAAACAATAAAGTCATGACCACACTCGTGGTGTACCTCTAACCGTTGTAAACTCACCAGCCTGCTCAGCCCCTAATAGCTCCACGGCGTGCACCTGGCCTGATGTACAACTGCCTGATGCCTGACCTCCCTGCGGTGCTACTCCAGTCATTGGCCACTGACCCCTTATCAAGGTCCCACTGTCCCTGTCACATCCTTCATGTGTAGTTGAAACCCAGCTACCCTCTCCTGGTACCGAACCTGAAGCAACTCTGGATGCCACAATTTGTGTTGGTCCCTTTCTTCCAGCTGTCTGAGAAGGATTCCTGCAGAACCTTTCCAGATGACCAATTTTCCACATTCCTAAAACTACTTTAGAGGCCTATCTCACTGAGTCCAAATATTTCCTGGCTGCCGACACTGAAAACAAACCACTACTGAGCTACTACGAGGTGGTATAGCAGAGACCCTGTCCTGACTACCCTGCTGAAACACATCCCATCCTCGCTTCCTGCTATCTAAACCATCAACCAAAGCTGCCACCTGGCTAACCTAGGGCATATCCCAGTAGTTACCCTACGTTATAAGAATCTAATTCACTTCCTATGAGAATGAACCCAACATGAATATATTCACCTAGATCCAAATGGCATGTCGTAACCCATCCTCAAAGCGCCTCACCCTAGCCGCATCATCGCTTACCATACCAGGTGCGAAGAGAGACAACTCAATGAATGTAGCAGCATAGTCCATATCAGACATGTCTCCATGATAAAAGCTCAAAAACTCCCAATATCTCTCTTCCCTCAGTGTCTCTAGGTAAAAGTGCTCAAAAACCCCATCCTCATAGTCTTTACTTTCTAGTCCCTCGTGCCTAAGAGCTAGAACCTGCCCATTCCACCAGCGCTTTGTCGGTCCTCGCAGCATGTACATCTCCAGCTTGACCCTCCACCCAGGAGGCATCTCGAGCTGCTCAGAAATCATCTTCATTCTATCTATCCAGTTCGCAGCTACCCGCGGACCACCCCACTAAAAGAGTGGTAGGTGCTGCGACTGGAACTCCTGCGTCAGATATGCTATAGATGGCTCTGTACCCTATGGACCTATATTAATCCCCTGCAAGACATGTACCAGGCTAGATCTAAGCTACTCATCAAGTGATGGTCTAAATGTTGCTAAACTCGGCTGTTCTCCTGCCTTCACTGGATCTCAGACATGATATTGCACCTGCGACACTGTATCATCACCCGCCTGATGTCCATCTAAGTCGACTAAAGGAACCCACTAAATACCATAAATGACCAGAAAACCCACATATATATATATACAACAATATATATTCAATGCATATATGGAAATCAGTAAAGAGGTAGCATAAATCAACTATCCTTACTCCCCCCTATAACAACCCTTGCCCATGGCATCCCGACCTCATGGCCTCCTTACCTGCCCTCAACAGAGCCCAATATCAAAAGTTCATCAGGACATGCCTATCCCGACAACCAACGTTGGCTCAAACTGACAACTGAGTCACCCAATCCTGGTGATCAAAATCACCTCAACAATAGTACTTGCCTACTCATATAAGAGCCAGACCCAAATAACTTACCAACAAGAAATTATATCAGGAATTTCACCTATTCAAATTTCAAAAGAATATAAAGCATGTAAATTGATATTATTCACATGGTATTATCACATCACAAGGCATACATGCAGTTATGAAATTGAAATAACCTAAAATGTGCCTATCAAAAGCCAAACAATCATGTCTTTCCATACCGGACCAAGGTCCAATTCTCCATTACCGCACCAGGTCAAGGGTTACATATCAAAACCAATAACATCACGCAATTAAAGTACACTGGGCCTACGGGTCATGTATTGGGCATGGTATGCCTCTAGGCCTTTTGGTCATGTATTGCAGGTTTGTCGGGCCTTGTTCCTTATGCCTACGAGTCATGTACGGGTTCCCCTTCAACCCTCAAAATGGGGGATTATCCATAATAAAATAAAAAAGAAGGCATTCATGCCATTCTAGTAGTAATCAATAACATCACACACCAAGTGATCCACCGAGGTGGAAATCATATAAACTATAATCTGAGCAAAAGGAAACTACAATTCCCACCCATGGAAACTTGGTCCATCCCTTGTACCTGGGGTTGCAGGAACCCAAGAACAAGCTTGAAATCCAGTTCCTATAACAACTTATCTCTAGTCTACCATATACCAAATAGAAAAACTAGCAGAAATAAAAATAGAAGTCTTAATATCATTACTGTCCAGTAAAACAATGGTACTAAATCCCTGTGAAAAACTCCTCTGATACCACTTTGTAACGACCCAAACCCGAACAACCACCCAAAAAGTTCTAAATGGGTGGGGTGTTACTACTTTATGCTCACCTACCTAAACGCCAAAGGATGACGACTAGAAGTAAGGTTCTTATAGGTATAGTGGGGAGGCTATAACCTCTTGGAGGATAATAATGGTACTGGTACGAGTATAATAATAAATATACAATAGAATAAATGACTCAGCATACTCAAAAGAGACCTGCAGAGCAGAAGCACATCCAATATCTATAAACAGCAGGAGCAATAAATATAAACAACAGTGGTGGAAAGTAAACATAACAGCATGATGAACACCACTTGAAAATACCAAACAAACCAAACATGCATCTATAGCAAGTAAATATATAAAAAGGGCGCCAATGGCTAACCAACAGTAGCTACAATTAACAAGGTAAGCATAATGATATAGAAAAGAAAAAAAACAAGGTAAACTCCAGCTATGGAAGACCCCAAGGCCCATACCATCTCCATGAAATAGTTAATGCAGTCCAGATCTTGAAGCAGATCTCTTTCCTGCACACAAGTCCATAAAGTCTACATGTGTCCTAAAGGGCCTGTGTAGGGTGTGAGACGAATCTCAGTAGGATACCACCCAATGGTGCGTACCTAATATAAGTCTTTAAACAGGTATGCAGTTATAAGGAATACAGTAAATAATATGATGAAAAAAGAAACATAAACTCCAATGGTGCTCTGAAGCCACCATGAAGTGTCACCTGCTTTGAAGAATACTGAAATCTCTGTCATGTAACTCGACACCGTGTTCCCCCTAACACCATGTGCCTGAAGTACCGATGTCCTGAAGGCACACCCAAGATATAGTAACCCAGAGGAACAATGATGAATGTCCTCAAATAAGTAATCAGAGGGAAAATGATGTCTTCCCCCAAATAAAGTTACCAGAGGGACAACAATATATTCCCTCAAATAATGTAACCGTAGGGACAATGATGTATTCCCTCAAATAACAACACGCCTCTACCCCCAACCCGATAGCCTCAATGCTATCCCCGGAAGGCTCCTCACCTTCCACATGGCTTCCTATGACAACTACCCCAAAACCAATAGTACCTAAAATGCAACTAATGGGGGATTCTACCCCCATGAGTGGTCAAAACCACCTCATCACGGAGTCTCTCTGTGTGCACACTACTCAATGTTCTAGGTGAGCATTTATTACCAAAATAGTACCCAAGCCACAACATCTCAGACACCTCGTGTCCCTACGACAATGTCACTCAAGTATGATGGCCTCTCTATCCTAGTAACCCTGACCATGCCTAACCTGACAGTCACCCTGCCTCAAGCCGACGTCCATGAAACCCAATCCCATGGCCAGAACCACCCAATGTAACCTGGGCCAAGCCCAAATTGTGATCAGCATCAATCAAGTATATCAGGCCACACCCAACAAAACCATAATGGTTCTATCATATGAAATTCAGAAATTATATATAAAATCAAAAGAATCGCTTTTAAATAGGAAAAACAAACAAAACAGTTGAAATTCACTAACCAAGTGTTTTCCCAAACCAACACTGAGGTCTTCAAAGTCTCCAACAATTCATATCATGGTTCAATAAAATAAACTCAACATTTTAAAACAATAAAATTCAATAATAACCATTTTCCATCCCCCAACCAGGATGCCCCAATGAGAAACAACCACTCGCCTGACCCCGCCCAATAAAAACATGTAAAAATGTATTCCCAAAGGCATTCCATAGTTCTAATAACAATTAAACAGGTAATAATAAGTAAAACAGGGTCACACTCAAAATACCCAAAAGCATGCCAATGGTTGTGCCACCCAAAACTCTGCAAAAACACCAAAATATGTATGCAACACCCACCTAAGACTCATAGACATCGGCACATTCGATATCAAGCTCCAATTAGAAGCTGATCTTCATAGATCTACGTTTCCATCAAATCCAGGCAATTCAACTTGGATGGAAACTGCGACGTGTGAGGTAAAGGATCAAGAACAGAATAGGTTGGATGGGTTTAGCCTCGCTGTTACGATCCTGCATCGCCTAACAGATTGAAGAATGGAAGATGGATGAAGAACACATGATATGAAATGTTTTCGGCCTTATGGAGCATCAAGGTCTGAAAATAGGGAAGACGAAGGTATTTTCTGGAATGAGACACGAAACCATTTCATTTAAGTGAATAAACAATAAAAGTACAAGGTGTGTATTAAGGACTAAATGATGTGTAGTACCCTTTTCCATATTCAGACTTAAGAGGAGGTAGCCACATGGCTTGGATGCTCTAAACGGGTCAACACACGACTTGAACTTAGATGGTACACAGAAAGAAGGATACATGGCGTGTCGAGCTACACTACATGCTGTGTAGTTGGAAATTACTACATTGTCATAACACGACATGTAATCAGTGATCACATGGCTGGTACATACCTAACCCATACACGGCGTGTACTTTTGAGTACATGGCGTGTAGTCTGGAAATTTCCAGAACTTTCTAGATTTTCCCAGTTCCCTCCGAAACAGGTCAAAAATTCAAACAGGGTCAGGATTTTTACCTGTTTTAAAAACTCAGGTTCTTAAAATTGTACATGTAAAAAATATATTTTTTTTGAGGTTGGAAATCAAAAAGAATTCATATGAAATGTGGTATAACATAAAACCTTCATTGAAGTACTTAAAAGTATTCAGAAGGCCTTATTTACTAAAAATAAAAAAAATAGATCATGGAAAATTTGATGAGAAATATGATGAAGGAATTTTCATAGGATATTCACTCAATAGTAAAAGTTAAAAATAATGGAACACATGTTTACTAAATTTGTGGGAATCACTTTTTATGAAAGTTATTTAAAATCTAAATTCCATAAGAAATAATGTTGAAAATATTGAGGAAGACAAACTTAAAATTTCAAATCAAAGTGAATGTGATCCAAAATAAACTATTTAATATTTATATGAATCATTTAATGAAGAAAGTGAAGCTAGAGAGAAAATTTGAAATTTCATACCTTAGAGAAACTTTTTGAAATTGAAAATAATATTGGGAATTATAAAAGACCAGTTTAGATAAGAAGAAAGATGATATTAGAAAATCTGACATATATCATTTCCCAAATTGAACCAGAATCATTTTATGATGTTATTAAACACAAATAATGGGTTGATTTGATGAATATATAATTAAATCAGATTGATAAAAAACAACACTTGGGATTCTTTTTCACATACAGAAAATAAAAATGTTATTGAAACAAATTGGGTATATAAAAACAAGTTGACTGAATATAGATAGTATTCAAGAAATATAGAAATACTTATTTGAAAAATCCTATGCATAGGTGGAAGTTGTTTATTTTTATGTATCCTTTTCCCTAGTTGTAAGATTATAAACTATTACATTGTTTATAACAATGAATGAACATTATAATTAAAAAGTTTATCAAATGGATATAAAATCACCTTTTATAAATGGTGAGATTGAAGAAGAATTTCACATTAAAAAACTAAGTGGGTTTTTACTTGATAATAATGGAAACAATGTTTATAAATTGAATAAATACATGTACAGGTTTAAAAAATATCCACCTGCATGGTATTCCAAACATTAAACTTCTATAAAAATGTTGAATTTTTATAAAGGAAGTATTGTTAGAAACTTATAAGAAAAATAAGTTAACTCCAACACACTAGTTGTAATTTTTTATGTGGATGATAAAATATTTGACGGAGATGAAAAAAAATTCAAAGAATATTCTTAGGAAATGAATAATATTTCTGAGATGTTAATATTAGGAGAGTTAAACTCCTATCTCGTTTAACAAATTTGAAAAAAATAAAAAATACATTTTTATATCTTAGGAAATGTATGATAGAGAATTATTGCAAACATTTCATATGGAAGAATATAATAAAGTTTCAACTCCAATATCAAATGGGATTATGATGAGTAAATATGAAGTTGGGAAAAGAGTGAATTAGGATGATTTTTGAGATTTGATAGGAATTTTTCTTTATCTAACAGCTTTAATATCTAACATTGTTTAGATGTGATTTTTTGTACCAAATATCAGAATGATCCAAAAGAATCGCATATGTTGGAAGAAATGATAGTTATTACATATTTTAAAGCAACAAATTCATAATATAATTTATTAAAAATAAGTTTCAAAATTAACTTGCTCAGTTATACAGATGCTTATTGGGATGGATATTACAATGACATAAAATCAACTTCAAGAGTAATATTTTTCTTGATAGAATATTATGTTAGTTGGAATAGTAAGAAATAGAGTTAAATATCTTTGATGACAATATAATCAAAATATATTGAAGTTACAATGGGTTTTACAGAAATGTTGTGGATGAAAGTGTAGTTGGAAGGCCTGAATGTAGAAGTTTTCAAACCAATAAAGATACTTTTTGATAATTACCATGAAATTGATCATTCCAAAAATTCTATCAAAAAATAATGATCAAAACTTATTGATATTAATTTTCACATCATAAAATATAAATTCACTGATTGAGATGTTTTTCTTGAATAAATTTTAATTAAGTATCAAATTACTGATAACATTAAAAATGTAATATGTGAAGAGATATTTGTGGAATTGAGGCTACAACATCATGTTTGGCTGAAAAAAGTTCCTAATCATATTAAGTTTGTATCCCACCGTGATTTTGATTATATTTACAAAGTGGTAGAATATGTGCATATCTATTATACAAAGTAGAGAGAATCAATTTTCATAAATGAATTTTAAGCAATGTTTATCATAAAATGGGGGAGAGAAATAAAAGTGAGTGGAAAAGATAAAAGTGAGGGGTGGGGAGTATCATAACATGTCTGGTAAATTTCTTTTCGTAGAGGTATGTAATTCATTCAAAAACATTACTTTATCTAGTAGTGAAGTGTTATGAAACTCTCTATTAAGAAAGGTCTTGTTTTGGAATCATTTTAAAAAAATGCTTTGTTTATAAAAATTAGTTGTGAAGTATTTGGATTTTTTGAAATGGTGGGATGAAAAAGTTGTTAAAGGGAGTTATCAATAAATCCAAAGGGGGTTATTGATGATTTTTTTAATTTCAGTGTTTTATTTTTTTTTTGAAAATTTACTTTTTATAAAACAATTTTTTTGTAAATCAGGTGAAGGATGATTTTTTGAAATTTCATTACTTTTTTGTTGAGGTGTTTTTAAAAATATGAAAGTGTTTTTCAATGTTGGCGATCAAATTTTCTATTAGATGATCTATTAGACTTATTCCATTAAAGTGATTTTTTTTGTTCAGAATCTATTGAAATTGATGAAGTCAAAAGATTTTGAGACTTTAAAAACTAGGAGGTTATATAACATACAAAAAAACTCATACGATTCTTTGATGTTCGTTCATGTTTCTATAACATCATGAAGAATACATGATACAAGATGATTTTAGTGGAAGGAAAGTGTTGTAAAGGTTTCTAGAATTTACAATGATTATTTTTTTTGGTGATAGATCATAAAATATAGATGCATAAGATACATAAGTTTTTATTTTTGAAGTTTAAATTAGGTGAAGTTTAAAGAAATGATATGTTGTTGATCACACACGGTTAATCAGATACTGGACACCAGATGCACCTAATCTTTCCAGAATCAAACAAGGTTTTTGATTTATAGGTTTGGATCTATTGTTGTGTTTTACATGATAAATAAATTTTAAGAGGTTGAAGATATAAAATTTGAATTTCTATGAAAGGACAAAATATGATTTCATATTTTCTTTGAATAAAAAAATATGTAAAAGTTTGAAGTTGTTTCACCATAGGAACTGATCAAATGAAAAATTGTTTAGTAGAGATTGTGTTTCCTATCAGACTAATATGATCATACTTGAAGTAGTTTTTGAAATTATAAAGAGAATTTGTGATCCAAAGTATCTGGAAATAATCAATAAGATGATCATTTTACACCGTTCCATCAGATAATTTGTTGGCATTGATAATTCATCGAAGGTAGAATTACATCAAACATAATTGGATCAGATGAAGAGAATGTCAAAGACTAGTGATGAATGAAGTTGAAGAGTTCAATGTCTCTAGATAAAGGAAATATCTGTATGGATGAAGTTGCACTAAAACAGTTTTTTCTGGTTTATGAAGTATTTAGAAATTGAAATGATTTTTTCAAACTTTTTAAATTAGTGTTGAGCCTTTGAGTGGGAAATTATTTATTAATTTTTAGTCGTTCAAGTGGGTCGAGATGATTATATAGATAAAGATACTTAATATAATCATTTTTACATTGAGTTTTTTATCTTCTATAAGAGATGTAAAGACTCAATGAGTTTGAAGAAGTCACTAGAAGAATTGGTAATAGTTGAAAAGGTCAATATGAAGCTCAAATGACCTTTAAATTTGATGTTTTTTAATTTGGGTGGGCATAAAATATAATTCAATTTCCCACCATTAATATTTCTAGAGAACCTATTAATAGAGGTGTAATTATGGTGGTGCTCGAAATTGTTCACCCATTCAGAAAAGTTTAATCACTATAGAGTTGGTGTCAAAAGGGAGTTTTCTAGCTGAAGTTGTTTCGAGTTGATGAAGAGTTTCTAGATAGAGTATTTTTATCAGAAGATCAAATTGAGGAAATTTCAGTTTATCAAATAGAGTGAATCAGACTGAGGGTATCCGTTTGAGTCTAGAGAAATTGATTGATAGGTATAGATTATGAAAAAATCTTATGTTTTGAGGATATCAGATGTAGACCATTGGACATGGGAAAATCTGTGAGAGGTAGATTGAATTGAGAATTTGGACATAACTTTGATGAATAAATTTCAACAATATACATATTTTTTATGGCTCAAATTGTTGGAATATTTTTTTTTAAAACTTACGGGAGTCAAAAGAGTTGTTCCTATCATGAGATAGAAGGAGTGTAATGGAATTTGACACAAGTTTTATTCACTTCTTCATAATAGTGAGTTTTTATATGGCCACAAAAGTGACTATGTAAATGATGTTATTTCTCATGCTAAGTTTGAACCTTTTAAATCACTTGTTTTAGGTTTACATTTCTATTTATGCATCTAATTGATCTTACTAAATGTTGATAATGAAGTAACTCTAACAAGTTTGGGGGTTATATTTCCTAAATCCTAAATTTATAGAAAGGGAAAAAAATAATTCGACCCCGCATCTTTGTTATTCTTTGATCCATTAGAACTTCAGTAATTACCTATAAAGCAAGGCTAGTAGCAAAATGGCTTAAAAAAGTCAAGGAATTGACTATGAAAAAACATTTTCTCTTGTTTCCAAGATTAAATACACTGGAATTATACTTTCTATAGCTTTTTACCATGATAATGAAATTTTGAAAATCGACATCAAAAAATATTTCTTTAATGGGTAATTCTAAGAAGATGCATATATGACACAACTAGAAGGGTTTATGACTCCGGGTGATTCAAAAAATATTATCAATTTATAGAGATCTATTTATATATTGAAACAAGAATCTAGATCAAGGAACATTCGATTTAGTGAAGCTAAAAAATAATTTGAATCCATTAAAAATGAATTTGATCCATGTGTTTTAAAGTAGTTTAGTGGGGATGTGGTCATTATCCTAGTAGTATATAATGATTTTATATTTCTTATTTGAAACAACATAACATTACTACAGTCTATTAAGGACTAACTAAATAAGTTTTTCTCAATGACGGACTTAGGTGGATTGACTTATATTCTAAGGATCATGCTCATTCGTGATAGATCCAAGGGGTTTGTTAGACCAAGTAAAGGTACAAAAATTTACCAAATACTAAAGGGATTTAGTATAGAGAAATCTAAGAGGTGATCAGTTCTAGTTCCCCATGGAAAATATCTTTCTAATAAGATGTTTCCTCAGACACAACAAGAGAAAGAGAGAATGAGTAATATATTATATGCTTCAGGGATAAGATTAATTATGTATGCCATGTTATATTCTAGAATTGATTTTTCCTATGCATTGAGAATAATAGATAGATTTCAAGCTGATCTAGGGAACAAAATTGTGATGATATTATGTCTATTTTTATGTATATGAGAATAAATAAGGTTATTTTCCTTGTGTATAGAATATATGAGAATCTTATCATTTGGGGTTATACTAATGATAGTTTTCAAACAGATTAGAATGATATAAAGTTAGATTCAGTATAAGTTTTTAGTCATAATGAAGGAGCAATGAGCTAAAAGAGTTTAAGGAAGCCAATTGTTAGGGATTTTATAGAAAAATGTGAGTATATATAAGTTTTTGATACAAAAAAATAATCCATTTAGATTTGAAACTTTTTCCACGAGCTTAATGTGGTACCTTTTAGTAATGATTGTATCATATTGTAATTTTATAATACAGTAGTGGTGGCTTTAGAAAAAGATAGAAGTCCACAACAACATAAAAAGAATATGCTTCGAAAGTATAACCTCTTGATGGATTTTTCTTAGTAGAGTGATGTTATAGTAATTAGAGTTTACAGGGAATAAAATGTAGTGAACCCATTAATGAAAGCCATATATCAGTAGAAGCATGAGTATCATGTTAGATCAGGTGGAATGAATGTTGTTAGAAACTAGCTCTAGTGAAATTGGGAGTCTATTATATTTTCTTCTATAGAACTAACATATGTGTACTTTATGATAACCTATATTGATTTTTTCTAATAAACTCTTTATCACATCATTATTTACATCTATGTAACATATCATGAGATTATAAGGCCCCGGCCTTAAACATTACTTAATATTGAATTAAATGAATAATTCACATTGAGGATCTTTTCAGGTTTATAGTTTTAGAGAATTAGAACATAACTATTACATCTCAAAAGATTTACAAAGTAGACACTTCTACCAAGTTTCCATAGAATAAAAAAACTCTTAAAAAGAAACATGTCTAGTTCCATGTTTTATATAGCATGACATTACCTTGATCCCATTCTTGACCCTATTCCACATTATGTCATGTGAAAAACATTTCAAAAAAACTTGGGGTGAGCATAAAAATCTCAGTAAGGTATACACAAAGAATGAAAACTGTTAGTTTTTCAAACATCAAGTAAACCATGTATACTTTATCAAAGTAATACCTTCACCTTCATGAAGTAGTAAAAAACTCTTCACTGAATAAAATATCATTACTTACCTTTTTGTAACCAAAGTATTACCATAAAACCCATATAAAGAACACATAAAATATATAAAGGTAACTTGGGACATAAACATACTTAAGTGTAATAACCATACGGTTGACTTCCACACATATCACTTAATGGAATAGCCATACGGCCAACTTCCATACATACTTAATGGAATAGCCATACGGCCGACTTCCATACCCAATGCATTGGAGGTTATAACGTAACCACCCGTCCTGGTATTCATGGAACCACCCGTCATATGGTTTATCACGTAACCACCCGTTAAAATGTCCATGTACCAATATAAAATCATAAAACATAAAACCAATATAAAGGAATGATAACATTTCCACATTTCAATCGCAATATATCATAAATATATTGACATAATAGAATCCTTTATCAAAACCATTTTCAATACCAAAATACATAAAACATTATATAATATTTATTTTATTTTAAAAACATTACGGCTTGTTGAGGAAGCCAAAGACCAAATAATACTCGCGGCGGCGGAAAAGGTCATTGTCACCATGTATGTTAAAAAAAACATTCCTTTTTGTCGTTTAGTAAAACGCTTCATAGAAAAAGATTCCTTTTGTAAAAAAGTAAAAGTAAAAGGGGTTTATACACCATATAAAATCAAGTTGTGTATAAAACGAAATATGCCTCAATGAAAGGAGATTGTGACGAAGTCCCTTACCTCGGGTCTGACTTGACTCGATCGTTCTTTAACGTCCGTAATAATAAACTTGAGTTAATTTCTACTTGATTAAGAACCTTTTTAAAGTTCATTATTCCTTTTATATCACTTATTTCCATGTTAAAAACATTATGTAACCATTTATGTTAATAATGTTTGTTTTGTCGATATTTGGTTCTTATGTCGAAAGTGGACCTCTTACAATTACATGTTGTTCGTGTGGTAAAAGGTTCTTTATATCCAGAATGACATTCCTGATTTGGATAACATATATATCATATATATCCAGAATATACATGTATTTATAATATTACATAATCATTTAGAGGTAAGAAATGAAATGCACCGTTCATGGAGACGGTAAGCCGTACGTACGCATGAACGCTACTTTCATTTCTTTGTCATATTAATGGAATTAAAACTAAATGAGAGGTATGTATATTTTAAATTCCATAATTATATTCATCATTTATATGTATCATTCATTATATATATCCATTATATACATGTAATTTTAATAGTACATTACATTTGGGGATAAGAAATGAAATGCACTGTTCATGGAGATGGTAAGCCGTACGTACGCATGAATGCTACTTTCATTTCTATCTCATACTTTAATGGAAAGAAATAATAATGATATAGAGGTATATTATAATTCCAGTGTAAAATCATATATAATAACTTTAAATATATCCTTTATACGTCCCACATATGGCATTAACGAATCACATCACTTTGAGGGGGGCGGTAGTCCGCACTTCCTTAAATGAAGATATCGTGTTTACCCATAATGGAAACCATAAAGTTATGCCCAAAATGAAAAATAAATAAGATTAAGGAAAACATAAACATATTATATATCATATATAAATATAGTTTCATCTTAATGGCCACCTTTGAAGGTGTTAAAAGAATGTTGAACAATCATCGTTTCGGGAGGCAGAAATTCGCCATCCACAGAAACAGTATGTTCTTTAACCATTAGATGTAGGTGTGTGTAAGTGTAGCTCGAATCCTTCTTATAACAACATCCTTGTATATTGAGGATACTGTATTTGTAAAAAAGAAAAGAATAAAAAGAGTTTATGGGGTTGGAGAAGCAAAATAAAACAAAAGGACTCAAAAGAAGACATTACCTTAAAATCAGGTAACTCTCTTAGATTTGAGCTCAAAGGCTTCCTTGGGAAGACTTCTTCCCAAAGTGAGGCTTCAAGGAGTAAGATAGGGATGTGGAGAGCCAAAATGGGCAGGGTTTGGCCAAGACAAAGGCTTTGGGAGTGTGGGTAAGGAGGTAGAGGTGGGGCCTTTTATAAGAGGATAGGAGGGGCACTCTTGGAAGGTAAAGAAAAGTCACTTTATTTTAAAATGGTATTTGGACTTAAGAGGTCCCACATTGATTTATTTCGAGGATAAGGTGATAAGGGTTAGAAATCCTCCCATCCAATTGGTTTTGGCCATGTGTAGGTCTTAGATTTTACATTATCTTTAAATTTTATTTAAATAGTTAAATAATGAGGTCATCACTGCATCATCATGATGTCATAAATAATTTAATTTATTTAATCTCTCAAAATTATAAAAAAAATACTATGATGTAGGAAATATGTTTATATTTCTAATGAATATTTATAGTAAAAAATCTGACTTGTATAACCCCATGTAAAAATTGTTTTAGTAAAACATCTCATGTGTGTGTCATTTTTTACTTTAACATTAAATAAAAAGTTATTTATGTCATTTCCCAACCAAAGTGGCTCCATGGGGTCCCCATGTTTACCCATGGATTTTCTTGGTCGGACATGACACATCCAATAAGGGTAGGACATGTGTCAAGGTATTTTCATTTTATTATAATATCATTTTTTCCTTAAATTGCACTAATTACCTCTAATCGCGATTAAGAACTTAAAAGTTACTATTCAACAAAAAATTATTTTAATCTCATTGAACCACATTTTAATTATTAATTACCACCATGTATTTCAGATTTTTAAAATTAAAAACACAGAAGTGGTAAAATTTCATTTAAACGAAAAATCAGTTTTTATAAGTACCACTTAGTGGTTTCACTATTCATCAAAAATTGAAGTTTTTCAGAAAAATACTAAAACTTCACCCTAATCTATATTTGATATTTTGAATTCAAAAATGATATCCATTTTACAAAATTCACAACATATATGTTGCATTAATTAACTTAATAATTAATTCCCACTGTCAGAGCAAGTAGCGTGTTTTTATGAAACAATAAGTATCAAAAGATTGACACTTGTTTAAGTCCGATTTCAAAGTGAAATTAATTCCAACGACCACAATTGAATTTAATGGTAAAAATATATTCTAATTTCACTTTAAAACCAATTCAAAAGATAATCTAATAATCTTAAAAAATTAAATTAAAAAGAGGTTTTGAATTAAAATACAACATTTTACACTTCATTAAAAAAATGAACTTTATCAGAAAGATACCAAAAATTTACACAAAGTAAATTTTGATCTCCCGATTCTAAAGAAGTGTTATATTTGGTCCAATAGAATTTATAAGATCGATCAAAACTATATTTAATGACGGTTCTCCGTCAAAAGGTGATAAGTGGACCTTTCGTGAAAATTAGAGTATATAAGCCTAAAATTGAATTCTTTTCGTATTTTAAGCCTTTATCCTTTATTAGATAAATGTAAAAACATTTAACAAACATATATAATCATATTTTAGTTATTTCTATCCATTCCCTCCAATACAATGGCTACGTGTTAACTAACATTTAAAATAATATTATTTTATTACTAGTGTGCAACGTACAATTTCAAAGAAACTCTTTGTTGCGTATCGGGTACGCTATCGAACATAGCAACCCCTTTAAAGTAAAATTAATATTTAATTCGCAAATATTAATAAATATGAAAATGTATTATTCTTTA
Organism: Viscum album; assembly: GCA_963277665.1. Lineage (NCBI taxonomy): Eukaryota > Viridiplantae > Streptophyta > Magnoliopsida > Santalales > Viscaceae > Viscum > Viscum album. The sequence continues at coordinate 1,158,830,122 of OY728125.1, forward strand.
TTTACCTGAGATGTTACATCCTTCCCCCCTTTTGGGAATTGCATCCTCACAATTTTATTCACTTATCAAAATAAGTGGGGGTATTTATCCCTCATAGCATTTTCAGATTCCCACGTTGCCTCTTCAACCATATGGTTTTTCCACAAAACCTTTACCTGGTGAATTACCTTATTTTGCAACACTTTCTCTCTTTGGTCAAGAATCTGGACTGGTTGTTCTTCATAAGATAGGTTCTCTTCCGGCTAAACTACCTCTGGACTCAAAACATGAGATTGATCTGGCATATACTTCCTCAACATCGAAACATGAAAAACATTGTGTACCTGAGATAAACTCGGAGGTAATTTCACTCTGTATGCAACTGATCCAACTCTCTCTAGAATTTCATATGGTCCAATGAACCTTGGACTCTGCTTTCCTTTCTTACCAAATCTCATCACACTTTTCCATGGAGAAACCTTGAGAAAAACATGATCACCTACCTCGAAAGATAGATCCTTCCTTCGGTTATCCGCATAACTCTTCTGCCTACTCTGAGCTGTTCTCATGTGTTTCTGAATCAACAGAACTTTTTTTGCATTCTCTTCTACCAATTCCGGTCCCATCAGCTTCCTTTCACCCACTTCATCCCAAAATGCTAGAGTTCGACACCGCTCCCCATATAATGCCTCAAATGGTGCCATTTGTATACTGGAATGAAAACTGTTATTATCAGAAAACTCAACCAACGAAAGAAGTTGGTCCCAACTTCCCTGATAATCCATCCAACAAGCTCGTAGCATATACTCCAAGGTCTGAATTGTTCGTTCTGACTACCCATCTGATTGAGGATGAAAAGATGTACTAAAATTTAATTCAGTACCCAACGACTTCTGAAGGCCTTTCCAAAAGTTATAAGTAAACCTGGGATCACAGTTAGATACAATGGAGAGAGGAACTCCATGTAACCTGACTATCTCTTTAAGATACAAACGGGAAAGTTGATCCAGGGAAAAATTATCTTGTATAGGAAGGAAATGAGTAGATTTAGTCAAGCGATCAACAATAACCCAGATTTCATTATTACCTTCAGATGTCTTCGGTAATACCACAACAAAGTCCATGGATATATTCTCCCATTTCCACTCTGGCACTGGTAGAGGCTGAAGCATCCCTTTCGGCAACTGTCGCTCTGCTTTAACCTGCTGACAAGTCAAACATTTCATAGTAAAATCAGCAATATCTCTTTTCATTCCATCCCACCAGTAATACTCCCGCAGATCTCAGTACATCTTAGTACTGCCAGGATGAACTGAAAACGGAGAACTATGAGATTCACATAACAACTCTTTCTTCAACTGTGAATCACAAGGCACACACAATCTCTTCCCAAACCTCAAAACACAATCATTATCAATGTTGAATTCAGGCAACTTACCCTTCTGAACCAGCTCTAACTTTTTCTGCAATTCACTATCTTGCTTCTGTGCTTGCTTGATTCTGTCTGATAGGGATGATGTCACAGATACCTGAAACAAAACATAAGGACTTCTTACACAAACAACTTCCATGCCAAAGTTCATCAAATCAAAAACCAAAGGATCTCGTTCCAAACATAGCATGGTTAATGAAGCATTAATTTTTCGACTCAAAGCATCGGCCGCTTTATTTTCCTTTCCCATAATGTAATGAATTGTACAATCATAATCCTTGATTAATTCCAGCCATCTCCTCTGTCTCATGTTCAATTCTTTCTGAGTGAATATATACTTTAAACTTTTGTGATCATTATATATTTCACACTTTACTCCATACAAATGATGCCTCCAAATTTTTAAAGAAAAAACAACAGCAGCTAATTCCAAATCATGTGTAGAGTAATTTACCTCATGAGTTTTCAACTGACGTGAAGCTTAAGCAATTACCTGATCATTCTGCATAAGGACACAACCAAGTCCCTTCAACGAAGAATCACTGTATATAACAAACTCACCATTCCTGAAAGGAAGTGCCAAAACTGGAGCATTCACCAATCTTATTTTCAACTCCTGAAAACAATCATCACATTCTTTTGTCCAGATAAACTTAACACCCTTACGAGTTAGCTTAGTCATTGGACTAGATAACAGTGAAAAATTTTCAACAAACCTTTGGTAGTAACTTGTCAAACCAAGAAAACTACGGATCTCAGTTACATTTGTGGGTCTTGGCCATTCTTCAACAACTTTTGTTTTAGCAGGATCAACAGTTATGCCATCTTTTGAAATAATGTGACCCAGGAAAGAAATTTGTTGTAACCAAAACTCACACTTGCTGAATTTTTCATACAGTTTCTTTTCTTTTAAGGTTTGAAAGATAACCCTTAAATGACTTTCATGCTCCTCTTTACTTTTAGAAAACACCAAAATATCATCAATGAAAACAACCACAAACTTATCCAAGAACTCATGGAAATTTCTATTCATATGGTCCATGAATACAGCAGGAGCATTGGTGAACCCAAAAGGCATAACTACAAATTCATAATGGCCATATCTAGTATGGAACGCAGTCTTTGGAACGTCTTCTTCTTTTACTTTCAACTAATGGTACCCCGACCTCAAGTCAATCTTTAAAAAATACTGAGCTCCCTAGAGCTGATCGAACAAATCATCGATATGAGGAAAAGGATACTTTTTCTTAACAGTAATATTATTCAAGGCTCTATAATCAATGCAAAGTCTCATTAAAACATCTTTATTTTTAACAAACAAGACAGGAGCACCCCATGGTGATGTGCTAGGTCGAATGAAACCTTTATCTAATAACTCCTTCAATTTCTTCTTTAACTCTAAAAGTTCAACTTGAGCCATTTGATAAGGGGGTTTTGAAATTGGCTTAGAATCAGGAACTAAGTCAACAGTAAATTCAACTTCCAGATCATGAATAATACCAGGGAACTCATCAGGAAAAACATCAAGATACTCATTTACCACGGGCACATCATTAATATGAACAGTTCTTTTATTTTCAACAATATGTACAAGGTAACATTCATTTCCATCTTTTACTAGTTTCTCAACTTCCTAATATGTTATCAAAATCAAGGGTTCATTCTTGTACACAAACTGAAAATCTTTCTGAAAAGAAACCATTTTAGCTCTGCAGTAAATCTTAGCATGATAAAAAGAAATCCAATCCATGCCCAAAATAACATCAAACTCTACTAGAGGGAAAACAAAAAGGTTTGCTGGTAGATTCTTTCCACACACAAGGATAGGATGGTTCTTATAATTCCTTTTTGTCTCAACGTTCCCTCTGGGTGTTTTTACCAAAAGTTCAGGATTCATATCTTGAGATGGAATTTCCAATTTACTAGAAAACTTCTCAGAAATGAAAGAGTGTGTAGACCCTGAATAAAACAACACATTGGCATAATCTGAAAAAACAAACAGTGTACCTGATACCACTTCATTCGATGGCCCAACATCTGTTGAGGTTGTTGCGAAGGATTTCACCACCCCTTTCTGCTTGTAGTCTGGCTGCTTTCACCTAGTTGAGTTCTTTGTTAGACACTCATTTGCATAATGACCCATTTCATTACACTTAAAACATCTTACCACTGGCTTTAAATGCCTGCTTGATCATCTTCCTTACAGTTACAAGCAATATGACCAGACTTACCACACCGAAAGCACATACCAGACTTGGATAAACATTCTCCAAGATGCATTTTACCACACTTCTCACAGGATGGATATTTGGTTTTCTTACCTCCTTGCTTCTTTGATTAATTCTTCCACTTTTCCTGCCAACTAGACCTCTTATTCTGTTGTTTATCATAGAACACCTGATCATCGGAAAACTCCATTTCCACCTTCTCTGCCCATCGAACAAGTTTTTCATAACTTTTGAACTCACAAGAAGCTAAATCCCTTCGATGCTTTGACTTTAACCCTGAGTAAAAATAGTTTATTTTACTATCAAGTTCTCATATGAAGTTTGGAGCATACCTTGCCAATCGGGTGAACTTTGCTTCATAAGCAGCCACTGAATCATCCTCCCGCCTCAATTTTAGGAACTGTTTTTCCATCCTAAGACGAACCTCCTTAGGAAAATATTTGTCAAGAAACATACTTTTGAATTCTTCCCATTGAAGATCCTCATTCTCATAACTATCCCTGATATTTTTCACCATCGACCACCACTGATCAGCTTCACCTTCAAAACGGTAAACAACAAGACTAACCTTTTGATGTTCTGAACACCCAATGAAATCAAAAATATTCTCTAGTGCTTTAATCCACCCTTCAGCTAGCACATGGTCAGATGATCCTCTGAATGATGGGGGATGTTGCCTCATGAAATGTTCCACCACTGACATGTTCCTCTGTGGATGATCTGGCTAATCTCGTGCAAGGATACCACCACCATTTATATCCTGAGTCAACTGTTCCATCACTGCAAAAAACTGTTCAGTTCCGATTCCGACCATCTAAGGTTGTTGATTTGGAAGGTTGTCTTCCTCCTGATGCCGTCCCAACATAGCTTCTTTGTTTCCTCTGCGGAAAAACATTCTGAACATAGAAATATCTTAGGCGAAGCAACATGGTAATCCGTAAATGCTATATCATTTCAGTCATACCATAAATTAACTTATAATTTAACAATATTCTAACTCCTAAAGTTGTCTAAACCGACCTCTGATACCAACTATAAGGCCCCAGCCTTAAACATTACTTAATATTGAATTAAATGAATAATTCACATTGAGGATCTTTTCAGGTTTAGAGTTTTAGATAATTTGAACATAACTATTACATCTCAAAAGATTTACAAAGTAGACACTTCTACCAAGTTTCCATAGAATAAAAAAACTCTTAAAAAGAAACATGTCTTGTTCCATGTTTTATATAGCATGACATTCCCTTGATCCCATCCTTTACCTTATTCCACATTAAGTCTTGTGAAAAACATTTCAAAAAAACTTGGGGTGAGCATAAAAAGCTCAGTAAGGTATACACAAAGAATGAAAACTGTTAGTTTTTCAAACATCAAGTAAACCATGTATACTTTATCAAAGTAATACCTTCACCTTCATGAAGTAGTAAAAAACTCTTCACTGAATAAAATATCATTACTTAGCATTTTCTAACCAAAGGATTACCATAAAACCCATATAAAGAACACATAAAATATATAAAGGTAACTTGGGACATAAACATACTTAAGTGGAATAACCATAAGGTCGACTTCCACACATATCACTTAATGGAATAGCCATATGTCCAACATCCATACATACTTAATGGAATAGCCATACGACCGACTTCCATACCCAATGCATTGGAGGTTATAACGTAACCACCCATCTTGGTATTCACGGCACCACCTGTCATATGGTTTATCACGTAACCACCCATTAAAATGTCCAAGTACCAATATAACATCATAAAACATAAAACCAATATAAAGGAATGATAACATTTCCACCTTTAAATCGCAATATATCATAAATATATTGACATAATAGAATCCTTTATCAAAACCATTTTCAATACCAAAATACATAAAAGAGTATATGGTATTTATTATATTTTAAAAACATTACGGCTTGTTGAGGAAGCCAAAGACCAAATAATACTCGCGACAGCGGAAAAGGTCGTTGTCACTGCGTACGTTAAAAAACATTCATTTTTGTCATTTAGTAAAACGCTTTGTAGAAAAAGATTCCTTTTGTATAAAAATTAAAATTCCAAGGGGTTTATTCACCGTATAAAAGAAAGTTGTGTATAAAACGAAATAAGCCTCAATGAAAGGAGATTGAGACGAAGTCCCTTACCTCAGGTCTGACTTGACTCGATTGTTCTTTAACGTCCTGAATAATAAACTTGAGTTAATTTCTACTTGATTAAGAACATTTTTAAATTTCATTATTCCTTTAATATCACTTATTTCCATGTTATAAACATTATTTAACCATTTAAGTTAATAATGTTTGTTTTGTCGATATTTGGTTCTTAAGTCGAAAGTGGACTTCTTACAATTACATGTTGTTCATGTGGTCAAAGGTTCTTTATATCTAGAATGAAATTCCTGATTTGGATAGCATATATATCATATACATCCAGCATATACATGTATTTATAATATTACATAATAATTTAGAGGTAAGAAATGAAATGCACCGTTCATGGAGACGGTAAGTCGTACGTACGCATGAACGCTACTTTCATTTCTTTGTCATATTAATGGAATTAAAAATAAATGAGAGGTATGTATATTTTAATTCCAGAATTATATTCATCATTTAGATGTATCATTCATTATATATATCCATTATATACATGTACTTTTAATAGTACACTACATTTGGGGATAAGAAATGAAATGCACCGTTCATGGAGACGGTAAGCCGTACGTACACATGAACGCTACTTTCATTTCTATCTCATACTTTAATGGAAATAAATAATAATGATATAGAGGTATATTATAATTCCAGTATAACATCATATATAATAACTTTAAATCCATTCTTTATACGTCCCACATATGGCATTGACGAATCACATCACTTTGAGGGGGGCGGTAGTCCGCACTTCCTTAAATGAAGATATCGTGTTTACCCATAATGGAAACCATAAAGGTATGCCCAAAATGTAAAATACAGAAGCTTAAGGAAAACATAAACATATTATATATAATATATAAATATAGTGTCACCTTAATTTCCACCTTTGAAGGTGTTAAAATAATGTTGAACAATCATCGTTTCGGGAGGCAGAAATTTTCCATCCACGGAAACGACATGTTCTTTAACCATTAGATGTAGGTGTGTGTAAGTGTAGCTCGAATAATTCTTATAAAAACATCCTAGTATATCTAGGATACTGGAGTTGTTACAAAAGAAAAGAATAAAATGAGTTTAGGGGGTTCGAGAAGCAAAATAAAACAAAAGGACTCAAAATAAGACATTACCTTAAAATCGGGTAACTCTCTTAGATTTGAGCTCAAAGGCTTCCTTTGGAAGACTTATGCCCAAAGTGAGGCTTCAAGGAGTAAGAGAGGGATGTGGAGAGCCAAAATGGGTAGGGGTTGGCCGAGCCAAAGGCTTTGGGAGTGTGGGTAAGGAGGTAGAGGTGGGGGCCTTTTATAAGAGGAGAGGAGGGGAACTCTTGGAAGGAAAGAAAAGTCACTTTATTTTAAAATGGAATTCGGATTTAAGAGGTCCCAAATTGATGTGTTTTGACGGTAAGGTGATAAGGGTTCGAAATACACCCTTACAATAGGTTTTGGCCATGTGTCGGTCTTAGATTTTACATTATCTTTCCATTTTATTTAAATCGTTAAATAATGAGGTCATCGCTGCATCATCATGATGTCATAAATAATTTAATTTATTTAATGTCTAAAAATAAAAAAAAATACTATGATGTAGGAAATATTTTTAGATTTATAATGAATATTTATAGTCAAAAATCGGACTTGTATAACCCCATGTAAAAATTGTTTTATTAAAACATTTCATGTGTGTGTCATTTTTACTTTAACATTAAATAAAAAGTTATTTTTGTCATTTCCCAACCAAAGTGGCTCCATGGGGTCCCCAAGTTGACCCATGGCTTTTCTTGGTCGGCCGTGACACATCCAATAAGGGTAGGACATGTGTCAAGGTATTTTCATTTTATTATAATACCATTTTTGCCTTAAATTGCACTAATTACATCTAATCGCGATTAAGAACTTAAAAGTTACTATTCACCAAAAAATTATTTTAATCTCATTGAACCACATTTTACTTCTTAATGACAACCATGTATGTCATATTTTTTAAATTCAAAACAAAGAAGTGGTAAAATTTCATTTAAACGAAAAATCAGTTTTTATAAGTACCACTTAGTGGTTTCACTATTCATCAAAAATTGAAGTTTTTCAGAAAAATACCAAAACTTCACCCTAAGCCATATTTGATATTCCAAATTCAAAAATGAAGACCATTTTACAAAATTCACAACATATAATTTTCATTAATTAATTTTATATCTAATTCCCGCTGTCAGAGCAAATAGCGTGTTTTTATGAAACAATAAGTATCAAAAGATTGACACTAGTTTAAGTCCAATTTCAAAGTGAAATTAATTCCAACGACCACTATTGGATTTAATGGTAAAAATATATTCTAATTTCACTTTAAAACCAATTAAAAAGATAATCTAATCATCTTAAAAAATTAGATTAAAAAGAGGTTTTGAATTAAAATACAACATTTTACACTATTCATTAAAAAAATGAACTTTATCGGAAAGATACCAAAAATTTACACAAAGTAAATTTTGATGTCCCGATTCTAAATAAGAGTTATATTTGGTCCAATAGAATTTATAATATCAATCAAAACTATATTTAATGACGGTTCGCCGTCAAAAGGTGATAAGTGGACCTTTCGTGAAAATTAGAGTATATAAGCCTAAAATTGAATTATTTCCGTATTTCAAGCCTTTATCCTTTATTAGATAAATGTAAAAACATTTAACAAACATATATAATCATATTTTAGTTATTTCTATCCATTCCCGCCAGTAAAACGACTACGTGTTAACTAACATTTAAAATAATATTATTTTATTACTAGTGTGCAACGTACGATTTCAAAGAAACTCTTTATTGCGTATCAGGTACGCTATCGAACATAGAAACCCCTTTAAAGTAAAATTAATATTTAATTTTCAAATATTAATAAATATGAAAATGTATTATTCTTTATTTACCTGGGATGTTACAGAGATACTTCCCTAAGAGTAGTTGTAACATTGACAAGTCATAATAGTTAATGACTATGATGAGAACCCAGAAGTTCCATGACAATATTATTAAATATATGTCATATTATTGGGTGAAATAATTTTAGGGAGAAAAATGATATATTCTTTCAGGGGTGGAGACTCATAGGACTTTTAGACACCTTCTCATGGGGTATTCCCTTGGTAAAATCCAGTGTTGGATATTATAAGAACGAGAACTACTGGTAAGAAATCCACATTTATATGAACAATTGGATGTTCCAATCCATAGATGTGTTTATTTTTCATTAGACTATAAGATTATTATTAATTAATGTTAAGATTATTATGGTTTTATGTACTACTAAAAATCATGGAAACATATGCTTGCGGTGAATCAAGATATATTGGGTGTGTCCTCAGTAATACATTATTAATGAATAATGTGAGAAAGGAATTTTCCATTTTTTTCATTAAAAAAGTTGATATCTTAGGCCCTTTAATGTAAATGATATATCCTAAATAAATCCATGGTTATAGTGTTTTTAGGTAAGTTCATTTCTCAAAATTCAATAAAAGAGACATCGAGCATATAGGTTGATGTCATTGGCATGCAACCTGTTTGACTAGAGATATCATGATAAAAGGATTATATTAAACAATAATCATCTTCATGAAATATTATGTCATTATGTCATTAAATTTTTTCTCTATGGGTGCCTTCAAATATTCCATGATGTTAACCTTATACTTTAGGCTACTTCACCTAATGCCATTAAGAAAGAGTCCATGTGGGACACACATTAAGTGTATCCAAAACCTTAATTAAATTATAATGTTATTTATTTTTTAAAAAGTTGAATAAATATTATTTCTTCATGTGGTTTATTAATTATTAATGTTTTCTTAATCTCATATATTTTTTCACTAGTTATTCCATAGAATATTTTTTAGAATAATACTTAATAAATAATTATTTTCCACTCAGTGAATTATTTTTTATGTATTGATTAGTGAATAATGTAGTGATATTTATTTAACAAATAAATATTCATTATTCAATGTTTGATAAATACTAAATAAGAATGAAAAGGCTGAGTTTAAAGGTACGGTGAGAAAATAATTTAATTCATGAGTTTAGCGTTTGTTAATAAATTATAATAACAATAATATTATTATTATATATATGGGGTTAAAAAATGAGTACGAAGATAATAAAGGTGAATCCACAATTATTATTTTATAACCCTAGTACTCTATAAACCCAATTATACTATTTTATTAGTGTTTCCAATTCATTTTGTTTTTCACACTAACATAGGGAGAGAATCCTCTCAAACCACTATATTGACCCCTCTTAAATAACACTATGAAGATAGGGAAGAAACACTCCCCCACCACCACTCTCAAGACCAGAGAGATTAAAGAGAACCCTTCCATGAAGAGATTATCGGGGTGATTGAACATGAAGGAAAAAATCATTATGATATACTATTCTATCACTGAGAGATTTATATTATGTTTTTTAGAGGTTTGTGGAGAACTTGTGGATTACAACTGGATGGAATATATAATTGATTCCTAAAACACAATTATAATACGATGTAGATACATTGTCTGATTCATCAATAAGGAAAAAATTCCTCACAAGATAATTATTAAATTTTTTATATTAATTATAAATAATATGTGATAATCATGTGCTTTGGTTCTGACATTTTCTCTCATATATATTATTTTAATTAATTTCATTGATCTTGGTGTCTATAATCATGTAGATCTTGGATTAATTATAAATTATGACAAAAAATGCGTTGAGAATGTCATATGTAGTACTTTTTTGTGCCTGAAACCATTAAAAACACTGTCTACATCATTTATAAGAATTTTTGAAAAAAAAGTATGTTATTGATTCAAAACATGTATTAAAAATCCTGAATATTTGTAAATAATTTCGTTAAAAAATATTATGTTTAGAGATGAATCTAGTTTGGTGTTTATGAATCCGTCCATATGGAAACAATTTCATGTAGATGATGAAATTGGTGATGCAACATGATTAGATTATGGATATGCAGAATTAGTAGTGGTGAATGCAATGTTCTATAATTAATAACTCAAGGTGGAGTGTTTTATTTTCTAAAAATCCCTAGGGTATCATCCTTATTTGTTTACGATTGATTTATAAAATCCCAAATGTGTTTCGAAGTTTTATTGAGTTGATGAGGATGATTGTTGATGAATTTTAGGAGCCTTCATTTGAAATATGGATGTATGGAAATTTGGGTAATCCGTATAAGTAATTTTAAAAGTATATAATTCATATAGTTGAAGTCCCCAATGATGTGACTCCACCATGAAATTAATTACACATACATGAAGTTTGTGGTATGGTTTTTGGATCATGTATGGGAAATTTAAAAATACTAAATGCCTCAATTTCACATAGAAAAATTATGAAACATATTAAAATCCAATAACCACATACCCAAATCAATATCCATGAAGGTGAATTGATAGAGGATCACCATGAATTCAAATTTGGATACATGATGCATCACAGATGGGATTCTGTGATGCATTTGAATTCCTTATACTTGATTTGAAAAATTTATGTAAATTGAGATCAAGTAAGACAATTCCATCAAATGTAAGTAGATCCTATCATATTTAATATCCCCATACGTGAATAACACAATGTGATTTATGTAAAGGGATAGGTATATGTTATAGGTAAAAATGATAGGATTTCTAGAATTATATATTAAACATCTTGACGTAAATCAATGATGTATATTCTACATTTTGAATGTGAAAAGGTAAGTATTTGGTTCCCTATAATCAAATAACTTGATATGGATGTGGATTTTTATTGATTTGATAAAATAAGAACTCCATGAAGATCAGAGTCTCATTCCATTGAAATTTCCCTTTGGATGTAGATGTATTAGAAAAAGTAATATGTTCACTTGAAAGGGGAATGTGAACTATCATATTTCAAGTATAGGCATATCTCATCAACAATCTATGAAGATTCCAAAATGATCCATTCCTAATACGTAGTTCACATTCTAAAAATTTATATTTCATAAGAGATAAACTATATTATCACACTTCTTAGAGTCTTTTCATTTGTAAAAAAGAAGTTTAAAAGGACTAATTTGGAGAACATTCTAAAAAACCTATTGAGAATGAAATAAAATGTCCCATTTTATAATATGTGTTGTATTATTTTGTTCATTTTTTCACATAAATTCAATCATAATTATCATATATTATTTTTATGATCTTTCAAAAACATTATATTTTAAAACTATAATGATATAGAAAAAAACAAATTGAAAGAAGATTAAATAATAATCCGATCAAGAACCTAAATAATGAACCAAAAACTACAAAATAAAAAAAGGAAATGCCTTGATTATCACTTGAATCGAAGGGAAATGTGATTATTCATGGTATGCATGAATTAAAGAGAATGCAAACCTAATAAATGTAAACCAGGGGGTGTGGGAAGGAATATAATAGCCTAAATAATAGTGCATTTAATGAAATTTACATGAGATTTGAGTTTGATAATACTTTGAGATAGGTTGATGCTTCAAGAGAGAGGCATCACCAGCCAATAACTACAAACCATGTGGTGGGAGAAGGACTATAATATACAAACTAACAATTTTTTGAATTGTTTTTTTGGGAATATAGTTTTTGGATACTTTTAGAGAGGCTGATTCATTCAGTAAAATGTTTCACCACCCAAGAATTATAAATAATGAGGTCTGTGAAGGACTGTTGATATAAAAAAGAATGATATTTTGTGTCATCATATTCTTCTTTTTTTTAACTTTATTTTTATTTTTAAAGGGAGAACTATGTTTTATTTATAATTCGTGGCTCTATTAATAAGAATAAGAACATAAAATAAATATACAAAAAAATTTAGATAAAAGAGGCAACGTTATAGGGAGACAATTTGTAATTAAACAAAATAAAAACATGAAAACAATATAGTAGACATGTTAAAGTAAAACTCTTAAGAAACCATAAAATATTTTTCCCTTATTGTTTCATTCAACATGTTTATCTAAATTACACTTGACTAAAAAATTACAAAAAACCAATAATTTATTAATATATATCTATTAGATTGTAACATATAATATTATCTTATACTATTCAGATTAAATACGTCATACTAAAAGGAAAATTCTAAATTTATATTTTATTTATGATGATGTGTTAAATTTTTTCCATAAAATTTATTATATTTAAATCTGATGGCCATGGAGAGATGCTAATAAAATTTGTCGTTTTATGAAAAAATGGAAAATGTACCCTTGAATGGTGAATAAAAATAAGAACATAAAAAATGATAGATGGACTATAACATATGTTGAAGGGATAAATATTTATTATTGATAGGTATGAATTATAGGGCCTAAAATCGAAATAATGAAAATCCAAGAGATGGTGTAAGGACTAAAATATCCTAAATAATGGTGCCTTGAATGAAAATCCCCTGGGAATTATGTTCGTTAATGCTTCTAGAGAGGAAGATGCTTCGAGAGACATGAATCATTACATATGAACAAAAATCAATGTGGTGGGAAAAGGGCTATAATATCCCATAGATCACTTCCATGAATTAAAATATCATGCACTTTGATTAGTCAGATTCTTTGAGAGAGGTGGATGCTTCTAAAGAGGTGTCACCACCTAAGAAATACAAATTAAGGGGTTCATGAAAGAATATTAATAACCATAGGAACACTTCCTTAAGTCTTATTCTTAACCATAATAACGTGATTACATGCCCCCATTGAAGAGGAATACTCAATTTATCATTATTTGTGATATTAATTGTCCTTTGTGCAACTCATGGTTTTCATTTCTTGGGTGGTGATGCCTCTCTCTCGAAGCATTTCTTCATCTCTTGATGAAACTGCCAAATCAAATCCCATGGAATTTTCGTTGAAGGAACTGTTATTTAGGTTACTATATCTCTTCATCCATCACATGGCTTGGAGTTAATTTTTAGTGATGCAAATACCTTGAATCATCTACCACTCTTAATGCTTTGGAAAACTCGATGCCCATGGTATTTTTGTTCAGGAAACCATTCCGTGGGTTATTATAGAACTACTAACACCTCTTATTCGCACTTCATGAGTTTCTAAACTACAAAATACATTCCTTATCAGAATAAACATGATTCCCTTTGACTCAAGTGATAATATTTCTATCATTATTTTTGATCTTGTTTGCATTAACCTCTCAAGGTTACATATTCATAATTTTACCCCTTTCCATAATAAAAATAATGTTCTCAGGATCTCTTAATGGTCAATAGATTAAAATATAATCATGGTCATGATCATTTATATAAATGTTATCTTAAAAACAATATAGATTTAGAAAAATTCTTTTATCATGATGTATTTTATTTGGAGAGTTTAAAAACATTCCATTTTTTACAAGGAATATAATATATATTAATAAATTATTAGTTTTTATATATTTCTAGTTTCAAATATAATTTATATAAACATGACGAATGGAAAAAATTACTTTATGGGTGTATAAGTATTTTCTTTTAACTTTTCTAGTTTATATTTTCTGTTTTTCTTTTGATTCTTTGCATATGGTCTCCCTAAAAGTTTACATTTTTTCCATCCAATTTTTTATATTTTTAATTTGTGTTTTTATTCTTATTTAATGATCGTTTATTATGAATAAAACATATATTTTCATTATGAAAATTCCAAATAATGGTAAAAAAGTGAAAGATAAAGGCTCAAGGAATTATTGTTTTAACTTTTACAATCATTCACGCACCTCTTTTTTTTTAATTCCTGGAAGGTGACACCTCTTTCATGACCATTCTACCTCTCTCAAAGCATTCACTGACTCGAATCCAATGTAAATTTCCTTCCACACATTGGTCTTAATGATCTTATAGTCCTTTAAAAACCACATGGTTTGTAGTTCTTGAGTGGTGATAGCTATATCAAGAAGTTTCAACCTCTCTTAAAGAAGTAGTGAACTCAATGCTCATGGTAGTTTCCTTCAAGGCACCACTATTTGGGAAATTATTATCCTTACCCAACCTCATAGTATGTATTTCTTAGGTGGTCACACACTCAAATTCATACATACAATGAATAAAAACACTTCCATTTTAATTTTTTAATAATCTAGAAATTTCAATTACATTAAATTTTATAGTAATATTTCTAATCTTTATGTTCTTGATCTTATTCATGCTTAAGTTTTTTTAGATTTTTTTCTCCATCATTTGGTTTTTCAAATATAATGTTAGTGTAAGATCATGGAAAGGAGTACTGATATTTATGAGTGGATTTATAAGAAAAAATTAAGAGAATAACATAAAATCTTACGTAAAGTGGATCATTTTCTTTTAGTCTCAACAATATTTTGTTTTATATAGTTGTCCAAATAATACCTCTTCAAAATTATTATTTAAAGATTCATATACTTTAAGGAGTGTGAGGATGTCAGCTATCTACTAATAAATATAAAATTTCATAATGTGAAACTATGTATGGGGAGTGGATCATTCTGGATGCCTTATGGATTGGTGACCAGATGTTCCAGTGATGGAAATTTGATAGTTCACATTCTCTTTACAAGGTTTCATATTCCTCTTCCTTGTTCAACTCTTTCTAAAGGGAAATGACAATGGAATGAGAATATGATTTCTTTATAGAATTAATTTTTCCCACATCAGTAAAAACAACATCCATATCTAGTTATTTGATTATTGGGAATCGAAATCTCACCAATTCTATATTAAAATACGGGATCTCCTTCATCTAGATAGATCAGGATGTTCACCATATAATTCTAGAAATCCCATCATATTCAACCAACATATATATAAATACATTTACATGAATCCTAATGTGGAATTCATGTACGTGGATATTATTTTTGTTGTGGTCTACTTACAATATATTTAATTCACTTACTTGGTTTGAATTTGAATAAATTTTTAAAATCAAATATGTGGAATTCCAATGTTCTATATAACCCCATGTGTGGAGCTTCACATATCCAAATTCTAATATGTGGTGATCTTGGGTCAATTCACCTATGTGGATCTTTCTTTAGGTATGTAATTATAGATTTTAAAATGTTGTAGAATTTGGATATGTGAAATTGAGGCTTTAAACTATGTATCTGAATTTAGCTTCATGATATTTACTATATGTGAGATAAAATCCTTACCTTTAACTTCACATATGTGAATTTGATTTCATAGTGGATACAAATACGTGGAGATTTTAATTATGGAAATTATGTACTTTTCCCTTTCATTAAGTGGATAATCGAGAAATATAGAAAAAATTTATTTCAAATCAAGTCTCCTCCAATTCATTTGTCGTCATACTTATTAACTCATAGACACTTCATATAATATTTTGGTTTTTATAAATCTATCTTAAAAACATCAGGATGATTCCCAAAGACATTTCAGAAAATAAACTCCTCCTTTTTGAGTTATTCAATATAGCACAATTCCTTTATCACATCTACTTAAACAAAGACATCATACAAGTATATCTCATCACTAATTTATACACCTACTTTAATAGTTACACAAGGATAGACTCTTCAACAACAATCTAGATTCCTATACAAACATAAAACTTATTTTACACACATTATCACACATTATACAGTCTATCTAATACAGGTGGGACACAAAACTCATACTTTCCATTTTTAAAATTCTTGTAAATGATATAGATAGTGATTTCAGCACTGGTCACACTTTTCATGGACAAACAAACCTTCTCCTCAATTATCCAATGTATGGGCTGCCCACTTGAATCTTTCCAGCCATGTATTCAAGGGAAGCTAAAAATACTTTTAATTTTTTTTCAATATGTGTTCCAATTATTCTTTAATCACATTTCCCATGAACCCATCATGGGACAACCACACAACACCTTTACCAAAATTCATGGGAAATTTTTTCTTCTTTGGTTAGTGGATATTCTAATCTATCACCATAATTCACCAAGAATACATTGATTTCTTTTATATTGACAAAAAATAAAATCCAATATCCTTCAAATATAAGGTCACTTCAACTGGGTACATCATACCACTAAAAAAGAATTCATATGGAAACTAGAAATGAATTTCATATTCCTTACACCATGGAATGAATTTTTTCCTTTCCATTATTTGATGTTTGATGAAGATTTCCACAGAATAATAAAAAATTTATTCTCTACAAGGTATATCGAATGTCTACATCGAATCTCCAAACTCTATGGGAAATACCTTCACATTATTTTTGATATTTTTATATCACAAATGAAAAATAGGAAGAAAGTAACATCATGGAATAAAGTGATTTGGAATGTGATTGCTTTAAGAGATTTAACACCCATAAAAATTTACAAACCCTCTTTTATATAGGCTACATGATTCTTCTTGATCTATGAATTTTCTCATATATTTCATAAACATACGAGTTAATAATTTTGCTACATCTCACATAACCTTTAACCACATATCTCCAATCCATTTCATATTTTAAAATATTTAGTCAATGATATTCAAATGTGGAGGTGATTCACAACTATTTTATGTATCACAATAGTGTGGAATGAATCAAACCATATGATTCATGTAACTATGATTCACTCATAATCATAAAATATGATTGGCTAAGGTAGTACATATGAAATCCGAATATCCTCAAATTCAATATAGAATTAATCATGAATGAAACCTTTCATTACATTTTCTTGGAATTCCCCAAAACAAGACCTACTATACTATAGGATGAGAATGGAATTAGTTAATATTCATTTCACTACCATGGATTTTAATTTAATCATAAATTTCTATTCCAAGTAAGGGGTAAGAGATATTTTCTTTCTTTGATATTGAAGATATATATAATTTATTAACCTATTAAATTAAACTTTTTTCACTTATAGTGCACCCAATATATGCTACCTCATCATTAATGTATTTCATCATGAATTCAATTCATACATCTAAGTACATGATTCATGATATACAATAATAATAATCTTATGTATAAAGACTAATATAATGATTCAATGATAGGATTATACAATAACACATAAAATATATAGAATTCCTATTGATTATTCTATCCTTATATCCTTCTTTCTTAGAGATCATCAATTGATAAAATCAAGAGAAAATTATCAATGTAATATGAGTCTCTTACACTAGATAGTCAAATAACATCTCTGTCTCAGTAAAAAAATATTATCCAAACCTTAGGAAATATGTTTAATAATATTTTTATATAATTACTAGACTCCCATTATATTAGGGAACTAATATAAAATTTTGATACATCCAATACTTTAAAGGAATTATGACACTAATGGTATGTAGAAGAACCATTTTTAGGTAAAAGATATTTATTAATATTTTAATAATTGAATGTTAAAAGTTGGATAGTTCATGCGGTTCATAAAAAAGCATAAAGATAGATGTTTTGATTTCTTATAAAGTTATGAAACACACCTTGATCACTTATATGTAGTCAATTTGATTTGAAATTAACTAGAAAAAGTTTTATTCACTAAGTGTTTTAAAAATGACTAAATTTATTCTATAAGACTTCTTTATATGTGATTCATCGTTGGTTTACACAACATTGTGGTTATGTCCCTTAGAGACTCTTCTATGTCTCTAATTATCCCTATATATATATATCATTAAATAAATTATAAATATTAATTTCCATAGGAATTTTTATTAGTATAATTTTTACACATTTTGGGGTTGAAGTATCAGTGTGACACATGGATAAATAATCAAATTAGATTTTTTGTCTACATGTATTATAGAAGGTATAGTATCAAGCTTTAAGCTCCCCCATGGGAAATACTATTTACGATATAATGGTCTCTAAGATTTGGATTGACCAAATGGGATCCATTGAAAATTTCCCTTGGCCCCTATAGATACATTGAAAAAACATTAATGATGAATCAGAAAACAATAAAACACATAGATTCATTGGATTCAACATTTTTCACTATTAGGGGTTTAGATATTTTATGCTTTATATAGATAAAAAACATGATCCCCAACACTATCTTCATGATCCCCACATGTTCTCTATGCTCTATCATGATAGAAAAATCTATTTCTATTGACAACTTCATGTGCATGAATTGATATTGGATTAATATAATGTTAATAATGAAAAAACAATAGAAATGAGTTTTTTTTAATTTTATGGGTTAGGTTTTTTTATATTGCAATATAGGATGATCAACCATCTAATGAATTGATTATCACCCAAGGGAATCAAATCATTTTACACACATCTGATATTTTATAATTACGTATATATAACTAAATAAAAAATCAAATTTCAAATTGTGTTTTTAAAATTTAAATTAATTTTATTTTATTATTTGTTTTCATATATATATATATATAACTAAAAGACCATTTTTTATTCAGAATTATCAGTATTTAAGTAATTCCAAAACATAACTACAAACCCCCCTAAGACACCCTTCTATAGGGGAGGGGACCTTGACACCCCTTATGAATTCTCCATGTGGGATTTAACTTCATATTTCCATCATTATAATAATAATATATTAATTATAATAAAATATAACTAATAACATTTATTTAAAAATACAACTAATTAAAATAAAATATCATTAATATAAAATATATATATATTAGCTGCAGGGGGGTACTATTATATTAAACACACACGCACACCACACACACACACCTCAAATGTAGGTCATAGCCCCCCCAAGGGATAACCCACCCATCAAGACTTATTTATTCAATACATTGCCCAAAGGCTCAGTGGGAATGAAACCCATTCCATGGCCCAAATTATTAATTATTAATAATTATTATTAATGATTACAAATTATTATAAATTCTTATAAATTCTTATTGACTATTATTAAATATTATTAATTATTAATAATAATTATTAATTTTTTAAAAAATTATTAATTATTAAATAATTATTATTTAATATTAGTTATTATTACTAATTAATATTTTTTATTTTTTATTATAATTAATAATTAATAATTATTATATTTTATAATAATTATTAATTATATTAATTATATTATTATTATTTATTATTTATATTAATGATATTTTATTTTAATTAGTTTTGTTTTTAAAAATATTTTATTATTAATGTTTTATATTTATATTATTATTATGAGAATGTTGGAAATGTGAAACTAAATCCCACTTGTAAAATTTGTAAGGTCTGCCATGGTCCCCTCCCATATATAAGTGTTTCATGTGTGGGGTTTTTAATTATATATTTAAATTAATTAAAAGATTGTAATTCCGAATAAAACGAATTATTTTAAATTATGTTTCTTTTTTAAAGATGGGTTTGAAGCCTCTTAAAGAATTTGTGTTCACAATGAAAGCTATTCGTTGCTAAAACACTCAGAGAATAATATTTTTTAGGTCAATTTCCCATCGCACTGACTACATATAAATGATCAAGGAGTGTTTCATAATAAGAGAAGAAATAAAAACATCTATCTATAAACATTTTTATGAACACCATGAAACATCAGACTTTATTTCTTTAAATTATTAAAATAGTAAAAAATATGGTATTACAAAATAATGGTTCTTTGGTATAACATTAATGTGATAACACCTTTTAAGTATTGGTTGCATAAAATATTTATAGAAATTCATTTATATATTGGGAATCTAGATATACTATAAAAAAATTATTATATATATGTCTTGTGGTCTGGATAATACTTATTTGAAAACATAGATATGTTGTTTGACTATCAAGTGTAGGAGACTCATATGACATTGAGACTTTTTCTCTTGATTTTTTCATTTAATGATCTCTAAGATGAAATGATATGATGATAGAACAACCAATAGGCATTCCAAATATTTTTTGTGATATTGTATATTCTAATATGTGACTTTGTATATTGGTATCTATACATAAGTTTATAATTAATGAATATCATGAATCATGTACTTTTATATATAAATGGAAACCATGATGGAATATATTCATGATGATGTATAACATACTAGGTGCACTATAAGAAATATGACATTAATTAAATAAATTAATAAAGGATTTATCCCTTTCAAATTAATGAAATGAGATATCTCTGAGCCATTGCATGAATTAGAACCATCTGATTAAATACATATCCATGGTAGTGAAAGGAATATTAACTAATGACATTTATATAATATATTACACTAGGGATTTTTATAGGGAATGACCGACATATGGAAACAAATATTTTATTCATGGTGAAGGCTATATTGAATTA
Organism: Viscum album; assembly: GCA_963277665.1. Lineage (NCBI taxonomy): Eukaryota > Viridiplantae > Streptophyta > Magnoliopsida > Santalales > Viscaceae > Viscum > Viscum album. The sequence goes on from OY728125.1 coordinate 1,158,851,210, forward strand.
GATTATATGGGGATATCGTATGTACTGCCTTAGATTGTCATATTTTATGACTATGGGTGAATCATAGTTCCAAGAATTCTGATATAAAATTCCATCAACACTATTGTGATACATCAAAAGGTTTAGAATATCATTTGTATTTGAATATCATTAACTAAATATTTCATAATATGAAATTTAAGGGAGAGATATTGATGAAGGTTACATGAGATTTAATGAAATTCTTTACTCATATTCTTTTGAAATGTATAGGTAAATTCATATCTCATTGATCATCCAGTAGTCTATATAAATGCAACTAGGCTATTGGTTCTAGATGCGTGATCTCTTAAAATGATGATGGGATAAAAAAATTCCTTCCCTGAACCTAACTTATTTCTTAATTTTTTTATTTGAGATACCATGATATCATAAAGAAAATGAAGGTCCTTCCCAAAGAGTTTGGGTGATTCAATACAACCTGTAGATGCACCATGGGGGGAAGAACCTTTCAGTTGTTTGCTATAAATCTTCATCAAACAATGAATGAAAGAAACTACAACATGAATTATATAGTGTAATGTATATTATATTCATTTCCTGTTTAAATATGATTTCAGTTTTTGGGGTATGGTGTTCTTGGGGGAAGATCTTTTGGATTTGAAGGATATTGTATTGTTTGTTATTCTAATAAAATGGAATCCGATTTATTCTTGGAAAATCTAGGTGATAGGTTAGATTACTCACCATCCAAAGGAAAAAAAAGCTTCCCATGACTTTGGGTAATGGTTTTATGAGGTTCTCCCATGATGGGTACATGGGAAAGGTGACTGAACAAGTTGTGGAACACATATTAGAAAAAGAGAAAAGTAGATTTGGATTCCATTGAATACATGGCCAGATAGATTCAAGTGGGAAAATCATACATCAGATAATTGAGGAGTTAGTTAGATTGTCTATGATAGTTGAATTCAATATTAAAGGTACTTTTTACATCATTTACAAAATGTTTAGAAACATAAAGTTATTGTTGGGGGGTTCACCTATTTTAGGAAGCTTGAATATCTATGAATAATGTCTTTAAACCATGTTTTATATTTGGGTAGGAATCGATCATAGTGTCAAATAATACATCCTTGTTGGACTTTTTGTGTGTAGATACTGAAATTTGTGATGACACAAAACTAGATGAAGGATATGTTGAAGCAGATGTGATGAATGCAGTGTGATAAATAGAATAACTAAAAGAGGAGTGTTTAATTAGATGAAAATTCATTAATAATCATACAAATGTGTTTGAGATATATTTATAAAATTCCAAATGTGTTTAGAAGTGTTTATGAGTTGATGAGTATGAATAAAGATGAATTTATGGAGACTTGATTTGAAAAAAAATGAATTCTATAATTTTGGGTAATATATTTAAGGAATTGAAAAGTATAGAATTCACATCGCCGAAGTACCCATGTATGAAACTCCCCCATATAATCAAATTAATATATGTAAAGTTCTATAAAAGGGTTTTGGACTATGTATAAGAAATTTCACAATGCTGAATTCATTTACATAGCTGAATGCATCATGTTCATATAGCCAAATTCTAAAATATAACAAAAACCAAGAACCACATTCTGAAATGAAGATCCAAGTAGGTAAATTGACTGTTGAGAACCATGTATTCAAATTTTGATATGTGAAGCATGACATATCATATTCTATGGCACATCCAAATTCCATGATGTTGATTTAAAAAATGCATCTATATTTAGACAAACTAAATTCAATATAATGTACGTGGATCCTAAAATATATGATATCCATGAATCTAAAAACCACATTAGGATTCACATAATGGAATTTTTATATGTTATGGGTGAAAATGGCATGTCTTTTGTAATTATATAGTGACGTTCCTACTCTATCTTGATTAATGAGATTCATTATTTTAAAAGAGAAAGGGTAAGATTAAAGTGCCCCATAATGAAGGTACTATATAAGAATATGATTTTTACAGAAGTGAGAAAACATGAATTATATAAAAACTAGGGAATTTTTTTATTTTCATTTCCCTTTGGATGGCGATGAATGAGGAAAAATAACATGTACTGCAACAAGGGGAATGTGAACTGTCAAATTTCCAACATAGACACATCTTATCAATAGACCATGTGGCTTCTAGAGTGATCCATTCCCCATATGTGGTTTCACATTAAAAAAATGTACATTTATTAATAGATATACTACATCATAACACTCCTTAAAGTCTTTTTTGGAAAAAAATCCTTCATGGTATCATTGAAGAATTTTTGCGGTGATTGTGTTTGTTGAAAAAGTGGACCTCCATGTTGTTTTTGTTGACAAAGAAGACCATGATGTCCAATTTGTTGAAAATGGGGGATTACATGGTGATTTCTCGGGTTCAAGAGAGGGTTTTAGCTATCCATGATTGAAACAAGAACCTTGAAAATGTAATGGATGATCTAGAGGTGGTACAAAAATAGCAGATACATGGTGGCATCGTTTTCTAGTGTTTTCCAAATTTTTGGGCCTCAAAATTGAAAAATGGAGAAAACTGTTTTTGGAAAAGGGAATTGCATACCGATGTATGGGATGCTTGGAAACTTGTGCACCATATGTTTTTCAAGATAAGAACACCAAAATATGGCAAAGGAAAAGGGGGCGCCCAAGTTTTGGTTTGTGCGTGCAGGTGATTAGGGCGACAGAGGCTCAGGCGGCAAGACTTGCATGCCGAGAGGAGAGTTGTGCACCGTCACTCAGGGTGTCCAAAATACCTATAAATAGAGGGATACCCCTCCACATTTTTGAAGAAGCACAACACTTAGGGAGAAATCAAGCTCCAGTTGTGCAGGTGGTTTGGGCACGCAGGTGGTGGTGTGGTCGTGAAAGTGTAAAGATGTTTAGATGTCACATGCCAATTGATAACTGCACACTATTATTGATTTGGGCGTAAAAGGGTTTGAGTTTCCCAAGTTAGGTGCTGCTGAAGGGAGTGTCACACAGGTTTTTTGGTGACACTTGCGTGTCGGGCATGTTCAAGCGCGCCAGTTGATTTTTTTCACTCGAATATTGGTTTGGGTGTAAAAGGGTGTAAGTTTCCCATGTTCGGAGTTGGAGAAGGGAGTTTCACACAAGTGGTTAGGTGAAACTGGCGCGCTAGGATTAGAGAAGTGCGCTAAATAATAGAGAAGTGTGCTATGAAAAGAGAAGCGCACCAATCTATCTAGGGGTGCACGAAAGATAGAAAATTGCCATGTACCCCCATGGTAAAGTTGTATTCATCAGTGGATGAAATTGGAACTTAAAAGATAATCTATATAGAGAGGAAGATGAATTCATTTGTGATAATTAAGGGACCTACAAGTCATTAAATTATGAGTGGATCTCTTCTAGAGCAATGAGCGAAGGAATAAAAAGAAGGTGATCCTCTCTACTGGAAGTGAGCCTGAGAGAGCGAAATAGGGAGTGACCCTTGGGAAACCTGTGAGATAACCGTAAACATTGTAAAGGCATTGAGCATAGGCATAAAAGTGATCTAGCCTAAAAATTGTAAATTGGCAGTGAGATTTAGTGGATTTGGTACAGTGTCACATCACTATTATATGCTGCTTAGATGTATCCCAGTGAGGGAGAACCAGGTTAAAATCATTGCGTCTTCCTGCTTGCATCCCTGAATTCCATTCAAAGAATCAACATCAGATAAATAAAGGAATAATTAGATCAATAGTAAAACAAAAGTTCAAAAAAAGCGACACTTATAATAAAGAGGTCAAGATCCAGTGGGGAAGAGATAATTTTGAAAAGAATATCCATACCTTGATTCACCCCCCTCTCAGTGTATCTATCACGAACCATCCTCGGAACCCATGCTGTGACTACCCCAAGCCCGCCTTCCATAGGCTAGGGGCTGGCGAGTAGCACCAACAGCATAAATCCCTAATATGGGAAGGCATTTCCTTTATAAAAAAAATCACACACAATCAGAGTACATAACTGGTAGAATAACACTATGTAATACTAAATACAAGGGTAGTGTTGAAAGTAAATGGGATAGTATACAAACCCAACTGAACAACAAGAACAAGTATATTAAAAAAGGGAAAACAGCTCCTGGATCGTCCACCGGGGAATCCTACTTGACGAGTAGGTACAGAACTCGAACAACTCATCCTTGCAGTACGTCCTGTATAGTCCAGCTCCTACCAGTCTCCCATCTGTCACCCTCAGCCTCGATCACTACAGACCGTCATCTGTACAGAACACAACAAGGTGCGGGAAAATCTCGTGCAATAGTGAGTATAACAATACTCAGTAACGGACCATGATACCCTCGATGGACTCCTAGAATCCATAAAGGATAAACCATAGTAGAATGATACAATCATGAAGTATCAACCAAATCAACTTAGGTATATGACCCTACATATAACTAAGTAATAAATTACAATCTCACTCCAACACTCGAGCCCAAGCACAACCCAGTCCAGAAAGGAAGTAAAGTCAATCACTACGAAGATAAAGGTTGAAATTCATAACTTAGCTCACACATGTACACATATTTTGTAGAGTGATAGAGATGATCAGATGTAGTCATTGATTCATCTAAGCTGCTGGACCCACACAGGATACGGGACCAGCTAAGTTGTCAGACCCACACAGGATACATGACCAACTATTCTAGAGTGATAGAGATGATTAGATGTATTCACCGATTCATCTAAGATATCGGACCAACACAGGATACAGGACCAGCTAAGCTATCAGACCCACACAAGATACAGGACTGCATATTCTGTCGGACCCACATAGGATACAGGAACAGAAGTCAGAACTATCAGACCCATGAGGGATCACAGTACAGTTGTAATCGCTCTCGAATCCATGGAGGATTCCAGTATAGTAGTCATGACTGTCGAACCCACAGAGGATTTCGGTATAGTTGTAATTGCTGTCGAACCCACGGAAGATTTTGGTATGGAAGTCCTCACTGTCGAACCCACGGAGGATTCCTGTACATCTCAGTCACAGCCAACCCTAGGGTTTCCACACATAACACGCTTGTTTCTAGGAGGGTCTGCTACTAGATCAAAGTGTCGATACATCAACAATCACGAAGTCCTGAGCTAATGTGTCCCGTAGTTCCATCTCATTATAAGGAATCCAACGCGACAGATGGCGCGTCAATCAGAAGCCCAGTCTGAGAGTTATTGACATTTCCATTCTAGGGGCCCGGTTGGATTTTGTGCTTGATCCAACCCGGCCATTTTAAAATTTTTTCCAAAACTCACTTAGAGTATCTCAAAAGGACCAGATCGTCGTGAGGGTCCCAGTTCCACAGACGACACTTCAATCGGACGCATGATCTAGGAGATATCTTCCTTTAAGCGAAGACTGGCCCCAGCCCATCATGCCTAGGGGGATAGTAGGTCGGCCCGATCCGGTCCGGTGGGTCTCACACGGCACATGGTCGGCTCGGCCCGGTGGGACGCGGTCCACCCGTGGACCCAGCCCGCGTGCGCTGGGTGTTCCGGTTCAGCTCGCCTGGCAGTGCCCATGGCGCTGACTCCTTCTCTGCCATGCCGACTGTATCCAACTGGTTCAGTATAGCGCATGCGGCCTACAAATGCGGGCCGCGGTTCTCCTCACGTGGCGCCTGCGAGCGCTGCCGTTCTCCAGCCCTGCCGGCACACGGCCGGCGGGTTCACCCTGCCGAGCGGCCTGCAGATGCAGGCCGCGTCCTCCTCCAAGCGTCGCCTTGTGCGACACCTTCCTCCAGCATACCGGCTGGATCGGCCGGCCGGTCGTTCCATGGATCGGGCGGCCCGAGCGGCCGTCGGTCCCTCCATGCGGCCGACATGTAGTTGCCACTGTCGCCGCCACCTCCGGTCGCCGGTGCCGCCACCCGATGACCCACCTTCTACGGACCACCAGATTTGCTCCGGTGGTCGGATTTTGGGATCCAGCTGCACCGTGGGTCCTCCCGGGATGCCGACCTCCGCACTTGACCCTTCGGATTCCGCCTCTTCCACTTCGGCCCATATCCCACAAAGAATGAAACAAGCCGAAGTACATAACAAGATCAGCGGGGGGAATTGGGCCGTGTTTGGATTGGCCCGCACCCTCCAGGTTATAAGATCATAACAGGGTTCAATAAAGATCATCAACAAGACCGATCCAACCCATATCTATACCCCGCATTAAAATTATTCCCTTACCCACAAGAACGATCTAAACATGGATCAGCCATTTTGTTGGATGGTCCGCGTTCGTCGTTTAGAAATAAGAATGGAGAAAATCAATCCCAATAAAGGTAAATCCCCCTACCTCGTATTTGTTGTAGTACGTTGACGAGTCACGGAAGATGGAAGTCACGGAAAATGGACGTCGTTCCGTCAACATCATAGGAGGAAGGGCTCGATGAAGACGAGTCGAGACGACGGCCTCGGTATAATTTGTGGCCGGCAGTGCTTCCTTTCCTTGCTCCGGTTGAAGAAGGGAAAAGATGATGCTTCACATTCTTCAGAGACGAGAAGCATTCTTCGTTGGAAGAAGTCGTTTATCCATGAGTTCTCCCAAAGATATTATGTGTCCACCCAAACTATAATAATATCCTCTATATTATTTTATTCATGCCAGGTATTCCAAATGGAAATCAAAAGAAATAAAATCTCTAAAAATTATTGAATTAATTACGGGAGCTCAATTAATTAATTAATTGGTGTTGGATATTTAATGAGAGAATGTGGAAGGTTCAAAATTAAATGAGGAGAGGTGGATTTATTAATTTCACGGGAATTTTAATAGACTTCCCCCAATTAAATGAATGTTACATGGGGGTTAAAGGGGGTTCAAACTAGAGTGGGCCCACCTAGTTATATCTTCCCAAGGGAGGTTAGGGTGTGGTGGGCCCCACCTCTAACCTCCTCTTGGTGGTTTTAACCACCAATAAAATAAAAATATGTACACATATTTTTATTTTATGTTATATTGAATCCCCAAAAATTATCTTCCAACCTCGAAAAAACGCAACTGCGGTAAAGGTCTCCTTAAGCAATTACCGGAATTGTGAGTTCATCGGTGCCCGTAGATTTCAATTCTGAGCACCAGTTCAAAATATATAAAATCCCACACATACGTTTACTGAACATACCAGAGCAAAAATTCAGAAATTGATTCTGGAAACACCGGGCCTCGGAATCAAGTGCCGTCAAAAACTGCAGACTCGTAAAAATCCATTGTATTTAAACAAAATTAACGGAATTTTTGGGTCTTTACATTTTCACCACCTCAGAGATTTACGTCCCCATAAGATACAACTCATATTAAAGGAACAAATGAGGGTATTGAGCACACATCTGATCCTCCAGCTTCCATGAGCTCTCCTGGAGGTTCCTGTACTGCCAGCGAACACGCACCAGAGGAATCGACCATCCACATTGGACCTACTCCTATTGATCCTCAATCTCCACTAGATCCTCTGTGAATGTCTCCCCATCATCGATGTCCATCTCCCCATGGTCAATGATGTGGGATAGGTCGTGAACGTTTCTCCTCAGCTAGGATACATGGAAGGCATCAAGCACCTGGTGCAACTGAGGTGGAAGAGCCAGGCGGTAAGCCACCTCACCTACTCAGCCGAGGACCTGGAATGATCCGATGAATCGCAGAGACAACTATATTCCACAGCAAAATATCCGTAGACCTCATTGAGGTGAGACCTGTAGAAGAAAGCGGTCACCATCCACGAACTCCAGTGGTCTCTGTCTCCTATCAGCATAGGACTTCTGCCTGCTTTGTGTATTATTCATCCACTCCTGGACGATCTTCACCTTCTCCGTCGTAGCATGTACCATCTCTAGTCCTACAAGGGCTGACTCCACTGGGCTAGTCCTGCACAGATGCAATCTGTAAGGTCAACCATAAAGTGACTCGTAAGGTGTCATCCCTATGTTGGAGTGGTATCCTTTGTTATACAAAAACTCTACCAAGGGTAAGTGATCCTCCCAGCTATGACTGAAGTTGAGGACACATGCACAGAGCATGTCCTCAAGAGTCTAAATGGTCCTCTCAGTCTGACCACACGTCTGAGGATGGAAGGCAGTGCTCAATAAAAGATGCATCCCGAATGCCTCCTGCAACCCCTTCCACATCTAGGAAGTAAAACGAGCATCTCGATCAGAGAAAATCTTCGATGGAACACCATGAAGCCATATTATCTCCTATACGTAGAGGCATCCCATGATCTCTTCTGAGTCCTACTCTCTGATTTGTAGAAAGTGGGATGACTTGGTGACTCGGTCGACAATCACCCATATAGATTCGTGTCCTCTTGATGTACATAGAAGTACCGTCATGAAATCCATGGAAATCCCGTTCCACTTCCACTCTAGGACCTCTAAGGGATGAAATAATCCTGCTAAAACTGGGTTCTCCACCATCACTTGCTGACAAGTGAGGCATCGTGAGACAAACTCTGCTACTACCTTCTTCACCTGGCCACCAGTGATGCCGTCGGAGGTCCTGATACATCTTTTCCACTCCTGGATTTATCAGTAATGGATATGTGTGGAATTTCTGTGGAACTTCCTCCTAATGTCCAACTGGTACCATGTTACGTCCTCTGAATAAAATTACGTGTTCCCCACCTTCAAAAAATCCATCAGGTTCCTGCCATATGGATATCTGAGCACGTCATGTCACATAGTCAAAGTCCCCAAGATGTGCCTCCTTGACTCGCTGAAGAAGTGGAGGAGTGATTGTGAGAGACAGCAGATAGGCTTCTCCATCTCTATCCACAAAAGATATCTGCAATGCGGCCAACTAATATATCACCTCTCCTAGTAGATGAATGCATAATCCCCTACTGAGAGCATCTTCTAAAACATTCCCCTTCCCAGGAGTATTGAATATCTCGAAGTCATAGTCCTGGAGGAACTCGAGCCATCGTCGTTGTCTTAGGTTCATGTCCTTCAGTGAGAAGATGTACCTGAGACTTTGGGGGTCAGAGTAGACTTTAAAACCATTTCCCATCAGATAGTGCCGCCACATATTCTAATAGAATGCCACTGCTACTAACTCTAGGTCATGGGTAGCATAGTTCTGCTCGTGCTGTCTCAATTTCTGAGAACCATAGGTGATCACTGCTTGCTCCTGCATCAGGACACACATGAGTCTGGTCCCTAATGTGTCACAATAAACTATGTACCCAACACCCTCCTCCTATAGCCCCAAGATAGGCGCACTATTCAACCTCTGCCTCAGCTCCTGAATGCTCTTCTGGAATCTCTCTGACCATATGAAGGGTTGCCCCTTCTTCGCAAAAGCTGATAGTGGTGCTGCAACTCTGGAGAAGTCTGGCACAAAGGTAAATCTGGCCGACTCATTTGTGATTAAATGAACCCTCTTACGCATGATTCCATCCTGTGCTACCTGGGTTTTCCTTTTCGCCAACCAAGGAAAACCCCATCCCAACGTTGTAGATAAACCAAAACCTTTTTGCCTAATACAGTCAATTTGTGTATGAACTGTGGTTGCCCAGTACATATCCAAACTAACGTCGTAAGGAATCAACGCTGCCACCAAGAGGTTCCATCCGAAACTCTTTCCTCAAGGATCAAATCACACTATCGGCGTAAGTGTGATTATTGAGTCTCCTCCCAAAGGTATCTCTATATGTGAGGGTGAAGTCAACGATTTAACCGAAAACTCTAGGTCTGGGAAAAAATTCGTGGAAGGAAGGAATGATTGGTACCAATGTCTTTTTGTACAGCAGCTAGTAGTAGACACAGCCTGTACCTCAAATCATTCCTAGATCCCTTGGGTCACACTCCTTGATCGCATGCAACTACTCTCTTCCCCAACCCTCCAGCTCCCTGAGCCTAGCGGGGACTACAAAGGTGGGTGCTTACAATATGTCGAAATGTTCACCACCTCATGTTGCTCTCCTCAACCTGCTTCCACGCCTGCTGCCCTGCAGATTCATCTTTTCTTAACACTTACTCTTCCTAAAGTATCTCAGACGCCCAAGTCTCTGAGACACCAGTTTCATGCTTCCCAACTGCTAACATTAAATGGATGTATCAGCTCAACCAGTGAGATTTCAACAACAAAGGTTCTCTCTAGATCCGTAACATAAGTATGAATGCATAGAGGAAAACATGTTGGCTCAGATATACTTAAACACACCTCTTTCAGAGGTCCAAGCTCTAAAGAACTGATCATATTATATTCACCAAGTACCAAGAAAGATCGGTATGCCTCGATGAATACTCAGCTACCGACACGTCATCCTGCCGAAGCTGTATAAGCTCTAGAAAAACTCTCTGCCACCTCCTCAAGCTAGTCCTCAGCTGCCTGTGGGTCGGGCTCGCCTCAGAACATGAGAAATATTTGGTTCTAAAACACATGTAAGGCACTAAGCCTTCAAGTTTCCTCTACCGGTACTGCCAGTAGTGTCTGATGACCAACATGCAGTGATATAGTTGGCACACAACCTGAAGTTACCATCTTGGAAAATGGTCCAAGTACCGAAACCCAATAACTATGCAGACCATTTTCATGATCACTCACTGATAAATATTAGTAGCTAAGATCAACATCTTCTCTACTAGTGTCTCTACTAAGTAGAAAACTCTAGTAATCACCTCCATCCAGTCCTCTGCAGCCTGAGAATCTGTCTCGCCTCAAAACCTCAGAGTCCTCTACTACAAGAACTTGTGCAACGTGCTCAATCGGCGTGCACTGTCATCTAATATGGCTGGTGTTATCTGCTTCCCAATGGGTGGTGATGCTGCTGGTACACCACCCAAAGGTGCCAACATAGTAAGAGGGCCCTAAACCAGATCCTCATTACTTGATGGGATATCGTCGTGTACTCTCTGGGAAACTCTAGCTGGCTGTCTATGAAGTGACATACTGATAAGGAAAAGATGTGGCACAATCAATAAGTTATACCTGGTGATCTGACTCAAATATTCCACAATGTAGACACTTGAAAACATACTCGCAATCAGTGTTTTCATGCACTGAGTTGGAAATCAGAAGTCAGGGTCCTATTGTATGGATACGTCAGCCGCCGCACCAAAACTAGACTCCCTGAACTGAAAACCGCACTCAGTACTCTTAACATTATTGCTTCATGGTAAGACAGATCAGAGTCCTATGTTCTGTTGTATAAATGACTCCTCTAATACTAATTTGTCACGACCCGTCCTCGAAACCCATCTCCTGACTACCCCAAGCCTGCCTTCCATAGACAGTGGCTGGCGACTAGCACCAAAGGTTTAAATCCCTATGCTGGTAAGGCATTGAATTTATAAAAAGAAATCACACACAATCAGAGTACACACCTGGAAGAAAAACACTATGTAAAACTGAATAGAAAGGTAGTTTTGAAAGTAAATGGGCCAGTATACAAACCCAACTGAACAACAAGATCATGTACAAGTAAAAAGGGGAAACATCTCCAGGATCTTACACCAAGGAATCCTACCTGAAGGGTAAGTTCATAACTCGATCAACTCTTCCCCGAAGTATGTCCCCTCTAGTCCATCTCCAAGCAACCTCCTATCCATCACCATCATCCTCGATCACTGCTGACCATCGTCTGCAAAGAACACAACAAGGTGCGGGCGAAGCCCATGCAGGGGTGAGTATAACAATACTCAATAAGGGACCCCGAGACCCCCGAAGGTCCCTTAGAATCCAAAAAGGGTAAACCATAGTCGAAATATACAATCACGAATTATCAACCATCTATACTTAGGTATATGCCCATAAATATACCTATGTTATCAATCACAATCCATCTCCAACTCTCGATCCCAATCAAAACCCTGTCAACAAAGGAAGTAAAGTCAATCACCAAGAAGATAAAAGTTAAAAGACATAACTCAGCTCACCTAGGTATACATATTTTGTAGAGTGATAGAGATGATAAAATGTAGTCACTAATTCATCTAGGCTATCAGACCCACATATGATATAGGACCAGCTATGTTGTCGGATCCACATAGGATACATGACCATATATTCAAGAGTGTTAGAGATAATAATATGTAGTCCCTGATTCATCTAAGATATCAGACCCACACATGATACAAGACTAGATAAGCTGTAGGACCCACACAGGATAAATGACCAGCTATTCTGTCGGACCCACACAGGATACAGGAACATAAGTCAGAAATGTCAGACCCACACAGGATATAGGAACATAAGTCAAAATTGTTAGACCCATGAAGGATCTCGGTACAGTAGTCATCGCTCTCGATCCCATGGAGGATTCTAGTACAGTAGTCATGGCTGTCGAACCCACAGAGGATTCCGGTACAGTAGTCATCGCTGTCGAACCCACGGTGGATTCCGGTACATCTTAATCACAACCATCCCTAGGGCTTTCACACACAACACACTTGTTTCCAAAAGAGTCCACTCCTCAATCCATGTTTTGATACATCAACAATCATGAATTCCTGAGTTGATGAATCCCGTAGTTCTATATCATCATAAGGAACCCAACGCGACAGACAACGCGTCAATTAGACACCCGGTCTGAGAGTTATTGGCATTTCCGTTCCAGGGGCCCGATTGGATTTTACGAACGATCCAACCCATACATTTTCCAAATTTTTCCCAAACTCATTTAGAGTATCACAAAAGGAATGCCTCGTCGTGAGGGTCCCAGTTCCGTAGATGACTCATCAATCGAAAACATGGTCTAGGAGATATTTGCCTTTAAGCCAAGAAGGGCCCCGACCCGTCAGGCCAAGTGGGTTGGCGGGTCGGCCCGATCCATTCCGGCGGGTGCGATCCGGCTGGGGGTCAGCCCGACCTGGTGGGGCGCAGCCAACCCACAGACCCGACCCGTGCGCACGGGCTGGTTTGGTTCGGCTCGCCCGGCGCTGCTCGCGGTGCCGCCTCCTTCTCTGCCCGGCCGGTCGTAGCCGTCCAGTTCGGTCCAGCGCATGTGGCCTGCGGATGCAGGCTGCAGTTCTCCACACGGGGCGCCGCGGTTCTCTAGCCCAGTCGGCACTCGGCCGACTAGTTTTCCCAGCAGAGCGGCCTGCGGACGTGGGCCTCGTCCTTCTCTAAGCGGCGCCATGTTCACTGCGTTCTTCTAGCAGGCCGGCCGGATCGTCCGGTCGGTCGTCCTGCGGACTAGGTGGCCCGAGAGGCCGCTAGTCCCTCCATGAAGCTGGCGCGCGACCACCGCTTCCCCTGCCGCTTCTGGTCGCCAGCACCACCGCCCAACGGCCAACCTTCTACGGACCACCGGATTTGCTCCGGTGGTCGGATTTTTGGATCCGTCTGCGCCAGGGGTCCCCCCGGGATGCCGCCCTCAGCAATGGACCCTATGGATTCCGTAGCTGCCACTTTGGCCTGTCTTCCATGAAGAACACAACAAGACGAAGAAAATCACAAGATCATTTGAGGGAATAAGGATGCGTTCATATTGGCCCGCACCCTCCGCATTAGCAGATCATAACAGGGTTCAATAAATATAATCAACAAGACCGATCCATCCCAAATCTATACCCTGCATGAAATTCTTCCCTTACCCACAAGAACGATCGAACTATGGATCAACTTGTTCGTTGTCTGGTCCGCATTATTTGTTTATAAATAAGAACGGAGAATGTCAATCCCAAGAATGGTAAACCCCCCTACCGCGTATTTGTGGTAGTACATTGACGAGTCGTGGAAGAAGGACGTCGCGGAAAATGGACGTTGTTCCATCAATGTCGGAAGAGTTAATGGTCGATGAATTTTAGTCAAGATGGCGCCCTCAGTGTTCTTCTTTGGCGGTGGAGCTTCCTTTCCTTACTCCAGTCAAAGAAGGTAGAAGATGATTCTTCACATTCTTCGGAGACGAGAAGCGTTCTTTGTTGGAAGAAGTCTTTTCTCCAAGAGTTCTCCCAAATCTATTATGTGTCCACAAAAACTAAAATAATATCCTCTCTATTATTTTATTCATGCCATGCATTGGAAATGGAATTCAAAAGAATTCAAATCTCTACAAATTAATGAATTAATTTCGGGAGATCAATTAATTAATTAATGGGTGTTGGAACTTTAATGAGAGAAGGTGGAAGGTTCTAAATTAAATGAGGAGATGTGGATTTATTAATTTCAGGGGAAGTTTAATAGATTTCCCCCAATTAAATGAATGTTACATGGGGGTTGAAGGGGGTTCAAACTAGAGTGGGGCCCACCTAGTTATATCCTGCCAAGGGAGGTTAGGGTGTGGTGGCCCCACCTATAACCTCCACTTGGTGGTTTTAACCACCAATCAAATAAAAATATGTACACATATTTTTATTTTATTTTATTTAGAATCCCCAAAACTTAACTTCAAACCTCAATAAAACGCAAATGCGGTAAAGGTATTCTTAAGAGAATATCGGTGGTGTGAGTTCAGTGGTGCCCTCAGATTTCAATTTCAAGAACCAGTTAAAAAATATAAAATCCCGCATGTATGTTTACTGAATGTACCTAAGAAAAACATCAAAAATTTATTTTGGGCACACCGGGCCTCGAAATCAAGCATCGTCAGAAACTGCGGACTCGTAAAAATCTCTTGTATTTAAAAACAATTCACAGAATTCCAAGTTCTTTATAGTATATATGCCCCTATTGTTCCTAACAATTGGTATTAGAGGGTAGGTTGTTTTTATCATATTTTTTTCTCTAACATGGTTTAGTCGATTTTGGTGGTTAAAGAATCAGTCTGTTCTTATCTCGGTGTGCCATGGAAAAGAGAGAAACATCAAAGAAGAATAAAAATTCAGATGGTATTCTATAGTGTGGACGTATTTTTGGAAAAAGTATGACTCAACTAAATGAATAAAACAACTTGTTGAAGGAAGGATTGTCTGAATAAGATGGGGAAAAGATAGATTCACTTAATAATTATGTAGGAATAATTGAAGTACTTGAAATTCTATGTGATGCTAAAACTACTGAGGATGAAGAAGTTTCAAGGAGGCCACCAGTAGATGATGTTGACATGAAAAAGGAATGAAATAGGAAATTGGATGAAGAATTTAATTTTAATGATAACCAGATCCCAGTACTGAAAATTGAGATAAAAAATATTAGAGGCTTAAATAAAAGGCTTGTTGACGTTGCCACTGATCTTAGGGAGAAGAATGATTATGAAGATGAAGATATGACAATGTTTTCTATAAAGAGAGAAAATATCAAATCTGATGTTAAGGGATAGAATTTGAACTTAGATGAAATTCAGTATTTGAAAGCCAGAAATGATGATTTTACTACATAACTATCTAAATTAGTTAAGAAGAATCAAAGGCCACAACAAGAGAATACATCAGTCACTGATTCTGTTTCTTAAGAAAAATTGAAAGTAATGTAGAAAAGTGATATGGTAGATAAGCTCACACACGAACTAGAAGATCAGATGAGTAGTTTAAAGAATCATTAGAGGGAACTCAATTCTCAACTGGAATGAAGAAATAAAAAGATTGTGTAACTAGAGGAAGAGCTGGAGTAGTCAAGAATGAAATAGAGAAATCTAGTTCCAAATAGAACCCCAAGTTGAAGGATGCCTTAAACTTACTATTTGATTATCCTTATGCATGTAATGATGAAACGAAAGAAAAATATGCTACTTCATTGATGAATCATGAAATGATTGTATCATCACAAAGGCCATCCATTTTGAGAAAATATGGAACTGGATATGATTACCCCACTCCTATGAATGATAGTAAAAGAGCAGTGAAAATCTATAGAGATTAGAAAAACATTGTAGGTGCTCGAGATAAACCTAAAAAGGATTTTATATGAAGCAATGATAACATGTGATATTTTTGTGGGATTCATTGTCATACAACAAGATTCTTTTCAGAGGCTCAGGAATACATTTCAGGCAATGAAAATAGAAACTTTACTAAATCTGATAATAAGAAGAAGTTTCACGAGAAATCAGAAAGAAGTGTCTCTTAGAGGAAATCATTCATCAGAAGCTATTACTATGGAAGAATGGGACACATCATGAGTATATGTCAGGAAGCCCATGAGCTCAATGTCAGATTAAGAACTCAAGATGCATCAATATCTCAATAAATAAGTGATGAAATGAGGTATTCCTTTGATGGAAAATGTTTTATATGTTCTGATTATGGGCATTTGGAAAGACATTATAGCAAGAAGAAATAAAGACAGGAAAAGGAAGTAAAAAGGAAATTCTCAACTCTAGGGATGCATGATAATAAATTCTTCACTGGAAGAAAAGGTTTTACGTTTAAGAACAGAAATATAGCCTCATGAAAATCCCAAGGAGTTGAAAGAAAGGTGTATCAGTCACCTTCTCTGTCACACTTAGAACAACTCTCGTGGAGATAATGTGATCAAACTAGGAATATTAATGAGAGATATACTCCAACTTTGAGTAAGAAGAATGAACATTCATTGGAGGAATCACCACTATTGAAAAACAGTGTTGTGACTCATATAAATAATAAAATAAATATAAACCATGAATGTATTTAAAAATTCTCATGTCATGTGCCACAAAGAGAATTGTTGGAAAGAGGAAGATCCCTGAAATGGGGGAAAAAGAAAGGGATGGTTCCAAATGGAGATATTCCTACTGTAAGAAGGAATTAGGGGAAGTGGAATATTGGTGGAACATCAAAGACGGAAATGTGTACCAGTGGGATTAAACCCCAAAGTTGTGAGAAAGGAGATGTCTACCAAATCTACATATTAGAAAATGGATAAACATGTGGGAAATGAATGCTTAGTAATATGGCCAAAACAGATGAAGTTGGCCAACCAGTTTGAGCAAGAAAAGAAGGAGTGTGATGCTCTGCAAGAAAGAATCAAATCGTTGACCCATCAGGATCAACCACAATCCTCACATTGAGGATTACAGAATATACCTTCTCCCTATATGTATAAAATCTATTAAATTATGTTAATGTGTTTTAAGTTCATAGGGTGATACAATCACAAGGGTAAGTGACATAAAAAGATGCAAATTAGTGGTGTTATGTGGCCCATACTGTCAACTGATTCAAATTAGTTACTAGAGCTAAAGAAGGAATCTGGAAGAATTTCATGAAATGAGTTAATTTTATATGGCTACATGAGATAGGTGAAAGTAATACAGTGAAATAGACATTGATTTTGTTATTAATATTATCTCTTGTTTCCTACACTGAGTTTGACTCAGTAGGTTTAGAGGTTTTGGTGATGGCTCATTGCTATGTGTTGAATTTATCCAATAAAGATCTCATTGGTATAATTGAGCTGGAGAAGTTTCGCAAAGATACAGTAACATGTGAAGAAATGATGCTGAAGAAGAAGAATGTTTTTGGGTCTAAACGGTAGGCTCAATAACCAGAAGATTTTCACATCAAAGGGGGAGCATTCTATCTTCTAATGAAACTGTGGAAATATGCTTGTTGAAAGTAATGAAGCAGTAAGAGATTCATGGGAATAAAAAGTGGAAAATGATGATTCAGAAGAAAATAAAGATAATGATCATGAAGAAGTCATGTATATATCGGGAAAGATGCCAAAGAGTCGAGCTAAAATTGATAGGAAGAGTATCATTGGTGATTAGATGGTGCCAGTGTAGATGAGGAAGATGATAACTCTACAAAAGAAATCATTATTAGCTTAGGTTGAGCCGAAATGATTTGCTGATGTAGCTGAAGATGAACACTGGCTATAAGCTATAAATGAAGATCTAGATCAGATTGAGAAGAATCAGATGTGGGAGGTTGTTTCAAGGCCAACTGATAATAATATTATCAGGACTAAATGGGTTTTTTCACAACAAGATGAATGAAGATGGAAGAGTGATTCAAAACAACTCATGACTAGTGTGTAATGGATACTCCTAGATAGAGGTAATTGATGTCGATGATACATTTTTACTGGTTGCAAGGCTGGAGACATTCAGATTATTCTTATCCAATGTAGTGAAACGAAAGGTCAAAGTGTTCCATATGGATATCAAATCTGCATTCTTGAATGATATTCTAGAAGAAGAAGTTTATATTGAGCATCTAGATGGTTTTATAATTCCTGAGGATGAGAACAAGGTTTGTTGGATGAAGAAGGCATTATATGGTCTGAAACAAGCACCGAGAGCATAATACTCAAGGCTTGATCCGTATTTGAAGAAGCTTGGTTTCCTGCGTGGTGGAGTTGATTAAAATCTCTATTCAACAAAAACACTAATCAATGGATGATGGTGTTGTTTTATGTCGATGAAATAATATTTGGAGGATCAGATGAATCACAATGCAGATAGTTTTCTAAATTCAGGAAACATGAGTTTGAAATGTTTAAGATTGGTGAGATGACATTTTTCCATGGTTTATAGGTGACACAAGGAAGTAATGGAACATTCATTTCTCAATCTAAATATTCCAAGGAGGTTCTAAGAAGATTTAGAATGGAAAATTACAAAGAGATTAAGACTCCGGTTGCTACCTAGATGAAATTATTGACAGATGATAATGGAAAGGCAGTTAATATCACAAAATATAGGCAGATTATTTGTAGTTTACTGTACCTAACATTAACGAGACCTAGTATAGTTTTTCCCATGTGCCAAGCAGTGTGATATAAAAGAAATCCCAAGGAAAGACACATACTTCCAGTGAAAAGAATAATTTGGTATATCATGGGAACAATGGATTTTAGATTGATATACAGTAACAAATCTTAGTCAGAGTTATTGGGATATACTGATGCAGATTGCGCCAGTTCAACAAATAACTGGAAATAAATGTTAGGAGCTGCTTTCTATATTGGTGGATTGTGTATTTCTTGGTTAACCATGAATTAGGATTTCATTAAATTGAGAACCAAAAAATCTGAGTATATTGCCTCCACTCAAGCATGCACATATTTATTGTGGATAAAGAATCAGTATGATGATATGGGAGTAGAAGTGAAAAATCCAATTGGAATCCAGTGAGATAACTAAAGTGCTATAAATCTCAGAAAAAAATCAATCCATAACTCAAGGACAAAGAAAGTTTAGATAAAGTATCATTTCATCAAGGAGAAGGTTGAGTAGGGAATCGTGAATTTGGAGTATGTGCCCAAAGAACTACAGGCTGCATACATTCTGACAAAGGCCTTACCCAAGTAAGTTTATGAGAAGCATCGATTGGCTCTAGGAGTTCAGTCGAATTCCCGCACATGAACAAGTGTAGATGTGGAAACTCCTCCATTTCTCCTTGAGGTATGGTGTGTTTTTCTCTACTGTGCTAATATGTGTTATTTCCAATGTCTCAGATCACAAAGGATATACCTTTGGGTTCGTTGACAAAGGGGATAAATATTGACTCTTTAAGGGAGAGAAACTATGTCTAATGAATGGAGAAAATGTCTTAGACCAAGACACAGGGTGAAGGTGGAAGGTGGAGCAACAAGATAGGGGGATAGAAATTAAATAGGGAGAGAGGTTTAAATATAATGATTCTAGAGGTGATTGATCAAATACTAGATATCACGATAGATGACGATCATGATTAAAATAGAAGAGTGTCATTAGAATGGTGTTAGAATGTTTCCAGTTATCACTAATTGTAATCTGTTTAGAAATTGGTATCAATGTGGTATCAACAATTGGTTTCATAAATGAAGTGATTCACTGGTGAAATTTTCATTTACTCTTGTTTCGCACGCCAAGCATTGCTCATGTGGGCTTAGATTATGTGTTGAGTGAATCCTTGATCACTATCAGAATCATAAGTGGAGAATGGTGGATGATGGAAGGATCTTTAAGGAGGTCTCAACATGTAGAAAATTTTTATGAGAATAGTTTTCAAGAAAACAAAATGGGGAGATTGTTGGGAAAAAAATACCTTAAGGTATCATTGAAGCATTTTTGCGGTGATTGTGTTAGTTTATTGTGTGGGCCTCTATGTTTTGTTTGTTGACAAAGTAGACCATGATGTCCAGTTTTTGGACAAAGGGGGTTTTTATGGAAATTTATCATGTTCAAGAGATGTTGTTGTCTATCCATGATTGATAGAAGAACCTTGAAAAAGTAATGGATGATCTGAAGGTGGTACAGAAATATCATATACAAGGTTGCACCGTTTTCCCGTGTTTTCCAAATTTTTGGGCCTCAAAATCGACAAATGGAGAAAAGTATTTTTGGAAAAGGGTTTTCATGACGGTGTCATGGAAGCTTGGAAACTTTTGTGCCATATGTTTTTCAAGATCAGAACATCAAAATATGTAAAAGGAAAGATGGGTTCCCATGTTTTGGTTTGGGCGCACAAGTGACTAGGGCGACAGAGGCTCGGGCGGATAGACTTGCGTGTCGAGAGGAGAGTTGCATGCCAACCATCAGGCTGTCCAAAATGCCTAAAAATAGAGGGATACCCCTTCTTATTTTTGAAAAATCTTAACACTTAGAGAAAATTCAAGCTCCATTCACGCAGATGGTTTGGGTGCGCAAGTGGTGGTGTGATCTCCCAAGTGTAAGGATATTCACAAGTTGCGTGCCAATTGATAGTTTCGTGCCAATATTGATTTCGACATAAACGGGTTTGAGTCACCCAAGTTTGATGTTGGTGAAGGGAGTGCCATGCAAGTGGTTCAGTGACACATGCGTGCTGGACATGAAGAAGCATGCCAGTTGATAGTTTCACGCCAATATTGGGTTGGATGTAAAAGGGTGTGAGTCACCCAAGTTATGAGTTGGCGAAGGGAGTGTCACGCAAGTGGTTAGGTGTCAATTTCATGATAGGATTGGAGAAGCATTCCAATGAATAGAGAAGCATGCCAGGTATAGAGAAGTGAACCAATCATTCTAGGTTTGCATGATTGTTGGAAGATTCTCGATACCCCCATGGTAAATTTGTATTTATCAGTGGATGGAAGTGGAACTTCAACAGAAAATCTACATATAGAGGAAGATGCATTCATTTTTGATAATTAAGGGACCTACAAGTCTTTAAACTGTCAGGGGATCTCTTCTAGATTAGTGAGCAAAGGTAGAGGAAGAAAGTGATCCTCTCCACCAAGAGTGATCTAGAGAGAGAAACAGGGAGTGACCCTTGGGAAAGTTGTGAGCTAAACCTAATACTTGTAAAGGAAACAAGCCTAGTCATATATGTGATATATCCTGAACATTGTAAATTAGTAGTGAGCTTTAGTGGATTTGGTACAATGGCACGTCATCATTGTATACTCTTTGGATATAGCCTAGTGAGGGTGAACCACATAAAAATCGTTGTGTCTTCTACTTGCTTCTCTGCATTGCATTCGAAGCACCGTCATTAGATAAATAAGGGATGAATAAGATCAACAGTAAAAAAATGTGCAATAAATGTGACCCTTATAATATATAGGTAAAGCTCCAGTGGGGTAGGGATAATTTTTAAAAGAATATCCATACCCTGATTCACCCCCTCTCTGGGTATCTAGGGCCATTTTGGTCCTAACAGTATTTATGTGTAAAAATGAAGTTGAAAATATACTAATTTGGAAAACCAAATAAAACAAAAAATAGTTTAAACTAAAATAAAATGGACCATGTGACATCATGATTTATGTTATTTTCATCATATTTTCTCATAAATTCAATCATAACTATCCTAAATGATTTTCTTGATCATTAAAATACATTATATTTAAAAAACCCAAATGGTAGAGAAAACAAACAAACCAATAAATCTTAAACAAGAATAAGATTAAGAACATGAATAGTAGATAGACCACTACAAAAGATAGAGTATTGGAGATGCCATGATTGTCATATGATTCAAAGGGAAATGTATATATTTAGGGAAGGTTTGAATTCAAAAGAATGACTACCCCATAAATACAAAATAGGAGGTTGAGGAAATACTATAATAACTTATATAATTATTCCTTTAATGAAAGTAGAATTACCTTAGAGTTTGCTAATGATTTGAGTGAGGCTAACACTTCCAGAGATAGGAACCACCATTCAAGAACTACAGACCATGTGCTTGGAGAAAGACAATAATATCCTAAATAATTTTATACTGAATGAAAATTCTATGGGATTTAAGTAGGAGTAATTTTGGAGAGAGGAAGATAGTATGAGAATGTGGTGTCACCACCAAATAACTACAAACAAATATGTGTATTAAGGACTATTAATACTCAAAAGAACGTTACATTGAGTAATCCTATTCCACTTTTTTTACTATTTTCTGAATTTTTATTAGGGAAATATTTGATTTATTCATAATCCAGTATTTAAAAATAATAATAATAAAATAAAATAACAACAAAAAAATTGTTGGGAAAAAGGTAAATTTACAAGAAGACAATACGAAACTAACCAAAAGAAATCCATGAAAAATATACTGGACAAGTCAAGAGATAAAATTCAGGAACCCATATTATAATTTTTTCCTTATTGTTTCCTTCATAATATTGATGTAAATTATATTTTAATTTCTAAAAATAAAAAACTAAGAATATATTAATATATATATTTTTTGTCTAAAAAATGACAATATTATATACTCTTCAAATTATATACATCATACTAAAAGAATTATCATAAATATATATTGTATTTAAAATAATGTGTTAATGAATTTTCATCAGATTTATTATATTTTAATCCGATTACCATGGATATATCCTTAGAACATTCTTTGATTTATGAAAAATGATAAAAAGGAATATTTTCCCTTGAAAGGTGAATGAAAACAAGAATATAAAGAATAATAAAAGGAAAATTACTTGAGTCGATGGGAAACATTTTTATTCTTGGTAGGTATAAATTATAGTGTGTGACCACCAAATAAGTACAAACCTAGACGTGGTAGAAGGACAATAAAATCTCAAATAATGGTGAATTGAATGAAAATGTATTGGGCAGAGAGTTCTCTAATGCATTGAGAGAGAAGGATGCATTGAGAGAAAATATTTGACACCAAATAAAAACTACAAACCATGTGGTGGTTGAAAAAATGTAATATAAAAAACATCGATCCTTTGTATGAAAATTTCTTGGGATTTTATTTGGTGGATGCTTGCAGAGTCTGGAATCCCCATACAAGAACTACATACCAAGAAGTGTGCAAAAAACTATAAATATCCAAAATAATGATACATTGAGTCATACTCTTCCACAATGGTAGTTGAGTGTGTTTCTATGGTTAATAGGAGGTGAAATGACCATTGATTGAGCATGTAAGGAGAAAAAATATGGGAATAATTGATGGCCAATTCCAAAGAATGGTTTCCAGTGTACGTACGGTGGATAAAGTTGGTTTTCCTGGAGGTAGGTGTGGGTGAGGTGGAAATTCCCTGGAATGTTAGATTCCCTATCAACATGGAAGAAGAAGACTCACTACAACATAACTAATAACATAGAGGTTAATGAATTACTTATAATATTCCAATGAATGACATGTTGAGTATTTCTCTTCCGTGCTGATAATTAAACATGTTCTAGTGGTTAATATGAGGTGGCTCGGTCATGGATCAAAAATGGAAGGTCAAAAAAGGCAACCATAATCAATGAACAATGTTGAAGAACAATGTATGGGTTGTATACTGAATAAATTGAAGGGTTTCTAGGAGGGAGGTGCATGCAAAAGAGTTGTCCCATATGAATTCAGATTCCCTAAAAAACCCAAGAAAGAAGAAGACTCACCACCCAAGAACTACAATCTAATAGTTTTAGTAAGAAATATTAATAGCTGAAAGTATGCTGCATTGAGTGTATCTCTATTTAGGTGGATGTAAAAAAGTGATTTTACGGTTAAGAGGATGTGGATCAATTGTGGATGGAGCATGGAAGGTGACATAAAATTCTCACAACTGGAGACTTATAAAGAAGTCCAGTGGATGGTGTACAGATCTTCGAAAGTGGCATGTTTCCAAGAAGTAGGTACATTAAAGGTGGTGGTTCCATAGTAATTTATATTTCTATATAATTATTGGAAGAAGATGCCTTAACACCGATAAAATTAAGACCATGTGGTGCACAAGGACCTATTAATAACCCAAAGAATGCTTCCTTGAGTCATCAATTTTGGTATTTTTAACTTCTACACTTACCCCACACATACAATTTCACAGGAACGATAGTGATTAAATCAATGAAAAAATATATTTAAATAATTAAACCTATAGAGAGATTCAATATAGTAAGTGAAATAAATATAAGAGTAAATAATATTTACTACATAAAATAGAATAGAATCAGATCATTATATTTTAAAACCTAAAGAGAGATGAAATATAGTAAGTGAAAGAAATATAATAGTAATATTATTTATTACATAAATTGAAATAGATTATGATCTTTAATTATTATTCTGTTACATTTCAAGGAAACAATTTAACATATAAAATGATAATAGTTTCTTATATTAAATTTTTATTTTTATATTCTTTCTATGATCTAATAGTGTTGAACTGTCTCTGGTGAAATAAATTCTAACTTAATCTAAGAATCTATGTAAATAACATTCTATTTAACATGCTAGATAATGTTACCAATAAAATTAGACAAATTTTAAAAAGTTTTCCTATGTGACCTATGTGAATTTTTAATAATCATGTAGATTTTACAATATCATGAAAGGGGAATATTCACTTAGTGAACATACAACCATATTGTAATTGCAAAGAAATATAGAAGATATGCATACAATATAAATAATATAAGTGGTGATCATTTTTTAATTTCAATAATATGTTATTTATATTATTTATAAAATTCTTAATTCTTGTCGATTATTTGTTATCATAATTCTATGGTATATTTCATTTTAATGAATTGAAATTTATAACCATGTGAAACTACCAAAAAAATCAGTTTTATCATGCACATAACAACACAGCTATATTGTATTAGTATAACATAAAAAATTTATGAATATATTATACATATATGAAAGGATAAATTTTGGAGTATATTCAACATTTCATATCAAATTAGGGAAGAAAGGGAATCTGTGTCACTTATTGGGAGAGGGTGGAAATTAAAAAAAATAAAATGAGACTTTTGTTGGTGACACATGGAAATTGGTGAAGGCAAAATAAATCAATATATGAATAGTTTATGGATATAAGTGTATGTGATTTCAAACAATGTATACACAATATATTCTAATATTATTAAATTGATTCATACAGTAAGAAATATGTTATTCTAGAAGAGGAATGGGGGGAATATTAATTATTTATAGAAGGAATGTACAGTATAATTGATTACAGTATATAATGTATGAATATTTTTGAAAATGCAATAATTTTAGGGTTGAAATAATTTAAAATAAATATTCTATATTAATATAGAAATATTTATAAACTAGAAAAGTTATATATATATTTTATAGAAGTTTTATTATTAATAAAAAATCACACAAATTTTAACTGTGCATATGGAACTAAATCATCTAAATTAACGGAATTTTTATAGAAGTTATCTCAGTATTGAATAAGTTTATTGTAATCTAATTTATTATATGTGGGAAAGATTATGAGGTGAAACCTCATAAGACCATTATTAGAGAATACATACTTGTTTCAGGACCGCCAGAAGAGATCTATCTGTTATAGCACTAAAAACTCAAGTGTGTCACCACCTGATGTGAGTCTGAAACCGCTAAAGATGAATAGACTACCTTATAATCTATATATATTTTTTGAAATACCTATCTGTTTGAAGCCGTATATGCGCATGTTTGGGGGAAAATTAACTATTTCTTTCCATTGATTCATCTCTATGTTCACCGAAGTCTAAATAAAAAAAAAGATATAATTTCAATATTGTGTACTATATTATAGATAGCATAAAAAGTTTACAAAGTGAAATATATCTAATTTAACCCATAAAATATGATTGAATAATGAAAAATATAACATGGAAAAGTGTTTGTTTCTGCGTTTATTTCTATAAAAGTTTCCAATAAATATTTCAGTTAATGAGATAATTTATCTATCATCCACCAGTACGCCACATCAAGAAAGGATAAGTGTGTGAGTATGTATCATCCCATCATATCATTTGACCTCATATTAGACCAAATGATACATCAACATCTTTTCTTGGAATACATAATTGTGAAACATTAATCAATGAAGGTAACTGATGAATGAATAATAAAATATTTATAAAATAATAATAATGTAGAATCATTTCTAGTGGGTAACATGAAGATCTTTAGTGAATATTCTTTGAAGAAGAATCCCTTGAAATTAATTAGGGCACAACACTTTATAACCGAGGGTAAGCGTCGTGATATTTTTTGGATCTTATAACAAATCATTCATAATAAAAGGCAAGAGAGTCAATCAATTTAGTTTTTACCTTTCATGTATCAAATATAAAAAAATAGAGTTACAAATTAATTGTAATTTAGAATTTATAAAACCTAAAAAATTAATTCATCAAAGTATTTCCCAAAAACAGCCGTTGGATGAGATTCATGGTTTTTTTTTGAATGATGAATCTACCATTTAACTGAAAGTTTAATAAAATCCATGAAATAAAATAGAGTTATGGAATATGAAATCATTAGTATCAATGGAGGATTATGAATTGGAAGGAGTTTAGAATATAATGTTTTTATAACCAGTACTATTGAGATTTTAAAATAGATTTATGGAATAAAAAAATATTTAATTAAATTCTAATAACATAATAAATATTAAAATAAAAAATTTAACTTGATTAATAGATAAATTAAATTTATTCATAAGATATATAAATAATATGACCTTTTACTGTTGGTAAAAAATCCTTCAATGTATCAGTGAAGCATTTTTGAGGTGATTGTGTTTGTCGAAAAAGTGGACATATGTGTGGTGATTGTTGACAAAGGAAAACAATGACATACAAATTTTTTGAAAAAGGGGATTACAAGGTGGAATTTCGAGTTCAAGAGATGTGGTCAATGATCCATGTTTGAATCAAGAATGTCGACAAAGGAATGGATGATCTGGAGGCGGTACGAAAAGAGCAGATACAATGTTGCGCCATTTTCGAGTGTTTACCAAATTTTTGCACCTGAAAATCGACAAATGGAGAAAAGTGGTTTTGGCAAAGAGACCTCTATGCCATGTAATTGAATGAATGGGAAATTTTGTGCCTAATGTTTTTCAGGATCAGAAGGTCAAAATATGGTAAAGGAAAGAGGATCACACAGGTATTGGTGAGGTCGTGTAGGTGACCTGCGCGCTGTGAAAAGACATGCGCATCGGTGCCTAGGAAGATTGGAAAGCTGTGTGCCATATGTTTTTCTAGATCAGATCTTTGAAATATGGAAATATAAAGAGGGTTGGGATGGTGACTTGTAGGGGAAGAGACCTGCGTGACGAGACTTGCGCACCAAGGGGAGACTTGTGTGCCACCGTGTAGGTTGACCAAATGCCTATAAATACAGGACCACCCCTCCTCATGTTCAACGGATCTTAACAATTAGAAAAATCAGAGCAATCATCGTGAAGATGTGGTGGTCGCGCCGGTGGTGTGTGGTCACGCAGGTGGACTTGCGCTCCAGTTTTTGAAGTTGCGCGCTGGTTGATGTTTGCGCGCCAATATTGGTTTGGGCGTAAAAGGGGTTGAGTCGCGCAGGTTTGGAGTTGCAGGAGATTGTGCCATTAAATTTTTGAGGTAGACTTGCGTGCCAGTTGTGACTTGTGTGCCGATACTTGCACTCTGGGATAGACCAGCGCGCCATGTAAGGTTGATTCACGATGGTTATTCAGGGCTGCATGAATGTTGGAAGATTTCCATATACCTTCGGTGCAAAGTGAGATTCATCTGCGGGTGAAAGTTGGACTTCAACAGATCATCTACATATAGAGGAAAATTCACTTCTTCATGCAAGTGAGGAGACCTACAAGTCTATAAACTGTGAGTGGATCTTTTCCAGAGCAGTGAGCTAAGGAAGAGGAAGAAGGTGATCCTCTCCACTGACAGTGAGCCCGAGGGAGAGGTTAACCATGTAAAAATCTCTATGTCTTCCTGCTTACTTCCCTGTATTGCATCTAAAGCACCATCATCAGATATAGAAGAAAATAAGTGATCATAATAAACACACAAGTGAAAAAAGTGACCCTTTTAATAAAGAGGTCAAGATCCAGTGGGGTAGGTGGAATTTTGAAAAAGAATATCCATACCGTGATTCACCCCCCCTCTTAGGGTATATAGGCCTCTCTTGGTCCTAACATTTACATAAATAAATTGGTGATCATTAGTTAATATTTATTAGAAATAATTTATAAGTTTTGTATGTGAAAAACCTCATAGTATTGGAATGTGAGGATTGACATCATAATATTACATTAAAATGAGAATTATCATGAAAAGTTGATGTTATACTAGAAGTAGTGACTTGAATTATAATTTCATTATATAGTATAACATATATTTTTTATTTCATAAATATGATAATCATAAAGTGTAAATATATGAAAACAAGATGAATTTTTTTTAATGCTTTTAATCATTATATCTATTTTAGTATATAAACTCATAGTATGTTTCTTAGTTATCCAATTTAAAATTGATTTATTTTAATAAAAAACCATACAATCATCAAACAATTAATTGACATGTAATAATAAAATAACAACATAAAAAATATTTAAAAATTTGTCAACATCTACATAATAAAACAGAATGAATATTGTAGGGTCCTGAAAAAAATCTGCAAAGGAGATGCTACCCACCTCCCGAAAGAAATTGGGGAAAATATTTCAAAGGCAAGGAAGAACTGGACCTGTTCGCAGATCGGTCTGAAGATGATGTTGCGCGACTGGTTCCGTAGAGAACTCCCTTCACGGACCAGTGTCGTTCGCGAAAGGGAGGTGGAGATCCCCCACGGGCGCGAGGCATGATGGGTGCTGAACCGGTCCACTTTCACGAACCGTCCCCAGCCACGTACTGCGTTGACTAATCCGGTCTGTACCGTCGTTGTTTGTGGAAGGGAGGCAGAAGTCCTCTGTGGGCGCGAAGTAGGGCAGAAGCCAGTCTGGTTCACCATTCATGGACTGCCCCAGTAGCAGACCGCGTCAGCTAATCTGAACCACCTATGTCGTTCGCGAAATAGAGGCAGAACCATCTGAAGCTGCGAAGCACTCACCGAGTTCGATTCGCGGAGGATAAGCGCTCAATACCCACCACGAATCGCGGATTGACCAAGTCAGATGTAAAACAGGAATTTGGTTATGGGACTCCGCATATGGTTCCACTTGACCGCAGATACATCCCTTTCCCCACTATATAAAGGGAGACAAAGGGGGATAGAAGAGGGGATTCAGGAATTCAGATTCGGACGATTCGAAGGCGGAGGAATAGAAGAGAGATCAGATTCGGGAGGAAGGATTTCAAAGGAAGGCAAAGGATCTCATAAATAGTGACGTTCCAATTCACGAACCAGAGTAGGTATAAACCAGGGAACGAACTTAAAAAACTGAAAATGCATAATAATTTGGTGAACCGCGAACCTAAAATAACAAACAAAAGGAAATCGCAAACCATATCCCCTCCACGGATGTACTCCCCACGGACAAGGGTGTTTATGCCTCTTTTCTGATCTGCCAAACCGCGTAGCACCCTCCTATATAGGTGAAACCCCGACCGACGAACCCTCGATCAGCGCCACCCTTGGCCGCCGCCGATCGTGCAGACCCCTCCGCGTACCCCCTAGTACGCGGGCCGAACCCGAAGCCGCGAACCACCCTGGTTCGCAGGATGCTCTCCAGACCGCGAACAACCCTGGTTTGTGGAATGCCCCTCAGTCCACTAAGAACCCTGGTTTGCGGACGACTTTTCCATCCGCGTAGCACCCTCCTACGCAAAGGGCGCCACCACCCCTTCATACTTGTGGCCCATCAGAGCCATCAGAGTTCCCATTCCCCGAGCCAGATAAAATCCTTCCAATACGCCCCGATCCTCCGCACCCCCTCATGGGTCTACTCATCAGCCCCGAGCCGAGGCCTCCACCAGAGCCACCAGATCCGTGTTGTGTGACCCTTAGGCGCATCAGCGCGCCATTTTGAGTTCACATACCCACGGTAAGTAGAGGTGAAGGGGTTTCCCTGAACCTTGAGCAGATTCCCAAAGCATTATGGGGTTCACATTCCCACGGTATTGTGGAGTCTGAGCTCGGAAACCCCCTTTCTGCCCCTCCACTTGTTCAGGGATCTTCGGGGGTGGTAAAATACCCATCAGAAGGAAGCCCTCATGCACTAAAAGAGAGGAGACGGGAACAAGAGCACCCCCTTTCCCTCTCCCACTATGCTTTGTCGCATGGGCCTCCTCAGAGTGTAAGCCCCAATCCACCACCCCGTGCTTCCATCTTGGAGTAAGCCCTGACCTTAAGTGCCACCCTTACCTAAGTCCCACACCAACCATTGCCATGTGTATCCTACCTAGTCATCCTGACCACATGACGTTAAACTATATGGCCCTCGTCCGGACCACATGACGTTAAATAGTATGGCCCTCATCCTATCCATATGACGTTAAACTATATGGAAATAGTCCTCTCTACATGAATATAAACTGTAGTTCTCCCTATGTTCCAAACACAGGATGCTTGTTGTTCCAAAAAAGAGATTCTTTATGCTCCAAGCATAAGATGACTCATGCCATGTTTACAGTGGCATAATTTCAAGAGCACTGGAATCCATTCAAACATTCCATTACTCTACCTCATGCTTTTCTTGTCCTTCATTCAGATATCTATACCCTTTTATGTCTGAAGGGACCCCCAAACGGCCTAGATTCATGCCGCATCGACTCACCTACCTTCCTGGGCCAACGCCCCGGAAGTCCTTGGACAACACTTTGAGATAGGTCATGTGTTTCGAACACGGCCAGCAGTCGACCCTCATTTGGTTGTCCCCATTTCAGGCTACTGTGACGTGAATGCTATGTTTCAAACATGGTCAACAGTTATACTCCATATCCATGACACCCTCATTGTGTTCCAAATATCAGGCATGTAATTCACACTTTTCATCTCCCTTTGTTTGGAATGATTCCAATGCTCTTGGAGTTATCCCGCTTGTGCAATTGCGAATAGGCGTTAACCCCCATTATATTCCTCAGTCAACCAATGGGTTGAGATGCACTCATGTCCAGACATGAGGAAGACACCATGGGCCTCCTCAGATTGTAATCCCCAATCTATCATTATGGGTCTCCACATAGTGTAAGCCCCAATCCATCACTCTAGGCCTCCTCAGAGTGTAAGCCCCAATCCATTACTCTGGGCCTTCTCAGAGTGCAATCCCCACTAAGCGAACTATGTGGACTTTGATCTTTGCCTCCTAGACATGGTACGTAGGAAGCCTCCCTAAGGTTCAAGCCCACCACCCATCGGACCCCCGGTCCATCTTCACATTGGTTCTCTGACACTTATCCGAAATATGTGGACTTTGATACCTATCTCCTAGGCAGGGTACGTAGGAAGCCTCCAAGAGGGTCAATCCCAACAACTCGTCGATCCGATTATCTTCACATCGGTTCACCACACCACTCCTACTGCCACCTCAAGCGAGTTCCGACTATTTGGGGTCATTAATCCAACGAGGGATGGTAAACCTTGGGCATAAATGATTCCAAACCCCTGCGTTCAGCTGAACACTACCAACCAGGGTTGAATCTGTGGATACAATGTTTGGGTATAAACCAAAGATTCGCAAACATATGAATATGTATTAAATCTATAATAGAGTCCTGGAACAGACAATAATTCCCCCCCCCCAAAAGGGTGCGATGATCCCAACTTTCTATCCTCTCAACCAATGGGAGTTCTTAAGAGTGGCTGGTCAGACCATCCGGCGAACGTATGCCTTTGGAAAGAAGGTCCATCAAGAAATGGATACAGAGCCCTTGGGAGTTTCGAGGCCGAAATCCAACCAAAAAAATAGTGAACCCAATGTGAATCTTTAACCAAACATGACGTGCGTGACCCCTTATACTCTATAGGTGTGCCGGGCAAGATTATTAATTACGCATGGGATCATGAGATGATGCTTTGACGGGTTTTCTGTTTTTATTTGTCAAAATGTTTTTACAGGTACTTTTAGAACTCCCTTTGATCCAATGGCATCGCAAAGGAACTCACAAGCGCATGCTTCCAACTACGCAATGACGAGACTTCCTCAAAAACAGAGGACCCCATAACCCACCTACCATCTTCAACGCTGGGTTTCAGATGCGTTGATCAGATAGTACCACGTGAATGATACTCTCCCAACGGTAGAGGTGGCCATGCACACCCTCCAGTCTGCCAGAACTCACCGACCACCTGCCCAGTAGCGGCCGCAAAGGCAGGTCCAGACGACCCCTGTCACCATCTCAAACCATTTTTAGAGTCTCTCCCAAGAACAGGAAAATGCATACCTCCCTTATCTTAGGGAGGCGGAGGATGTCGAAGCTGAGGACTTCATCCCTGTCGAACGTGGGTTCAACTCCAAGGCCCCCGCTAGAAGGTATCATCATGGTCACGCCGAGACTCAACATCTTCGCACAGAGGAGGATGTCTCCCCGAGGATTCATGCCTATGATCCCCGAGATCCAGCCCCTCAGACCACCCAACAAGGGCAGAAGACTTACAATCGGGGACCAATCATCACCCTAGTCTCTCAGGATGAGCTCTGCTAACCAGCCACAGAGACGTACCACGAATAGGCACCTACACCTGTTTTCTCCACCCAAGCCCACCATCCAGAAATGGTGGCATTATATGAGCCGGCAGACATCGCCGCTGAGCTCCATCAAGCTCGTCGCTAATGCAGGACGACATCTACCGGACATGCACCTCTCCCTGCCCAGGGTCGTGAAGCCCACCAGCTTGATGTGGTGGCGACCCAGCGCCTACAAAACTAGCTCCTAACAGATGCTTCTCATTCCCACTATCTTGACATGGCGGCGATCAGAAAAGCCTGCCACCCAGATGTGGAGGAAATTAATAGGCGGTCACGTCTCCCCACCAACAAAGGCCACCAGCTCGATACGGTGGGAAACCAATATTTGTAGGGACAGCTCCCTGCGGATGCAAGTAAAGTCTGCCACCCCGATGTGGCGGAAAACGGAGAGATAAACTGGCATATCCTGGTACAGGGGCAGATTCGTTCACCTGCCCCGACACAGGAGAATTGTCAGTACCCACTGACCACTGGAGGACCAGAGCAGGACAATCCTACTTTGATACCGGAATGGGATTTCATACCAGTTCTAGCCAATGATGTCTCTCTACATATCCTAGAAATGATGGAGGAGTAGGTATAGATCCCAGATCATATCTTGCAGACTCAGCAGAATGTAATTGCATCAGCGGAAACAACAAGAACTCGGGCCCGTGAGCCCGTCTCCCTAATTGAGGCTACTCATCTTAGAGACAAGATAGCCACCTTAGAGCAGATCTGCATCCCTGCTTCTGTCCAGGAGGGTTGCCGACCATATTGCTCGACACAAGGGCAAACAGATTGGGCAGTTTCACTCGTTCCTACTGGGGGACACCCGTCAATCACATTGGATGCTCTAAAGCAGGAACATATCCCTACTAAAAGTCAAGATGTTCATCGGCGTATCCCAAAAACATCACTGGACCCAAATAGATAGGGAACCAAAGGTGAAGGCCGTTATCAATAGTAGACGGTCCCGGATACCCGCAAGAAAGAGCCCCGTATGTGGCAAAGGTAGCTGGAAAATAAAGGGCGGGTTCATTACTCTGCTATGCTGGAAGCTAGGGTTCCCAATTCCACCAAGAACATATCGCAGGCATGGAACCCTGCCCACCCATTACCATATTATGGGAGTGGCAGTAGCAGTTGTGAAGGTCCTCCCCACAATGTCGCTACCAGCGGCTCTGAAGGTCCTCCCCATAGCACCTGCAAGGTCCTCCCCCGTGGGCATATAATGATCGATCACTAGAGATCCTCTTTTGATGCGAGTCACAAAAACCATCCACGTGAACAGAAGATCGAGTAGCTAGATGTTCCTCCACTTGCTGCGGTCCACCCTGAAGGTCCTCCCCGGGGTATACACTACAATCACTCTCCATGTAGTGGGACCACAGATTGTGATAGTAGTCCTCGCTATAATAGTCGCAACTACAGAGGCCCTCCCCGTAGTGACATCTCATCACGACAAGAACAACCTCCCCTTATCGTGTCCTTCTCTGAAGGTCCTCCCTAAGGGTTACGTTGCAACGACACTCCACAAAATCGGGCATCAGATCATGGTGGTAGTCCTCGCCACCCTAATAAAGAACGTCCCCCCTGTTGAGACGTCAAGAAATGATAAGGTCCTCCCCTCGTTGTGGTACATTCTGGAGGCCCTCCCTAGGGTGTATCCCACAGATATTCTTCCTACAGCAGCAGTAATGGTAGTCCTCGCCATACCTGTAGTAGTGATGGTAGTCCTTGCCACCATGGCCGCCATTGTGAAGGCCCTCCTCGCATTGGGCCCAAGCAACAAGAAGGTCCTCCCCTTGTCACAGTGTGCCCTGAAGGTCCTCCCCAGGATGCACATCGAACGTCAAGCCATGATGGTCATCCTCACCATGATGGTAGTTATTGCGAAGGCCCTCCCCGTAACAACACTACATAGCCAGAAGGTCCTCCCCTTACTGCGACACGCCTTGGAGGTCCTCCCTTGGGCGTGCACTGCAAAAGTCCACTATGCAGTGAAACATCAAGTAGTAATGGTATTCCTCGCCATTACGACTTCCATTTCAAGGTCCTCCCCAAGATGGCATATCACATCGACAGGAAGGTCCTCCCCTGCCGAATCAACCACAAAAAAGCCCTCATATGCCGAGGCACTCAGAAGGATGGAATCAACCATGTCAGATTCCCAGTTAGTCTCCAATGACACCATTCTTCGATCAGGATCCATTCCATGGCCGCGTTCATCCTCTGAACCACCTCGGAATCACCCACATAATGATTCAACAGCTATCAGTCCCACTGCCTCCGACCACGTTGATAGTGAGCGCCTCAGTTGGTCTGACTAGGGAGATGAATAGATGATGGATGTGTATGCCAAAATGTTGAGCATAAGGAAATGACTGTCTAGAAATGATATACCCATCATGTTTTGGTCCACGACCACCTCTCAATTCGACATACCGAGAGAGTTGTCAGAAGAATACGTGCACGGAATCTGCCATAATATATGGACAACCCTCCGCCGGCTGAAATCAAGCTTTCTAACCTATGAAGGGTATGTAGACCATGTCAAGACGATATGAGACCTCCTGCGTCACATCGACCTGGAGGCCCTTCCTACGGCGCGATGACAGCCCCCCAAGAGATGTAAAGGAAACGTGGAGATAGCCTGCCTCCGTGCACTGCACCAGCTGCGCCCCCTCATCGGTGATTCTCCAACGGGAGTCCATATCAAGGGATGGGGTGAACATGGAGCTCTGCATTTCACTCTGCTCCCCGCCCAGAAGTACCCATTCATCATGGTGTCTTGCAACGTCATCACGTCAAGACGACAATCGAGTGGTCCCCCTGTTCAGGAAGGACAATACACCTGACAGAGTTAGGCCTTGTGTAAGTCCCAGAAGTGTCAGGCCCGGTGGGAATAAGCCATTCAAAAACTCCTGAATCAGGCCACCGAGAGCATAGAATAGGCCTCTCACCTAAGATAGGTCAATCAGTGAACTTTTCCTGCCTCCCCATAAGGGATTGATCCATAGGTGAATTCGGTACCAAATCTGGTTCACCCCCGAATGGGGGCACGTGAGATCACGCAGGTTGCGATAGCAGCAGCCACTGCTGCCATCTAGGGTTAACCCCAGCCTACAGGGCTGGGGGCATTTTTAACAAAAAATTCCCCCGTAAGACCAATAAAAATGGGAATAGACTCGATTTCCGAGGAACGGAGCCAACCCCAGCCCTCAGGGCTGGGGGCACTATTTCCCCCTCAACAACAACCTCCCCAAAGTGAATCAGTATTCTCTCGTTTCGAGAGGATGGCCAGAAGAGGTGGTTTTCATCCTATCCCATCATTTGAATCATCATCCCCTTTAAGAGGAAGGTGCACCGTAAGGTCGCATCAAAGAACTCTCCTCATCACCCTTCGTCAAGAAGTCCGAAGGCAATCCTAGGTTATGAAGGGGAAGTCCAGCAGAAGAGGCGGGAGATCCTCTTCCTATTTGGAAGGTGACGTCCCATCCGCCCCACGATATGAATTCATCAATACCATAGAGTCTAACCCCATGGATAACTCTGGGGAAAATGCAAATCCGAACGGATCGGGAGACGACGGTTCCGGCCAGGCTATGACTCACAACGAACCCCCAGGTGGGCACACCCGGAACCAGAGGGCCACCCAAAATATGTCCATCCTTCTAGCGAACCATCTTCTGCCCACCTAGTGAGCTTCCAATAAGGATAAGAACAAGGGAATGGTTACCCTTAACCCACATCCTTCTCCTGACAAAAACGAGACACTCACACTCGAAGAGAGATTCGCTCGGCAGGAAGAGGAGATGAGAGAATTAAGGCATATTAACACCGAGCTACTCAAAAGGAACAACCTTATTGAAAGTGTGTCCTAAGGAGAGACACATCATGAACTCCTAGCAAGGGCACCTCAAATTCTAAGGCTTGCCCCAGAAAACGAAGCATGGACAGGCCTCCTACCCAATGAGGCACCTGGTTCGTCCAACTACCTAAATGTGGATGATGAATACCAAGATTTACCTCCACTTAGGAGGCAACCAAATAAAGTATGACCAAACCTTCCTAGGGTGCCCCAAACGGAATATGTACCCTTGGTGCTGGCCAATCTGGATCCTCAGGTAGTGACTTGGGCTATGCCTACCCAGGATCGGGCCTAACAGGATGTAAACCAGAGTCTCACCAACACCATCGAGGCACTAATAGCTCGATTGGAAGCGATGGAAGGTAGAGGCGCTCCGATACAGCCAGAGAGGAAACCCTACCCAAATTGGGTGACCAAAACACCACCTCCACCCAATTTTTAGAGCCTTGTATTACCTATTTTCAACAGGTCAGGCGATCCGGAACAACATTTGATGCACTACGCATCCTATTGCGACCCTATGATGGGAATTCTGGAACAACAAGAAGCAGTGAAACTTAGATACTTTATACGGACCTTGCGAGGATCCTCCTTCGTCTGGTACACGAGTCTTCCAGCCCAGTCAATAAAGAGCTGGGAAGACCTTCGGCAACAATTCCTATTCCATTTTAGCAAGAAACTGCCCAAAACAACAGTCAGCGACCTCATGAAATGTAAACAAAGAGAGAATGAGAGGGTCTCAGATTTCATTGAAAGATTGAAAGGTCTGACTTATTCTCTGAACAGGACAATGCCTCAAGATGATATGCTAGCCATATGCATCGATAATCTTAGAGATGAGCTGCGAAAACCACTCATACCAGTGGAGTGTACCACTAGCTTCCGCCATCTCTGTGCCATTTCCCAGATAATTGAGGACGCCCTACAGCGGACTATTTCGATGCCCCAAATAGCCTCGCAAGCTCCTGCGATAAGATCCCCTAGAGCTGAGGCATTTTGTTTCACACTCAAGCCGGCCCCTTTGACCACTCCACCGCTCAGGCCTCCACCAAATTGTCCAGGGTCCCCTGAATATCAGCGGCCGCCTCCACCTAAATGGGACGATAAGAGAGGACCGAAGGGGAACCAGTTTGAGGAACGAAGAGAAAATGTATACTCATTCCATGACGACCAAGTCTGCAGCTACTTCATTACCACCATGAACTACAACTTGATCCGCCTCCCGGAGCCGAGGAAACCTAAAGAAGTTGGCCGCGATGACAGGCCAAATTATTGCCCCTATAATAGAATGTTAGGGTACAATAACCCAGAATGCTTTTTCTTTAAAGACCTACTGTAGAGGATGGTAGACTCCGGAAAGGTCTAGCTTGGACCACACCCAGCACATGCGGCATGTATCGCTACCACAGACTCTGAAAAATAGGAGGGGTGGAAGAAAGTCACCAGCAAGCAGGGGAAGAAATTCTATAACTGGAAGACTCATAAGACTATCAACCGAGCCTAGGGCATACTCTGAGCTCAACTACAGCATCCGGTGTTGCCTCCAACAGCCCCTGATGCTTCACAACCAATAGTATTGGCCTCACAACCCTCCACGATCCGGTCATCCGGGCATAATTGAAGGAGGAGGAAACAATCGCAAGAGGAGGAGTCTGCGATGGGGCCAAAGTTAGTCCCAACCCTGGAAGATTACATGCCCTCGAATTTGGTACCACGAGAAACGACCCACCAAACAGCACCATCAGGGACAATTAACCAGGTTGACCTGTCAGAGGATGAAGATCCCATCTTTGGTTCTATTAATGTCATCCATCTTATGGAATCATTTCCTAATGAAGGGTATGGTTACGAACCCGAGTTCCCTGCATGAGGAACTGAGAGGAGGAATCATAGAGGTAGGGGATACTATGGGAGACGTAGCCACGACTGAAACCAAACCTTTGGTTGGACCCCTGCTCAAACCGTTAATATTGTGGAAACCCGTGGGAGAGCCCTTCAACGGACTCAGCAGGAGAAGGAATGTCCCTCCACCTCCACAAGCAGCCACTCTGGCCCTATTGTTCTGTGATACCCACCAGAGGAGGAACAAGTGTCTGGATGCTTAGTGCACACAAATATACCGGCTGGGCCAAGTCCCTAAAACGTGGGAACACCATCGACATCCGACTCCACGGCCTGTCCCCCCTCATCAAATGCTCCGGCCCCCAAGCTGCCTGGTAGGACTCTCCTGCCAGCAGAGAAGCGTCGACTGCTGGAGAAAAAATACGACATCCTTAAGCAACTGGTGTCAGTACCAGCCACGTTTTCAATCTTGGATGCCCGGAGTTTGTCATCCGACCTTATGGAGGCGCTTATAGAAGCTTTGATCAGCCCCCAAGAGTTTCAAGCCGAGGTAGCTGCCACCGAGCTTTACCGGACGGAGACTGGCCCGGTTGAATGCAATGCAGTGATTTCCTTCACCGATCAGGATGAAGATGCCATCATGCAAAGACACATCAGACCATTATACGTGTCTGTCACACTGAATGGTATTGAGATTCGGAATGTCTTTATAGACAATGGATCTAGAGTTAACCTCTTTCCCCTACAGACACTCTGTAGGTTGGGCTACATTGAGGATGACCTAATTCCCTCGGCCACAACTTTTTTAGGTTACGACAAGAGTGAGCAGAATCCAATGGGACAAATCAAGCTAAAGACCCATTTTGGTGACTTGGTAGCCTACACGGAATTCCTGGTGGTCCGGCAGAGCACAACATTCAATTCCTTGCTGGGAAGGCCATGGCTCCATAAGCACATGGTTGTTCCTTCATCCTACCACCAGTGTATCAAGTACTATGTCAATGGACAAAGTGGAACATTGCATGCCAACAAGGCCCCTTTTGAGCTCTCTGATTCACATTACATTGACATGAGGTTCTATGAGAAAAAGAAAAAGAAGCCTTTGGTTGATGGTGTCTACTGGATCCTCGTTCCAAATGGCCTGAAAATGGTCCCTAATGACCCCCTCAGGCAGCTTGGCAGAGATTATGTCCTTCCCATCAACCACGTGGAGGGTAGGAGTTCAAGTCCAGACACTCACACAGATGTCCCAATGGATTGATCCATAAAGGCCGAGTGTGACAATGTGGGAACGTCCACCAACCCTCAACCTGGGGATGAAAACTCGAGTAAGGACGCCCACGACACCTCGTCCCCGGACTCCCAAGAGCTCGCATCAGGAGGTCTCTCCTCGTCCGACAAAGAAGAAGATGACATGGGAGAAGAAGAGGGGGACGATCTCAGGGACGCGCCTCTCGCATTTGAGGACGGTATCTCCACCACCGTGGATGAACTCAGGGATATAAACTTGGGTACCGAGGAAGATCTGACACCCACTCTCATTAGTGCAGCAATGTCTTCTGGGGAACACGAGGTATATTCCACATAATTAAGGAAACATCAGGATATTTTCTCCTAGAATTAGACAGAAATGCCAGGACTCAATCCCGAAGTGCCGACACATCACCTAGGTCTTCTAGAAGACCATCAGGGATATAAACAGGCCGCCAGAAGAATGCATCCCTCACATGCTACCAAGATAGAGGCTGAAGTCGATAAGCTCATTAAAGCAGGCTTCATTCAAGAGGTCCAGTACCCCATTTGATTGGACAACATTGTCCCTATCAAGAAAAAGAATGGGAAAATCTACATCTGTATTGACTTAAGAGATCTTAATCGGCATCGTCCAAAAGATGAATTCTTGGTTCCAATCACCGAGTTGTTAATCGATGCAACAACATGCTATGAGGATTTATCCTTCATGGACGGCTATTCCAGCTTTAACCAAATCAAGATGGACTGAGAAGACGAAGAAGACAATGCTTTCAGGGCCCCTCAAAGGGTATTCTTCTACAGGGTCATGCCCTTTGGTCTCAAGAACGCGGGCACCACATATCAACGCACCATGCATCAGATCTTTAAGCCGTTCCTAGGGAAATTCGTTGAGTGTTACGTGGATAACCAGGTAGTCAAATCCAGAAAATGCTCAGATCACCATTTGGACCTTGAGACCATCTTTAACAAACTCTGACAACATATCTTGAAGATGAACCCGTTGAATTGCGCCTTCGGGGTTACCTCAGGGGAATTCATTGGCTTCATTGTACGCCATCGCGGCATCAAAGTCAACCCTAAAAAGACAAAGGCTATCCTGAGCCTACCACCTCCCTGCAACCTTACTGAGTTGAGAGAATTCCAAGGGCACTCGGCCTATATTAGGCGGTTCATAGTCAACCTGGAGGGAAAGTGTTTTCCCTTCACCATGTTAATGAAGAAGGGTGCCGCATACCAATGGACAGATGACTGCCAAGAGGCATTTGACAGCCTGAAGAGATACCTATTGATCCCGCTGGTGCTCATGCCACTGGTCGAAGGAATACCACTCATCCTATATGTGATGGCCCTAGATCAGTCATTGGGAGTCTTCCTCATGCACAAGAATGACGCTGGCAGTGAAAACAATCTCTACTACCTCAATCAAACCATGTTTGACACTGAGACTTGATACTCGAACATTGAGAAGAGCAGCTTGGCCTTGGTCTTCGTAGTTCAAAAGCTGCGACATTATTTACAGCACCATGAAGTCCATTTGATCTCGTGGAGTAACCCTCTCAAGTACATCCTCAGTCTCCTGATGTTAACCAGATGCCTATCCCGGCGGGTGGTCATCCTACAACAGTTCGACATCCGGTTCGAGCCTCAAAAAACCATCAAGGGCCATGAATTAGCAGACTTTCTGGCAGAGCACCCTTCGACAGCGACCACTGCGCCGGACATCGAGCAACCTGATGAGGAAGTCTTTGCGGTTCAAGATGAGTTCCCAACATGGGAAAATTACTTCAACAACGCGTCTCAAAGCCCAACCAGAAATAGGATGGAAGACCTAAAATTTAACAAGGTGGGTTTGGGAATAATACTCATGTCCCTAGAGAAGGCATTCTTGCCGTATTCCTTTCTCATGTATGAAGGATGTACGAAAAATGAAGCGGAATATCAAGCCCTCATTGCAGGCCTGGAGCTCGCACTCCAGTCAAAAGTACAACACCGTAAGGTAAAAGGTGACTCGGAGCTGGTCATCAAGCGGGTCAATGGTGGCTATTCTATCAAAAAGGAGGAGATGATTCCCCTGTTTGACCACATCCAAGAGTTAATGGTGGAATTATCTACAGAACCGACATTGACATATGTTCCCCGGTCTCAGAATGCTTAGGATGACGCATTAGCCAACACGGCCATGGCCTTAGCTGACC
Source organism: Viscum album (assembly GCA_963277665.1). Classification (NCBI taxonomy): domain Eukaryota; kingdom Viridiplantae; phylum Streptophyta; class Magnoliopsida; order Santalales; family Viscaceae; genus Viscum; species Viscum album. The sequence continues at coordinate 1,158,893,018 of OY728125.1, forward strand.
TAGACCGAGATGAAACAATCATCAGTATTGCTCACCGATGAATGGTATTGTCGTTTATTCAAACTAAGACGGAATAGATCCATGAATTCAGTCATGTCTACGAGCCGTATGCTCGTGCTTCTAGATGGATGACCCCCATTAAGAACTATCTTCAACAGGGAGAACTTCCATTAGACAGGGCTGAACAAGAGCAAATCTGGAGAAGGGTAGTCAACTTTGTCCTATACGACGATGTAGGTCAGCAAGAGGTCCTCTACAAACGAGGCCTTGACAGGGTACTCCTCATATGAATTGATGGAGAAGAAAACACCGCCGTAATGAATGAAGTACACACCATAGTATGTGGTGAACATCAACCAGGGACCATGCTTTCCCATCAGGTTCGGAGGCTTGGGTACTACTGGCCCACAGTGGCACAAGACTTCGAGCGTTTTACCGCAAAATTCCACTCGTGCCAAATCCATGTCAACTCCATACACCAAACCCCGAAGTAACTTCATCAAGATAAGTACTACTGACCATTTTCTGTCTGGGGGATGGATGTCATGGGACCATATCCTCCCGTCACGACCAAACAGCTCAAGTATATTCTCACAGCAACCGACTTCTTTTCCAAATGGGCATAATCCATGCCCCTCAAAGAAGTTGGGGCGAGAAATATTTTCATCTTTGTGAAGACCAATATAATCACCAGATTTGGTGTCCCTCTTACCATACTGAGGGACAACAGCACCAACTTCTGCTCTGCCGAAGTGGAGAAACTATACGGTGAATATGGTATCAAAGCTAATCACTCATCCCGCTACCATGTAGCAGCCAACAGACATATAGAGGCTTTCGACAAGACCCTGTCTGATATTATCCAGAAAATGGTGGACAACGACAAGAATTCGTGGCCAGATAAACTCCTCCATGCATTGTGGGCCTATCGAACCACAATCCACACCCCTACTCGGGCTACCCCGTACTCGTTGGTGTACGACACAGAGGCAGTCCTGCCCATTGAAATCCAACTACCCTCACTCTGCATTGCCAGATGCGACAATTTGTCCAACGATGAGCAATCCGAAAGGCAGCTAGGTGGATTAGAACAGCTAGATGAGAATCCGTTGAACACTTTTCACCATCTGGAAATATACCAGAACCGGATCACATGAACCTTCAACAAAAAGGTTCGTATTCGGTCATTCTTGGAGGCAGAATTAGTGTTGGTCCTCTGGAACCCAATGATACCTGGAATGAAACCTCCAAAGCTGGAGCCCAAGTGGGAGGGGCCATATGTTGTACACAAGGTCTACTCCAATGGAGTATATGCCCTGATCTACATGGACGAGAAATTCACCACGGCTCCTACCAATGCGAGATTCCTGAAGAATTATTTCGCATAGAGACCAAGAGAATATGTCCTAACCACATGAAATTAAACTGTATAGACCTTGTACTAACCACATGACATTAAACTAGATGGACCTCATCATCACCGCATGACATTAAACTACATGGATTTCAGGGAACTACGTGCGGCTTGATTTCTTCCCTCACAGGATACATAGTGACGCCAGAGTTCATAGTACTGACACTTCCCCCTGAATAAAAGTTAAAAATGCCTTCTCCCCCCCATGTACGGACTAACCCTTCACGGGGTGTACTTCTTCTGGAGAACCATGTACGACTTGATTCCTGCCCTTGCGGGATACGTAGCAACGCCAGGGCTCCCTATCCTAGCCCAGCCACTCCCGAACAAAAGTTAAAAATGCCTCCTTTCCCCTGTGAATGAAAAAGACCTGCACGGGGTTTATCACTTTTGCAGAGAACTACGTAGGGCTCGATTCCTGCCCTCGCAGGATGCGTAGCGATGCCAGGATCCCCTATCCTGGCCCATCCACCCCCTTAAGAAGTTAAAAGCGCTCCTCCCCCCCGTGTATCGACCAGCCCGACACGGGGTGTTTTTCTTTCATAGAATTACGCGCGGCATTATTCCTACCCTCTCAGGATACGTAGTGACGCCATGGTTCCCCATCCTGGCCCAGCCACCTCCAAATGAATTAAAATATGTCCTCTTCCCCCGTTTACGGATAAGACCCACACGAGGTGTACCTTTCATAGAAATACGTATGGCTTGATTCTCTCCCTCGCAAGATACGTAGCGACACCAGGATCCTCTATCCCGAACCAGCCACTTCTCGAAAAACAATATTCCCCTTTCCCCCCGTGTATGGACTAGACTTTCATGGGGTGTACTCCTCATCCTTATCGCATGACGTTAAACTGCACGGATGATAAGATAAAAATGCCCCTTCCCCCGTGTATAGACCAAATTTGCACGGGGTGTATAAGTCGTCCTCACCGCCTGACGTTAAACTGCACGGACTTTGTCGCGACCCACCCAAGACACATGGCCATATGAGATGGAGATACTCCTTGAACATTTGGATGCGTCCTTTCCATACTTTAGACTCCACGACCCAGATAATTATGGATTTTCATAACCACTCATGGCCATCGGAAGTGGAAAGTCATTGAATCTTGGACACCTTTGAATGACTATGAATTCCATGACCTCAGCAGCTCTGCATAATGATAGCCCCTAGCTCATCCACCAAAGGAAAGATTTCCTCAGGAGACGCTCTTCCTAGCTCCGTACGCCTACCGGCCTCAGATCCCCCGTATCACATCTCCTGATCCAAAACTTATGGAGAAGTGGTTTACAAGTTCTCCCCACATTCACATCTAAGTGTTACCAGGGTATCCCCAACTGGTTAGCCTATGTATCCACCAGTGGCTCACATAGCGACCTGTATCAACAAACATCAAGCCAGGACTAGGCTACTTTGGCTCAACGGACAATTGAAGTGAAGATGTTTCTTATATGCTTGGATGCCATTAACCCCACATGCCAAACTCTGCAATGTAAGCAATCACAGATCCTCATAATCATTAGTGGACATCATAAGTGGAAATTTATTGACCCAGGGACACCTTTGTACGAATATGCATACCATTCCCTCAGCGGATCTTCATAATGATAGCCCCTGGCTCGTCCATCAAATGCAAGATTTCCTTGGGCGGTACTCGTCCTAACTCTGTACGCTTACCGGCCTCAGAGCCCCCACACCACACCTCCTGATTCGAGAAAGCTCAAAGTTGTTGTTTACAACCTACATCCTCCACCTTGTTCCAAGTATATCAGAGCATGTTGACCCAGTTATCCGTCGAGAGACTGCTGCAATAGTCACCCAATGGTCCGAGCTCTATGACCATTAAACTAGGAGTACTTCATCCTTACCACACGATGTTAATCTTCATGAAATGAAGGTGTGCCCCTATGAGCTAGGTAAATCAATGCGGGGGGGGGGGGGGGGGCTCTTTATGCTTTAACAGCAACCATGGGTGAATATCCCCGACGTGCCCAGACATTTCTTTATCAAATGACATACTTCGTGGCCCGAACAATCATGAATCCTCATAACCGCTCACGGCCATCGGAAGTGGAAAGTCATTAACCCAAGGACACCTTTGCAAGACTATGCATTCCATTCCCTCAGTGGCTCTACATATTGATAGCCCCTTTCCCATCTACCAAAGGCCATATATCCTTAGGCGACACCTTTCTTAGCTCCATATGCTTACAGGACTCAGAGCACCATATCATCTCTCCTGATCCAAGAATCCCTGGAACCATGATTTACACCATCAATCCATATCCACGTCTTGGACATGCCAAGATACTCGGGCCCAGATGAATTCTAATCAAGATCAGCGTTTTTAACTACATCCTTGCCGCGGGAGGTCAAACGGCACCGAGCACCTAATAGACGCCTGGCATAAGGCTGCAAAGACAAAGAATTAAAACATCCAGGGGAATTACTCCAATAACAAGAATTTCCACTGGTTATATAATTCCCCTCATCCTTAACGTATGATGTTAAACTGCACGGACTATATCCTTGCTGCACGACGTTAAACTTCACTGCATGGGAAAAGGAAAGAAAAATTCCCCACGTCCTTGCTGCATGACATTAAACTGCATAAAACCCTTTAAATAATGCCCCTAGTCCTTAACACATGATGCTAAACTACACGGAATATGTCCAAACCACATGAAAACAAACTACATGGTCGAACGCATCATGGGTTCAATGAGGAACAAAGTCTTTTCTCTATCCTTCAGAGCATGGGTCAGACCGGAAAAAGACACCGTCTCACACTCAAGTGAGAAGGGAATACATCACCTATTCTCGGGAAGTTTGTTCTAGATGTTTCCCCCGTATCTAGGCACCCTCTCATCATAAACCATACTCTGCCCTAAGTAAAAATCGGACTCTCAAAAGTCACCCCTGGTGGTTCAAAATCTCAACTTCCCTGAAGTTGCTTGGCTATCGGGGGAATAAAATCATTGACCTAAGGACACCTTTGCATGACTATGCATACCATACCATCATCAGCTCTGCATATTGATCTCCCCTAGCCCATCTACCAAAGGAAAGTTTTCCTTAGGCAACGATTCCCTCCGTACACCTCTTGGTCTCTGAGCCCCCATGTCTATCACGGGATTCAGAAATCCTCTGAGATATAGTTTACCAACCGCTTTCACAACCCTTCTTGAATGTGGTGGAACGTCTTTGACACGGTTAATGGGAACCAAGAGAAGTTGTTCCATTTTAAATTATGTCCTAGGTGCATGACTTTAAACTACACTAAGCCTCAACCATCCCATATGCTAACTAAATGTGTAGGGAAGTGGTCTCTGGACCACTCTCTTGATTAGTATGGATGTTATCAAAACCCTTTCAGAGGTCACACTCCACTCCTGAGCCACCCCTGGTGGTTTTGATAATATTACAAGACAACCATCATGGTTTCCATGAGCCGGACTTCCATAAAGTCCCCTGGCCATCAGAATTGGATAGACATTGACTTAAGGACACCTTTGTATGACTATGCATACCATTCCCTCAGAGGCTCTGCATATTGATCACCCATGGCATGTCTACCAAAGGAATGTTTTCTTTAGGCAATTCTCTTCCTACCTCTGTACACCAACGTGGATCCCATGCCTTGAGGCATGCCCTACATGCCGTTTGAAGTTAAACGTGTTCCCCCCATGTGCATCAGAAGAGTATTGACACATATTTTAATCAGTTGAACCCCATTGGGGCCCTTCCCCATCGTATCTGGTCAAAGTTGTTCGTCCAAAGACATCAGTAATGATAGTCTTGACGACGGGACTATAAAATACTCATAAAAAGAGGCACAAAGCCTATTAGTCTGAAAACCCGAAAAAGGAGACCTAAGAAAAAGTCGGGTTATACCCGCTGGGTCCATACCAAATGTGCCCAGGAAAAATTAGGGCATTAAAATAAAAAGGCAAAATGTTTGTGGGGTTTTCCTACAAAATCCCAACAATAGTCAAACAATGCTCGCTGGATCCCATGGTCTAGGAAAAAGTTAGATCTTGTTTTATTTTTAATCCTAAACTCTCATTATTCGGTGTTCAGGGAATTAACATATACAGCGATCACGCCAAATAATTTCTATCCCAGGAGAAGGCAACAAGAGCACTGAGGATAAATATTTCTTTGTTCCATAACAATGTTGGCAGGAAGGGAATCCACAATCTGGAGCCTCGTCTAGCGTGAAAGGTAATTACATGAGTTTTTTGGTGGATTCACAAAGTTGTATCAGGCGTTGGTTAGAATCCTCGATTGTCTGAGAGAGATTCTGTAGTAAGGCTATTTCAGGTTCTGCACCAGCCAACAATTCCTTCACCTCCTGGGTCGCCTTCGTGCTCACCCTCATTTCCTCCTCCATCCGCCACTCCCCTTATTCAATCATGGCGGAAACGTTGGCCTCTTCCTACTGCAGCCACTGTATCTCGTTCCTCAGCACCTCCATATGAGAACGCTTCTCAATAACTTCTCCATGGAGTCTCGCAACTACCCTGGCATGATCATGAGCCTCTGATAAGCAAAGATGTCAGGTTGCAGAAAGGTAGGCTTCCGATTTGGCAGCGGAAAGGCGAGACTCGAAATCACCTATCCTCTCCCTGTTAGTGACTACCAACTTGACTATGTCATAAACACCATGATATTCAAAGCCATCAAATCCCAGCGGCATAAACAAATTTCGTAGCCTTAGTAATTAATCAGCATCTCGACCAAGGGAATTTGAGAGATCAGTCTCCAGATTTTCTCCCAAGACCTTTGGCGAGTGGGTCAAAGGCTAGAGAGGACTTGTTGATCAGGCTCAGAATCACTCCTGGATGAGGACACATACTTGGGGATGAACATCACCAAGGAGGGATCAGATGCAGCTTCAACCGCAAACTCTGGCACTGCGGCAGCTTCGCCCCCGGCAGTTGGGACCATAGGCACAGCCGGGTCTAGCGACATAATCGTCAGCGCCAAAGGTCGTGGTCCTATAGCCCGAGAGTCAATAAGAGAAATGAGTACCCCTAATTATAAAAGTGAATAAAAAGGAGTCAGTGGATAGATATCATGTAACATACTTCTAATCATCAAGGCGTCAGCATCCTCAAGCTCTGCACTGCCACAATAGCCACTCGAAAAGGATGCCACATCTTCGATAGGCAAGGGAATCCAGGGAACCCCCTGAGGGGTCCAGGACCTGAGGCCATGCCTAAGGCCAGCAGTTTCCAAAGCTGTCCCCAAGTGGTCGCCTATGGAGACCAAGCTCGAGAAAATCACTCCCCGGTGAACATGATAATGGCCTGCTCCGGGTTCCCAACAACTGGATTAATGGCAGGCTCTTCCTCCATCATCCCGGGATCTATTGGGTCTGAGCTGGCTGGCCCCAACGGATCTGAAGCCCCATTAGTGATCATGGGTGGCCCATATTCCACTGCAATTGAAAGGGATGATTGATCAGCAGGAGTATCGAATACCAATAATTCCTCCTCTGACGTATCTCTCACTAATAAAGGCGGGAGTAAAGCATCCATATCACCGGCCCCTATGGTAGGGGACACCATCTCATTGTGCCCATGCGTGGTTACAGGTGATTCTACAGATGGAAAAAAGGAAAAAGGTAAAACCACTTGGGTAGCCACAGCCCCATCAACCAGTAGCCCTGCACCATACGTCAAACAATTAATGACTGGGGAAGTTTATGAGTGCAAGTTGGCGATTGAGCCAATGAGAAGTCATGATCACCTGACGTCCCCTGTCTGAGCCGTTCCGATAAATGGAACGCCTGTTACCATCTCTGGATCTGCCCAGGGGACAGTTCGTCCATAATTCTGGGAGGGGCAGGAGGAGGAAAGACCCGAGCTGAGCCTGCGATGGTCACTTCCATGAGCTCAGCTACACTAAGTGATCCTTCCTTGATGACCCCTGTGGGCGAAAGCACATTATCCCCCACCATGGTACCACGAGAGGTATACTCCGGAGAAGGAATTACCCCCTGAGATTCTTTAGCACCACCGCATAAAAGGAAGAAACCTTAGAACCTCCACAATGAAGGAGGGAGAAAGTCAGAATGGGCATGCAGAGCAACCTCTTCTTCGGGGTTGGACAATTCGTGATATCTAATCATCATGGACACCCGTATGCTCCCATAGAGACAATTCTGGAGTGAATTGATATATGCATCCATCTCCTTTAACGAGGTGACTATTTCATCTAAATCCTATTCCAACAGCAAGTGGGGTGGAGCGAAGATCGTCCCAATAACCAGAAGCTTAAGAGGGCCAGTTTGAAGTAACACCCAAACTTCTTCATCCGAACCACTTACCCTCGGGTCTTCCCAAATCCTCAAAGCCTCTGGAAATGTGGCCATGGATTGAATCTCCGACCGGGGAGGATCAACCTGAGAAGGTCGGGCGGCGGTAGAGGCTGGTTAGGGCGCCAATGGACGTATTTGTGTTCCAGATCCCGCAGCCTCCCTATAACTATTTAGGGCTACCTGTGGACGTGACCTCATGGGTAGGGAGGGGAATTCCCTTACTTCAGCTGTGACAGGGAGATCATCGAAATCATCGCCCCCTGAAGAGTGGTCACTTCCTTCTTCTTCCTCATCAGTAATAGGGTGCAGCATGGCCTGGACTCGATGCGTCAACACCGCATAACCCCGGCGTGCGTGAATATAGACCTCATTGTCCTGGAGATATCGAACGACCCTCTCAGGGTCCGCGTCATAAAGAATGTCAGCGGGAGCAGATATATAGCCCAGCCCATCAAAAGCTACCACTGATTCTTGATGACACTGCCGCAGAGGATGGGGGTACTGGCTGCGAAAGGCTGACCAGGATTTGAATTCGTCCCATTGGCCCCAATCCGTCGTAAATGGAGCATTATCGGGGATAGCCAAACCCCTTAGAGAAACTTCTAGGGCATGAGAGGTTACACCTCTGTCCATTGAAATCTTCCCCGGAAGCATGGGACCAGTTGAGTGACGAAGGATTTTTCCCGACCTAGTTGGAGCACCATCCTCCCTTTGCTTCCTTTTTCCATTTGATGGCTTGGGACTTGAGATGGTAGGCACCAATGTCCCTAGCTAGACATTTGGGTATGACTGTACCCACGAGTCAGCATAATTCTTGGATAAGAAAGGCATGGAGTCCGCAAGCATGGGGGTCATAACCTCACATCCGGTATCCTCCTGGGTAAACATTAACCATAGTTGTCTGACCACCATTAAATGATGGTTCTCACAGGCACCATTAAGTGATGGGGGACGCTGTGCTTGGACACTACCAAATTCATGCCCAAATCGGCAAGGTGTGTACCCCTCACAGATCAGTTCTCCACCAATATGAGCCACCAGAATACCCTCTCAGAGGGAGAAGAGGTAGCCTCGCTTTCTAAACTCCTCTGTTATGGTATTTGTAATTTCATCAGTTGGGGAAGAAAATAGATGAAAATTGAAATAGTCATAATTCGAGATTTGACTCGATAGCAGACGCTTGTTCTGAATTGTCTGTTGATTATCCTTCTCTTGGGTCACCCACTCTTTGGGCAAAACCCCACTGGTCAGTTGCAAGTATGCCCAAAATGTGGTGCCCGGAATCTGAAGAGGTTTGACGAAGGTATAACAGTTCTTGATGTGTGCGCTTAACTATCCCTAGAGAATTTGAAATGGGCCGGCCACTCAGTTTGGTCAGCTCCCTTCAGTGATATTACCAAGCAACCGATAAATCCTGGCCAGTATGGGGATGACTAAGTTGATAACATTACTGGTAGCAAATTGTGCCACCATGACAAATGTAGTGACCCGCATGCCACCAGTCTCACGTATGGGTAATACCCACCCACTTAAGAACATGGCCAGAAATGCCGCCAAACTGAGCGATCGATCAACATTCAGAAAAACCTCCCATCCCCAGTCGCGAAAATCACCTTACTCTAAAATCATTCAATAGCTGCCCCTATGTTTATAGGACATCGTCGTAGGGAAAGTCTTGGGCCTGTGGGGGAGAGATGCAGATTCATCAGATTTGTTCTCTCTAACAAAATCCTTGACCCATTCACGATATGGGACGAGCTGTTTTGGAGACGAATCCTCTGAGTGCTTCCGAGCCTAGTTAATAAGTTTCTTCACTAGGGGGGGGGGGGTCCTCTCTTCATTCTCCCACACATAAAGAGGAGACAAGAATTCGTCATACATACTCCCAACGACGGGGTCCCCTGAAATCTGAAAGACGTCCCAGAGACTAATGCCCACTTAACCATGGACCAGATGGAAGGTGTTGGTGTCTAGGCCCCAATGACTCATAATTTTCTTGGTGAGAGCTTGAGGAAGGTGGGTATAGGTTTGGAACACCCACGAAGCATCATACAAGCCTACGGCTAACAAATCTGCCCCAAATTTTGCACAGCTCTGGTGAATCAAGAAGGGCTACCCTGAATCCAATGACTTAAATGCTCCTCCCGGCCGGAGATCCCGATTCGCCGGCCAGCCATGCTGGTCGCTTACCATGGAACTATTGGAAATGCTCTGATAATAGTGAATTGTTGCTTCCTGTTGACGTGGTTCTCTTGTCGGTGACACTGGAAGGTGATTCAAGACAGATCCGACAGCTGTACCCCTCGGGGTAGGCTGCCCGCTGACATGTATCACGAACTGGGGGATAGAGGAAGTAAATATCCATGCTTCAAGATTGTTGTCATGGGATGGTTCTAGAATCGGGGTATCAGAAAACAAACCAAACCCATAGGCAGGAAGGCTATTAGAAAAGGGATACTCCTACTGTGATTTGGAGATCCAGTCTGCAAGGTAGGAAGACGATGGGGAGTGGTGGATTCCATCTTGAACAGAGCCGACCATGTCCTTCAGGCGTTGATCAGAAGTTGAGAGGAGCTCCATGGCATGCCTAGGTGCAGGACGGGGGGGGGGGGGGGGACCATATCATCTCCCTGCATGCAAAAAAAAACCAACATATGTCTAGGAATTAGTTGAGGAGCCTTCATAGCAATGTCTACAAGGTGGCCTCATAGACTGGTTCACGAGGACAGTATACCGCGAACCAGCCTTATGCGGAATTCCATCATGATACCATGGCCCGCTGAGTGTTGGCTCGAAAACCATGAACCAAGTTGATATGTGGAATTTCAAACCCATATTTTAATGGTTAAATTTGGAGGACTTAAGTTCAGATGATTTTAGTCCATGGAGCATTGAAACCATGGAGAACCAAAACCGCGAAGCGAGTTCCTACGTGGCCCGTCGTGACTTAATTTTTAATTGATTCAAAAAATGTTAGTTCTTAGCTGGGACATCGCTCCATTGATGAAACAGCACGAACAAGAAATGGTTCGCATAAGTTACAACCTATTTGCGGACGAGGTGTTTCGTGAAGGAACAAGTGCGCGGAGGAAAGAAATCATGTGGGCTCTGGTATCAGAAAGATTTTGGTAAAGGAAAAATGAAGGGCCCTCCATATTTATAGGCATCGTACCCCCACCTAGTCCACCTCTCTACCGAAAACCTTCGATGTTTCAGGACCACTCTTCATTGGAATGACCTCCTCTTCGTTCGGATCGGACCCCATTCCGATGGGGAGCATTTGTAGGGTCTTGAAAAAATCCGCAAAGGAGATGCTACCCACCTCCCCAATGAAATTGAAGAAAAGATTTCAAAGGAAAGGATGAATTGGACTGGTCCATAGACCGGTCTGAAGATGATGCTGCGTGACAAGTTCCGCGGAGCACTCCCTTCACGGACTAGTGTTGTTCGCGAAAGGGATGCGGAGATCCCCCGCGGGCGCGAGGCAGGACGGGTGCTAAATTGGTCCACATTCGCGAACCGTCCCCAACAACAGACTGCATTGACCAATCCATTCTATACCGTCTTCATTCGCGGAATGGAGGTAGAAGTCCTCCGCGGGCGCGAAGCAGTGCAGGAGCCAGTCCGGTTCACCATTCACGGACTACCCCAGCCACGGACCGCGTCAGCTGATCTGAACCACCTCTGTCGTTTGAGAAATAGAGGCAGAACCCTCCATGGCCACGAAGCACTCTCCGAGTTCGATTCGTATAGGTGAAGCGATCAATAACCACCGCAAATCGCGAATTGACCAAGTCAGCTGTAAACCGGGTATTTGGTTATGAGCCTCCACAAAAGGTGCCACGTGACCGCAGATACATCCCTTTCCCCACTCTATAAAAAGAGACGGAGGGGGAAAGGAGAGGGGATTTGGGAATTCAGATTCAGAAGATTCGAAGGCGGAGGAAGAGAAGAGAGACCAGATTCAGGAGGAAGGAATTCGAAGGAAGGCTAAGGATCTCGCAAACAGCGAAGTTCCAGTTCGTGAACTAGGGTAGGAATAAACCTAGGAACGAACATAAGGAACCAAAAACGCATAATAATGGGTTGAACCGCGAACCTTAAATAACAAACGAAAGGAAACCGCAAACCATAGCCCCTCCACGGATGTACTCCCCGTGGACCAGGGTTTTTATGCCTCTTTTCCGATCTGCCGCACCACGTATCACCCTACTACATGGGAGAAGCCTCGACCGATGAACCCCCGATCAGCACCGCCCTTGGTCGTCGCCACTCGCGCGGACCCCTCCGCATACCCCCTTGGTACGCGGGCTGAACCTGAAGCCGCGAACCACCCTAGTTCTCGGGATGCTCGCCAGACCGTGAACCACCCTAGTTTTCAGAATTCTCCTCAGTCCACGGACCATCCTGGTTCACGGACGGCTTTTCCAGCCAAGTGGCACCCTCCTACGAAAAGGGCACCACCACCCCTTCATACTTGTGGCCCATCAGATCGTTCGAAGTTCCCATTCCCCGGGTCAGATAAAATCCTCCCAATCCGACCCGATCCTCTGTGACCCCCTCATGGGTCTACTCATCGGCCCCGAGCCGAGGCCTCCACCAGAGCCACCAGATCCGCCTGGTGTGACCCTCAGGTGCATCAGCGCGCCATTTTGAGTTCACATACCCACGGTAAGTAGAGGTGAAGGGGTTTCCCCGAACCTTGAGAAGATTCCAAAAGCATTCATGGGTTCACATTCCAACGGTAATGTGGAGTCTGAGCTCGGGAACCCCCTTTTTATCCCTCCACTTGTTCAGGTCTCTTTGGGTGTGGTAAAATACCCATTAGAAGGAAGCCCTCATGCACTAAAAGAGAGGAGACGGGCACAGGGGCACCCCCTTTACCTCTCCCGCTGCGCTTTGTCGCATGGTCCTTTTAAGAGTGTAAGACACAATCAATCACCCCAGGCATCCATCTCGGAGTAAGCCTCGAACTTAAGGGCCACCCATGCGTATGTCCCACACAGACCATTTCCAGGTATCTCCTACCTAGTCATCCTGACCACATGACGTTAAACTGTATGACCCTCGTCCTGACCACATGACGTTAAACTGTATGGCCCTTGTCCTATCCATATAACGTTAAACAATATGGAAATAGTCCTCTCTACATGAATATAAACTGTAGTTCTCCCTATGTTCCAAATACATGATGCCTCTTGTTCCAAACATGAGATTCCTTATACTCCAATTATAAGATGCCTCAAGCCATGTTTACAGTGCCATAATTTCAAGAGCACTGGAATCCATTAAAATATTCCATCACTCCACCCCATGCATTGTGTGTCATTCATTCAGATCTCAATCCTCTTTCATGTCTGAAGGGACCCCCAAACGGCCTGGCCTCATGCCGTATCGGCTCACCTACCGTCCTCATCCAATGCCCTGGATGACCTTGGAAAACAGTTTGAGATAGGTCCTATGTTTTGAACATGGTCAGTAGTCAACCCTCATTTGCTTGTCCCCATTTCAGGCTAACGTGATGTTAATGCTATGTTTCGAACTTGGTCAATAGTTATCCTCCATCTGCATGCCACCCTCTTTGTGTTCCAAATGTCGATCATGTAATTAAAACTTTTCATCTCCCTTTTTTTGGACTGATTCCAACGCCCTTGGCATTATCCATCTTGTGCACTTGCACATAGGCGTTAACCCCCATTATATTTCTCAATTCACCAATGGGTTGAGATGCCCTCATGGCCAGACATGAGGAAGTCACCATGGGTCTCCTCATATTGTAAGCCCCAATCTATCATTATGGGCCTCCTCAGCGTGTACTCCCCAATCCATCACTCTGGGCCTCCTTAGAGTTTATTCCCCAATCAATCACTCTGGGCCTCCTCCAAGTGCAAGCCCCACTAAGCGAACTACATGGACTTTGATCCCTGCCTCCTTGACAAGGTACGCAGGAAGCCTCCCTGAGGTTCAATCCCACCACCCATCGGACCCCCGATCCATCTTCATGTCGGTTCTCCGACACTTATCCGAACTACATGGACTTTGATCCATGTCTCCTAGGCAGGGTACGTAGGAAGCCTCCAAGAGGGTATATCCCAACAACCGGTCGATCCGATTATCTTCACATCGGTTCACCACGCCACTCTTAGTGCCACCTTAATCGAGTTCCGACTCTTTGGGGTCATTAATATAACGAGGGATGGTAAACCTCGGGCATAAATGATTTTAAACCCCTTCGTTCAGCTGACCATTTCCAACCAGGGTTGAATCCGTGGATACAATGTTTGGGTATAAACCAAAGATTCGTGAACATATGAATACGTTTTAAATCTATAAGAGATTCTCGGAACAAGAAATAATTACCCCCAAAAAGGGTGCGATGAGCCCAAATTCCCATTCTCTCGACCAATGTGTGTTCTTAAGAGTCGCTGGTCAGACCATCCGGCGAACGCCTGCCTTTAGATAGCAGGTTCATCAAGTATTGGATACGGAGCCGTTGGGCATTTCGAGGCTGAAAGCCAACAACGAAGCCAATATATAAAAACGGAATTAAAAAATTATCACTTGATATCTACTATTCCAAAAGAATTATTGAAAAATATAAATTAACTAAATAATTACAAACATTTTAAATTTTTCCAGAATTTAAAATCCATCAGTGGTCAACTTCAAAACCAATTAGCAATGATTTAATACTATATTATTCAAAATTGATAAACAATTGATTGTTTTTTCATTATAATTAATTATTTAATTTATTTTATGACATTCATGATGATTAAAAATGGAATTTCAAAGGTACAATAACATGTAGTCGAAAACATGTAATTCATAGAATAAAATATTAATTTTACATATTAGTAATATTATTAAAAGTAATATGTAATAAAAAAAATTAAATATGATATACATGTGTTAAATAATTAAAATTTGAACATACATATTACTAATATATGAAACTATAGTTAAAAACATAAAAATTGAGATGAAAATTTTTTATCAGAGAAAAATGAGGGATTCCTAATTTTTAATAAGTACTTATTAGAAAATGATTTTTTTTTGAAAAAAAATTAGTAATTATACAAATAAATAAAAACTCAGTAATAAATATTACCCATATTATATATTTAATAAAATATTTTATATTTACCATATTTATTAAAGGCAAAAAATGAATAATTTATACTATAAATTTAAACAAGTTTATAAATAAATGATTTAAATTAATATTTGATTTATTGGGGAAATGAATTTGTAAATAACATTTTTAGTGAATCTATTCCAATATTAAATGGAAATGGATTTTAGATTTACATAAGATATGAAAAAAATTTTAATGAAATTTTATCAAATAATAATATAAGTATATGAAAGTAATAAATAAATTTAAAATGTTAAAGTCTTTTGAGAAATTTTAGATGATGTAGTTTTTATTATAATAATCTTGACAGTAATGTTGGTAATATGTGTGTAATTAAGTGGATCATTTAAAAAAATGATTTGATGATCATCTGTATTCTAGTATTTAGACTAATATAAAATATTCCCATCTATTAGTTAAAACATTATTGATTAAACATTAAAACAATATTGTTCACAAAACGTTATTATCCATGTAACAAATTAAGATCAATACTCAAAATATGTTGATGAAAACAATACAAAACACAATGATCCATTAATGTGTTAATTTAATAACATAACGTGTGTGGAACTTTATAATATATTGTCAGTATATTTCATTTTATCCATTTCAACATTAAATGGTTTATTTTTCGAATGAGAATAATTGGAGCCAATACAAACACGTTGATGTTAATTATAATATATAATGAAAAAATAATTAGAATTTTCATGTACATTATATGATTTTGTTTAATTCACCTATTCAATAAAGCATATAATTACAAACAAATGGTGGATATGGATATCTAGTATCTCCCCCCAATATATTTTCATGGGATTTATTACCATTCAATAATATTAGTCAGTTGTCAAATTTGAATTATTACTAAGGGAAATTCTTCATAATGTGTAAGGTAAAATTTGTATAAAATAAATTCAATAAAATAATTTATTATATAATAAAATTTGTAAATACAAAAATAAATATTCAATTAATAGTTGTTATTTAAATACCAAATGGTGGATATATACATATGGGACATTATTTTTGATAGAATGCCACCTTTAATGAAAAGTTATAGATGGAAACTGTAGGTGTGGTTTTATAACCTCAAATCATTCTAAAAATATTAGTGTGGAAATATTATACTGAAAAAAATAAAAAATGCTGATGAAAATTTAAATTAAATATATTCAAAGAAAACCCAAAATATGAATATAGATTCAAATTTATGAAACTCCAAAAACCTAGAATAATTATAAATGAATCCATCAAAATGAATTTTATGGAATCGATATCATTGTGAGAACCTAAGAAACAAAATTATTGTTGAAAAACCAAACCTAAAACAAACTAAAAAACATTATTACTGAATATCGTTTATGTAAAACCAATAATTTTTAATTGAAGTAGAATGAATTTATAGTTAAAGAGAAAAAAATAAAAAACCCATAACATATAAATATTGAATGATCATTAAGGATAGGTGACATGAATTAAAATAATTTATCCTCATAAAAAATAAGGGATGCCTCTATTTTTTAAGGTAAAACACTTATTAAGAAATATAAGTTGGAATAAAACACACACACACACACAAACATATATTTCATATAATAAAAGATAAAATTTACTAACCAATTGTACTTAAAAAATATACATTAAGGGAATGAGTTTCTATAGAAGGGAAATTTATATAGATAAATACAATCCTAAAATTATTCGTAGTTAATGAAATATAAATTAGCATATAAGAATGTATCATTCAGTTTCATAGATTATTACCTCAAATGCAATGTGAGAAAGAGAAACTGTAGTTTTAGTTTTATAACATCAGATCATTCTCAAACCATGTTTTTTTTTCAAAATTACTCTGGAAAACAATAAATGAAAAATATAAAATAGAAAATTAAAATGAATGTAGCCAAAAAACATTTTTATAATTGTTATCAATGGGGAGTTATAAAAAAACATAATTAATGTTTAAATGAAAAACCTCATACCAAAATAAATAGGAGATTATTTCATAACTATCTTGGAAAACCACGAAAGATGTGTAAATAAATATAGTTGCACAATGATGATGTGTATTTATAGAATTTAATTAAGGAAACTCTTAGAGGATGTATATGTCAATAATGTGGGATATTTCAACAAATTTTGTTATAGGGTTTCATAAATTGGTCTCCATGACTTAGATGAATTTATTAAGATGACCACTCAAGGGTTCTAGAAATATGTGTGGATTAAAATTAAGAAATTTTGCAGTACTCTAATGATACCTTGAGAGATGAGAAGGGTTTTAGGAATTTAGTTGGAAAGATTAAACAGATGACATCCATCCAAAGGTATAGGTAGGGTTGATAAGAAAATAAATTACATAATACATGGTTCCATTGAAGGAGTGATAGTTTATGCAGAGTGAGTAGAATTGGATGATAAGAGAGAATCAATCTTTCAGAGGAAATCGAAATGGAGACAGAAATTTATTGAGGAGGACAGATCGGAGGACATGTAGGATTTAGCTATTGGAAGGATTAAATAAACAATTTAGGTGACATGTGTTTTTGGAGGTATGGTATATATTATTTATCTTGTACCCTACCTATGTATTTTTACAACATTTAGTATAAACAATTGTTATTACATCCTATGGAAGTGGTCCCTTTATTTTCACTAGATGTAGTATCTTATTGAATAAGTAAATTAATTTTTTTTTATTAAAAATAAAGTCTAGTACAATATAAAAAGGGAATAAAATTTGAGAATGAATATTATATAAATAAAAAGTAGTAAATAGAAAGAGTTTTTGTAATTTGTAATATTATACCATAATTAGGACTTTACAGTGTAGGGAAACACACACACACACACACACACACATATATATATATATGTGTGTATGTGTATATATATATATATATATCATATTTTACTTAGTTATTCTTACCCATCATCATCTTCCTAATGCCTTTTTATTTAGTGAACTATTTCGTAACCTCCTCAATTGTATAAGATCCATGGATGAAATTAGTTACTAGATGAAACCTGAGGATAATGTCTGGTATGGTTTCACATGTTTAATTGTAAATAGATAGTATTACATGTTCAATTATGAGGAATATAAAATGGATATTCTTGATAATATCCTCAGGTTTGAAATAACCTTATCATTTAGTGTTTCACTGGTTCAAATAACCTTAACTACCTCCGTATATACTTCACCTAATAGATAATATCACAAAATAATTGATAATAATATTTAATAATAATAATATTATGAAATTAGAAAATACATTTTAATTAATATGTACATAATATTTCAAGACATACATATTAACAATACATTGAAATACATGATGTAATAAAAAATGTATAGGGTTATCTATTAGAGGAATTTTTTTCTAGAATGTAGATAAATAAAATTTTTGAAAGATACTGGGTAATTGAAATACCACATACTCATTACTTTTATTCTTCATTTTATACATATTGAAATATAAACTCAATTGAATTGATTTCATTTTCATCTTGAAGCTCCATGTGTTAAATCTATGTCTCCATTATCATATATATTTTATAAATATGAAATATAAGAAAAGAATGAAATAAAAGAGTAAATAATATTTATTAAATAGAATAAAATAGAATCAGATAATTAAATAGGGATCCATTACATTTTCGGGAAATATTTGAACATATCAAATGGAAGTATTTTGGTCCATTCTAGATAGAGAGTAAATCAATAGATACAAATTTTTTTAATCTTTGTTGATGTTTAAGTTCCATGGATGAAATCACTTATGAATAATTTTCATTCAAGAAAGAATTATTTACCAAAATCATGTGATAAATCTCTCTACAAATAAACAAAATTAGAAACCAAAATGTGAGGGGTGATGAAAAGCAGTAAAAATTTTATTTTACCTGAAGTATATAATTTATAATAATTCAAGTACATTTAATTAAATTTGTAAATAAATTATTTGTGAAAATAATATATATGAGAAGAAATATTAGAGAAATAAACAATTCACAGAAATAGTACATGTAATTGTAATAGATAAGAAATTATAAGTAGTTAATTGGGCATTAGAAAAACAAAATACTAAAATAGTAAATAAAGAGGAAGAGACCTACCTTCAAATGTTAACAACCTAAAATATATTAGGCTAGGAATAAGTTGTGGTGCCAAATATGTCTCAAATTTGTATCCAAATACTTATTTTTATAGCGTACATATTTTTCATCCTTTTTAAACATCTACGAAATCTCTTTTCCATGAAAGCTGTTTGGAAATTGAAATTTGTGTGTGATATAATTGTAATGGTTTAGTAAGTAGTAAAACATAACTATGATATTAATATGTATGAATATACAACATATTATTTAATAAAAAAACCAAAAAATATTTCCATTATAACCTATGAATACTAAATCCAACATCCAGTGTATTTAATTTTGTTTCACAAAACTCTTCGTGGTTGAATACCATCCCAATATGAGTATAATTCTAGACATAATATACAATTTATAAGTAATGAAAAATAATTATAAAAATAATATTATAAAAATTATAATATAAAAATACAGTGTGATATAACAGAATATATATTATACATATACATGAATTTGTATACTAAAAATAAGATATACAATATGATTATACAATATATGCATACAAAAGGTGAGCCTTCATAAGGAACTTTTACCTCCAGAGGAACTTAAGAACCACTACATGAAAGATTTAACCTCTTATGAAGATAATTTCATGTGTGATATAAGAATCACTTATAACTAAGAATGTAGTGATCAATATATTTCACTAGCATCATCCCCTGTGAAGACATGTTGACATATAATACCCACAAATGAAAAGTTCACCCAGAAGTAAATGAATTATAAAAAAAATTATTTTTCATAAAATTATGAAAATTAAATATTTTTGAATAATTATTTAATATGTTTTTGAAACTAGGTATTACCTCCTTGGGGCCTCATTGATTTTGTCCCAACTACCAAAAAAAAGTACAAATTCCTTTAAACTAATTGACTCAATAAAATGTCTATAACTATTTTTGAGTTTTACATGCTATTTTATCCAATTAATTAAATTACTGACATTATAACATTTCAATTAATATCCAATATAAGAATTACTTTATGTTGACATCACATTTATCAAAATAAAACTAACCAATAAAATCCTGAATATTATTATTATCGAATGATCTCCAATGATTACATATAGCCATGGTAAGAATAACATGTACGTATCCCAAAATAATGAATAAACAATATAAGGTATTATAAAATAGAGAGTTGTATTTCTTAAAAAATCTCTATGGATATTTTGGAAAAGTTCATGCTTGAATAATAAATTAGTGAAATTGCAAAAATATTTCACACTGGATAAATAGAATGATTAGTGGGTCATAATTTTTTTAGGAGAATTGAAAAGAAAAAATTTTAAATGGGAGAACTAGTAACTATCTATTTAAATTACCAATGTAAAAAACTAGATAATCATTGAAGTTATGTATAATAATGTGGAATTTAATGGAAATTTTTGAAGGATGTCCATTTAATAGTAGAAAATATGCAATAATGTAATTGAATTGACACAACGATTTTGCACCTAGAAAAATACATAAAGGCACCATATGTTACAATCCTTACTCATGATTCCCTGGAGTAATTTCAAGATATAATGGTGTAACGGGACTCTTCATTTTTCTAGAAGTGAAGAAGTATGTGGAGCTAATGATCCAACACCCTCATAGGCCATGGAAAGAAAATAGACAGCTCCACATGATTTCACATATACATTAAAAATGAATTTCATTCTCTAAACCAAAATAATGATGATATATTGGAAGTTTAAATGATTTATGATTTGTTTTTAAAAAATATATTCATAGTGATACTCTCTCAAGAGTCCAACTGGTCATATTTTTATATTTTTATTTCCGTCCTATGCCAATTCTTGGAGCGTAAAATAAAGAGACATATTCATAGGGGGAATAAGGTCCTTAAAATATGCATGGAAAAGTATATGTGGTGATAAATTAAGTATTTAACCAATATATAGTAAATTTTATGACATTGATAGTGATAATATATCCTTTATATTCAAATGTCCTAATATCATTGTTGGTGGTCAAAAGTAGAAGACACCCAGTAAAATAAAATAGGAGGCCAAAATCAAACTATATATATAATAATCAATATTGAAAATTGGTATTGATGGTATAATTTAAAGGAGGAAAACTTATGAAAAGAGAAAAGTTATACTGTTTGAATTCACCCATTCTCATATGACACAGTCCAATGTAGATCCATGATAATCCCTATTGTGATTTGAGAGGCATATGAGGAGAAGATCATTTTTGAATCTTCATGATGGTCACATTATGGGAGGATGATGTGATTGCCTCCCACATTGACGGTGAATATGAGGTATATTGTGGGGGTGATAACAGTGTATATCAATACCTGAAATTATTTTTCATACGGGTTCAAAAGAGTTTTTCAATGGTTTCATGATGAAAGGTTTTAATATTAAAATGTTTTATTCATGATATGGTCCTTGTACAATGTTTATAATTATGGATGAGAATGATATATCTCATTATGATGGGTGAGCCCAACATATCTCTCCAATTAATTGGTTAATTATTATGTTCTTGATAAAATTACGATGAAGCCGTATTGGTTATTCCACTTGTAAAGGTTCAATGAAGATGTAGTCCTAAGAAACCTGTATGAATTTTCTATTCTTTCGTTAGTGTTTTTATAATTTTTTTGAATATATAAACTAATGATATTTTGTTTTAAAAGAATTTTTGTTCAATTTTACTTTAAAAATAATGTTTTAAATGGGTTTTCTTATATTCAATTAAAGCCTTAGGATACTAATTTTGACTATATGTTTTCTTTTAAATTGTTTTATGAAAACATTTGTACAGAAAAGATGATTTCATGTGTAAGTTAATTATTATATTATACCAATGTTTATTAAGTTAAAGGAAACCTCTCTTTTAATATCTCAAGGTTTTAAAATGGACTAACAAGATTATTTATTTTTATATCCCTTTTTATGATATTTGATATTATATCATGTTTTAAATGTTTTACAAGGATTTATAGATGATTAGGGATACAGATGAGTTTAGGAGGAAAATTTTGATTTTTTTTCTTGAAATGAAAATGCATCTTATTTTAGATTTTTTATTAAATTAAGAATGGATACTAAGTAGAAGCGTCCAATTTATAATATTTGAGTTTTTATGTATGATTTATGACTTCTTTTTCTAAAGCTGTAAATCGTAAAGATCCTCGAAATGTAATAAAGATAATACTTGACTAAAATTCAACATTATATAACATTTTATGGTCAGTTCATTATTGTTGGTATCATAAGAAATGTTTAGATAATTTTAGCGGTTAGGATAATGAAAGTAAATGACCTTAAGGGAATCTAATTTAGGGTTATCATGATATAAAATTTGAATTTTACCATGTTTATTCACCTAAACTATATATTTTTAAAATGGTTTTCCATTGAGGAAACAAACAAGATATTTTATAAATGAACTAAGTTGATAATAAAATTCCAAAGTAGAAAACTAGAATGGTTTGAATCAGAGAATTGAAGTCTATTTCTATGATGGATTAGTCGAGACCGACTATAAATGGTGGTGGTATATATGGGAGAGAGAATCCATGTTAAATATAGAGGAACCTATCTATATTATATAAATTTAATGAAACCTCATCCTCCAGCATTCAATGGTTATTCTGACCTAGTGGTAGATGAGTGATTGGTTAAAGATCTAGAAAGGATATTTGAAAACATGGGTTGTCTGGAGCATCAAAAGTCAATCTTGATATTTAGAAATTTGAAGGTGAAGAAGATAAATGGTGGTCAATGGTTTAGAATAATAGAGAAAGAGAAGAGATTGATTTCATATAATTGTATATGATATGTTCATTTATTGCATATATTTTTGAAATTTAAATGCATCACTTTTTGTTTAAATGAAAAACCCATGGATAGATATTTAATATATATTTTTTGTATTTTCTATGACGTAATAATTTTTAGGAAATGAGAAAAGGAAGCCAAAACAATATTAATTACAAATTAAATATGGCCTCCCTTGATTTTAGATTCACATGGAACACACTCGAGGGTCCAAATTGGATAACTTATGTGAAACAAGACTTCTGGAGATGAAAACATAAGATTCATAATGTGAATAAATTACGGGATGTGAAAACATAAAATTCATGCACTAATTATAGGATGTGAATCAAATAAAAGGAGGGAGAAATACTTTAATAGAGTGAAACATACATTCACACTAAAAATTTCCATAATAATACCCTAATATGAATGTTTGACATAGATTTTAGTGGGTACTAAAATATTTATTTCCCAAGTGGCCATTAAATACAAAGAATAATTGAAGTGTCATTATGAATGCATATTAACGATGAACTAAATGTTATATGATCCCCATGTAAGCCTATAAATAGAGATCTATGTTATTAATACTAGGGAGGAATTCCAGAGCCTAATGCTTAGGGTGAGAATCTGCACTGTCCAGGGTTATCCTAGTTTTATATAGGCCTTTTATTATCATTTCTTTCTCATTATTATATAATCTTTACTCCATCATCATTAGGCTGAAGTAAAAATTCTTTTATTGGGCTAGGGTGATGTAACCAAAGGGGGAAGGTGTCGTGGGATTAATTTTCTATATTTTATTCATGTATTGGTTTTTTGTAATTCATTTATAAAATGAAAATATATATTTTAAATCATGAATATTGATTAGAGAATATGAATTTATCTTTTTATTTATAAATTGGATACCGTAAATTAGTTATATCCATTTTTGTATTTAGGGTAACCAGGTATAAAATGGATTTAGGAAAAACTCGATTAAGTATTTCCCTATATTGCATGCCCATGAGAAAAGGGGGATATCCTCATTGGGGAGAGGATACCATAACCACTGGATCTATTTCATATTGAATACAACTTCACACATTTATCAACAATTTATATTCTTTATCTAACTACATATGAACCCTAAAAGACACAAATCCCCAATAATCTATTAAACCAGATTTCAAAACAACCAATTTAATTTTCCTTTGTATCTCAATTTTCAAAATTGTTTTCAAATCCTAATCTTATTCATTATCTCTACTTTAAAATATTCCAATCTATTGTCTTTAATTTTATTTCAAAATTTAATAGATAAATTTGTTTAAAAATTGAAGTAAACCAATTCACCGTCTCATGGGTTCGAACATGATCTTTATACATACTATATTTTAATTAATTAATAGCCTAAAATGTGTATTTTTATAAATTTATTATTTTTATTAGCCCCATAAATAATTAATGATGCTCTATAGACCTATCAGAACTAGAAATGTTGTTGTGGATGTTTACAATGTAGTATTTGAGTATTTAATATTAATTTTTTATTTTATTATTTTATATTAATTTATTTATTCACATTGGGATTTAATGTTATAGTTTAAATGAATTTAAATCTTAATGTATGACTACAAATCACACAAATAGTTGGAAAATAGATCTCCGAGTATGATCCCAAACTTAGGAAAAATATAATAATAAAAAATAAGTTGTGACCATGGAGGTTGTAGAGATCAATAAATTTTTCCGAGTGATTCAAAGAGATCTAAGACTATGTATACTAGAATATTATAGGTTTCTATCAAACACAAGATGGAAATTGATCATTCTAGAAACTATCATAATATAAAATCACTCTGCGATCAATCCTTCTGTCAAATAGATGATATTAAACCAAATGAAATTCACTAGACTATAACATGAAGATCTGAACATGCATCTAGAAAGTTTTCTTGAGCTTTGTGAAACATTTTACTCCTAAAATTTCATATGTGTTGTGGTAAGTATTCAACTCTTCATATTTTAATTGAGGAAACATGATCGTAAGTGGATTTAGAGTTTTATCAATCATTCTATCACTATATGGGTTGAGTTGGAAATGAAATTTTTCACTCACATATATTTTCCTTCCATGTTGATGGAAATACGGGTAAATATCCTTAACTATATTCAATTTGAAGATGAATATATCTACTGTACATGGGAATGATACAAATATGTGCCTCATATATTCCCTCACTATGGTATAGAGGTATGATTATTAATCCAACAATTTTATAAGGTATTTTTATCAATAAATAGGTCGATTTTTGATGCTCCATCTGGTGGGTCAATATGAGGATATCACTAGAGGAGAGATATAACCTATTGGATTAAATGAAAACATATTGTTTCTAGTGGAAAGGTGAAGGGTTACAACAAATATGGGTCCACATGATCATCAACAACATAACGACGACATAATAATTGGAATCCCTAACTAAGAAGATAGAAATGGTGATGGGAGAGAAACAACAACCCCATGGTAAGTGCACTGAAGATGTATCTTATGTTGATTAAAATCATGTTAATCAATTTCAAGGATGGTTTCCCCTACAACGAAAAATAAATAATGAAAAGGGTTTCAATAAAGAGAAAATGGATACTTGTAACAAGAACCCCACAGACCTTCACTCACAAGCCAGGTCCATACCATAGAAGATACATTATCCACTTTTATAACCACTATTAAGGTGGTAACTAATGATACATAGTAATATACAAATAACTGAAAGGACATGTTGTAAAATTTGCAGTATAATGTACAGAAAATAATCGAATTTATTTGAGATAGGCCATGAGGAGCACCACTTGGATGCCCCGATGTGCATTAATGAGAGGATTTTAAATTCATTTCCATGAGAAGTGTAAAATTCACTCAGGATCAGACCAAACCAAGAAAAGTAAAAGGGGAAAATAAATAAGAGATGGAAAAGAGTGAGGGGTAAGTAGTTGAAGAATAACTAAAAGAATAACCACCATCGTAAAATATGATGATTACTTTTCTATTGAAACTGACATAAGAGAAGATCAATGCACAGAAAGGTAATATTTTGGAACACTTTAAAAATGACATATTAATATTTCTTTTGCAGTGTATCTCACAAAAGTTTTTACCTATGAGAAATTCAAGAAAGGTATAGTATCTAACCAGAAGAAGATGGATAAATTTGGAACTATTCCACTCACACAAGTGTGTTCGACGGTGGTATCAAATGACCTACCTAAAGAGAAATTTGATCCTAGTAGTTTTTCTATCCTAATATTTGTTAGAGATAATAAATTTGGAAAATATTTATATCACTTACATGAGAGTGTCAATGTCATGTTTTACACCACTTACATGAGCCTAGGACTAGAGACACCAAATATAGTGAGAGTTTAACTTCAATTGATATACTCAAAGATTACATTTCCCAGAGGGGTCACTTAAGATATTTTGATCAAATTTGATAAATTATACTTCCCCATCGACTTCCTAGTGCTAAATATGGAAGAGGAGCGAACTCAACTCATTATAGGGAGACCATTTTTAGAAATTAGATGAAAACTAATTGATTTACAACGTTGAGAACATTATCTAAGATTTAGCAGTGAGAAAGTCAATTTCAATATCTATCGGGGGATCAAAAAATATTTTTTGAGATAAGATTATGTTCTTAGAAAATAAAAATTACCCGAAGTTTAGGATATTGTTGAAATTGAATAAGTCCATGAGATATATAATTTTGTGAATGAGGATATTTAAAATAAAAGTTATAAGAAGAAATAGAAGCTGAAGGGTCAGACCACTATCATTAGAGGAAAGAATGATTCAAAAAGTTTTAAAAATGAAAAAAATGTATGGATGATACATGAACATATATTTCATTCATTGGGATTTAAGGATGAAATGGGAGATCAAACTGATATAAATAAATTATGTATCGCCACCAGGAAGAGACATGACATTTAAAGAGAAAAGACATAGAACAACCTATGTGGACATTTTAATTTTGAGTCCTTTTTTATACCACAACTAGGTAAAATCCTTTCAGTAATCAGTCCCTTAAGATGAAGATAAAGGAGTTAATTTTTATCCCATAAAATTAAATAAAATCACTTCCGGGAGGCAATATGTGTTTTCAGGATTTTTATTTTTCTTTTTATATATTTTTTGGTGCATGAATTATCCCCCAAATATTTAAAAATTCCTTAAAAGGCTTGTCCTTTTACCTATTTATCTTTATTTATTAGGAATATCAATACCCTATAAAGAAGCATGAGAGGAAGCTACATGACCAATACATGTCATAAACCCCATTCACATCGTGAAATCATGAAATTACACATTATGAAAGGAATTCACTTCATGAATATGATGTAGGTTGAAGGGAACCAATTTGAGGATTTGGATGCATAAGAACCCCCTTGACTCAAGAGGAAGACACTTCTTGTGATGAAAACTATAGTTAACTCTTAGTGGATAGCATGTACTACGTTATAGGGAAAGGGCCCCATATCCCTTCAAGGAAAAAGGGGAAAAGGGATTTCGAGATTTAGGAAAATGTATACTGGTACACGGGAAAAAACCAAAGGGATGCAAGGATTACTCCTATTTTCCAAAGCCAATAGAGATGAGGTCGTCCATGTAGGAAAGATACAGTGAAAGAAAGTCCCTAATGAAGGGGGAAAGGAATGAACATGGGGATTACTTGTAACTGATTCGTCACTCCATGGAAGAAATGTTAGAAAAAAATGTCTGACACAATGCATCAGAAGGGGAGATTAAAAGATTTCATGAAAGACGGTTGCAAGTTGATTCCAGTGAGGAGAAGGAGTTGTGGATAGATAAACAAGATAGAATACTGGCACTGGGCTTCAATCAGAGCATAATAAATTCATAGAAATTCATCCATAAAATGGAGAGGATGCTCACTCACCATGAAGACCTTGTCAGAGAGAACCTAAAAATACTGGTTATTTCCTTGCAATGGAAAATTTATATGGTTGCTAATTCAGGTAATCTAAGTCTTGTGTGTAATCATTTTATGAGCTCTTTTAGCACATTGTGGTCTTGTATGCGAATTTTGGTTTCCAATTTTTCCTCAAAATGGCGTAATAAAAATTTAAATTTTGATGTATGGATGTAGGTAAAACCTACTCAGCTATGTTTGAAGCATAATTTGAAGGAGAATACACATTTTAATTATATTATTTTTTACCGTATTCCCCACAGTTAATTTTTAAAATATTCAACTGCCAATTATTTTCACTCCTTGATTATTTATTTACTGAGATGAACAAGGAGACATAAACATATAAGGATACTAACAATTTCATTATTTCAAATTTATTTTTTATTCAATTTTGATGAGAAAACGAGGAAAAAGATTATTAGAGATAAGCACACAAAGTGGGATTTATAACAACATGATTTATGGGAACATGTTAATTTTTTAAATATTTTTTTATAAGGTTTAGCCTTATTTTAATGTCAATTACATTCATTAATTGATTTAAGTTTCCGTATTAAATTCAATGGGTGATTGTCCCAACCCTTCATTTTGATTCATGAGACATGCTATGAGCCTAATATTTGACATCCTTCCTATAATATTTATCCTATGAGACTCGGGAATGTTCTCTTCTAAACATGCTTGGAAGATTATCATATAAATTACTGAACATAATCAATTTTAATATGATTGAGACATAACAATTTATATGTGTACCCATATCACATTAATCCCTTTTAACACCTTATAGGCCATGAATAGTCATTTTTGGTAATAATCCATGTTACAAGACTATTTTATCAATTCCTACATTCCTATAAATATATTTCCTGATATTTAAAAGAATTAAGTGGAGAGTTTTTATATTGTGACTGAGATATACTTCATTGAGAAACATTAATTGGGGGGCTTTCTTTGTGATATATGGAGATTCCATGTTATCATTCACTGCACTTTATCATTATTCACCTCTCTGTCTAAAAACATAATATGGGGTGTGTCTTAGGAGGATAAAAAATAACCATTATTAGGTTGATGATCTTTTAATCATATCTTCTTTGGTGGTGGATATGAGATTTTTCTTAAGCCTAGTTTAAAAAAAGATAAAATAAATGAAAAATAGAAAGTGGGAATGGTTAATATATTGCACCTTCTTTTATAATTATCAGACATTGAGTGTTTTGGGGGGAAGAGAGAGTTTACATTGGTAAAGGGATATTCTCATTAATCTTATCTTTTGATATCATGCATTTTGATTTAGTTTAAAACCACTTTTTTTATCATTATTTGTTTTCAAAAAAATTACCCACATTCCATCTACCCTAGAGTCATTTGAACCAAAAAACAATGCCCTCATGATTAATTGTGATTTCTTCCTTTATATGGTGAAGATTCTAGATTCCTTTTAATTATATGGTATGTGACATGTTCTTGAGGTATGTGATGAACTCTATTCACATTTTTTACATTGATAATGTGTGAAAAAATTAAATGTGAGGTAAATTGTAAATTTCATGCATATTAATAATGAATTAAAAAATTTAAGTGGAGGAATAAAAATACGCGGTTATTAAAAAATAGATAAATTAAAATAATTTATTATTTTTTCTTTAAAAAGTGAGGTGTTAATGAATTTTCCTATGTGATGATTGAATATTTAATTTTATATTTGATCAATTTATTTTTTTGACTTTGAATTTATGTCATGGTAAGTTGAGTATATTTTTTAGTATGTTCAGATTACATCCTTGAGGAAAACTTTGAATTCAAGTATAGGGGATTTCATACAGGCTTTTATTTTGTATATGTTTTATATTTAAATTCATTACTTTTTTTATAAATGATTAAATCATGCTTGGATATTTTATATATTTGATCATATTTAATGGGATTCAATAGTAATATGGGAAATGTGAAAAATAATACAAAATGACAATGATTTACAATTAAAAATGGCCTCCCATTATTTTATATGAATATGGAATACTCTCCAGGGTTGAAATAGAAAAAATAAGGATAAATGGATATTCTAGAGATAGAAACACATGTTCATGATAGGAAAAAATTACAGGATTCAAAAACATATAAGGTGTGATTCAATTACCAGTTATGAAGAAATTTAGAGGAGTACTGGTACTTTCAAGACATGACATATACTTTCATGCTGTGAAATTATTTCTACAGACCAAGATTCAAATGTCATGGATGTATTTTCAATGGATAACTAAAATTTGTTACCCACACCACTGCTCAACAATCTAGGTGTACCTGTTCTTCTTTATAGGATATGTTAATAAAAAAATGAAACTTCACCACCTAGTGTTTTATAAATTGAGAGTGGTGTTGCCTCTAGTTAGCAGGAATTCTGGAGGCCAATGCTTAGAGTGAAAGTCTATGTTTTGTGGGGTCCTCACTGATTTTCATATCCATATTTTTTATGATTTGCTTTTTTTTCTTCACTTCTATTTAGTTCCTCATCACAAGTATTAGGGGGTAATTTCTACATTATTCTAGGGAAATATAACCAAATGGGAAGGTGCTTTTTGATTTATTTCATTAATTTTAATCTTTTATTTGATTTCCCATAATTTCTTTATCCAATTCCAATATATATTTTAATCATGGCCATTAATTTATAAATCCAAAGGGATCCATTTAATTGTAGATTTGGTTACCCTGAATTAGGCATAATCATTGTTACATTTAGGGTAACCAGGTTTAAAAATGGTATCAAGACAAACACGATTTATAAATGCACTTAATTACCTAACTATGAGAAAAAGTGGATTTAAATTTTGAGAAAGGGATAATATGGAAAATAGATCAATATCATCATTAATCTAATTACAAATATGAATTAATTAATTTAAATATTAAACCCAATTTTACCTGAACCCCAAAAGCTAAAAAACCCCAACACGCTTTCAAAACCCAATTTAAAAATAACTAATCTAACTTTGCCTCTTGCTTTCCCTCACAATTGAAAAACAAAAAATATTATTTATTTACTATTTATTTAAATAAAATAAATCATTATCTTTTAAAAAAATTAAATTTTTAATTATGATGTCTAGTTGGTTTGACAATGAATTGATGTTATTATGTTTTAAATATTTAATTTCACTGGTCTACATTTTATAATATTTCTATTTTAATTATACTCATAGGGAATTAATAAAACCACAAAGGGTTTCCAAAACATGCACCATTTCTAGGGATTGAACCTAGCTTACCCACATGATAAGTGGGAATAATATGAATACTAGATTAAGAGACGATATTGAAACTATAGAAAGTGATACATTTGTAAATATATTCCATGAAAGGTATTTTCATATTGTAGTTTGAATTAGCATGGAAAACTAATTCCTATAATTAAAGCAGATGTAGAAATATTTATTTTAAGTAAATAAAGAAAAATTTACCCAATTGTAACATTACACTCCAAATTGTATTCATTATCTTATTTGTAAAATTAATTGGTTTTACTTAGGATTGAAGCCAAGACACAGAAGGGAATTAGATTCCCGTGAATTTAAAAGTTATGATAAATTTTTTTTATATTCTGAGAAGGTATAAATTCAGTTTTTAGATGATCATGAGTTCCACAATAATAAAAAAAATTATAAATGGAAGGAAATGGGTAATCATCAATAAAATAAATTAAATGGTAAAAAAATCACAGTTCCAGTTTTGTATATATGTGGTAAAAATCACCATAGAAAATGTTTTTTTAAATATGGGAAGTATTTCAAATGTGGTATGTTTAGAAATTTGTCTCATTAATCTAATGAAAATAATAAAAAAAATTAATGAAAAACTAATGGTAAGATGATTTAATTGTAATGAGGTGGATCATTATGTGGGTACTTTTCCAATGATTGGAATGGAGTATGGAAATCATCAAGATCAAAAATAAAAATGTGTGTCAAAATCCATTGTGACTAATTTGGTAGATATTGGGTTGTACAATGAAGTGGTAACATGTACATTACTTGTTTATTTTGATTATGCTAATGTTTTTTTGATCCAGGGTCTAAAAATTCATTCATTTCTAATAATATTTCTCGTAAAATGAAAATATCACCACCTGAAATATAGTCAAAAATTTAGTTAAAAACACCTACTGATAGTATTAAGGAAATAATAATTTTAAGAGATATTATTGTTAATATATGTGGAATGGTTTTCTCTAAAAACATGTTTTCTTTCTCATTAAATAATAAAATATTATTCTGGGTTCGGATTGGATAGCATTTTATCATTTTAAGATATATTTTGGTTCTAAAGAAGTTATTTTCCTAAATGTGTTGCTATTTATATATAAGAATTAATTCATACCTTTGATTACATGTCAAGAAGCTAAGAGACTACTAAAAGAGGGAAAAGAATGTTACCTTGCTCATATTATTTTAACTGATGGAATTATTCTAATTGATGAATTTATTGTGCTAAAAGAATATCTAGATCTTTTTTAAATGAGTTTACTGGTGTTATACATGATTAAGAAGTGTAATTTACAGTTGCATTAGTGTTGGATTCTATGATAAATTTAGAACTCCATTATCAAATGGTTCAAGTAGGAATCTGGAATTTAAAAACAAATTGCTGGAGTTTCTTGATAAATAAATATCTATACACTTTTTTATAATCTCTATAAACCAGATGACTTAATAATTTCAATTATTAAAATATTAATAAATATATTTTTAAATAAAAATTGTATTTATATGTAACATTAATGTGTTAATTCCATTAAATTGTTATATGTATCAAATTTTGTTTTGTAATTATTAGATAAAATGGGAATATAGAGACACTATATGGATATTCTTAATCATACATCCTGTAGTATGGATAATATCTATTAACAAGACAGATATGTTTTTATATTTTCAGGTATATGAGACTCGTATGACATTGTGATTTTTTCTCTTGATGTTTTCACTTGATGATATCTAAGAACGAAGGTTATGAGGATAAACTAATCAACAGTAATTCCATATATTTTATGTGTTATTGTATATTCATATCTGAGAATTTTTTTATTGGTATTTATTTGTAAGATTATTATTAATGTATATCACTAATCTTGTTCATTTATGTATGAATGAAAACTCTGATAACACATGTCCATGGTGAGGTGGAATATATTGGGTGCACTATAAGTGAAATGACATTAATTGAATAAGGTTATAAATGATATCCCATTTCTTATTGATGAATTATGATATCTGTAACCCATTTCATGAAATATAACTAACTGATTAAATCCGTATCTATAGTAGTGATAGAAATATTAACCAATGCCATTCACATCGTATAACACAATTGGGCTATTCATAGGGAACATAAATCATACGAAAAATATATTGTTCATTCTGAAGGATATATTGAATTTGACTATATGGGGATTTCAACTGAACTTCCTTAGACAGTCATATTTTTTGATTACTGGTGAATTGTAGTTCCATGAATCATGAGGACTTATTCTTTTTCCACTACTATGATACATCACAAGGTTTTTAATCCCCTTTGATTTTTAATATCATTAACTAACTATTTCATAATATTAAAAGGATATGAGGGATATGATTGAAGGTTACTTGAGATGTTACAGAGCAATTTACTCATATGTTTATGAAATGTACAAGTAAATTCATAGATAATGGAGTAGACTGTAGTTTATATAATGTTTTCTAGGCTATTAGTTATGAGTGTGAGATATATTAAATATATTATTAGATTAATATATTCCTTTCTTAATGTTCCCTTATTCCTTGATTTTTATTCATTTGGGATACTATCATATCATAAATAATATGAAGGTCATTCCCAAAAAGTTTGGGTGATTCAATAGATCATGTGGACACACCTTGGAGGGAGGAACCTTTCATTGTTTTCCATGGAAATATTTATCAAACATTTAATGAAAGAAATGATAACATGAATTCCATGGTGAATGATATTTTCTTATTATTTCTAGTTTTCATATTATTTTAGTTTTAGTGGAATGGTCTTCTTAGGTGATGTTTCCTTAGATTTTATGTAGCTACGATTGATCTTTTTACAATATAATGTAAGCCAATGTATTCTTGGAGAATCTTGGTGATACATTGAACTATCCAATAACCAAAGGAGAATAAATAGACCCATGACTTTGGGTAATGGTTTGTGAGGTTCTTCGATGAGGGGTATGTGGGAAAAGTGATTAAAGAAGTTATGGAACAACTATTGGGAAAATAAAAATGTGATGTTGTCTTCCCTTGAATACCTTCCTGCACAAATTCAAGTGTGAATCCCATAAATCATATAATTTGGAATCTATTATGTTTAGCGATGACCAGTGAAAACAATGTTGAAATCACTATCTACATCATTTACAAGAAGTTGACAAACATGAAGTATGATATAGGTGCTGAACCTATATTATACACCTTTAATAATTGTGAACAATGTGTTTAAAAATGTTTTATGCTTGGAGAGAAAGGTAGGAGGCTGTTGTAGAATCCATCACTGTAGGCCATTTTCCATGTAGGTACTGAAATTAGCAAATGGACATACTCAGATAATGACGAAGTTGTAGTAGAAGTGTTGAATACTATATACAATATTTATAAAATCAAATATTAGTGTTTTATTTTCTTAAAATTCCATGGGAATAATTTTAAGTTTTTGAGATAGATTCATAAAATCTCAAAGGTTTTTTTGAAGTGTTTATGAGTTGATGAGGATTAATAAAAAGAATTGGAGGATCTTTGATTTAAAATAAAGGATGTCTAGAATTTTGGGTAATCTAGATAAGTAAATGGAAAAGTTTAGAATTTACATAGATGAAGTCCTGACATATGAAACTCCATTATGTAATCAAATTCACATACATGAATTTCAACGTAAGGTGTTTGGATCACAAATGGGAAATTTCAAGAAGCTAGATTCTATTATATAGCGGAATATGTGAGTTTTGTGTAGAAATATTCTGCAACGTATCAAAAACCAAGAAAAAAATACACAATTGAAGATCCATGTTAGTGAATTGTTAAAGGGGAACAATATATTCAAATTTTTATTCCTAAGGCACCATATATGTTATTCTATAATGCATTGAAATTACATATAGTCAATTTAAAAAATATATGAAAATTCAGACCATGTAAATTTAAACCAATGCAAATAGATCGTCACATATATGATATCCATGCACGTGAATTCCACACTAGGATCCATGTAAAGGAATATTTATATGAGATGGATGAAAATGACAGGACATCCAAAATTATACATTGAACTTTACAATCTAAATAAATTAAGGAGATTCTGTATTTTAGAGGATAAAGGGTATGATTTTGTGGCCCCATAATGAAAGCTTTATATATGGATGTGATTTTTACTATTGCAAAAAATAGGAATTCCACAAAAATCAAAGTCTCATTCCATTTTAATATCTATTTAGATACAGATAAATAAGGAAATGGAATATGTACCCGTGTAAGGGGGATGTGAACTGCCAAATTTCCAACACACACACATCTATTCAAAAATAAAAGAGGTATACAGAATTATCCATTACCCATACATATTTTCACATTTCAAATATTTATATTTATGAAGATATTTCCTTTATAATCACACTTCTTGATGTCTATATATATAGAAAATTAGTATAAAATGGACTGATTTGGACAACTATCTAAAAAACTATTGAGACTCGAATAAAAAGGCCCATGCTAAACCATGGTTTATGTTATTTTCTACATTTTTTCTCATAAATTATATCATAATTATCATCAAATATTATCTAGATATTCCTTAAAAATTATATTTTAAAACCTGAACAATAATGAAATAATAATTAGAAAATTGATTAAACATGAATAATATATAACATGAAGAATAGAAAGATAACTAAAAAATACAATGTAATGAACATTCCTATACTATCACATGATTTTAAGGGAAACATGTTTATTCATGGTATTAATGAATTTGGGAGCATGAAGAAAAAATAAATAAAAAATAAGAGGTCATGGAAAGACTATAATAGCCTAAAGAATGATGCATTTAATGAAACTACCATGAGCATTGAGTTTTCCAATGCTTTGAGATATGCTATCAATTCTAGAGAGAGGCTCCACCACTAAATAACTCCAAACCATATAGTGGGGGAAAGACTATAATATCCTATACAATGTTGTGTTGAATGAAAATTCAATGCGATTCTAGTATGAAAATTCTTTAAGAGATGTGGATGGTTTTAGAAAGTGGTATCCACACCGAAAAACTACAAACATAGAGGTGTATAAAGTATTATTAATATTCAAAATAACATTGGATCAAGTCTTCCTATTAAACTTCATTTCCTTTCTTTAATTTTTGTAAGGTAAAACATTCCATTATTCATAACATAGACTCTATGAAAAATAATAAGAACATTAAATAAAGCCCAAAAATAAATTCATGGAAAAAAGGTAATATTATAGGTAGACCATATGAAACTAATCAAAATAATAACATGAATAAATATACTACACAAGATAAAAGAAACATTTTAAACACCAATATTGTGAATTTTTTCTTTATTGTGTCCATTATTGTGTTTATCTGAATTATATTTGATACTAAAAAATATATAACAAACTAATAATCTATTAATATATATCTGTTGTCTCATAAAAAATTACATGATTTTTCACTCTCCAAATTAAATAGATCACCCTAAAAAAGTTATACTAAATATATATTATATTTAAGATGACATATTTATTAATTTTCATAAAATTTATTATATTTTAATCCGATTACCATTGAAATATTCTATGAACATTATTTATATTATGATGATGGCAAAAACAGAAAATTTACCCATGAAAGGTGGATGAGAGGAAGAACATAAAGAATTGTAGAAGGACTATCACCCGAGTTGAAGGGAAATAAGTTTATTCCTGGTAGATTGATTTATGGAGCATGACCACCATAGAAGTAGAAACCTGGAGGTGGTGGAAGGACTATAATATCCCAATGAATAGTGCATTGAATAAAAATTAAATGGACACCGAGTTCGCAAATGCTTCAAGATAGGAAATTTCTTCAAAAGGGAGGTGTCACCACCACATAAGAAATACAAGAAAAGTAGTGGGAGAAATACTAAAATAGCCCAAATAATTTTTCGTTGAATGAAAATTCCATGGGATTTTATTTGGAGGATCCTTTTAGAGAGAGGAATCACCACCCAATAACTATAAACTAGGAGGTGTCTGAAGAACTATTAATTGAATAAAAAAAGCTGGGTGATGTATTCCTCTTCCACAATGGTAGTCGAGAATGTTTCGAAAATTAAGAGGAGGTGGATCGACCATTGATCGACCATGGATGGTGTTAACAGAGGGACACAACCAATAAACTATGCTGAAGCATAGTGACTGGTGTGCATGCCAAGGAGAGCGGGGGGTCTTCTGAAGGAAGGTGTGTGGGGGTGGAAGTCCATAGGAAGTTAGATTACTTATCAACCTAGAAGAAGAAGACTCACCACCCCGGAACTATAAATCGAAATGTGAAAAATATACAAATAATAGCCTAAAGAACACTACATTGAGTCTTCCTCTTCTACGGTGGTAGTCAGGCATGTTCTAGTGGTTAATAAGAGGTGACTAGGTAGCAGATAGAGCATGGAAGACGATAGTATATAACCAGAACCGATGAACAATGCTGATGAATGGTGGCTAATGTTAAAACCAAATAGAGAAATGGGTTTCTAGGAGGGAGGTGTGTGAGAGGCAATAGTTCTATAGGAAGTTAGATTTCCTATAGAATCAGAGAAATAAGAATACTCAGCAACCAATAAATAAAAAGAAAGAGGTGTATGAAAGACTATTAATATCCCAAATAATGTTGTGTTGAGTCTTCCTCTTCCTCAGTGGTAGTCTAACATGTTCTGATGATTATATTGAGGTGGATCAGTCATTAATCAAGCATGGAAGATGAAAAAAATAGTCACAATTGGGGACCTATGGAAATGTGTAAAAGATGGTATACACTAAAAATTGTTGAATGTGTTTATGTAAATATAATTTATTTTAATTGAGAGATATTATAAGGATAAACCACCTGATCCCATTATAATAGAGGAAAAACTAGTTATAGGTCTGGTGGTAGTGACCTTTCTTCCAACCACCCGAAAATTCTTAAGTGTAACTGCCTAATGTGAGTCTAACACCACTAAATCCATCCAACCTTCCTTCTAATCTCTAATTTCTTTTTCAAATACATGTGTGATTGAAACCATCTATGCACTTTTTTAGGTGAAAGGTACCCAATTATTAACATCCATTCAGGTCCATGTTCATAAAAGTTTGAATTTAAATATTGATATAATTTCAATAATAAGTAATATAATATAGATAGTATAAAATATCAACCAAGAGAAATATCTCTAACAAAACCCATAAAAAAAGATTGAACTGAGTGAAATAAATCCCAGGTAAGTGTGTGTTTCTATATTCAATTCAGAAAACATTTCCCATAAATATTTTATTCTATGAGAGAATTTATATCTCATCCACCAATAGGATAAATCAAAAAAGGATTAGTGTTTGAGTATGGATTAATACATTAGAGTATATCATTCAAACATGTCATACAAATATTTATTGGAAAAATTTTGGTATCAACAACATTTCAAAGAATACAAAATTTTGATAGAGTTAAAAATGGGGGAAAATTATGGATAATCACTAAAATAATTTTAAATGGATGAGAAGATTGAGATTGTTGTAGTCAGTAACCGGAATATCCATGGTGAATTTTTTTAGAGTAATAATACTATGAAATTGATGAGAGGAACTCAATTTGTCACTAAGGTTAATCCCCATGATATTGTGTGCACCCAATAATAGATTTTCCCAATAAAATATTGGAGATTCAAGACATTAATTTTTTACTTTTTAAGTATCAAATAAGATAAGAAAAATATAGTTTATATTTCAATGGAATTGAAAATTTCGAAAATCCAAAAAATAAATTTCTCAAAAGGCTTTCCACGGAACAACAATTGAATGAAATTAATGGATCAATTTTTTATCTGAATGATAAACACTAAAATACAACTGAGGATTCTATGAAATCCATGAAATAAAATGGATTTTTGACATTTGAAATCGTCAGTATCATGACAAGATAAATAATTGGAAGGACTTAAGAAACTAATGATGTTATAAACTGTACAACAAATATTTCAAAGTGGAGTTATATATATTTTTAAAAAGCATGAATATTTAATTAAATTATAATATCATAATACTGTTTAAAATTAAAATGTAACTGGTATAATAGATGAAATAAATTTATTGATAAGATACCCAAACAAAGAGTACTTTTACTTAAATAATTTGGTGATAATTTCTCAATATTTATTATAAAGAAGTTATATGTTTTGTATAAATAAATTTCATAGTATTGGAAATTTATGGTTGATCTCATAATATCATATTAGAATGATATTTATCTTTCAATGTTGATGTTATCATAGTCGTAGTGACTTGAGTGATAATATCATTATGTTCTCTTATTTTTTTAATCTAATTATCATGGAGTGTATGTAAATGCATAAAAATTGTTAAATCATTTTTTAGAATGATTCTAATCATGGTATCTATTTCATAAGATGAACTACCTGTCTGATTTTTGTTTAGAAAATTTAAAATTTATATATTTTGACAAACAATGATAAAATCATCAAACAAGGAATGGCTATATAACAAGAAATTAACAATATAAAAAAATCACTAAACATGTATCAACTTCATTATAAAAAATTGAATGAATATATATAAATAGAAATAAAATATTATCACATGATATCTATAGTTACAATAGCATTATTGAAAAATATAAATTAAT
This sequence comes from Viscum album, assembly GCA_963277665.1. Classification (NCBI taxonomy): domain Eukaryota; kingdom Viridiplantae; phylum Streptophyta; class Magnoliopsida; order Santalales; family Viscaceae; genus Viscum; species Viscum album. Next base: position 1,158,932,772 of record OY728125.1, read on the forward strand.
TGAATAATTCCAATCAATTTAAATTTAACACCAATTTTAAATTATTTAGTGGTCGACTTAAAAACCAATTAACAATGACTAAATTCTATATTATTTAAAATTGATTAACAATTGATACATTATTCACTACAATGAATTCTTAAATCCATTTTAGAAAAATCTTGAAGAATATAAATGGAACTTCAAATCCAAATTAATATATAGTTGAAATGATGAAAAACATTGATAAAATATTTTAGTCATACATATTAGTAATATCTAAAAGTAATATGTAATAAAAAATTAAATATTAGATACAGGTAATAAAGAATTAAAATTTTAACATACATATTACTAATATTTTCAATTCTTAGTTAAATCCAATACTCAAAATATATAGAAGTAAATGATATATATCGAAGGATCCACTAACATGTAAATTTAATAACAAAATGTGAATTGAAAATTTTAAGTTATTTTCATTACATATCATTGTATCTATTTAAACATAAATTTTTTTTTATTTTAATGCGATGGAATGTGGCCAATACTGACACCTCTATGTTTTTTTAAAGGTTGGGGTCAATGTCTCATTTTATTATTTAATGCAAAGACCTCTTTAGATTGGGTATAGGGAGACCCATGACATATCCTGAAGGTCCAAGGACAAGTGGCCTGAATACTAGGCTTGAAAGCCCATTTTTTGGCCCAAAGATTCCCTTGGTGAATAGTAATTCTACTGTACCCAGGCTGCTACAGTGCCTTCTATAGTGCCATCACTGCTACAGTTCCTGCTATAGTGCCTCCGCCGCTATAGTGTCACCACTGTTACAGTCCTGCCGCTGCAACAGTACCCTGCTACAGTACTATTATAGTCCCCAAAATTAGTTCCTACCCAGATTTGATCCTGGGTCTTTTGGATGCCAAGCAAGAGCCTGTACCACTAGGGGCACATGCTCGTTGGCGATACAGACACCTCTACGTTAATTAAAGTGAATAATTATTAAATAGTTAGTATTTTAATACATATTCTAATATTTTTTTTGTGTGAATAATTCAATAAATTATATATTTACAAACAAATGGTGAATATGGATCTCCAATATCACCCACTAGTGAATTTTAATAGGATTTATTACAATTAAATAGAATTAATCAATTGCCAAATATCTTTTATTTTATTTTAAGGGAAAATCTATATAATGTTGAAGAAAATTCAATATAAAATAAATAAAGTAAAATAAATTTTTAATAGAAGTGAAATTAAAACATAAAACCATAATCATGAAATTAAAAGTTGTTAATGCAATACCAAATGGGAAATATTGATGGGACATTATTTTTTATAGGTTTTTACCATTGATGTAACTATAGAGAGGGGAATTGTATGTTTTGTTTTCATACCCTCAAATTATTGTCAAAATATATCTATTGAAAAATTATCAAGAAAAACATATGAAAAATTAAAATGAGACATCTAATTAAATTTAGTAAAAGAAAAACCAAAATATGAATACAGATTCATCTTATAGAATCCCAAAAAACCAAAAAACATTCTAAATGAATCAATTTGAATGAATTTAATGGAATGTATATCAATGTGGCAACCCAAAAAATAGAATTAAAGTTTCAAAACCAAACCTCAAACAAACTATAACACATTTTTGATATATATATATACATACATACATACATTTATATATATATTTTAAAAACAATATTGTTAAATTGAAATTGAATTAATTTATAGTTGATGTGAAAAAAATCCCATAACACATTAAAATTGAATTATCACTAAGGAGAGGCGATATAGATAAAAATAATTTCTCCTTATAAAAAACGATTGATATAGCTTTTGAAGGAAAAAAATATATCAAGAAAGATATTTAGGGATAAATTATATATATAAATTAAATATCAAAAGTTATAAAATTTTAAAAACAACTATAAAATATAAATTAATCATTAAAGGAATGCGTTCCTCTATAATTATAATTTTTATAGATAACTATAAGACATCATTTTTTAGTTTTTAATTAAATATCAATTTGTAGACAGGGAAGAGGCATTCATTTAGATAGATTAGTACCTCAAATAAAATGATATTGAGAGGAATTATAGTTATAGTTTTTTAACATTATATTTTTCTCAAAACATGGTGGTTTCAAAATTATTATAAAAAATGATTGAAAAATTATTGTTGAAACATAAAAAACAATGTATTCAAACAAATTTATTATAAATCATATCAATGTGTAGTTTTAAAATATAGAATTAAATTTTAAATTCCAAACCTTAGACAAATATCAACCCAAGATTATTTCATAACAATCATGGAAAGAAAAGAAATATGAGTAAATGAATACAGTCACATAATGATGACATGTATAGATGGAATTGAATTAAAGTTAGTTTTCAAGGAATTAGATTCCTATAATGATAGATAATTCAATAAAGTCTATTTCAAGGTTACTTAATTTGTCTCTATGACTTACAATGATTCATCATGATGTATTCTCTAGGGTTCCAAAAACATTTATGGATGTGAATTTGGAAATATGACAAGCTTCTCATGGTACCATGAGATATTTTTATGTTTTCATGATTCTTTGGAGAACATAGATAGAATATCGCCTTGTGAGGATAAAAGGGGGATTTATAAGAATCTCAATTACATAATATGTGGTTCAAATGAAGGAGAATCAATTTAATTTTAGGAAATAAAATTAGATGATTCAATAGAATCACTATTTATAAGAAAATCAATTAGGAAGAATAAATTTTAGGAGGAAGATATATCAGAGGACATATGTGATTTAGCTATTGTAAGGTTTTGAGTGTCTTTAACATAAACATGTGTTTTTAGAGTCATAGTATATTATAAGTAACTAGTACCACACCCATGATTTTTCATGACATTTAGTAAAAAAAAGGTTTTTACATCCTGGGAAAGTGTTCTATATATTTGCGCGGGACGTAGTGGTTGTGGAAGAAATAAAAGTAATGTTTTTATAAAATATATAGTCATATACAATATAAAATTGGAATAAAATTCTAGAATGAATATTAAATAAATAAATAGTAAGAAATAACACTGAGTTTGTGTTATATATAAGATTTTACCATTTGTGGGAATTTTTATCCCAGGGAAACACACACACCAATACACTTAAATATCAAATGTAACATAGTCGTTCTTACACATCTTTTTCTTATTGATTCCTTTTTATTTAGTGAATTATTTTGGGATCTCTATGAATGTTGAAGATCCAATTTTTAAAATAGTTACTCACTGAAACCTAAGGATACTATCAGGTATGGTTTCATGGGTTCAATTAGAATGGAATGGTTTCATGGGTTTAAATTATAGGAATATAAAATGGACCTTCTGGATATTATTCCTAGGTTTTAAATACCCTTATTATTTCTGGTTTCAAATGTTCAAATTACTTTAACTCCCTCTATCTTCGCCTCCTGTAGTAGTTAATTTATAAAAATTACTAATTTCAATTCTGAATAATAAAAATAAGATGAAGAAATTAAAAAAAATATTTTAATTAATATGTACATAATAATTCAAGAAATGTATATGTATAAAAAACTAAAATACATGATGTTATAAAATAAATAAAAGATATTACCTTTGATGGAAAATGGTTTTTCAAGAATTCTAAAAAACAAAAATTAGGGAAAGATACTGAGCAATTGAAATATCACTTAATAATTCCTTTTGGTCCTCATTTTATATATATTTAAATTTAAACTCAACTGATTTAATTTTATTTGAAGATAAAAGATTGATGAGTGAAATTTATGTCTCCTATATCATATATAACATATAGAGATGCAATATAGGAAAAGAAATAAATAGAAGAGTAAATAATATATAATGTGTAAAAAAAAAGAGAAATAGATATTTAAATAGCGATCCATTACATTTCAGGGAAACATTTAAACCTATCAAATGAAAGCAGTATTGTCTATTCAAAATAGTGAGTAAATCAATGAAGTAAACTATTTTTTTGAATCTTCTTTGATGTTAAAGTGCCAATTTTGAAATCATTTATGAATAATTATATTTCCATAAATAATTCTTTATCAAAATCATTTAAAAAATATTTCTATAAATAAAAATATTAGTAAACAAAATGTGAGAGGTTATGACAAGTAGAAAAAATATATTTAAGTCAAATTATTCTTTTCATAATAATTTATGTACATTTCATTAAATTAGTTAATGAATTATTTATTTAAATGATATAAAAGATAAGGAAGAGTATACAAAGATACATTTGATAGAAATAATACATGTGACTGAAATATGTAAGAAATAAAAAGTAGATAATTAGGGATTGGAAACCCAGAATACAAAAATAGTAAACAAAGAGAATGTGACAAACCTTATGATGTTAAAAAACTAAAATATATTAGGTCTGTAGAATTCTATAGTGTAAAATGTGTCAGATATATATAGACAAAAATATAAATGAGTAGTAGACATATTGTCTATCCTTGTTAATATCTTATGAAATATCTATTCAATGGAAGTGGCATGGAAATTGAAATTTGTGTGTGACATTTTTATATTGATTTGATAATAAGTAAAACATAATTATGATATTCTTCCAAGAGAATATATAATATTTTATGATGTAACAAAACTGAATAATTTTTTAATATAGATTATGAATACTAAATCCAACATCCCTTGTATTTAAATTTGTTTCAAAAAACTTAATACAGTTTAGGACCATCCCAATATGAGAATAATCTTATATAAAATATACAGATTAGAAAATATGAATAATAAATATACAAATATTATTATAAAAATATTAATATGAAAATTTTGTTTGGTATAAAAGCATATACATCACATATATATAGAATATTAATGTACTAAAAACCTGATAAAAAATAATTTTACACATCATATGCATATAGAATGTGAGCCTTTATAAAGAACTTTTATATCTATAGGAACTCAAGAACCACTTCTTGAATGATGTTTCATTATGTGAAATGAATTTCATGCATGATATATGATGGAATTATATCCAAGTATGAAATGATCCATATATTTCACCACCATCATGAAATATGAATACATGTTGACATATCATATCCACTAATAAAATATCCACCATAAAGTAAATGTATTTAGAAAAATAATTTCATATGATTCTATAAAATTTAAAATCATGGAATAATTAGTTCACATGTTTTTGAAAATGGGTCCTACCTTCTTTTGGCCTCCCAAATTTTTCCCCAACTATTGAAAAAATAGTATAATTGTTTTTATAATAATCAACTCAATAATATTCATGTTACTGTTTTTAAAATCTCCATGATATTTTCTCCAATGAATTATCTTACTGAATTAATAATATTTCAATTACTATCAAATGTAAGAATTATTTTAAAATTAAACCACCTGTGTAAAAATAAAACCAATTAAGAAAATATTAAAAGTTATTATTATTAAAAGATATCCAATGGTGTTGTATAGCCATAGTAAAAATAGTATGGAAGTATCATAAAGCTGTTAAAAATGATATAAGGTCTTATAAAATAGTGAGTTGTATTTATCATAAAAAATTCAGGGTTATTTTAAAAAGTTTGGATCTTGAAAAAAAACAATGAATGTAAAAACACAGTTCACAATAAAGACAAAGAATAATTAGTTGTTCATAATAAAATAAAACCAGTAAAAGAAAAAAATTTCAAATAGGATAAATGGAGATCGTTTCATTATTATATAAATTTAAAACCCTAGATAATAATTGAAATTATGAATAATAAAGTGTAATATAATATATATTATGTAATTATTACCATTTAATGGACAAATGATGTAATTGTTTTATTAAACAATCTCAACAATTTATCACCAAGAAGAATTTATAAAAGCATTATATGTTACGGTCCCTAATCATGATTATAGGGAGTAATATCAAGAAGTTATGGTGATATGGGACTGAAATTTTTTCTAAAAGGAAATATGAAAGTGGGGTTAAGGATCTTACACCCTCATTAGTTTAGGAAATAAAATAGAGAGCACCATAGGATTTACAGCTACATTTAGAATGCCTTTCATTCTCTGATCCAAAATTATGGTGATATATTGGGATTTTTCATGAGTTGTGATTGGATTTTCCACTAAATATTCATAGTGATATTATATCAAGAGATTAAATATAATCATGATATCATATCTACCTTCTTAACATCCAAACTATTGGAAAACAATAACGCCGCTCATGCGTAGATTTGTACTACCACATCCATGAAGTAATTTGATTCATTTCCCATTTTTTATTTTATTATAATAGTAATTAGGATTTATTTTATCAATATATATGATATATATTTTATAATAATGACTCTATAAAGGTGAAATATTATTTATGTTTAGTTTTTTCGATCCGTTAAAAAATGAAAACAACATTCAAGCATACGTATGATCTACCGTCTCCATGAGTGGTGTAAGTAATTCTCTATCTCTTAAATTATGTAATTCTATAAATATATGTTTATAATGAATTTATATGATATTTATAAAATTAATAATAGTCATTAGATGATATAAAAATGATCTAAATATACTCACTAAAACTGCTGAACTAGAACACACATGAAAAACAAAGCATATATTACAAGGAACAATGATTTTAAAAAACAAGTTTTAACAAATGGGTGATAAAACATTATAAATAATTAATATATGATATGATATATATTATTAAGTTTACATAATATATTCATATTAAATATACACTTATTATACCTGAGGTTCCAATGCATACGATGGAAGTCAGACCTAAGGTAAGGTGTTTTCGTCTCACTTTTACTTCTGTGAGATGCATGTTATATTAACCACTTCTTCTTTTATATGGTGTGTATAATTCCAATGAATTTATCTTTTTACTATTCTAAAGAAAATTTCAGTATTTATATATCCCTAAAATTACCTTTATTTTATTTGTCCTATGATTCAAAAGTTACCAAATTGGTATAGTTTTAAGGCCATTATATCATTTTTTATGAGGATTTTTTATGATTATGTTTCCAATGATGAAATATTATGGTCTATTTCAAAATAATCTTATGAATTTTATTCCAAAAAGATTATTTATTTAAAATACAATTTTAGTTTCATTTTCTTCATCTTAATGACTCATAAATCTAATAAATGTTTATCAGGAAAATCAACATTACCCATGTTTGACTTTTTACAAAATGGTTTGAAATCAACATTCTTTTCATTTTCCAAATGAGGTACTTTTTAACCTTTTACCCAACAGTGTGAAAAGAATGTGTTTTTAAGCTTATATGAAATAAATGAGTTTTCCGGCTATCATAACTAATTTTTCATAATCTTTCTTTAAAATTAGATATATTTATTTACAAATAAATATTTTCTACTTAATATTTTTTCAAAAAATATAAGTGGATTCAAATTTGAAAGGTTATTTTACTCAATAACATTCAAATGATCTATTATTTGTATTTCAATTAATCAATTATCACAAATCCTAATTTTAATTATTCTTTAATAGGGATGTAATCTAAATATACCATCTTTATTCTTTATCTAGATGGTTTATGTTTATGATGGTATGATTTTTATGAATATCGTTTCTTTTTCACCATTTATGCTATGTTGAAATGTTTATGAAACCCATTTATTTTCATGGGTTCTGATATGAAGAATTATTTATAATCTTTTTACACACATATATAAGATTTTTATTGTGTGTTAGGTTAGACCAATATCTCACTCCAATGTATTGTGTAAAAATTGGAAACTCATATGGTCAATTTGTTTTGCACAAACCTTAATTCAAGTTCAAAATTAAATGTATGGACCATGCCTTTATGTCCATCAGTTTATTCATGGACCTAGATTTCATATTCATAATTTTATGTATGGACCCAGTTCTCATGTCTATAATATTATTCATGGACTTGGTTTCATGTTTATAATTTTATGGAAGGTTATTATTTCATGTCCTAAACTTAATTAGTGAATCTTTCTATATTTATATTTGGGTAAAAAATTATAAGATTTTATATTCCATAAACTCATGTCTTATGCTAACATCATGTTATCATAGATCATGTTATTTGATTCCTATATGATCCATGTGTTATTATCTATCGTGATTTATACCATGAATCAATATTTTTATCTTTGATTTGTAGGGTATGGTTTTAAAATGTTAATATCATATTATTATATCCTTATGCTCAGCTAATTCTTATATGAAAATTAATATCTCTCTTGTTTACCCTTACTCAGTATATAGGGTCACCCATTTTTATGTTTCTTCTCCCCAGGTTGTGAAGAAATGTTTTTGGAATTATATGTCTAATAAATATTCTTGTATAAAGAATTTAATGGGATACTCTTATGAACCAATTGTTTATTTGTTCATGCTTCTAAAGATATTCGACCTATAAAACTTTGGTATGAATTGTTACATTACATAAGGAATATTAATCTATTATGATGTGATATCTATGTATGAAAATAATGGATCACTATAGTTGGTATTGTAGAAATTTTTAGATACCCTTTGGAAACTAGGATAAGAAATCATTATTCAGAACCCTGATGATAGGTCTAAGTATATGATAATATCCTAATGTTTTGGAAATTTTCATATATGGCCTTGGATAAACCTAAGGAGTCATATATTGAGAAGAAGGTGTCTTTATTTAGATATACAAATAATGATATCTCATGATGATGTGGTTTTCACTATGATTATCATTGCTCACACTATGCTTTATGGTTTTAGAAAATTGACGGAACCTGAATGAATCATGTGAAAAATGAATAGTAGGGTATACGCAATGACCGTACTCATGAGAAATAGAATTAATTAACATCTAGGAAGAAATAAATTATGATTATACCCACTCAAGTCCCTTAGGATATTGGTTGTAACATTAATCATATAAAACATCTGAATGCATCAAGGAAAGAAAAACATGATATTGAATCTTTTATTTTAAAAAGTCCTCCCTAATTATATGAGTCTACTAATCCACTAGTTTTTTAGAAATTGATCAATGTGATGGAAATGATATTTTCCATTATTCAGTGCTCAAACTATGAAAAAGTTGACCAAGATATTTATCATTTAGAATTTGATTCAGATAAATGGTGGAATATTATCAATAATATGAGGAATGAAGATGAAATTTACTCTATAGAATGGGATGAGTTTAAGGGATTTTTTTAGAAACTACTTCCAATATTTTCCATTCAGATAAGTTGATAAATAATTCCATGAGCTTATGCATAAGTTTGATGAATCCTTTAGTATGAGGAAAAATTTAAAACAGTTGAAAGCTATGAATTAGGTATAATCATTATCCTTGAAATAAAAATTCATCAAATATGTTTGGTTTTAAACCAAGTCAACAAAAATAATCATCCATAAGAGAAATTGGAATCACTATATAAATCATTTTATATGAATTTAAAGATGAAAAGTAAGTTGGAAACCCTCAATGTTTTGTGATAAGAAAAGGAAGATTGAGCATCATGGAATCTCCCGTGGTTTTCCACAAGGAGGGAAGAAAGTTTTTCAACCTCCTACTTGAAAAAAATATAGGAAGAAACACTTAGGTGAATTCCTAAAAGTAACAAGAATATGTTTCAATTGTTGAAAGCTTGGACATCAAGAAAAAGAATTTGGAAGTGATGTGAAGAGGTCAATAATTGAGATAAATAGGGAGAGAGCTCAACATAATACGCAACTCACATGTCAGTGCTATAAATGAAAATATTTTGTGCATTATATGAATCAATGCCTGAATCCAAGTGTTAAGGAAGATAATAAGAAACAAAAACTTATAAAGTCAATGAAAAAAGATAAATCTTATACAATCCAAAACATTTAAGTAAATCATGATAGTTTGGGGAAAATAATCCTAAACTCTTGAATTTGTAATTCCATGTTGACGTTTGTATGAATGAGGAAAATAAAATATTATCCTTTAATGAAATTTTATGTTATTAAAAGAATTAATTATATCACCCTATATATATTTCATATATATTTTTCTAAAATAAATAAATAATATTTGATATTCTAAATTTATACATGGTTATATATTAGTAAATGTATGAACCCAAACCACGAACATAAATAATTTTTTGGCTAATATACGTGATTATTTAAGGAATAAGGGGTTAATTATCTTTTAGAAGCATGTATTATTTTTTTGTGAACGTGTTTTGGAAAATAATTAGTATATATTATAGAATATATGGTCAATGTTTATACATTTTTATGATTCTTTATGAGTGATAAAATTATTGTTAATTTGATCATGGAAGGATATGAGAACAAATCATCTATAGTTTTCCATATTGGCAAGACACATTTTGTATATGTGTTAACAATTTATAGAATTAATTATGTTGAAATTTGGGATTAAAAAATAATTTCCCATAACTTATAGTAATAATAATGGTTTTTGTAAAAATAATTGACATAAAGAATGACTTATCATTATTTTTTGGATATTATTAAATGTTAATTTTATTAATTCTGGCATAAAAAATTCTTCTTATATTTCATTGTATATAAAAATATATATTATTTTGGTGGAAAATTGAATAAAGAATTAAATTATACTGTTAGAATTTATATTTTCATATATTACAAATATATACGGTAGAGGAATGCCAAAACTATAGGAAAAGAACCCTAAGACAAAAAAGGTGTAATACCAACTTTAATTTAGACGAATTTATGATCTTTTAACACCTCATTGGGTAGTATTTAGTTGTTAACTTTATCCTCACCATGTTCTTCATTATTGTTTATTTGTGCATGGGATTAGTTTTCTCTTCCATGTCCATATTTTAACATCCCATAAATTTTTTCTTTATCTGTGAACCTTATTTTTTGTTATTTAAAGTGATCTTTATGATTTCCACATTCCCCTATTAGGAAAATTTTTATTACTCCTTGTTACGATGCCACATTTGAAAAATTAATCTTCTAATATTAAATCATTAATGACCGAAAAAAATTGTGAGGGAAAATTTTTTGTAATGGGGAGAATGTAATACCCCACAATATTAGGAAATATTTCTTTCAAATATTATTACCTTCTTTGATAGTTCTTTTTACATGCAACAACAAGTTTAAAAGAACTGTGATGTACTATTAAAAATATTATTAGTTAATGTCATAACCTAGTCATTAATTTCTATATATATTAATAGGATTTAATAATTTATGAAATATATATATAAGTTGTACTAAAAATAAATTTCTAATTATCGATTATTAATAACTCAATTTTTAAAAAAGTCATTTTATTCATATAAAATATGTTTTCATATAAATGATTCAATTTCTTTTGTGAGAGAAAAATATAATTAATTTTTTTAACTTTTAGGGAATTCATTCTATAAAATAAACTTCATTTTTGAAATCATAATATTAAAAATTTATTTGGTTGAAATTTTGGTCTTTTCTAAACAGATTGATTTTTCACTGAATAGTAAAACAATAACTAGTTAGCTAAAACTGTCATTTTCATTTCAATAAAAAGTATCATTATGATTTTAATTTGATATCAATGTAACATATGTTTTATCTAATTATATATAATATAATTTTATTCATTTTAATCATCATTATGCATGATTTTGATATAATTACATTTTTAGGGTTAAAAATGCATTTTCTAAAAACTACTTTTTCGTTAAATTTTACGCATTTATTTTAAAAATAATTTATATAAATTATAGAAATTTAATTTGAAAAAATATATTCAATATTTTTTAATCACGATTTAAACATTTTTAAAAAAATTACTTTTATTTAGGTACATTATGAATAGTAACTTTTGTAATTTTTCACACAACATGGGATAAATTGGGAAATTTATGTTAAAAATAATATAATAATGACTCATAAAAGACCATAAATCTTGTTTACATTTTATTGGATGGGTATATCTCGCTCATAATCATCTATAAGATGAAAATATGTCCTTTTTTCATTTTTATTTGATTATAAATATTATAATATTTTATATAAATAATAGTAAAAAATATCACAATTATTTTTAATAACTATAATATTTTAATCATGTGATAAAAAGTTTCATCTATTTAGTTATAAATATTAATATTAAACCTAAATAATTTATTTTATTTTTTAAAAAAATAATTACCTCAAATGCTTACACAACATTGATGCAATAATTATTCAATTAGTGGAAAAATAAAATAAATGATATTCAATATTTTAAATGTAATAAAATTTGAGAAAATTATTATTATACATAAATTTTATAGATAAAAATAACATTATTTGAATATATTAAAATGATTGTATTGATTTTATTTTTTTCACAAGGTTATTGATGTCAATGTAATGATTAATATCAAAATTATTGATAATGATATTTTATGAAAATAATAATTTATAAAATTATTTAAAATTAATAAAAATCATAAATAATGGAAATGGTGATAATATATTGTTGAAAATTTCATCCCAAAAGATTTTATAGTCCAGTTGAACCATTTTTCATGAGAATGACCTCATTAAATTTAATCTTTTAAGAAATTCAAAGTGTATCCTTTTCCTCCCTTATAAATGGTGACAACGCCATTCACTTTTTTCTACAACCTTGAGCCTTATATCTCAACAAAACTATACCCATTTCTATTCTAAATTACCATAACAACATTATAGATGTTTTGGTCTTCCCAAAAGACAAACTCTAGAGCCCTTAAGAGGAGATATAGCTGATTCACCTCAAATATAAGGTAATCTCCTTAACCGATCAATTTATTCTTTATTATTATTTTACCTCCTCTAATTATATTATAAAATTAATAAAAATAATAAATTAATTCTAAATAATATACTAAAAATTTATTATTATTATGAAACCACAATTTTCTAATCTCTTTTCATCAAATGGGTAGTGAAAGTATCGCTCGTGCGTACATACGACTTACTATCTCTATGTAGTGATACAATGCATTTTCCATCACCATTCTTAATCGATGATTATTATGATAGGTTTTAAACCTATATATGATATTTATGAAATATTTATTATTATCTAATAAAAATATTATATCAACCTTTTTACCTACAAAACCGTTGGAAATTAATAATGTTGCTCATTCGTACGTATTGACTACTTCCTCCATGAAGTGATGTGATTCATTTCTGTTTTATATTTTCTATGGATAAAACTTAGGGTTACTTTTATGAATATATATGATATATATGATATCATAATTATTCTACAGATGTGAAATATTAGTTACCCTTCTTTTTTGCATCCTTCAAGAAATGAAAACAACATTCATGTCTACGTACAACCTACCATCTCTATGAAAGATGTAATTCATTTTAAATATCTACAATTATAGATAAATATACATATATGTATATAATGAATATATAGAATATTTATAAAATGATTAAAATTTTGTAGTTGATGGGATCATGATCACAATGCAATGAAAAAAACAATCGAACTAGAACATACTTGAAAAATGAAGAAGATATCACATAGAACTACGATTTAAATAAAGAAGTGTTATCAATTGTTTGACAAAAGGTTATAAGTAAATAATATATGTTATTATTATATTATTATTTTTCTATAATATATTTAGAATAAATAAGTATTTTTAATATTTTAGCCACCAATGTGTATGAATTAATTTGGACCGAAGGTAAGGGTTTTTCGTCTCACTTTTACAACTGTGATATACAAATTATGCTCAACAATTTTTTTTATGAGGTGTATGTACATACAATGAATTTATATTGTGATTAATCTCATTATAATAATGGTATTAAAATATCCATCAAATTATCTTTTTTCAGGGGGATTATGATTCAAAAGTTACCAAAATGGTAAGGGTTTAATGTTGCAATCTCATTTTTTACCAGTATTATTTTTTATTAAGTTTATAGGAATTAAATATTATGATATACTTCTCATGAAACTTAATAATTTTCTTATCCTATTGTTATCTCTTTAAAATGAATGTTTCCCATCAGATTCCTCATCTTAGGTGCACATGAAACTGAAAATATTTTTTTAAGGGAAATGAACATTATTTCTTTTTGCGGTTGTAAAACTACATTATTCAATATATATATTTAAAAAAAATTAATTTTGTATTTTAATATTACACTATCATTTTAATGTAATCCTACACATGCTTTAATTTTTAATTTTTTTAAGGGAATATTCTTTACATTTTCCAAACACGGCACTTTCTAACCATTTACTCAACATTGTGAAGGGATTGTTTTTTTAACTTTACGGTATAAATATCTTTTCCATCCATCAAGGCTATTTTTTTATTTTAATCATAATTTAAATGTTTGTTTGGTTATTTACATTTAAAATGTTTTACTTTATATGTGAATAATTTTTTTTAAAACTAATTGAATTCAAAATCAGAAGGATTTTTAATAAATAATGTTTTAATGTTATTTTAATGGAATTTCATTTAATAAAAGATAACAAAACTTGGTTTGAATTATGATTTATTGGGGATATGATCAAAATATACCCTCCTTATTATGTATCTGGATAATTTATGTATACGATAAAATGATTTTTATGAAACCAATTGTTTTCCATGGATTATGCTATGATGAAATGTTTATGAAACCCATTTATTTTCATGGGTTATGATATGATGAACGTTTTATGACATTTTAGGACACATATGTATGATTATTGTAACATCCCATTACCAATTCATCAGGTTGTAGGGCTGTTTCATGGTGTGTAACTATGTTACATGATGTGTAATGGGTGATAGATATATGTCGTGAAAGGAATGATCACACTGTGAACTAATACACATCATGAATGGTGATTTCACACCATTTATGGGTTTAGTGATGTATTTTTAATCTGAGGTGATAGGTTTTTAAGTATATATAGAACATAGAAGTTACATGTCATGTACCTGGATTACACGTCGTGTGATAACTCGTGTATAGATTTCAGCAATAGTATGTAGCTATTTTGTTTCAATTCCTTTTCTATTTATTCTTATCTCTTGAACTAAGGTAGTTCCAATGTGTTTTTAAAAGTCTCAACCCCTTCTAGATCGATCAATTCGACACTCGATCTTTATTGTGGTGGCGGTGCATCTTTCTGAAAAATTAAACTTTCTGTTTATTCAATGATTTTGATCACGGTATCTATATTATTATAGGATGTGGATCCATTGGTCTATGGTTTGTGATTACTACTATCTTCTACTTAGATATGTTCTGTGATCTCATTTCGGAGGCCTTTTATTAAATTGGTTGTGGTTCATCAGGCATTAATCTTTGAGGTATGTGGGATTCTTCTCTTCCACTGGCCCCATGCCTTCTAAATCAAATGAATATTGATGTGGATGTGATTCTAGGGATTTTTTGAAGATAATGGGTTTAATTGATTTTGGATTCTGTTGTGGGCATGTGGTCCCCATGTTTTAAGGTAGGTGGTTACATCTCTATCCTATGTTGATGAACCTAGTTTTTTTATAATATATTTTGCATATTTAAATTGGAATTCTTGTTTTGAGTGTGTAAAAAATGGTTTTTTATAAATAATGGGTCTTCCCTGGTTATTGATAAAAGGAAAGAAAATTTGTATTTTCAA
Organism: Viscum album; assembly: GCA_963277665.1. Taxonomy (NCBI): domain Eukaryota; kingdom Viridiplantae; phylum Streptophyta; class Magnoliopsida; order Santalales; family Viscaceae; genus Viscum; species Viscum album. The sequence continues at coordinate 1,158,948,432 of OY728125.1, forward strand.
AGCTTCAAAATGAATTTTAAAAAAGAGAACACAAGTTACCTTGGGTACTTATGTGGACGGTTTCACTTGGGTCCATCCTCCATTGTTTTGTGATTATCAAGGAGTTCTGTATTGGGTATTTCCTATATTTCATAGGCCTGCTAATCTAAGGGAACGATATTGACATTGGGAGGGGGGTTACTCATGGGGTATTCCTATTATTCCTCAGCCAGTGTTCTAGGGTAATCATTTGTGCACTTGATTATTTTGGTATGAGTATTCTATAGCCTAGACCTATTATATTCATTGGTGTTGTGATACCTGTGCTTCTATTTTATAATTAATGGATTTATGAGTTATCCTTGATATGAATGTTTATGCTTGTGGAAAATTATATGGAAAATGTGCTTTCAAATTTATATTCCTAGTTTTGTTTATAACTATAGAAAAAGAGAAATGTTTACATTGTTGTCTATAAAATTTCCTTACAACTTATCATGCCATGATTTATTTAAAATGAGCATACATATATTTCTATACAAAATCTGGTTATGGACCACCCGAGTGGGATCCTAATCATCTTATTAGCACACACCATGTGAACCTCTTCTGTGGGGTGTATAACATTGTTTGTCTTCCAATGTATGGAAAGGAAAGTCATCATAATGAGGTGGTGAGGTTCATGTCAGCTGGTTGGGTAGCTGGTGGTGAGATCGTAAGAGTCTTTATCTACCATTGTTTAGAGAATCTATTTGGTTTTTAGTTCTTTTACAGTTGAAATTGTCTTTGAGTTCATAGCTAATTTTGTAGTAATCTATTCCAATGTTTTCTTAATGTTATGGGGTATATGTTATTCGTCTTCCGCTATTCCTTTTTGTTTAAGTACATATATGACATATGTTTTATTAGGTTGGGAGAAATAATTTTCTTTGTTTTGTTGATTGATGCTAGGGTACTTGTCGCTATCCCAAGGGGATCAGGAACATCCTTAGGGTATGTAACAGAACGGGTGGAGTGCAGGGTTTTAGAGAAACACGGGTCGCTTCGTTATTGTTTGGTATCAAAGGAGGCATTTCTTCAAGAGTCCTTTTCTCGAAAGGTCTGATTGACTGGATATGGGATTGTCGAGACTTGAGAGTTATGTTGCAATAAGTGCCTGACCATCTCTTGTCCTAACAAAACTCTTGTTTCCATGGTATGTTGGGATGTGTGTAACTAGTATTGGTTTTTGTTTAAAAAATAATAGTTTTTTCTTATGGGTTTTCAAATTCGAACTGAGTTTTGATCTGTTTTCTAATAGTTCTTATGTTCTAGTGTGTAGTAGTATGCCTCAGATACATCTTCCAAGAGTTCCTCTAGAAGGTATAACTGATGCTCCTCAAATGAACCCACCTATAGATTAGAATCTCATCGAGACAAAGTACGAGAAATCCACGCTCTTGATAAAGCTGTAACATGAGTTTAGAATGCATTGGATGAGGAACAACCAAAAGCTAGATGATAGATTGTTCAATCGTGTGAGTTCTTATGTGAGAATCCACCATCCTTTAAAGGAATGACAGAACCTTAAGAGGCAGTGGACTGGCTAAACATGATTAATAAAATATTCAATTTTAGGGAGACACCTGAGAACATTAGGGGTGAAGTGTGTAGTGTTCAGACTCAAGGGTTACAACAGGAAATGGTGGGGTTCTATGGTCCTTGTAGACAGACACATGGTTTTGAATTGGAAGGGTTTCAAAAACCTATTATTTCGGTATTTTTCTCAGAGTCCATGATGTTGGTAATGTCTCTAGAGTACCTATCTATAAAATATGGATAGTTTTTGGTGTCGAAAAACACCAATCATTTTTCTAAGATAGTCCGTTTTTTGCTAGACATAGTGAAGAGTGAGAATCTGTAGGCTCAGAAGTACCTATAGGGTTTAAAAATGGATATCAAATAGCAGTTGTTTTTGCTGACACTTTCTACCTTTGAAGATATGGTAGACAAATCCATGATGGCAGACAATGTTAGATTTTCCACCTATTCTATTTCATTGTATGGAATCTTCAGTGACACACATGGGATGAAGAGAAAGTTGAAAGACCATCGAAGGAGTAGTGGAGGTGGGTCTCAATAGCTGGAATTCTCTACACCATCTGTTATAGAAGGTACCGTACCTATGACTTGCTATTTATGTGGAAAGGGAGGACACACCAGACATAATATTCCTATTATTGTGAATACATGAAACAACTATAAACGCATTGGTCACTTGTAGTTCTTATGTCATGCTATGACTACGCCTCATTATGGTCTAGGTTCATCAGCTCCAAAGGCTGCTGAGGCACATTTAGAAGCTTTAAAGACTATATGGATTCAGCAAGAGGCCTCACGAGGGAAATTTTTTGTAGTATATGAGTTTCTAGTTAAAGTTAATGAAGGTTTGTCAATAGTGATAGGTACTATACTTATTGTATCTTTAACATAAATTGATTTATTTGATATTGGTTCCTTCTACACATTTATATCTGTATGTTTTTCTTGATGTTCTTAATATTCCAACAGAACATATTTCATTTACAATGTAGTTAGCCACAAATCTTGGTATGAGGAAAGAGCAGGGGTTTCAGTGTCCTTATTTGTTGAAAATATCCAATATGGAATTGGTCTATAATTTTCTTGTTCTTGATTTAGATCTATTTGACATCATTATCAGTTTGGATTGAATTCTCTTTCATCGAGTGTAGATTAATTGTTATCATCAGTTTTGTTAATGGTTTACGATGTGATATCACATGTTTTTTAGGGGGTGTGGGACTCAAGTTCAGGTTGTGGAGGTCATTCCCAATCGAAGAATAAGAGTTGGCTATCTACTATTATATTGGAGCCTGATCACGTCTCTCTGGTCGTTGATTTTCCTATTGTTTTTTGATACATTCATGATGTTTTCTCAAAATATTTTAATGGTATTCTCTTAGAGACATAGGTAGAGTTTATGATTGATCTGGTACCATTTACACAACTGATATCAATACCATATCATCATATGGAACCATCAGAGCTGAAAGATCTCAAGATTCAGTTGGATGACCTATTCAAAACAGGTTTTGTTCACCCAATCATTTTTCCTTGGGCAGCCCCAGTGCTCTCTGATAAAAAATTAGATGGTTCACTTCGTTTAAGCATGGAATATATAAAGTTTATCAAAGTGATGATTAAGAACCAATATCATTTTCCTCATTTGGTGATCTATTTGATCAGATAAATGGGGAAAAGTGGTTTTCAAAGACCAGTATTCAGTCATGTAATCATATTCTAAAAGATTGGGAGTCTGATATACTGAAGACCGCATTCAAGAGAAAGATTGGCCATTATGAATATCGTATGATGCCTTTTGGTCTAACTAACACTCCTACAATTTAATTAATTTGATGAATAAAATATTCCATAATATCTTGAAACATCTGTGGTAGTGTTCATGGATGATATTGTGGTTTGTTGAAAATCTGAGGGTGAGACTAAGCACTATCTGAGTATGGTTATGGAAATTTTGAGAAGTCACAATTTGTATGGAAAGCATTCAAAATGTATTTTTTAGATTCAACATGCAAATTTCTTAGGGCATACAATTTATGAGAAAGTATTATTAGTTGATCCAGTGAAGGTATATGATTTTTGTTATGGAAGGAACCACAAAATATCTTTGAGATATGAATATTCCTTGGTATTGTTGGATACTACTGATGGGTTTTCAAGGAATTATCTATGATGGTGTCACCTTTGACTGCTCTAACCAGGAAAGCAGTGAAATTAAACTGGGATGAAAAGTTTCATGCTTATTTTGATGAATTTAAAAGGCTTCTAACATCATCTCCTATTTTAATCTTCCCTGATCTAGGTAAGGGATATATGGTGTTTTGCGATGCTTTTGGTGATGGTTTGGTTTGTATGCTTATGTAGGATGAACATGTGGTATCTTATGGCACTTTCTATCTTTTTCCATATGAGAAGAATTACCCCACTCATGATTTAGAGCTTGCTGGAGTCTTGAATATGCTTAAGTATTGACAAAACTATCTTTTTGGGGAATGTTTCACGGTCTTCTCTAATCACAAGACTATGAGTTATATATTTTATCATAAATAATTTAATATTAGATAGAGATGATGGGTATAATACCTAAGTATTTTTGACTTCTATATCTCATACACCCCATAAAAGCAGAATGTTGTTGTAGATGCTCTTAGCAGGAAAGTACCATCACATGCTATCCATGAATCAAAGGAGGAATGGAACCTTATGGGGATTTTCACTCAGTTTCACCTAGATTCTCAGGAGGATGTTTTAGGAATGTTTCTAGCTAGTGTTCAGTTATCATCATCTATCACAGAGTCTATCTTATGTAGTTATTACCAGGATGTTGAGTTTCAAAAAACTCGAGAAATCTTTTATTGTCGGGAGACTGATTTAGGACGATCTCTTTCTTTAGATAATATGATTTAATTAAGGAAAAATATTTTCATCTCTAAATTTTTGATGATTTCGATCATGTTTTATTATCACATATCATCATGGTCCATTCATCCAGGTACTACAAAGATTTATTATGTCATGAGGCAGTGATTCTGATGGCTAGGTATGAATCGTGACATTGCAGAGTTTATATATCACTGTTTCACCTACCAACAAATAATAGAAGAGAAATTGAAACCTTCTATTTTGCATCATCCTCTTCCAACTCCAATTTTGAAATAGGATGAGGTATCCATGGATTTTTTTTGTTAGATTACCATAGACTCCCATGGGAAGAATTCTGTTTGGGTGGTTATTGATCGGTTAACAAGGTTTCCTTATTTCATTCCAACCAAGGATACCACTAAATCTAAAGATTTGGGTTTTATTTATGTGTATAATATTGTGAGGTTACATGATATTCCTTCTGACATTGGTTCAGACAGGGATCATAGGGTTAATTTGAGAATATGGAAGAGTTTTCAAGAGGAGATGGGAAATTAGGTAATGTTGAGGAAAACCTACCAGCCACATACATATGGTCAAAAATAGTGAATAATTTAGATCATGGAAGATGTACTCTATGCCTATGTCTTGGATTTTGGAGGATCATGGGATTGTCATCATAGGCTGGTTGAGTAGTTTTATAATAATAGTTATGGTTCTTCAATCAGAGTGGCTCCCTTTGAGGAGTTGTATGGTCACCTATGTAGATCACCTCTCTCTTGGGATGAGGTGGGTAAAGTATCTTTAGTTGGACCATGTTTGGTTCATGAAATAACTTTAATGATTCAGGTTGTACATCAATTTCTCGTTACAGTCTAGAGTTGATAGAAATCGTATGAATATTGGTGGCATTGACCTTTGGAATTTTTAGTATTTGACTGGGTTTTCATGAAATTTTATCCTCATTTGGGTTAATTTACACTTGGAAATCAAGTAACGTTGGATCCAATATACGTTAAACTATTTGAGGTCTCTGAGAATCATGAAAACGATTCTTATAAGTTTAAATTTCTAGTTCATTTGACCTGTATTAATGATTCATTACATATATCTCAGTTTATGAAATATCATCGTGATCCTTCTCACGTTCTGAGTTGGGAAGAAATATAGTTATATCCAGATGATTTTATTCTAGAGAAATTGGTTGAGATGATTGAATATCAAGAGAAAGTCATGCATGGGAAGTCGATTCTGTTGGGCAGAGTGCTATGGAAATATGGATTAGATTCTCGAGAGATATGGGAATGTGAATAATTGATGTTGTAGTAGTGGATTTATATATTTTCATGGATTACATCTTTCAAATGACTTCTTGGGGATGGAAAGTATTTATGGTGGGAAGTTTGTAACATCATGTTACCAATTCATTTGGCTGCAGAGTAGTTACACGCTATGTAAGAGGTTCTGGATGTAATTTGTGAAAGGAAAGATCTTGTTGTGAACTGGTACACATATTGAATGGTGATTTCATGTTCTTTCAAATGACTTCCTGGGGATGGAAAGTATTTATGTTGTGGAGTTTGTAACATCATGTTACCAATTCATCTGGCTGTATAGTAGTTACACGCCATGTAAGAGGTTCTGGATGTAAGTCGTGAAAGGAAATATCTTGTTGTGAACTGGTACACATATTGAATGGTGATTTCATGTTTTTTTATGGTTTTAATGATGAATTTTTAATTTGAGAAGACAACTTTTTTAGTGTATATGGGATGTGACAGTTACACGTCATGAACATGGGTTACACATCATGTAACAAACCGCATACAATTTTTAAAATTTGTATACGACTATTTTGTTTTAGTCCCTTCATTAGTTTTTAATGGCTCTAAACCTAAGGAATTTCCAGGGAATTTTTGAGAGACTCATCCCCTTCTAGATTGATCCATTCAATACTAGTTTTTTGTTGTGCTTGTGGTGTGTCTCTACAATATGTCAGCTTTCTCTTTGTTCATTGATTTTGATCGCGGTATCGCCATTGGGTGGCATTCTTGGATTCATTTTTCTAAGGTTTTTGATTCTTTTTGGGTTTCTTCCTAGATGTATCATGATATCTCATTCTTGAGGCCTTTACATATATGGTTCATGGTGTGCTAGGAATTCACCATTGAGGTATGTTTGTTTACCCTCTTTTTCAAACCCATTTTCTTCTATATTAAATCAATATTGATTTTGATATTATTCTAGGGACTTCTTTAAAATTGTTGACTTTGGTTGATTTTGGATTCTGCTGTTGGTGTGTGTTACCTGAGTTTTGAGGTAGGTGGTTCTGTGTATAGCCTATGTTGATGAATCAGGTTTTTTTTCTTTATAAACTGTTTTGAATATTGAAATTGACATTATTTTTGTGTGTGTTCTGAAAAGGATTTTTTTAATGAAAAATGGGTTCTCCATGGTTATTGATAAATAGAGAGGAAATGGGTAATTTCAAAGCATCAGAATGAATTGTGAAAAATAACCCTCAGGTAACCTAAGGTACTTTCGTGGAAGGTTTATCTTGGGGACATCATCTGTTGTTTTCTAATTATCAGGTAGGCTTGTCTTGTGAATTTCCTATATTTCCTAGTCCATCTATTATATGGTAACAATATTGACATTTTATGGGGTTTACTCAGGGGGTATTTCTTTTCTTCCAAGGTCTGCATTCTAGGATTAGGATTTTTGCAGCTGATTATTATTGTACGAGTAGTCTATGACCTAAAACTATAGTATTCCATGATGTTGTTATACCTATTATATTTTATATTTCTTATCGTTATGAGTTATCCTCAATATACATATTTATGCTTGTGGTAAATGATATGGAAAATCTAATTTGATATTGATATACCTACTTTTGTTTTGAAATGTGGAAAAAGGTAAATATTTACCATGTATTATATAAAACTTCCTTACTACTTATCATGAATTGTTAAATTTAAAATTAGTATACTTGGATTTTTTGTAAACAGACTAGTTATTGAGAACTTGGGTGGTATCCTACCGAGCCTGTTATCTCACACCCTACACACCTCTTCATTTATGTGTAGACATTTTTTTGTCTTCTAGTGTAGGGAATGGAATGTCACAATTTTGGGGAGGTGAGGTTTGTGTAATCTTGTTATGTAGATAGTGATGAGAGGGTGGAATTACATCCCTACTATCATTTAGAGTATTTTTTTGGTTTTTAGTCCTTTGTAGTTGGACATCTCTTGGGTATTTTTTCTACTTTTGCAGTTGTCTATTTCCAGGGTTTTCTTAAAATTATGGCATATATATCTTGTTCGTCATATGTTGTTTATTTTTTGTTTAGTTAATTTATTCCATGGGTTTTATCAGGTTTGGAAAAATCATTCCCTCTGTTGTGTTTTTCGAGGCCTGGGTGCTTGTCACTAGCCTCTGGGGATTAGGAATGACCATTAGGTATATGAAGGAATGGGTTGGGTGCCGAGTTTGAGGGAAACCCAGGTTGGATTGTTAGAATTATCATTATCTTAATTGTAGGACTGATATCTATTTCTAATGAATTGGTAAATGATGGATAACACATTATGTTATGCATGAACTTGATTTAATGTTCACAATTTTATGTGTGGAATTAGATTTCATTTCTACATGTTTATGAATTTACTTGTATTTCATGTTCATAATTTTATATGCAGACATAGTTTTCATGTCCATAATATTATATTTGGGCCCGGTTTCACATCCATATGTTTATTCAAGGGTCCAATTTCATGTTCCTAACTCAATGTGTGAACCAGCATTTATCCATACATGTTCACAATTTTATAATCTTATGTGTAATATAAACTCATGTTTTATGCTAATGTCATGTTCTCTTGGATATTTTTATTGGATTCTTCCACAATTCATTTATTATGAACTATGAATATTTTGGTCATGACTTGATATTTTGATCACTAATATTCAATGCTTATTTCTGAAATGATAATATAAAATTATTATATCTTATGTTCATGTTATGAATATATGAACATTGGTATATCCCCTGTTTACCCTTACTAAGTATCTTAAATCACCCTTTATTATGTTTTCTATCCCCATGTTACAACGAAAGGTTTTAGGATTGATATTTATAAGAAGGGTGATAGTTATTAATATTTAATGGGTGTAAATTATTAACCAATTGTTTATGTGTCAATGTTTCTGAAGTTACTTGATGTAATGCTTGTAGAATAGATATTTATATCATGTAATGTATATTCTTCTATTATGATGTGATATCTGGGTATGAAATTTATGGTCCAATATAGTTGGTATAATTGTAATGGTTAGTTAACCATTTCATATTAAGATTAGAAAACGTATGTGAGATCCTTGGGGATAGGTCTAAGTATATAATAATATCCTATAGTTTTTGTAATGGATTTGGATGACCTAGGATAAACCTAAGGCATCATATATTGAAAAGGTGTCTTGATTTAGACATCGAATGAATTATATTTTATGATAATGTGGTTTACACTTTGATTATCATTTCTCACACAATGTTTTTTGAGTGGAACCTAGAGGAATCATGTGAAAAATGATTGGGGTGGCCAATACAATGGCCATTCTAATGAGAAACCAAATGGGTTAAGAGCTAGGATGTGATATATTTTTGACTATGCTCACTGACCTTTCTCAAGATTTTTGTCTTAAAATGGACAATGTTGAAATTATGATTTCAATAATGTGGGGGAAACAAGTTACTGAATATTTTATGTTATAATGTCCACCCTCTTCCTATTATAATCTTTTTATGAAACTTTTTTTGTGAAGTATGAATCTTTTAATTACTGGTTTAAAGAATTAATTTTATCTATATGAGCGTTTTAATCACTTAGTGGATGAATATGATGTTTATGGGTCCTTTTCCATTCTTGGATCACTGATCTTTAAAGGAAACAAAAGATGTGCATAGTTACCACGTGGTCAGTGCTAACCGTGCACATCAAATCATATATCCCTGAAAGGATTGCATATGGTTTGTCTAAACTATGAAAGGGGACTTTGGGCCATGTAGTGCTAAGAAATAAGTTATTCATGGGCTACACATTGTTTTCCTAATCTTTCACTGCATGCCATGATATTTTTACCCGCTAGTTAGTGGGGTGCATACTATTGGCTCATTGTTTTTCTAATAGCGCGACCAAATTATACGAACTCTAAAAAAGTGTAAAATTGTCCATTTTACCATATCTAATTTTAAAGAATCACCTATCTTTATTTTATATTCCACGAATAATGGATTATCTTCTTTTAAGTTCTACTCTTTCTTAAATCTAGGAATTCGATGATATTCTACATCCAACCATTAAATAAAGATCCATTTATATCGTTGGATGACTACTGGTGAGTTCTTCATTCCTTGAAATCCTTTCATCATTCGTATTTCCATCAATGGAACTATTTTTGAATGAGTTCATATGATTTATTTTCGGGATTTTAGTTTACTCTTCAATTTTCATCTAATTAATGAAATTTTAAGGGATGAAACTAGTTGAGGAATCTATTATAGACATAAGCTAGGTAGTTTATAAATATTCTCTAAAAGTCTCACCATTTATAAATAGTCACCACACACCGGGCAGTTTCACTGGGAATTTCTTGTAAAAATCACATGCTTTAAATTAAATCATCTAAATTTTAATCAAAAGCATAATGAGACCAATAGATAACATTGAAGGTTGATACCTAATGTTAACCACCTGAAGTATGGTTTGTTCTTTATAATGTTTTTGTTGAACCATGCTTTGGTATCGAAGGACACCGTTTGGGTGGTAATGAATTAAACATTATTAAATTAAGTCCTTATGATAATGAAATGAACTATAAATCATTAAATTGATAGTATATATATATATATATATATATATATATATTTATACATATATATATTACTTGGAACTGAAAAATTATAATTAAAATAGAACAAGATTCATGTCTTTAGTTACCATTATCACCTAGGAGAAAGGTAATGGAATAGACCAAATGGAGTATAAATCATTATGAGTACTAAAAATCCTATTATTGTTTTTGAATATAAATTTATAAAAATATGTTTATAGAGACTATTTAGTATGTACCATTATCATCCTTACAGGAATGGTCAGACTTTAGAATGCCTTCGATTCTTGAGGGAATACCCTGAGCCCTTAGAGGATTCCATTTCAATTCATTGACCCAGTTTCAAAGGGAGATACCCACCATGTAACTCGATCCTTTTCTATTAGAGGATTCATGGAATAATTTAATAAATTCCCTTTACTCCTCCTAAATTTAGAATTCCTTGGAATTACTCGGATTTAGCATGATGTTTTAGGACACGCTACGCCTTGAATGATTCTCTCCAGGATCCAGTATTGCTTAGCTTAGGATTTACTTTGGGAATGATCAATCGAATTGGATAGATATATTTTGAGTGGAATTACTTGGGTATATTCCTTGGATTACATTTATCCCTTTTAACGAGGATTCATGGTTGCATACTATGAGCTAGCCCAACCTTCTAAGGTTAAGGATTACATGTTATCTCCTAGGATAATATCTCATTATTATTTTCATTATGTCTATAATGTTATTAATATTAAATTATATAATTATTTGACTAAAAACAATATATTCTTAGAGACATCCAATTCATTCTAAAGAAGGTATGGTCATCCAGGCATCCCTTGAGGAAGCTAAGCTCGACAAGGGTTGTATTTATTTCCTATTTTACATTATTATATATCTAAACTATTATAGTTTATATACAAATAAATGATTTGTATAGACACCATTGGTGGTGTTATACTGAGTTTATTTTACACCCTATATTGATGGATGATAGTAACCCATATGATTAAATTATTTCAAGTACATCTAAGGGGAAGTGTCCAATTATGGATGTGTGAATTCTTGTTTTAGGGTAAGGGATTTCTAGAAGATGACTAGAATAATTTTCAGAATGCTTGGAATGTTTTTGGAATTTTAACTATTTTTTCATCTTTCTAATACCATGTATTTCTTGTTCTTTTTTTAGTTACATGTCATTATTTTTTGTATATAATGCTTCCCTCAACTATGATTGTCCCTACACCCTCTAGATGATTTATCTTCACTATTATTGATTTTATGTTTTTGTTTTTATCTATATTATTTCACCAATTTTTTACTTTGATTATGAGGTTATAGTCTTCCCACAATACCACCTTAAAACCTTAATCTTAGTTGACAACCTTTTACTTACAAGGATGTTTGTTTGAGGCCATATGGCCCACCATCTCATGGAACAATTTTGTTTCTCCTAGGTCAGGACATCAAAAAGTGGGGTTCAAGGATTATTTTAATTGAAATATTATTATGGGAATGTAGAAAGGAAACAATGATGTGTTAGAATTTGTTAATGAGGCTGTTCTTGGGACTATCTAACCAATGTACACGAAAAATTAAAATTACCAAGTATGGTAATTTCTATTTTTTGGATCATTATTGTTATAATTTATTTGATTCCACTATTGAGTGACACACATTATGTGTGATGGTATTATTATTCTAGTGTTGCAATATATTTTATCCTTTGACCATAACAACAAGGAGTCATTGAATTTGCATCACTTTAGTAAATGTATAGGATTAATATATAAAGTATTACACCCTACCATGTAGGTTACATTAAATGACTGTATGATATCTGTTGTATGTGTCTTGAGTGATATATCTTTTATGCAACTAGAATTTTATAGGAAAAATAACACTGAATGGATGGTAATTAATCTGTCATCATCAACATAAAGTGTTTTTCAATATAGTTTTATGATTTCACCTTAACTAATCAATTATCACATGGTTGAGTTACGTAACAGAGGTCACATAGACTGAAAAATTAGGTCATTTTGAATGAAAAAATTTCATTTTTAATTTAAAGAGTGAATCAACCTCTTAAAATTATGAATTTTGATTCATCTAGTAAAATCATCTTGTTCTAATTGTTACATTTTTCTATTCAATGTAAAAGTTGACATGCCATTATATAAACTACCAATATCAATTTATAAACTCTATACTTGAATAAAGTGGGAATGGTATTTCCGATAAATGGACTATTTTATAAATTTAATAATGGATAAATATTAAATTCAAACATTTATGCCATTAAATTAGTTTTCCAATTGAAATATAAAGGGTATGTTCCTTTATAACTTTCAATCAACAATTCATATATCGGGACCCTTACAATGAATCAAATATATTGACCCAAACCTAACCATATAGTGTGATGTAATTAGTGTCTCTAGTGTTCGTTTTGATAATTCCTATCACCCATACCTAGCTTTAGGAGAAATCATAGGGGTGCGTCTTTTAATATAGAAGGTCTCTCTACATATTCTATTCTTGTAGATTTGGCTTCTTTCATTATCAAATTTATCTAAGGCATATAGTTGGCAGTTTTAGGGCAATTTGACTATGAAATCATGCGGTTGTGCAATATGAGGGTAGTAAAAAATGTTATTCGGAGGTGGTGGGCCATGAGACACAATTGTAACCTGGATTAGTGCCACTTGTGACACCTCATTCTGTACCAAATGCAGGTAGTGATGCCTAGTTTTAATAGGGATTCCTACATATTATGTAGACAATATAGAGAGCTCTGTAACCTATCTCCCCCATTAAATTTTTGAATTGACAGATTTAGTAGTACCATCCACCCATAGTTTTGGGGTTTGGTGGACCACAGGCTACATTGTCATGGATGGAGGCCATGCCATCAATTTTCAAGTACCCAGAGGCACCTCCCATAAGGAGAGTGAAGCTCGCTACTTACATGTTTCATTATTCCTCCAAACATTAGTGGGTCATTTTAAATCAAGATGATCAACACCAGGGTATGAATATGGTGACTTTATAGTCAAGATTATATGAATTTTTCTTCTTATATACACTAAGATTAGATCTTGAAAGATAAATCATGCACATGGAGAAAGGTAGAATATTCTTCTTGGACTATCCAGCTCTCTTTACGATGCTTTAAATTTTTTCACTAACCCTAGATAGAGCCTGTCTATATAGGGATATGCACTTTTAGGATGGGATTAGGTACACCATCTGATCAAAGATAAATTTCTTTAGGATAACTACCATATTAGAGACTAGGAATTAAGCCCTTATCACTAAATGCAATATGAGTGAATCTATTAGTAAAGGGAACAATGTATTAGTACCTTGAGTGAGTGCTGGGTTTTCTAGAGGCCAAAAAAGATGTTCTTATGTTTATAAATAGGGCAGTGGTAGCCAGATAATTTACATTGGAAATTTGGTAGTGTTCTTTTAGTGTGGGTGGTAAGACCACATGAAGCCTTAGTGTGTTAGGAACACGATTATGTGTAGAGCCTATGGATTAATGAGCCATATTTTGAGGTTCTGGAAGACCATCCCATCTGTATATAGTGGGATAGGGTCCACACCTGCTCCACATTCTAGATTTGGATCAATTTCTTTATGTCATGCAGGGAGCTAGAATATAATCGACTAATCCGGATGAGGGGGATGTCATGGATGTAGTATCCATAATTTCATTATTCAGCATCAGAAAAGTGAACATGCTCAGTGTAGTCCAGCAATATATCGGGGCCACAGATCAAGCGAGTTGCATATAGTATAACTGATACCTAAAGAGAAAAATGTAGGGCCATCAATATTATGAGGTACTATTTTAGTATCATATACTATCATATCTACTCTTTTCAATATAGGTTCCTCGTGGTCTTTTATTTCAATATCAATCATGGAACATCATGGGCATTTAACTTATTACTTCTTTGGTGTGATGACACTTAATAGTCCATTGGCGATTATATTAGAGAGTGTACTCTATTGTAATCATTGTAACCTTGAATTAGTAGGCTAGAAATTCTTCTAGTACCTCATCATCCTTGAGATGATTGGATTTTATGTCATTCTCATGATTTAATAGTTGGTCCCTTATCACTCTTTTGTGGACTGCTGCTGTCATAATGTAGCGTTCACATCACCAGAGGGTGACATTTATTTTCAAAAGGGTGAATGGGAAGTCTAGGGAAGTAGAGATAGAAGAAAGCATCATGAGATGGGTGTAGTGAAATCCCAAATGGATAACCTTTATATGGATGATCATGGTTTACATCAAGATACTTTTCTTCCCATAGTAGAAAATTTTAGGGATGTTTTTCTAGAATAAGTTTTTGGATTACCTCCTAATACAGTGGCGGTGTTCACTCTTAAGATGGTTTTAGATGCTTCACCAATGTATATTCCTCCATACAAGATTGCTACTATAGAGTTATAAGATCTTTAGGGGAATCTATAGGACTTGGAATATAAGGGCTTTATCTGAACTAGTACCACACCTTGGGGTTCAACCATCCCTTTTGATAGAAAGGCAGATGAGAACCATATGATATGCATAGATTAAAGTCAATTGAATATACACATAATTAAGAATAAATATCCATTACATCACATAGATGATCTATTTGACCAGATCCAAGGATCTAATGCATTAACAATGATTGAACCATGGTCAAGAAATCATTAGGTACATTTTTGACCCTTGGGAAATCCTCAAACATTGTTTCATAGTAGGTGTAACTTTTATGAGTATTTGGTTACACCATTCGGTCTTATGAACACACCTGCCATTTTCATGGCCTTGATGAATATATTTTCGCCTAATACATGGATTTTTTCACTTCATTGGGGATGAAATCTTGGTGAATTCATAGACTCGACACGATCATTACATACACCTTGATATCATTTTGATTACACTGAGAGTGCATTAGATGTAATCCATACTAAAAAAATTTAAAATTCTTGATTACTAAGGTTTACTTACTAGACAATATTATATCAGAACTAGAAGTATCCATTGACCTAGAGAAGGCTAGGGATTTAGTTTCCTGGGAGAATCCTAAGAACGTGTTTGATATATAGAGTTTCTAGAGGATGGATGGATATTACATGCACTTTATATAGGAATTTTCTTGCATAATCAAACTTTTTATGTGTTTGGGTGTGAAGCGTTTGATGATTATACGTTTATAAGATGACAAGATATTGTTTCAAGAGATGAAAGTGATACTGAATTCTACATGATACTAATTCTACCAGATCTGGGAAGAAGCTATATAGTTTATTATAATGTATCAGGTATTGAGGTAGGAGAAATTATGATATAGGAAGTTCAAGTTTTTGCATACATTTCTTGGAATATAAGGCCTCACGATCATAATAATCCGATGAATGAAATCCATAATGTAGAAGTAGTCCATACATTATATTTCTAGAGACACTATTTTCTTGGAATGTTCTTTTTTGTTAATAAGGGCCAAAAACCCGAAAATATATCTCTAGGTGGTGTGAGTTGAACCTAATACATTGAATATGGGTCAATACCTTCTATATTTTGATTTTCAACTTTCCCATAATCTTACAAAAGGTAAG
This sequence comes from Viscum album, assembly GCA_963277665.1. Taxonomy (NCBI): domain Eukaryota; kingdom Viridiplantae; phylum Streptophyta; class Magnoliopsida; order Santalales; family Viscaceae; genus Viscum; species Viscum album. Next base: position 1,158,964,362 of record OY728125.1, read on the forward strand.
GCAACTGCTGATTCTCTAACCTAAATTACATGAACACTAGCTATTCAAGAAGATAGTGATGAAAGGAGGTTGATGAATCTTCTTTATAATATGAATTTAAATGTTCAAGAATGTTTCGATGAAAATTTTCTTATATCCTTGGTAATATCTTCATCACTTATAGATAGAGTGAATAAGAGTCTCTTCTATAATCTCTAATTCTTGGTCATAAGGGAGAGTATTTTAGGTGTAAACCCATCATTCCATTGGTCAGTTGATAGAGATGACATCTAGATTATACAATGGTGCATATAGGTACCTATATAAATGACATGGGAACTGATGTAAGAATCCCATTATTTATAATTATTAGTACATCCAAGGATTTATAAGATGTAGCATGATGTGTGCCACCAATATTGGTGGACTGGGATGAAGCATTTTTATATAACAGATTTTTTCACTATGTGTTCCACATTTCAGTAGGCAAATGTGAAGAACCAATGACCTTATGGCATGTTATGACTGTGTTTAGTCCCTAAATAGAAATTGGTTGATGTCAATATTGATTTTATGAAAAATTTTCTGAGGTCATCATGAAGTAATGATGCATTTTTTGTAGTCGTATATTGGGGGATGAAGATATCCCACTTCTTTCCTAGCCAGGAGACCTTCTTAGTCGTTGGGCTGGGGACACTATATTTCCATGAGATAGTATACTTTCAAAAAGTCCATTGTTTTATCATTTTTGATATGGAATCTCAATTCACAGTGAGGTTCTAAAAGGGGATGAAAAAATCTATAGATACATAGGTACTTATGAGTAAAACTTACCACCCCCAGACTAATGATCTTTCTTGGACCGACAATACATAATTTTAAGGAAATTCTCTGAGCATGTCTTCTTGATTTCTAAGGTTCTTAGGAGAAACACAAACCTCTTTTCATATGCTCCTGAAATTAAATCTACCAGGTGACCATATAGATGGATCCTTATGGGGATTTATATAGTATGACCTTTTATTCTCCCATATTCTAGTTAGTGGTAGGTGAGCTAGCACAATATTGACATCATAACATGAAGCAGACTATAGAGTAGGTAAAAATTATCAGAAAGTGTATAAATACTACTTAGTATAGACATAAATATTATGCTAATCACCTTGAATAGCATTTATAGTTTGATGTTGGGGATTAAATTTTCCTGTGTGTTTTACCTTCACTAGGGAATAAAAATATTCAGAAAAAATGGAATATTTCTTCTTATTTTGTTTGGCCTTTATTGATATCATAATGTGTATGAATAGTGTCCTATTGGAAAGATCATCCTCATAGTTACTAATCTTTGTAAAATATATTCATTATATCACATATTTTTGATATCATTATGAACTATCTCATAATTTTGATAATGATGATGATGAGTTGGAGGTTGAAGTTTAAATTTATGAGAAACCTATCAATATTATGCACTAGATCCTAAAGGCTATCTGATGAAGGTAGGATCCTTTAGTCCATTTGATATGAAATCACAACTATGTTCCATATAAGACATGGTATAGAGTAGCTGACATACATGCTCAGTGTTCAGTGTAATTACTAGATTATATTTTCTACACTTGTAAGGTAAACTGAAGGATGAGGTGTTTATAATTGGAAGACTGTAAGAAGTAGTTTTTTCTAAGAGACAAAAATCTTTTAATTCTTGGTTTAAACCCTTAATTTTATCCTTATAAACATTTATAATCAATAAAAGGAGGAATATAAAGGGTTTGAGGCTTTTTAAGAGGATAGAGAATTGCATTTTAGTGGAAACAAAAGAATTCCATGGTTAATGCATGATTAGTACTAACCATGACCCTAAAAAAATGCATCCCTAAAACAGTGTTGCATGTTTTTTCTAAAACGTGAAATAGGGTCTTGATCCATGTGGGGATAAGACAAATAGTGAAAATGGGATGAACATTGTTTTCTTAATTGTGTTCTATTGGCCATGCGGTGTGTGCCCCTATAGTAGTGGGGTGCACATGGTTGCTGCACTGCTTGAGAAACTATGTGGCCAACCCCTGTAACATCTTAAAAAGTAGTGAAATGACCATTTCACCTCTCATATTTAAAACCCTAAACCCTATTTCTATACTCTTCCCTACATAGAACATCATCTACTTTGAATCTCTCTTAACACCTAATTCTAGGCCTTGACATATATTCTTCATATAACCTCTATATCAATACTCATTCATCTCTTTGGGTAGCCACCAGTGAGTTATTCATTCATATAGCTCGATTCATCATTTTTCATTCCACAAACGAAGATATTTTAGTGAAATATCATATTCCCTACTTTTATTTTTTTCGTCTAATCTTCAATTTTCTTATAATCTAGTCAAATATAAAGATTGATACTGGAGGGGAAATCAACTAAAGGAATATAGAAGGTGGTCTATGACATTTTCCTGAATGTATCTCCATTTATAAATTGTCATTGTGTGCTTGTTGGTTTCACTAGGAGTTACTCCTAAAATTAATCTACGTTAAATTGAATCATGTAAATTGTAATATAATTCCTATATGAGACCAACCAAATATTATTATAGCTTGAGACCTCATTGTTATGCACCACATATAGGATGCATTCTTTGTTATGTTTTGGGTAACCCATATTGCGATTACCCCTGACAATATTTAGGTGGAGTTGACTTGAAATTTATTATGGTAAGTCATTATTTAAATAATATGAACTAAAAATTATTAAATGTAAAGTGTGTGTGTATATATATATATATATTTATATATTGATATCACTTGGCCTTGATAAATTGTAATTTAAATGGAACTGGTTTCATATTCTTATTGACCTTGTCACCTGGGATGAAGGGTAATGGAGTGAACCAAATTTATTATAAATAATAATGAGTATTCAAATTCATATGATAAATTATGAACATATATTAACATGAATGAGTATACAGTGCCTATTCCATATTGAAAATTTTTATCTTTACAAGATTGGTAAGAATTGAGCATGCCTTTGATTCTAGAGGGAATGCCTTGGCCACATAGGTGATGTTATTCTGATTCATTGATCCAATTTCCAAGGGAGATACCCACCTTGGATCTCAGTCATTATATATTATAGGATGCTCAATGTGATTCCATAGTTTCCCTATCCTCGACCAGATATTCAAATTCCGTGGATTCACTCATTGGATTCCAAATGATGTCTTAGGATATGTGGTGCCTTGGAATATTATCCTTGGGATTCAGTCATTCTTAGATAAGGATTTATTTTGGACTAGATCTATGGAATTTGTTAGATATATTTCTAGTTTAATTCCTTGGATATACCTTTTATATTACACTTATCTGTTATATCTAGGATGCATGGTCATGTAATGTGATCTATCCTTACCTTCTATGGTGAAGGATGCCTTATTATCTCATTGGATCCCTTCTCATTATTATTACCATTACTGATATATGGTTAAAAGTATTAAATTTACTAATGATTTAAATAAAATTAATATATGATCAGAAGGATCTAGCATAGGATGTAGTAGGTATGGTTATCCTGGTGTCCCATAAGGAACCTAAGATCGACTAGGGTTGTATTTATTTATTTAACGTTATTATACCTATACACTATTACTATCAATATTCATACATTGAATTTTTATAGACAACATTAGTGTTTGAATACTATGTTTATCTCACACCACATATAGGACACCAATTGTACCTGGAGAGTTTATATGATTATAAGTAAAGATAAGGGAAAGCATCTAGTTATGGATACATGACTTCTTGTTTTAGGATGGGATCATGGTAGTAGTTGACCAAGACCATACTCATGATGCTTGAATAGAATTTGGTATTTTTTATTATTTGGTATTATCATGATTCCATATATTTCATGTCCTTTCAGTAGAGAAATAACATTATTTATGTATATAATTCGGCCCTTGACATTGATTATTTTTACTATCATCTGGATCATTTACCTTTGTTTTTGTTGATATTATTACTATGTTATTATCCATAGTATATCACTGATCAATTAATCATATTATGAGGGTTCAGTTTTCACACTATACCACATTAGACCCTCATTACTTCATGAAATCCTATGACATATAGAGATGTGCATTTAGGACACATGACCCACTAGTTCAGGACAACGTTTAGTGTATCCCATATAATGACATCACACTTTTAATCCACTGGTTTTTGAGAAATAGATCAATAAAGACAAAAATATATTTTACATTATATAATGTTAAACCCATGAAGAAGTTTTCCTTGTTATTTATCCATTATAAGGTGAAAAAAATCAATAGTATAATCTTATTAATTATATGAGGATGGAGGAGAAAACTTACTCAATTAAATGGGATGATATTAAAGGACCATTTTTCATTAATTAATTACCTCATATTCTATATAAAAAATGGAGAATTAATTCCTCGAGATTAAGAAAAAGGTTAATGAATTAATTGGTACCCATGTAGATAATTTTACAAGAATTTTATGGTATGTTTGATGTTTAATCATTATCCTTGAATGAAAAATTTATCGCCTTTTAGAGTGTTAAAACCATGTATTTGGATGACATTATCCATAAGGTACATTGGAATCTATGAAAAAATAATTACATATACAATGAAATTGGAATTGGAAACTAGAATCACTCAATGTTCTGGTGATAAGAAAATAATGATCCAAATTCATGGAAGCTCTATTGGTTTGTCACAAGGAGGGAAGAAATTTTTTCAACTATATAGTTTCTAGAAATATTGGAAGGATCACTCTGGTGAATACTAAAAATAAACAAGAAGGTGTTTCCAGAATAGAAATATTGTCCATCAATCAGAAGAATTTCAATGTGATGTGGATATCCTAATCAATTAAATTAATTTAGAGAGAGATCAATATATTTCCCCACTAACACTTTAGTGTAACAAATGAAAAGTGTTTGGGAATTATACGAATGTTTCCTTAATCTATGGGATAATGAAGATAATAATCCACAACAAAATCTATAGATAAAGGAAAAGGAAAAAATTATGAATTCACAATAGTATATGTGAATCATAATGGTTAGGGTACACTTATCCTCTACTATAGAATTGGTAATTCAATTTTGATGTGTGTATGAATAATTCCAATAAAAATCTTATCCATTAGTGAAATTTTATGTTATTTCAAGTATTGATTACACCTCTCAATATAAATTATATATATATATATATATATATATATTTATTAAATAATAAAATCATATTTGAAACTTTGACTCATCATATTATTTCCTATCTAAACAAGGATAAACCCAATCCTCTAATGGAATTTGTTTTGGGCTAATATATGAGTATATTTAAGGAATAATTGGTGAATAACCTTTTAGAAGAGTATATGACTTTATTGTGAACTTATTTTGGGGAATTATATGTATATATTTGAGAATATATAGTCATGGTTTATACATTTCAGTATTTTGATTCAAAATAAATTAAAATTATTTTTATGTTAATCGTGGAAGGATATGAGATCAAATAATCTTTGGGTTTCCATCTTGTTTTTTTTGGAGAAGTCTTAAAGTTAACTATTTAAGGAATGTATTAGGTTGAAATTTTGGATTAATTTATGTTTTATAGTAACCTATAATAATCATTGTGGTTACTATAAATATAGATGTATAAATAATGAATTATCAGTTGCCTACAGATCTTATAATCCTTTAAATGTTAATTTTTGTGATTCCGGCAGCAAAGATTCATCTCAAATACAAACCGTTTAAATAAATTTTTTTGATTGTGGTGTAAAATTAATAAAGGATGATATTATAATATACATGTAATTATATTTCCTTATGTTCTTAAAATAGATGGTATAGGAATACCTAAACTTTAGTAAAAGTATATTAAAAAATAATTGATTCACATAAAATTCAATTCATAAGAATTGATAGTATTTGAATTCCTTAGTGAATTATGGTTTTTAGCTTATAACCTTATCTTAAAAATGTTATTCACTACCCTATATTAGATGTTGGGAGTATTTTATACTCTATGTATATATTTTGACATCCCAATAATGTCTTACTTATTAGGTAACCTGATTTAATGTTCATTTAGGTAACCTTTATGTTTTTTACATTCCCTTTTAAAGGGTTTTTTAATATTCCGTTGTACAATGTCAGTTTAGAAAAAGAAATATTCCAATATTTAACAATTAATGACTAAAAAAATTGTGAGGGTAAAATTTATTAATGTGGGAGAATTTAACACCCCATTTTTTTTGAAATATTTCTTTTAAATATCTTTAACATCTTCAATAACTTGCACTATACGTAACATCGAGTTCAAAAAAAACCATGATATACTATAAGATAATGTTATCTCATAATATATAAATTTTAATTGATGAATATGATCAACTAATTTATGAAATATATATAGAGGTCATACTCAAGAAAAATTAAAAATATTTAGTGGTTAATCACTCAATTTTTAGTTATGTAATTTTAATCTTCAAAAAATACTATTCTTCAAAATTGATTTTATTGATTTTTCTGGGAAAATAATATAATTAATACATGGATCTTTTAGAAAACATATTCAATAATGTTAATTTATTTTTTAAATCATAATATCAAAATTTTATTTGGTTGAAATTTTTGTATTTTGTTTAAAAAGATTGATTTTTCAGTGAATAGAAAAATTACCTTTTTTACAAAATTATCATTTTATTTTCATTATAAGGTATCATTATGCATTGAATTTTATCACAAATTAAAATAATTTTTATTTAATTATATATAAATGAATTAAATTTATTTGAATCACCATTATACTTTTTCTTGATATAAGTATATTTTAAGCTTAAATACATATTTTTTTAGAACTATAATTATTGAATTTTAAAAATTTCTATAAAAATTAATTTTTTTTAAAATAGAAATTGAATTTTGTAAAATTAATTTCATATTTAAAATCAAGAAGTTAAAATTTTGGAAATTGGTCCCTTTGATAATTGGACATTGTGAACTATAATGTTGTGTAATTTTGTTTCCATGGTAAAAGGTAAATCATGTAATTTTGGTTAAAAATAACATGATAAGGACTCAAATATGACTACAATACATTATTAAATATTATTTTATGAGTATATATCATCAATGATCATTAAATGTTTAATATATGTCCTTTTTTACATTTTTATGTGACTATGAAAATTATAATATTTTATGTAATGAAAAGTAAAAAATTTCACTCTTATTTAAAATAACTATATTATTTTAAACATAGAATTAAATAGGGTATTTGTTTGGTTATAACTATTGATTTTATATGTAAATAATTTATCTTCATAATGATAACTTATTTTTAATTTTTATTAATGAAATAATTACCATAACTGCTTGCACAATGCTAAAATAGTAATTATTCAGTAAAAGAAAAAAATTAAATAAATGATATTAAAAATAATAAATGTAGAATAATTTTATATAATTCATTTTACCCAAGAATTTTATAATGAAAATAATTTTTTATAATTTATTAGAATGTATGGTTCTAATTCCTTTTTAATATTGATTTTATTAAATTCAGTGTAATGAATAGTGTCAAAATTTAATATAATGATATTTTATGAAAACAATATTTTATTAAATTATCTAAAAATAAAAATAATAAATAATAAATAAATATGATTTTATATGGTCTAAAATATCATCCCACATTAATTTAATGTACATTTGGAACCATTTGTAATGATAATAACCTTATTATATTTTAATCTTTTAAGAAATTCAAAGTGTATCCTTTCCCTACTTTATAAAAGGACAGAACTTAATTTACATATTCACAACACTTTGAGTATTATATCATGAATTAAATCTACCATTTTATATTATAATCCCCCTTATAAAATTTTATAGGTTTTGAAATTTTGAAAATACCATGCTTAGGGCCATTAAGAGGAGATCTAAGATTATCATATTAAAGAAGAGGTAATCACTTTAACCAGTAAACTTATTTTACATTATTATTTTACCTCATATAAATATGATATATTATTCATAAAATAATAAATTAAGTATAATTAATAGACTAAAATTTTATAATGATTACAGAACCACCATTATCCAACTGTTTTCTATGAAATAGTAAGTGAAAGTGTCGTTCTTGCGTACGTATGATTTACTATCTCCACATATCACTACAATTCATTTTCCATCCCCTACTCTCATGAATGGTTATTATGTTGTTTATAATGTTTATATATTATATTTAAGACGCAATTATTTTTCTTTAATTATAATATTATATTTAAATTCTTACCTTCTAGATCATTGGAAAATAATAATGTTGCTCGTGCGTATGTGTGGACCAACACCACTACAATGCTATGTGATATGTTTCTTCATTATAAATTACATGTATTGTAATTTATATGGATTTGATGAATTTAAATGATATATATTATATAATAATGACTTTTAAATATGTAATACTATATACCTTTATTTCATTTTTTCCATTAAAAAATTTAAAATAATGGTCATGCATTCGTATCACCTACCATAGCTATGAAGGGTGTAATTCATTTTTATCTCTACCATTAAGAATTAATATAAATATACATATATAATAAATATAATATATAGTTATATCATGATTAAAGTTCTATATATTAAGGAAACATGATCAAAATACAAGGACAAAAACTACCAAAACCGAACATACATGAAAAACAAATGAGGTATCACATGGAATAATGATTTTAATAAATAATTGTTAAAATTGTATGATAAAAGGTTATAATAAAATTATATATTGTATTATGAATATGAATATTATTTTTAATATATTTATATTGAATATATTTTTATTATACATGAGTTTCCAATGCTTGTGAAGGAAGTTAGTCCTAAGGTAAGGATTTTTTTCCCACTTTTACTTTTATGAGATACATGTAATATTCCCCACATGATTATTTTATGTGTTTTATATACTACCCATTAATTTATATTGTGAATAAAATCTTTCTAAATAATGGATTTTAATATCCATTAAAGTTTCTTTATTTCAAATATCTTATAATTCAAAAGTTACAAATGAGTTAATGGTTTAATGTCACAATCTCCATGTTTATCGGGATTATTTATGATTATGTTTCCAATATAGAAATCATATGATATATTTTTCAATAAACATACTAATTTTATAATACTTTTTTAAATATATTTTTTATTAATTTACCTAATTTTATGTACTCAAGAAAGTGAAAATATTTTTTAAGGAAAACCAAATTTATTTCCCTCTTCTGTCATAAAACTGTTCTCTTACATATCCTTGTTTTTAAAATTTTTAATGATTTTTTTACTAATATCATGATATTAATTAAATCAATTAAATTAATTTTTAGTAAATTTATATTTTTTACAAAAATGGTTTGAAAGGAATATTCTTGTCATTTTTGGAATTAGATACATTTAAACCCTTTTCTTAGTAGTGTGAAGGGAATGTTTTCTTACCTAATAAGACATGGATAACTTCTCCCACCATTAGAAATAATTTTTTCATTGATTCTTATTTCACATTTTTACATGGTACTTTATAAATAATATTTCCCGTTTCATAAATTCATTTTATTTAAAAATAAATAAATCAATAATGGAAAGGTTATTTTCCTCAATAACTTTATAATGATCTTTTAATGGTATTTCTATTCATCAATGAAAAAAATGATATTGCTTTTTCATTACTCGGGATATGATACAAAGATACCATAATAATTCAATATCTAGATGGTATATGTTTATAATGGAATTATATTTGTTAAACCTGTTTCATTTCCACAAGTTATGCTATGATGAATTGTTTATGGATACCATTTATTTTCATGAGTTCTGATATGATGAATTATTTATGATCTTGTGACAAAAATATGTATGTTTGTTATTATATGATATGTTGGAAATTTATCTCCCTCCAATGAATTGGGTAATTATGGATAACTAATGAGGTAATTATGTTATGTGTGAACTTTCTTTAATGATCAAAATTTTATGTGTGGGGATGGCATTCATGTCCGTAAGTTTATTTGTGGACATAGCTTTTATGTTCACAATTTTATAAATGGACTTGGGTTTCATGTCTATTATATTATGTTTTTACCTATATTCATGTCCACAGGTTATTGCAAGGGCCATATTTCATGATCTTAACTCAACGAGTGATCCTATATTTATTTATACATGTTCACAATTTTATAAGCTTATGTATTACATAATATCTTGTATTATTCAAATTTCATGTTCTCAAGGATCATGTTCTTTTATTACTCTATGATCCATGACTTTGTAAATTTCAATATATATTCCATGACTCAAGATTAGGATATTTTATATTCATTGAATGGTTTTAAAATGTTAAAATTATATTATAATATCCTTATTCTCATGTTATGCTGACATGAACATTTATATCTCCCTCGATTACCATTAATGGGAATCTGACCGCACCATTTTTTAGGTTTCCCATCCCCAAGTTAATAAGAGATGTTTTTGGAATGATATGTCTAATAAGAGTACAAATTATATACAATTTAGTTGGAGAATCTTACGAACGAATTATTTTTGTGTTCAATTTTCCAAAGATAATAGAAATATAAAATTATGGCATGTATTTTTATGTTATGTAATGAATATTCATTGATTAAGATGTGATATCTAAGTATAAAAATTGGGGTTTTTATATGCTGGTTTGGACAGGTACTCACTGTATTTCCTCTAAGGTATATTTTTTTGTGCATAGTTAATTTTAACAAATTTATTTAATTTGAATAAATTTTGATTGTTGATAATTTCAATAGAAAAACTGAAATGAGAATTAAGATAAAATAATTAATTAATTACATAATATAATTAATTGTTTCGAGCATGATTTATCTTAAATAATAATTATTGGAATTTAATTTTAATTCATTAAATGCATAATTCGTTGCATGTATGTAGATGATCATGAGAATAGACCTGACCTTCATTTGTGATTGGTTTCATTTTAATTTAATTTTAAATTAATTGATTTTTTATGTTCCATACCTTCTCTCATTATTTGAGGGTATGTGTTCCCATGATTTCTTTTCAAAAAACCCCATAACCAATATTTTGGTACCCCTAACATGTGAGTTATTAAAATAATAAGTAATGGATAGAGATCCTAATACAGTGGAGGCTATTGAAGTTTGGAGATGAGGTGAGACCAATCCAAGAAAGATACATATGAGGATAAGTGGAAACCTACTATACAAACCATTAAAATGGTTTGTGGTGTTTCCCCCCATGTACAACAATTATTTTATCACCCACTAGATAAAATAACCATCGGTAAAAAAATCCGGATCACTCCACTATGATATTTTATTTCTATCAAGTTTCACGATTATTTCATTATGGATATGTTATTATGATAACATGAATTAGTGAATTAACAAGCATTCAAGATAATACTAGAATAAAATAGATTATGCATAGAAATAATCTAAGGAATAGTTTACAACTTAAGTAAATCCACTTAATATTAACAAAAATGTAATAATGATAATAAATGAAAATTTACACATGAAGATAAAATCCCTGAATTATATATATTATTCCAGTATAGTCTTATACTATTGATGTTAAAATCAAATTATTGTTCAATGTTATTAACCAACGAAATTTTAGGTTCCTTCAATTATCGGAGAATTCTAAATTGAATTTTTGGGTTGACTACCAATGAAAGACTTGGTGTATCTACGTGGAAAAAATTTAGGAAATCCAATTTAAGGATTTTAGGATTGGGTATTCCATTAAACAAAATAAGGAATTTTATAGTAATGTAGTTTTTATTTTCAATGAAAACCTAAAAACCTTTAAATTACTTGACCTAGAGAAGTCTAGGATAGACATGGAATATGGATCCTCACCACTCTAATTTCAATGAAATGATATATTCAAAAGATAATGATGAGAGCTATTAGGTCCTGATAAAATTGCAGGGGATTAATAAATATAATTTATTTTATTTTTATAGATTTTAATAGTTAAATTACTAAAACAACCATTCTAATTATTTATAGAAACATAAATAAATTTGAATTCAAGCATTTCACTATGATCTATACTTAATAATGATAACCATATCCAAGGTACAAATTTACAAGAGTAGAAAATGTACATGCATACCTTCCTATACCATGAAAGGTGATTTTATGTGCCACAAAACACTATTCCTGAAGCACCTAGCCAAACTTATAGTAAGGAAGAGTTTCATATCTATGATAATCATTTGAACGATTCCACAGATTTTCATTGTTTTATGCTATCATCTATGACCAATTAGCTTTTGATGCAACATATTGATATGAACAAATATACCTAGATGTATCACCTTTGGGATCACTATAAAATTATGATATATAAGAGTGAAAAAAAATCTCCAATACCCTATTTACTAGAAATAAAAGAGAGTCAGTGCCAGATGAGCCTCATGTATTCAAGCCCATTGGATACATTAGACGCTTAGACATTATAGGGATAAAATTACCAGATGATTTACTCATATATCTCATAAATTCCACACTAACCATGTTCTCATCTTGGTTTTTTTTAATTATAAGATTATAAATAATGAGAATAGTCTTTTAGAACATCATAATCTAATTCACCAAGGGGACAAGGACATAGGGTGTGAATATATCATAGTCCTTATGGAGAATTAGAAAAAGAATAAAAAGGAAAATGAGACCAAGACTCATAACATGTCTAAATATCTCAAGAACCATCCTTCCAATTTTAAGAAGATCGAGGGGAAACAAATAAAAAGGAAGTAATATTTTTTGTATGTGGAAATAAATGATACTTTTAGACGAAATTCCCCAAGGTGAAAGTGGAAGATAAAAATAATTCATTATTTAGTGTAATCTTTAAATATCTACAAATTTGGTATTGGATACATCTTGTTGTGATCAAATCTCTATCCAAATGGAGGAACCCAATAGATTTTAAAATATTACTAGTAGAGTGATAGATATGTGAGATTCCATCGGTGTGAGTATGGCTACTCTAACTGTTAGAGACTACTGCCTTTTATTTCTAATAGAAAGGATATTTGTTTTAAGATATTTTTATTATGTACAAATTTTTACCTAAAAATTATTTTTTTCATGCTTATATACATATGGGTTTGTTTTTAAATTTTGTAATAATTTTTTTTATTTTATAATGAAAACATATGTTATGATATGACATATATTGATTTTTAGGTATTAGATTATGAAAACAAAATATTGTAAATTGACAACATGTCATGTTTTCATGAATCATATAACACCTAGCTTTGTAATCATCATCTTGATTATATAAACAATAAGTGCTTGACAATGATCAATCCATATGGTTATTTAGACTCTTTTGAGATAAAACCACTTGGATGATGTAATGCTTGTTTTCAAGTAAAAGTGACCAAACCACTATTCAGTGTAATTGGTGAAAGGGACACAATTTTTCTATGATTGGTACATACTATAGTGTGCGGACCATTTCTAATAGAATCTCGATGTGGGTATTCATACTCTATAACGTTTATAGATGACCTGAGTAGATATGGCCATGTTTATATGATGAAATATAACTATGAATACATTGAGAAATTAAATGAATTCAAGAATGAAGTAGAGAATAAAAATGGAAAAAATATAAATAATATTCAATCAGATCGAGGTGATGAATATCATAAAAAAGACTTCATTGGCCTTTTATGAATTTTTGGGATTCTTTATAAAATCACTTCACCTTATAGACCACATTGGAATGGTGTTAGTGAAAGGAAGAACAGTAAGTTTCTAGAAATGGTAAGGTGGATGATGATTTATAGATGTCTTCAGTTATCCTTTTGTGTATTTTCATTACAAACCGTGGAATAAAAAATAAAATATTTACCTACCAAAGAAAAAAAATAATCACTTCTAGATATAGAGTAGAAAAAAACCCTTTTACGCATACATGTGTTTGGGTTTTTAAAAAGTTATAAATTCCTTCTTATGATAAAAACTAGCACCAAGGGGATAAAGTGTATATTTACAGGGGATCCTAATAAAAAAATGGATGGTACTTATACAACCCATAAGATAAGAAAGTTATTTACATTAGAAAAGTTGTATTTATTAAGAGGGAGTGAATTGTCAAGAAGGATAGTGGGGGAATGATTGATATTAATGATGTTGATGCTCCAAACACACAAGAATTAGTGTATGAAAAAATTACATATGTCCCTATGGAAAAAGTATTTCCTAAAACAAATGTATTGTATAAGAGCACTAGAGATGTAACAGAACCAGTGAGATATATTTTTATAGTCACTAAATATAACGAATCATTATTGGTTAACAATTATGAACCATTCTCCTAAAAAATTGGTATTAGAGATCTCAAAATATGCATGATGGAAAGAATCCATGAATTGTGAAATGGATTCAATGAATCAGAACCATGATTAGTTCTTTTCAATCTACCAATTGATGTAAATTATGTTGGTTGTAAATGGGTATTAAAGAGAAAACTAGACAAGGATAGTATGTTAAGTACTTATAAAGAAATTTTAGTATCTAAATTATTTATATATTGTTAAATCATTTACTACAAAAAAAACATTTCTCCAGTTCCATTTTTAAATCCCTCAGATTTAGAATTTTTATAGACACTTTCAATGATTGAAATTTAGTATATGGATGTTAAGATATATTTTCTTAATGGGAACCGTAAAAAAGATGTCTATATGATACAACCAAAAGGGTTTGTGACTCTAGGTGATGGAAATATGATTTTAAAGTTGTAGATATCCATTTTGGGATTGAATCCAGAATCCAGATCATGGAACATTCAATTCAATGAAGCTATAAAAGAATGAGGTTTCACTAAAAATGAATTTGAGTCATGTGATTATAAGAATTTTTGGGGAATATAGTTGTTATAATTTTAGTATATGATGATAATATATTACTTATTGGAAATATATTTCCACTACTATATTCTATTAAGGATAGGCTAAACAAGTGTTTATCTATGAAGTAATTAGGTTAAGTAGACTATATTCTTGGTGGAAAGATCATTTGTGATATATCCAAGAGGTTTCTTGGACTATTTCAAGGTAAATACATTACCTATTTACTAAAGATACTTACTGTAGATCAATCTTAGAAGGTATTGGTTCAAGTTTCACATGGAATATATATTTATAATAGTATGATTATCATACACAATAAGAGAGAGAGGTAATTAATAATATATCATATGCTTCAGTAATATGATCAATTATGTATGCCATGTTATGTACTAGGTTTGATGTTTCTTATACATTTATTATGGTAGGTAGGTATCCATATGGTCCTTGTGAACAACATTGGAATGCTGTTATGTCTATTTTTAGGTATCTGAAAAGAGATAAGGATATATTTGTGGTGTGTGGAGAAGAAAAGGATCTAGTCATCAGGGGTTATACCCATTATACTTTTCAAACAGATCATAATGACATGACGTCACATTTATGATATGTTTTCAGTCTCAAATAAAGAGTTCTGAGCTGGAAGAGTACAAAGCATCCATTTTTTCACTAATTCTATAGTGGGTTATGAGAATATATCCACTTCTATTAAATCCAAACTATCCATTTGTTTTCAATCAATTATCTATGTTATAATTGTGGTATTTAGTAGTAAAGACCCAATAATATTGTTTTATGATAATACTGAAGTGTTTTCTCTTGAAAAAGTACAAAGGTAACAACAATAGACAAAGAATATACTCAATATGTATCACATCCTAAGGTATTTTTCATAGAGGGGTGATGTTTCGAAGAGAATATTTTCCGAAAGTTTTTTTTGAAACCTTTTACTAAAGTCCTATCTTAGAAAAATCACAATTATCATGTGAGAGCTAGTGGACAGAGGGTTATTAGAAATTGGTTCTATGAAAGTGGGAGTCTTTTGGAGTTGGTTCCTAAGAACCAGCTTCTGTGTACTTTATGATAAAATTTATTATGTTTTTAAATTTTATTAAACCTTTCATCACATCATGATTATTATTCTACATAACATAGCATGAGATAATAGCCAAAGAGTAACTATGAAACTGAAAATTCTTATCAATTACTTGCTATGGTAATAAACCTAAAGTTCCAAGATTGAATTCGTAAATTTATGTTTTATAGATAGATGAAATTATTTTTGGGACACCAATGATGTAGGATATATACGGTGGAGTTTGATATGACTTTGAGTCACCTTATCATGGTGTACACACTTGGTCATATCTAGTGTAACATATTATGAGGAAAAGACCCATAAGTAAGAAATACACATTTATACGCGTCATTGGATGTTCTTATATATGGATATATATATTTATCATTATAGTAAAATATTATTATTAATGAATGTTTTGTGTCATCTAATTTTATGTATTGATGAAAACTATGACAACATATGTTCACAGTTAAGTATGATATATTTGGTGGATCATGAGTAATTATTCATTAATGAATAATGAGAAAAAGGGATTTTCCCTTATGTTCTTTAAGGGAAGCTGATATCTTCGGACCTTGGATGGAATTGATATAGCCTAAATAAATCAATGGTCATGGTGTTCTCTAGGTAAGTTAATTTTTGGAAATTTAAATAAAGACACATTGAGCATATAGTTTGATGGAACTGAAATGAAACCTTCTAGATTAGAGATATCATGACAAAAGGAATATGTTACATAGTAAGAATTCATATGAGGTATTATCTTATTATGTAATTGGATTGTTTCTCTATGGGTTCATTGGCATGTTGTTTGATTATAACCATAAACTTTAGGATACATCACCCAATGTCATTGAGAAGATGCAAAGAGGGTTAAATGCTAAGATTATCAAGAACTTTAGTTAGATAATACTATTATTTATTATTTAAACAGATGAGTAAATTCTATTCATCTATGAGTTTTAATAAGTATTTATGCTTTCTTGACCACATATATTCTTTACGAAGTTATCTGAGAGAATATTTCTTAAGTACAATATTTAATAAATAGCGTTTTCCTATTTAGTGAATTAAGTATTTATTTATTTTTGGAGAATAATGAAGTGATATTTATTTTAAAAATAAATTGAAATTATTATTTTCATGATAAATAGGGTAGTGGACTGAAGGACAAGGTTTAATGTTTTGATGAGAAATTTTTTTAATTCCTGAGTTCAGTGCATGGAAATAAATAATAATATTAATAAAATTATTATTATTATAGACACAGGGTTCTGTAGGGATTGTGGAAATAATAAGAGTATCAGTAAAATTATTATTTTCTAACCATAGAAGTATATAAACCAATTATATTTTTTTAATAGGGTGGACAATTCATTTTGTTGTGTACAATGACATCAGGAAAGAATCATCTTGATGATATAAGGATCTCCCTCTCTATGATCAATTTCAACATTTGAATTGAATACTCCCCCACCACCACTCCCTAGTCCAAAGAGATCGAAGATAACCCCTCTTTTAATAGATTATCAAGGCAATCAATGATGAATTACACAAGAGTTAGGATTTACCAAGAAAGAACCCATATATTTCATTAGAAATGTTTAAGGGTTTAGGGAGCATGTGTGGTTTATCATGAGAGAGAATATAAACTTGATTCCTACAACGCAATGATGGTACTATGCAGAGATGATCTCTAATTCATCAATGAAGAATGAATTCCTTAAAAGGAAATTCTCAATTTTTTAAATTAATTGTAAATAATATGTGATGATTCTATGATTTGGTTTCAATGTTTTCTATTATCAATATTATTTATTTTAATTTTATTTATCATAGTGTTTATCATCAAATAAATCATTTATTAATCATTAATTATGAAAAAACCCTGAGTTGAGAATGTCCCATGTGTCACTTCCGATGTTCCCTAAACAATAAAAATAACAATCTACATAATTTAATAAATGTTAAGAAGTAGAATGTATTATATGGGTGATGCAACTACATTATAAAACTTTTTTAACTGTGAATAATGTGTGTAAAACAAGTGTTATGTTTGGAGAGGCAACTGAATTGGTGTTCAAGAATCCATCCATGTTGGTCACTTTTCGTGTAGGTGATAAAATTAATAGTGAGACACAATTGGATTAAGCTAAGATAAATTGGATGTGATGAATGTAATTAGTTATATTGAAGAAAAAAATAGAATGTTTAGTTTACTAATAATTAATTGAGAATAATCCTGATGTTTTGTACATGGATTTAGAAAACACCAAAGGTTTTTTGAGTTTTTATTATTCGATGAGGATGAATATTGATGAATTATATGAGCCTTTGAAATAAAAGATGTCATTAATTCTAGGTAATCAATGAATGGAAATGTTAATGTAAAGAATCCATGTTTCTGAATCCCCCATGTATGTGAATCCACCGTGTATTCAATCTCACATACATGAATTTCGACATAATGGTTTTGGATTACATAAGAGAAATTTCATGAGTATGAATTCAGATACATAGCTAAATCCAGAAATCTCACATAGCCAGATTAAGGAACATAAAAAAATATAGGAATGAAATAGAAAAATGAAGATCCTTGCAGGTGAATTGAATGAGTAGGACTATGTATTCAAATTTAGACACGTGAAGTGACACATATGGGATTATATTGAGAATTGGAAATCTATGTTTTAGATTAAAAACATTTATGAAAATTTATACCCAATAAAGGAATTCAATACAGTGTAAGTATATCCTAACATATTTGATATCATCATATGTGATTCCATAATTGGATTCATGTTATGTAATTTCTATATGTGCTGGGTGGAAATGATAGGACTTCAATAATTATATAGTGAACATATTGATCTAACTTGATGAAGGAGATTCTGCATTTTAACAGATAAGGGGTGATATTTTTGTTCCCCGTTATTAATGTGGTAGATATGGATGTTGGTTTTTACAAATGCGATAAAAAAATAAATCTATAAAAATTAGAGTATCATTCTTATTTTATTTCCCTTCGGATGGAGGTGAAAAAGGAAAAGGAAAATGTAACCTTGAATGGGGAATGTGAACAATAAAATTTTTAGTATGGGAACATCACATCAATAATTCGTGTGGCAAAAAAATAATCCACACCCCATACGTAGTTTCACATTATGAAAATTTATATTTCTAAAGAGATATTATATATTATAACACTCCATTTAGTATTTGAATATGTAAAATTGATTTGAAAAATGGTTACCTTGGGAAGACTTCGAAAATAAAAAAACTGTTTAGACTGAAATAAAATATCCTATGTTACATCATGAATTATGTCATTTTATTCATTTTTTCTCATAAATTCAATCATAATTATCCTCGTTTCTTTTAATTAGATTCCACAAAATTTTTATTCAAATACTAAATGATAGAGAAAACAAACAACCAAAAAAACAATTAAATAAGAATAAGATCATGAACATATATAATGGATAGACAATTATAAAAGACAAAGTATTGGAAATCCCTTTATTATCACTTTATTAGAAGGGAAATGTGTTTATTCCTGTTAGGTATGAATTCAATAGTGTTACCACCGATGAACTATAAACCATGTGGCAGGGGAAGGACTATAATAGCCTAAAGAATGGTGATTTGAATATAATTTCAATGATATTTGAGTTTTATAATAATTTAAGAGAGGATCATGAAACTAGATAGAGGTGTTACCACCCATGAACTACAAAGCATGTGTTGGGTGAAGGACTATAATAGCCTATAAAATTTTGTATGGAATGAAAATATCATGGGCTTTGATTTGGAGGATGATTCAATAGATAAGGATTGTTTGAGAGATAGGTTTCACCACCCAAGAACTACAAATAATTTATTTTATGTAGGAATGTTAATAATGGAATGATTACAACCTTGAGTCTTCTTATTATACTTATTTTAACTTTATTTTATATTTTTATGTGAAATTTATGTTTTATTCATAATTGGAACTCTATAAATAAGAATAATAAAAATGAAAGATTCAAAAATTTACAGAGGAAAAAGGTAATGTTATAAGGAGGCCATATGTAATGAATACACATAAGAACATGAAGAAAAATATACGATAATAGTTAAACTAAAACTCTTAGGATCCCATACCATAATTTTTTCTTTATTTTTCCAATCATTGTAAGGGTCTAAATTATATTTGACTCTAAAAAAACAAAAAAACTAAGAAGTCAAAAATTTCAGTAATAATTCATTCTTGTACCTATAAATAAATAAATAAAATAATTTTAAATAAATCCAAATTGAAGAAAAATATTTAGAAAATAATTATTTTGAAAAATTTAAATCATGGTTTTTAAGATAATGTGTATCTTGCCCCACATCTAACTCAACATATATGTTCTTTACCTTTCTCTTTTTCAGACGAACAATTTAGGTTTATAACTAAATCCTTCATAGGTTGGACTTATGATCAAACCAGGGACTCTAAGACATGTAGAGTGGTGTATGGAAGGTATTTGGGAAGGTTTCTGATGATCTAGAATTCTAAAATTGTCTTAGGATGATAAGAGAGGATGTTCCCTTTTATAAATTAATAGAGGGACACCATTGGAATTTTTTAAAGTGTTAAAGTTAAATAAATTACTTTTCATATAAAAAAATATCCAAATTGATATAAATATATGATAAAATTATGTTTAGTCGATATCCTCTCAACCAATAAAAATTGGACAATTTTAGATAATGTTTTCACCCATATCTACTTGTTTTAATTTTGCATTGACCCTTTGCACGATTACTGTGAAATCGATGTTTTTTACTAATTAGAGGTAAAAAATTACTATAAAATTAAAATTGACCAATAAATGGATTATTTCTGATATTGTAAATCATATCCCATCCCCATGGACAGATATAGTATTTTTATATATTTTAATTCATTTAAAAAAAATATTATTTTGCTATATAATATCATTAATGTCATTTTTATAACTATTCATTATTTTGATATTAATGTCATAAATATAATATATGGATTAAAATATAAACCTTAAAAAATACCTAATATGTTAAATTTATCTATAAAATTCTTTATTCACTATAACTCACTAAAAAAAATACTTTTAGAGTTTTGAAATTAATTTACTTGATTCTTCTCTGACTTGTAAAAACACTTTGCCGGTGTTACATAATAATTTAAGGAAATTATTTCATCATTAATAATTAAAAATAAATTTAAATGATATAAAAATTCATTCATATTTTATATAAGCACGAATAACTAAACATATGTTGTTTTTACCCCTATAAAAAAATATTATGGATATTAAAATAAATAGAGTAAAATAAAGAGAATTAAATTTCCACTAAACCTGTTTTCATTTAATGTTTTTTGTATTTGATCCAAATTTTGGAAGAAGTGGATTCATATGAAACTTCCCAATGGAACTTGTAACATAGGGGAAACAATAATGAACTTTTTACCTTAATGGAATCGAAATAAATATATTAGAGGTATAAAAATCATCAGTACATGTAATTAGATGTTTCTTTTAGCCATAAAAGGAATCAATAAGCTACTTTTTTACAAACTGGTCCCTCATTATAATTTGAAATAAATTATACTCATTGTAAGAATCAAATTTTTGGATTTCATACTTATTTGGTATCATTATTTATCATATAGATGTAATACCTATCTATTGAGGAAAAATATGATGTTTATTCCGCCAATAAATAGATAAGGATCCATAGATATACACCTGGATTAATTTAAGTGTTTGAAAAAAATGTTATTGTGATTATAATGATCATAGTTATAAAAATATATATATTATTATGATTTAATATGAGACCAATAGTATAATATAAATAGAAAAAAAATTAAAGAAGGAACAATATAGAAATTAAAAATGATAAACACAAAGATTTAATATATTTTACCCTGTTTTGGAATTACTTGCACAATTGGAATCCCACCCATACACACAAATCCATTTTATTATGATAAAAATATAAACAATACTAGATAAAATCTATTATATGATGAAGAAAAAAATTAATTCCAATTACATTTTTCAAAACACACATACACAAAACCACATGAAGAGGCCTAGAATCCCAATGAACAATGTATAATCCATAAATATATATTTGATCATAATATTTTTTTCCAGTTATGCATTCATTTAAAATATACGGTAGAAAAAATATATTTTAAAATTTCAATATTGAAATTAAATTTCAATTGCATATTAATAAATTCTTATTTTATATATATATTTTTTGAGGTAAATATCTTTTGAATCAATAATATTAAGGGAACAATAAATAAAACATTACAATATGGGTTCTTAATAGTTTTATTTTATCCTTTCTTGTATATTGTTTTTCCTGTTTCACTTTTTATTCATTTCATAAAGTATCTGTATAACTTTACATATTTCCCCAAATGTTTTTTATATAATTTTGATAAGTGAAATGAAAAAAATCATTAAAAAACGAATTTGTGGATTGTCAACCCAAATAAAATTTTTTAGTACATTTATCATTCATTATTAGGAATATATTTAAAATTTAAAATTACGATTTCATTTCACGGTGGTTATTATCATTATTTTTTTTATGTTTTTATTTTTAATTTCAGAATTTTATCCCCACACACTGTTATAATTCCATATTTTCATATCTTTATTTTATGGTTCTGAAAAACACATTATTTTCACATAACAAAGTTAAAAATCTATTATCTCCACAAAACATGACTTCCATCACAGCCAAAAAATACAATTCCCAATAAAAGTTTCTGATCAAAACATATTCTCACACATCAGGGTCCAATTTTTCTTATATATACCCCTCTTTCAATATCATAACATCACTACCCACCTATACATCCCCACCCTTGCATTTCCTCTACCTCCCGTTCTGTCTATGCTTTAACCATCCCCCTCGACCCCCATATCCAATTCCACCCACCACCTTCCTCTCCACCTCGTATATCTACCTTCACCTCCACCTACACATCCCACTTACACTATAAATCTCTCAAGGTATCATCAGAGAACCACCTCTTTCCTCCACCACCCGCCTTGGCTCTGGGATCATCCCCCATTTCTAGTTCTTATTTTCTTATATTTTTTTTCCAAAGTAATTTTTTCACTAAGGAAATAACATGTTTTCATTTTTAAGTATCATTTATTAAATATTAAATAAAGAAAATGTTTCATATTTGTTCGAATCTACCTGTTATTTACTTCCTCCCATTTCTCCATTTATATACACTATTATCACCCCTAAATCAACCTCATAGTCACTACTGATGTGAGAGTCGGCCACATAAACCTCTCATAATGTGACTATCACAGAGTTTCGAAAATTATCATCACCTCATAGGCCTCTCACATTAAAATAGAGAATCTGAGAGATCTATTTTGGGTGGTGTAATATGAGAATAGGTGCATTCGAACAGTCTTACTTTTCTCATTTTCAGAGGTTTCTCATCCTTTAAATTCTTCCATCAATACCTATTTTAAATCTTGATTGATTATCTAAATAGTTTAATTTTGGTATCTTATTATTTTTTACTTGGTGTCTGCTAATTTACCCACCAACAAAGATAGATGGAAATATGAATATACCTGATAGATTACAATTATAAACTTCTTGAAATTTACAATATATTTATTTTATCCATAAATTTTCACATCTTATGAATTTCCAAACATATTTAAGGCCCTATCATCCCCTGGTGAATATAGATCCTTATTTTATACTCATAAAATTGTCACAGGACCCAAAAAACTATATAAAAATTTGAACTATTGGTCTCTGTTGGGTAAATCACTGAAGATATATAATAGAAACACAAAGAACAACTCCTGGAAACTACCAATATAACATCAAGATTTTGGTTTAGAAAATTAAATAAAATCTAAATATAGCTGAGAAATAGTTCAGTGGTCTCTATTTTATTTCCCTAGCCTATGAGGATGCCATATTATCAGTCCCAAATACTTATTTACTTCAAAATAAATGTTTAGACACATCTCACCATTAATTCTAGTGATGATTCCATTGAATCATGATTATGGGCTATAACATACGACTCCTTTTACTATGTTTCCATGTTCTAAATCGAAGAGTCAATTCAATTACACAATTTTATCCTTTTCCTATTAAATGTATAACCTTCAACAATTTCTATTATATTCCATTTCATTATTCAAAATTTCAATGATTATATAGATTTTTAAATTTACATATTAATGAATCTATTTCCAGTTCTCATATTTAAATTTTTTTCTTCCAATTCTTTTAAATTGTTGTTATGACCCATTAACTTTTATTTTTATCCACTTTGAGTTATTTTTGTACATTCCCTAATATTTATTCTAAGCTCTAACTTGTCCAAAATATCCCTGAAGGTTTGTTGAGTAATATAAATCTATATTTCAAAAGACCTTAAATAATATACTCATTACATTGTGAGACTTTTTTTATATTTTTACCGTGGATATATCGCATTATTGGAGATATTTAAATAATAATTATTTTATGTATTTTTATAATTGGTGTTATTTTGATATATGTGATTTCATATTAGATTAATTATTCTATTTTATTGAAAATTTAATGTTATTGGGTTAATAAGATAATGTATTGGAGAATGTATCTTGTCAGCCTCATAAAAAATAACATATATTTTATTGAGTCGATTTGTTTAAAAGAAGTTGTAATATTTAATCAATAGTTGGGAAAAAATATAGTAACCCCAAAGGTGGTAATACCAGGTTTTAAATACATGTGAAATAATTATTTTATGATTTTAAATATTTCTAAGTTGTTGTGAAATTATTTTTCTTAATTCATTTACTTCAGGGAGTACTTTTCATTGGCGGGTATGATATACCAACATGTCTTCATGAGGCATGATACTGGTTACATATTTAGTTAACTACATTCTTAGATATAGGTGATACATATATCACGCATGGAATTATCTTTACATGAGGTCACATCATTGATGTCTTGGTTTTAATGTTCCTAAAAAGCTAAAAGTTCATTATGAAGGCGGACCTTCGGTATAAAAATTTTGTATAATCATATTGTATATCCATTTTTAGTATACTAATTTTCTATATATGTATAATGTATTTTATTCTATATCATACTGCATTTTAATATTAAAATTTATCTGATATTATATGAATATTTCTTATTCATCTTGTCTAATGTTGATATTTTATGTATAATTATACTCATATTGGGATGGAATTGCACCCCAAAGAAGTTTTATGTAACAAATATAAATACATGGGATACTTTATTTAGAATTCACAATCTATATTATAAATTTTTACTATTAATTTTATTTCATAATATTCTATATATTCAAATTTATTAATATCATAATTAGTTTGTACTCCATATAAAATCCTTAAAAATATGTCACACATGAATTCAATTTGAAAGACACTTCCATGGAAGATGTGATTCATAGATGATTAACAATGATTCACAATAAGTCTGATTCTCATATAATTTTTTGATTATATATATCAAACAAATTTTAAACCCCAACATTGTACTGGACTAATATAATTTTTATTGCTAACATGTTAATATTTGTCTCTTTCTCTTTGTTTACTATTTCTATATTTTGATTTTCCAATTCCTAATTAATAAAGTTTTTTATATCTTACTATTAGATGTACTGTATAGATCAAATGTTTCTTTCCCTACCATTACTTCTCATATATATCATTTAGAAATATAATTTATCAACTAATTTATTGAAATGTGCACAAATTATTGTGAACTATATACTTTATCTAAAATATGTTGTTTTTTTCTTTTCATCTCCTCTGACATTTTGGTCACTAAATGTTTTATTTTAAAAGAGATTTATCCCATGATTTTGATGATGATATATTTCTTGAAAGAGAAGTAGTCTTGAGTGATTTTGATTATGGAACATCAACATCTAAAAAGACTAAAATACTATTAAATCCACTGATCTACTACGTATATTGAATAGACAAAACTACTATATTTTGATATGTTAAAATACTTCTTTCAAATTTACTAGATCACTATTTAAATACATGATATTGTTTTTTTCCATGAATTAATATTATTTACTCATATATTTATTTATTTTCCAATATTTCATCTCTATAAAATATATGTAATAATGGAGACATAGATTTCACACCTCTAACATTGAGCAGTAAATAAAATCTAACCAATTGAATTCATATTTTAAAATGTTGAACATAAATACCCAAAGGGATGAGTACATGGTATCTCCATTCCTCATTATCTTTACCTGATTTTATTTTTTCACATGCTCGAAAAATCATTTTTCTTCTATGAAAAACTCATTTTTTTATAACATGTTTTCTTTTAATATTATATCCAAATACATGTCTTGAATTATTAGGTACATATTAATTAAAATTTAGTTTCTACTTCAAATCATTATTCATTTTATAAATTATAGTCAACTATTTTGTCATAGTATCAAAATGGGGAGGCCAGGATGGAGGAAGTTATGTTAATTTGTACCATTAAAACAATACTTTACAGTGTTATTTTAAAACTGAGTATTCTATCAATAAGATCAATTTTATATTTATCTCTATTGATCCCATTAAATTTTCCTAATCCAACCGATCCTGTGGAATCATACCAAATAGTATCTGATGGTTTCATCTAGTAACTAATGTCAACCATGGATCTTCATCATACAGGGAGATCCCAATGTAGTTCTCTAAAGAAAAACACATCAATAAGATGATGATGGGTAAGAATAACTATGTGAAATTTGATATATATATATATGTGTGTCTATGTGTGTGTTTCCCTAGTCTGTAAAGTCCCACTTATGAGAAAATCATACATATTACATAAACTCCAGGCAATTAAATAGTTTTTCTTTATTAAATAACCATTCTATAATTTTCTTCCATTTTTATATTGTACTCGACTATATTTATTATGAAAAATCATTACTTTAATTTGTTCCTCAAGATACTATGTCCCATGAAAATATATAGGACACTTTTTTGGGATGTAATAACCATTTTTATACTAAATTATGTGAAAATGTAAGGGTGGGGTAGAAGTTAAATATTGTATACCATGCCTACCAAAACACATAGATCCTCCAGAGATGCTCAAAACCTTCTTGCTACTAAATCCCATACACCTCCTAATCAATCTTCCTCCAGAATTTCTTACTAATCATTTTATTTACACAGAAATATCCACTCTCTCAAATCATCCAATTCTATTTCCTCCAAAAAAACCCCTTCTCCTTCAATGGAACCATGCCTTATGATAATAAGTTTACTATAAATCATCCCTTTATCAACTCAATGCTATCATCTATTAGATCCCTCTAAAAAAATTACTCAAACCAAAAAAATATTTCTTGGTATCATTATAATACCATCATCTTTCCAACTTATCATCCATATGAATTTATATAACCCTAGAGAAGGCATCTTACCGACTCCCAATAAGTCATGGAGGAAAATTACTCAAATGATATAATAGATGTTTTATGAAATATCCATTATTATAGACATATAATTACTCCATGAATAACTGTAAGACAATTCTTTCTATACATGTCATCCTTCTGTGACTATATTCATTTGATTGTTTTTGGGATTCCATGATAGTGATGGAATAATATTGTGTTTCTGTTTGTTTGAGTTTAAACATAATAAATTTAATCCATTTTTTGTAACTCCCCATTGATATAAATTATACTAAATTCATTTTGATGTTTTACATTTTATTTTTCATTCATGTTTTTCTTAGTAATTTTGAAAAAATCATGTTTTGATAATGATATGATGTTATGAAACTACAAATATGGTTCCTCTCAATCACATAGCATCTGAGTTACCAATTTAAAAAAGTGAATGTCCCATCCATTTTTTACAATTGATATTTCAATAAAAACAAATAATTTCAGGTTTATATTATATGTACCAATTATAAATCTAGAGAAACACATTTCTTTATTGCTCTGTTTTTATGTAAAATTGTGTCTAAAATTTTTTATTTTGTGATATTTAATATATATATATATTTTTTTTCTACCCTCTTATATTTATTGATACATGTTTTTTACATAGAAAAATAGTACCAACCCTTAATTCTTATAATAAGAATTTATTTAAATTTATATAACTGATCCTTGATGATTATTCAAGATTAATGGGCTATGAGTTTTTTATTTTTTCACTTCAAATGTAAATTCATTCTACATTAATTCACCATTATTGTTTTTCCCATGATTGTTATGAAAAAATAATGTGTTACATTATATTTTATTCTTGGTTTTTCAACTATAATTCTTTTTTTGGTCTCCACATTGGTATCCCTTCCAATACATTCAATAGATTGGTTCATTTAGAATTATTTTTCAATTTTTTAGTTTTATCAAGATGGATTTATATTCATATTTTTGTTTTTATTTGACTAAATATAATTGGATGTTTCATATTCATTTTTCATTTGTTTTTCATGATAATTTTTCAATAATTTTATGTTGATAATGATATGATTTTATCAATATATAACTATAGTACCCCTCTTTATCATTGAATCATTGGTACCGACCTATCAAACTTAATGTCCCATCCTTATTCGCCATTTGGAATTTAATTTACTACTATTAACTGCTTATTTATGGTCATCTATAATAATTTACCTTCTATAAAATATTTATTTTATTGAATTAATTTAATACAGATCTTCCCTTATAAATTATACAAAATTTATATTAGTCATAACAAAAACATGGTAATTGACTAATATTCTTGAATTGTAATAAATCCCATGGAAATACATGGGTGGGTGAAAGTAAATATAAATATCTACCAATTTTTGTAAATATATTCTATATTGAATTAGTCACATAAACAAAATATTATAATATACACTAAAAAACTATATATTTATTCATTTTTTTACTTTTATAATAAAACAAAATCCCAAAATATAGTGGAAATTTGTTCATGTTTGAAAAAAGACTTTTGAAATGTTAACTATTATTTATTATTATTATTTACTATCAGTTACAAACTAAAATATTGGTAATATAATATTCATATTAAATATATATATTTTATTTTTTTAATCATTATATACTTACTTTATAGAAATAAATAAACTATTTTATAAAAATATATTTTAAAAAATAACATGATTTTCTTAGTTTTTTTGAATTATTCTTCTTTAATATAAATAAATATTAATATTACACATTATTTTTTTAGATGAATATTTTATAAATTATTACTCTAATTAATTCCCCTTAATTTAATTTTTAGGTATTAACATTCATAATTAATATTAATATTTTTTGGAATATATATCATTGTTTTCTTTTAGTTCTACATTTTGTGTAGAGAAATCTATATACCATATTGACTTATTTAAAGGTAATAATATTTTAAAATTTTATTATGGTATACTATTTCCCATTAAATAAATTACATCTTTTGAATTAGACTCATAAGATTAGTGCATGTTCAATATGGAACTCATAATTAACAATACACCACTAGATGATCATGGGGTTTTTTTATGATGTGTAATGTGAGTTATCTATAAGAAAAATTATTATATGTTATTTATAAATTGAGAGAACCCATTCATAATTTATTGTCGAATTATAAAATGTGATTAAAATATATATTAATAAGTAATAACTTACCACAATCCTTCAAAATTATTTATATGATAATCATACCACTTGGTTTTTTTACTCAATATATACTAAATTATGAAAACATACATGAAATAGGAAACTAGTAAATACTGAGTGAAAAAAATATATCCTCTAAATTATTAATAGTTCTATAGGATTTTTCGTTTTCACATAGTTTTTGTTGTCTATTGACCTCATTAGAAATTTGATTGGGACATTTAGTTTTATAATTACTAACTATATTTAAAGTGAAGAAATAGATTTTTTTTCTTCTCCTTTTCTCATATACTTGTGAGTTTGATGACTTTAGTCTCCAAAATTATTGAATTAACATATCACATTAAGGAAACATCACCCATTCTTCTTCCCACATATTTTAATTATTTAAAATTGAACCTTCTTTTATTTATCATCTTGGTCACCTAAATTTCATAGATATTCTATACATATATTTTTTATTGTTTTTAGGATTGCTATTGTCTTCAAATTTTTAATAATGCTTCCAAAAAATCAAGATTAACACAATCCAATTATTTCTCACTCTAGCTCCAATTATAAAGGGGTTATCATTGGGATAATCTATATATGATCCCAAACACCCATGATTCATTATAATTCTGTCTAGCATTAAAACCAAAAGGGTTGACATGAGGGATAAATCAATTAAAATATATGTGAATTAACATAGTCAATGTCATAAAAGGTATTGGACCTTATGTTTTTACCCCTATTATAAATTTATAATATAATTCATTTTTTCAACATAAATCAATATTTATTTGACCAAGTTTACTAAATATTTTTTAATATTCTACATTTAAAATTAGTCCCTCAAAATAGAGGGCCCAAATTATAATTACTTTTATTAAAATTTTGTAAACCTATAAAATTTAAATATATGCTCTCAAAATACAATATATCCATTAACTAAAAAAAATATTGATCAATATATAAAATAAATCATGAATCTATGTGTCTCAATCTATTATTTCCATAATAACTTTCCAATTAGTCTATATAAGCTAAACACATTGAAATCCCTCATATTATTTTAGAAATTTAATGTAAATTAACTGAAGAATATCCCACTATAAAATCAAACATGGTGTGTTGTTTGACATCTTTATTATAAACTGGGTAACAATCGAGTTAATATATAATGTACCCTTTTAAGAGTTATTACCCTTAGGTAAATCGGTTCCATAACCTACATCAACTTATAGTATCCAAATAGGGATGTAATTTATATGAGATCCACACAATATACACATTACAAAAATTCTGGATGCTATCATATACATAGAGTTCTTTCTTAGAACTATCTGTAGTGTTTTCAATAAAGTTATATTATCCAAAAAAAATATATTGTGCATTATTTCTATAACATTAAATCATATAATATCACAATGGGTTATCCATACCTTTGGACAAACCTAAATTACCAATTCTTAAAATATTATAAAAAACATCCTTATATTCTATGTTATCAAATTCTTACTCTCATAACAACTATGATTCTCCAAACCCACATTCCCAAATTGGTCCTCATACACTAAAAATTGATATACTGGCTTCAATACCAACTATAAAAATATCATAAATAACTATAATCTAATTACATAACATAATGAAATTATTTTATTACAGATATTCCTAATACCTTTTAGGTTCAAAGATTTATAGAATTAGGATAAAATATAAACTAACAGAACCTATTTCCTTCTTATCTAATTATTTTAATTTTCCATTATATTATAAATGACAAGTTCTATAATATTTATTCAATACCTCGCATAAATTATCACATAAACAATCTGGTTAGGAAAATATTATTTAATAATTTTCATTATACCATTGAGAGATAGAAACATAAGAATAATTTATCCCAGATGGTTTGTATGGGAAAACATAAAACTATAGTAATCATGGAATAAAAATTGAATAGATATTATGGTCAGAACAAGTAACTAAAAAACACATAATATCTAATTGCGAATCAGAGAATCCAAAAGCCATAAAAATAAATTAAAACATGGATATTAATAATAATTGTCTGATAATAATGAAATGCATAATGGTAGGCACCAAAATCATGTTTTAAATGTCTTGTTCCAAGACACTATCCTATTATGGGAATAGGAATACACAAAAACTATACCAATTTTATCTCGTTATAACTATCAATGCTTCAATGGGATATATAATTATGGTCACTTCCCATCACCTAATTATGTACAATGAATTCACCATAAGAGTATAGAATAATTTTTATACCATTATCTAGGGAACCTATTACAAAATAAAATCTTGTCTGTCTACAAAATGAATGATATAGAAGGATAACACATAATTAATACTTTTTATTAGTAAATAATAATAAGAAAATACATATTCCTATCCTATGTCAATAAAAGGGATAACTTGTTAATAACACATATAGTGAAATAAGGTGTATGGTAAAACAATATATATACAAAATTCAAACAATCATTCACATTAGAATAAAAACATATGAAATGCTAAAAATTTTCCCTATGAAAATTAATAAACTATTTCTAGGTGTACATCCTCTTATGTGAATTTTTAAAATTATATATTCACACCATATATGGTAATTGGTATATGGTTATTGTAATATTTTAATAACATCATAAATATTCATCCAGATGAAGATTCATGTTGGTTCGAAAATAACATATCCCTAGTGTAAGAAATAAAACATAATAGGGTGATGAGATAAATGAAAAATACTATCTTTATGAAGAATGCTTTGAATGGTATCAAAAAGTAGGGTTAAAGAATTGAATTGATTGATACCATGAGTCTAATAAACAAATATATATATTTATATATATATAGATAAATAATTTAACAAATACCATATGATTGTAAATAATTTTGAAAATGATAAGTTAAATTGAAAAAAATAATAAAATATATTTTAAGAAACATTTTTAACATTAATGTATAATAAAATATTATTATTCATTATCTGTGGGAATTTTTTTGATAGTGATGTGAAATCCATTAAAATAATTAAAATATAAAATGAATCTGTAATAATGAATCCTTAAAATGGAATATTTTTTATTTTAGTGAAATTATCAATGGATGATAAAATATATGAATGTGAAAGGAAAAAACACTTATTATTATTTTAAAAATTTGTTTTTTAAAACTCACATTTTAATAAGAGTAAAAAAATACATTTGAATTGAAACATCATGTTCATAAGTAGGATTATAAATTAATATGAAATAAAATTATAATTTGGTGGATCCCATACATATACAGAAAATTTTCAAGATAAATCACTATAACTTGAAGAGAGGAAATTTGATTCACCAATATCACTTATTGGAAACATACTCTATAGAGAATAAAATATCTGATGAGAATTTTTTTTGTGGAATAAATTTATACAATTAGTGATCAACAAAATATATTATCAAATATAAAAATATACCCTACTTATAAGAAATAATATCTAGTGAATGATCACAACTCAATGAATGAAAAATGAGTTACGAAAAACGCTTTTGAATGGGGGTAACACATGGGTCAAAATAAATTTGATGAAAAGAAAATTATTTTTATTAATTAGAATGATGAGTTTAAAGTACATATTGTATATAAATTTTAATGTATAGTAAATAATTACAATACAATACAAATGAAACATGTTGCATAACATGTATTATGTCTGAATGAATCAGAATTAAGAACAAGAAAACCCTTTTATTTTGAGTAACTGTTTAATCCGAATCCTTTAAAAGAGTGGGGTCATAATAAGGATTTGAATAAAATTATTAAAATATATTTTATGATATATATATATATATAGATCTCTTTTAGGTAGAATATAAATTAAATAAATGAAATTTGATCAATAATACTAAACATGCCTCCATGAGAATAACTTGAGACCAAAAATATCACCTCGATCCTAATTATTTCTTCAATTTCACATAATATACTAAATAATTAAATTAAATTACTAAAATAAATATTCAAGAACTATAGTTATAACATTATCCATATATTTTCATCATTTATAATCACTATGTATATATATTAGTTAAAATTTTACCTATTTTCAACACTAGGTGTTAGCAATCGTTATCTCTTTTACAAGCTTGAAAAATTGGTATTGGTATTTTTTTTCAAATTATGTCATTCATAGATCATCTGGTCACTATAATATATTTTCCATGATATTTAATTATGTTAAATTTGTTTCCATGGTTTTTTTGTTATCAACTTTGATGATGAAATCTAATATTATAATGTTCCATCAATTCTTAATGAAAGAAAGGTTTTTTCTTAATAAAGGAGTTAAATGTAGAATCATATTTAACAATATATATATATATATATATCATGTTAAAATGGTAAATAATTACTAATATTATTTGATGATAAAAATTCACATTATTTGTCAAGAAGGTAGATAAACTGACCCAAACAAGAACCTACCATAATTAATTGATGATTTAGAGGTGGGTGAGTGGTAATATCCTTTTATCAAAATCATAATGAAATTATTATTTTTGTTATAATATATCATAATTATAAAGGAGGTAAAATATAATATAATTTATATAATTTATATATTTAGAAATGAGATAAAATTTTCAACAGTGTTTTCCCACTTTAAACGATTGAATTAACAATAATCATCTATCGTTCAGATCATTAATATGTATGAAAACCCATAATTTTTTAATATTTAATTCATGATTTATTATATGAAGATATATATAACACAATAAAAAATTATTGAGAGGCCAAGTGTTGTTGAGTGATTATATTCATATCAACATAACTTGAAATCGGGATTCAACATTATTTAAAAACTCCATAACATTCCCTTATATTTCACCAATCCTCTAATGATTAATGGGATAAACTGGTGAAATACATAATAAATGAATGATCTATAAATAACATTTAAGGAATATGCAAGTCAATAGGAATAAAATTTTCCATTAATGTGTTATAATAACAAATATTAACATTGAATCATGAAATAAGATGATAAAATAAAAGTATTATAGGAATGTCAAAACAACATAAAACATGACTTCACAAGAATATGTCATATATAATTACAAATAGTTTATAATATAATTTACTTAGGCTATCCACGAACATGATATATATGGTATCTCTTGAGATAAAAACATTACCTAATTGATTGGATGACTATATAATTCTCACCCATCCATCATGTTCATTTATATTCATGCACTTTTCTGCCACATTGAACAAGCAACCAGAAAACATGTTTCTGTAATTTTAATATGATGATTAATTTGAGTGTGTTACATGTATGGAAGTAAACAATAAATGTATTATAGTTAACTTAATAGAAAACCTTTGACTTTAAATGGGTATGGCTATTCACAACACAAAAGGCAGGCAAGGAAAATCACAAGATTATTTCAGTAGAAAAATCGGTGTTGAAAAAGGTTTAATGAAGGGTTTTATGAGAGTGAAAGTTGGTATATTATTATTTAAAAATCCTATGGATGTACAATTTCAGTCTAATAACACATTAAACATGAATTATTTTAAATAAAAAGAATTATTTTAAAGGGTGTATAAGAAAAAAACAATGATAATCTAATCGATTATCTTGAGAGGAAACTTCTAAAAGCATGGGAGGAGATTCCTAAGATATTTTGAACACCATGGGAAGGAATTATGATGGGATATAGATATTAAATTAATGATAAATGGGTTTCAAATGAATAGTAAAGAGAGGTTGTGTGGGTATTTATAGAAAAAGAGAGTGGAACACTTTATTAAATTCGAATCCTCAGTTTTGGACTCTATGTGATAAGATAATCTAAACCAAAACACTTCACATGTTTTTACCTATGGTTTCTATGAAAGATGAGTGGTTTTAAATACTTTATTAGAACTTGAACATAACTTCATTAAATAATACCAATGATGATGTAGAAGTTTTTCATGTTCATAAATAATAACTTTTATAAGCGTTAAATATAATTTAGGTTTTGGAGGAATCATTATAGGTTTTTGAAAATTTTCAAATAACTTCAAAAACAAATTATATTTTTGTAGAAATAAATTTTTGGTCATATATTCTATTTATAGAATTTATTACATCAATTTTGGTCTATTATGATGTCATAATACATACTATATATTTATTCCATATTTAATTTTAACAAAAAAATTTCCATCGTAGAAAATTATGAAAAATTCACTATTACTAATTTTGAAAATTTTATTTAAATAATAAAATTTAATTTAAGAAAATAAATTTATAAATAGGATAGTTTAAAATATAAAATAAAAACCTTATTTGTTTTAGAGATTCTTATTTATATTACACAAGCTACTTCCACACCTTTAAAAAAATTACATTGGACATCATAAAAATATAATATCATTTATATTTAAATAAATATTATTTAAAAATGATATTTCAAGAAATTAAAATTCATTTAAAACAAACATTAATTTATCAAAAACTATCTTTTAATTGGAACTACATATATTTCCCAAATATATAATTAACTTCTTCATTTCATAATCCAATTTTATCAAACAAAATATTTAATCATATATATAAAGTAATATTGAAAATGGATAAATATAATCTTGATTTTGTTAAATAAAAAATTTAAAAATTGAAATTACTAGGGTCTAGATACTTAATCCCATATTACATCAACGTACTCCCCAATGGATAGGTTTTGATGGTAGTAAGTTCTTGTGGTGGTTCAGCAAACCATATTTTGGTGGTGATATAGTTAAATTGAACATATCCATGTATGGTTTTTCCTAGTTTATATTACTGAATCTAAACATGGGATTGGTTGAGGGAAAATCCCAATGATTCAATATCCCTAAAACATTTGATAAATTGAATTCATAGGGTATGAATCTTTAAGTCGATACCATCACTTATTCTCTATGTATCAATTAGATACTCTTGTAATAATTAATATAAACTAATATTAATGATAAATTTAGAACAACTATATTTTCAATGGTTATTAATCTAATTTTTTTTTAATTTTGATACAAAATATTTTATAATTTTATAAAATTACCAATTTAGTGGATGTATTTTATATAACTTCATTACTTAAAAGGAATTAATTTATTTTTAATAGAGTTTTATTTATATATTCATGGGCCTTATATTTTTCTCACTTCATAAATTCCACTCTCAAAATTATAATAAAATAGATGAGGTATATTTTTTTCATTAACTATTCTAAGTCCCATGATACTTCTTCAAACTTGTTTTTCTACCATAATACTTTGACCACCTGTTTTTTCTTATTTGGTACAACATTTTCTCTATGTTATAAGATAATCGATGGATAACATTTATAAAATTCCATTTTCAAAATGTATCACGTCTAGATTTAGAACATGTTAGAAGTATGGTATGTATATCGTTGAGAGGGATGCAAGGAATACAAAATGTACTTTAGAATGGATAAGGGGGACTACTAATCAATATGACCAAACTTTGATGCAATTAAAAATCTCAAAGTGGATGATGTATATTAGAATATTATTTCTCTTCTTTCCAAACCACATGGATTTTTTCCATGGTAATAAAAAATAGAACTACTTATATCTGACTTCAAACTCTAGGTCTCAAAGACGATTTTATAAATATCTATTCCACTAACATTTCATGGTTTTTCTTAGATTCTGAATGGTTTGACCCTTCTCTATCATCTCTTGGATAAGATAAGTTCCCATAATCTTTTATTCTCCAATATAATCCCAAAATGTTGGACTCTGACACCACTTCTCATACAGAGCCTCATAATGTTCTATTTTAATAATATATACAATCCTTTTTTATTTGAGAACTCCACTTGGGTAAGGTGATGATCCCAATATACATGGAAATCTATTGGACTATATTTCATTATATATTCTTGATTTTCAATTGTTTACATAGAGTAACTATCCATTTAGGGGTGATAAGAAGTATTGAAACTTAAAACTTATATCTTATTCTTCCATAAGGGTTGTACAATACCAGAAGGTAAACCTCAAATCATAATAAAATACAATGGGGAGTGGTAATCCATTCATTTTTACCACTTCCATTATGAAAATACTAGCATGTTTTTCTAGAGAGGACACTCTCTTGATAGAATTAAAATTTACTAACTTTGGGAGGTGATCAACCAACACCAAAATAGAATTATTTCATTAATATGTATAGGGGGATCACATGATGAAATCAATGGTTATGTTTTCCCATTTATATTCTTCTATGGGAAATAGTCCTATTATAATCATAGACATTGATTATTTAGTAAATGATTTTTGGAATACAATGAATTGAGATAAAAATTATACAATCCCCGTCCTAATGTTATCCAAAAAAAGTTTTCCTTAAGATCAATATATAACATAGTAAATCATGGATGAATAGAGAAAGATGAGATATTCACATCATCCTGAATTTACCTCTATAGTTCTAGTATTGATGGGACACATATCCGGATTTCAAACCCTATAAATTTATTTTTTTGAAAATTTGAACTCTTGAATAGTCACAACCACCATCTATATCTCTTCATCATTTTTTGGGACTACTTGATTTTCTCAAGATTGGATTATTGTGAATTTATTTGACAAAAATAGGATAAAATTACCATTAAGATTCCAATGTAAATCCTTTTCAGGTCTTTGAAGATTAAATGCATTTTAATTCTAACCACAGATAGGGATGAAGGATCTCATATACATAGAGAATATACTAGACTATTCTCCTTCACATTATATTAATTCATCAGGTAGTCATAATACATGATCATCTCTAAATACTTATGCTATAACCAATTATTCCCCATGTCTATGAATATATATGTGAGGATTTTATGATCCACACACACAGACACACACACATATATATATATACACGTATATATGTAAAACTTACACCAATAGAGATAAAAGCTTGAAAACAATTAATACAAAGATCATGGTAGATAATTCTAGATCATTCATCATGTAGTTCTTCTCATAGATCATTAATTAGTGGGAGACATAGGCTATAAAATTTCCATATTTTCTATGTAAACAACAAAAAACCTCTTTTGGAAACATTATTATAGATCATAATTCCTTCCATACTGGAAGGAATTGTGAGTGCATGTGTAATGATTAGCTTGTTCTATATAACATTAAATCTCTCCCCGCATTCATTAGTCTTAAACAAATTCAATCCCATGTCAGTTATCTTTGATGGTGGTCCTATCAATAATGTGTGGTTTCTCAAAAATAAATGGTATTACACAACCAATCCATGAAAACTAAGGATAAAAATAGTAGATATTCACCTAGTTATTCCTTATATTTCCTTTATTTTTTAAGGATCAATGTATTTCCTTACTATATTGTTAACATTCTGAAGGAATATTATTATGTCCAATAATTCCATTTACTATACATCACATATAAATTTTATTTCTGTATGGTCTTCCATACAATATAAACATGATAATATTTTTCCTACTTGAATTTGGGGTAGATAATAATGTCTTCTATAAAGACTACCATGAATTTACCATGGTAACCCCCTAATACACAATTCATTAATTTCAGGAAGATAGATGGATAATTATGATGTATAAATTTAATCACTAGGAAATAATTATGCCAATATCTTATAAAGTAAGGGATATTTTGTATATCATCCTCCTCCACCTTTTAATTATAATATCTGAACCAAAGATCAACCATGGAGAAGAAATGAGATCAATGTAGTTGATTGACCATGTCATTTTTCTATGGAAGTAGATATATTTTCTTTATTATGATATCTTTGAGGTCATGATAATCAATACAGAGGAATATTTACCCATATATATTCATTATGGAATGAACCAACACACCACATGGTGATGCACATGGGTACATTAATCCATTATTAAGATTCCCAAATGGTTTCTTCTTCAGATCTTCAATTTCAATAGTGGACATTCTATATCGAGTCTAAGATATTAACATACATCTTGGTATATTTTTAACAAATAACTCAACATGTCAATTATAATGAAGACCATGATTTTTTTAGGGAAGACATTATTATATTCTATTACAATGTGATACTATCAAAGATTATTTTTCCCTAGTTTCAATAATTTGATCTAAACACAGTACCTCATTATGTAGTAATATCCATGCTTGAGAAGATGATTTATGAGGATATACATCCTCCTCATTAAACATATATAGAATTAGAGGGTGATTCATTATATATAGGGTTATTTATTTATGTTATATGTTTTGGTCTTTATACAAGAAAAAAACCATTCATCGGATTGCATGAAATTTAACTAATGGGAGCATCAAAAGGATCACTGGGATGTTCAGCCCACAAATATTTATAGAGGAAAATTTAATTACTTGGGATACAATACAATTATCCCTTCTATGTTCACTGGTAGATTAAATTATGAATTTTCAAGTTTTGTGGGATTAGTTCTACTTAACATGCATGATATGAAAGAATTCATCTAACAAGAATAAAATGGTAAATTTTTATTTTTTATTAAATAACTAGAATACTTTTCACTATTTTATTATTATAATGAACCTCATTAGTTGTTATATAATATTATCACCCTTAATCTCTTGGACTTAGAGGTTTTTCTGTTCGGTTATCTTCAAAAAACCTAGACTTAATGCATTATTTCACACAGTGTCCTTACTCCATGATGTTTCAACATTGGTTACTAGGATGAGTGTTGAACATAGAATTTATTTCTTCCACCACATTGGTAGGTTTCTCCCATTGATATTCATTAGATACATTTCCATCATTCCTTGAACTAAATCATTTTTCCCCTTCAGTAAATTTATAGGATTATTATTTCCACATATTTAACATGTGAGGTGTTGGACATTATTTCTAGATTGATACTTCTCCCTCACTCTATCATAATTAAAATAAATTCTCTGCTTTCTATCTCAATAATAATGATTCAATTGAGATCATCCGATATCAATTTTATATCTAAGAGAACATCGTAAAATATCATCATTCATATCAAATTATGTCATTTCTAATTCTATATATTGATTCTTCTTTATTTCATTAAAGAAGTCATCAAAATTAATTTTTTAGTTAATGGAAAATCTGATG
The DNA here is from genome assembly GCA_963277665.1 of Viscum album. NCBI lineage: Eukaryota > Viridiplantae > Streptophyta > Magnoliopsida > Santalales > Viscaceae > Viscum > Viscum album. The sequence continues at coordinate 1,159,005,299 of OY728125.1, forward strand.
ATGTTATATGCAAGTCTTCTGATGTTTTCCACATATACCCTGATGAATTTATCATAATTGTTTTTGAGGGAATTTAACTCCCTATCCGTTTTTAGTTATAGAGTATGTGGAATTTTTCTTTATCTAAAATAGAATTTAAGAATTATTCCACTCCATTGCATCAGTTTATTTCTCAGGATTCATATCCATGATCAATTTCCACCATTAATTTGAGTATACCTCTATGCAATTAATGGACAAAATGAATTTATCATTTTTAGATAATTAAAGTACATATCTGATCATTTCAATGAAGTTTAACTATTTTTACACAAATAATGGATAAAATCATCCGCTGAAATTTCAAATCCCTTATCACATAATGGTTTCAATTGAGACATTATATTTTTTATCTGGGTGTGGTTTTCCCCAATGATTCTATTTTTTTATAAGATTAGTTAATTGAGTAATAATGGTATTAAAATTCTAGAATCTTACTCCCATTTGGTTGGGAATCTCATCCGGGTAGTCATCACATTTCCTATCACATTGTGTATCGACCCAGTTCCCCAAATTTATAGCCATTGATTAAAAAAATAAAAAAACAAGGATGATAATTTAAAATTGATAAACTCATAAAACATAAAACATTTACAATTTAAGTGAAAACTCATAAATTTCATATATTCCTTAACCAATGAATATATGGGTTTCAATATAAGTTTTCTATGGTTTATTTCCTAAAACAAATTTCATAATTTTTTTGTTCCATTCTCAATGGTTCCTAAAGTGATAATGAATTTACCAAATCAAACCCCTCAATGGTTCAAAAATAGTTGTGCATAAAGTTTTTTATTATGCACCAGTTGACATTATTTTTAATACCCAATGCATCATTTTTAGGGTTACTACCTATTGGTACAATAGTTCCCAAGAAACATAAATTATTAGTATCCTAATATGGATTTTTTTGGGAACCACATAATCTATAAATTACCAAAATTTAGATATTTTATTATTTTTAGTCTTATCCCTAATGATATCTTTAAGGTTATCTATTCCAAATTATTAAAATAACCATTATTTTTATTGATAGAACCTATGACAAACATTTGTTTTAAAAAAAATAATTCTTTATTTATTACATAATGATATAGATAACATTATCCAAAATTATTGAGAAGAAAACTGTATTTAGGTAATTAGAAACATGTAAAGACAAAACAAAATAGAGATACATCAAAATCACATAAAAACTCTATAACATGCATGTATATTCTATTAATATAATAATACAGAATATGATAACCAGGGGAATACATATGAATGTGGTGAGATATAAATCCTATTAAGGAAATAATCAAATATTTCCCAAATTAAAGTAATAAATATGAGTTAATAGGCATATAAAGGTGGAATATAAGTGTAAGAATCATAAACATGGACATTGAATCATTATATAATATTATAACATCATGATAAATTAAAATAAGGTAAAAATATAAAAAATGATATCAAAATAATTAGTTAAGGCTAACCAAAAAGTTATCATAACATAGTTTTCTTACCTTAACCACCCATGGACCATACATGTTATCATATGAGATTAATACACTACCTGATTCATTGGAGGGATATATAATTCTATGGTCACACTTCACATGCATATCATGTAGATGTATTTCAGTATCACATTAATTATAAAACATAATAACATCTTTCATAACATTTAATGTAATCATGTGCCTTCCCAGATGGTTAATTTTTCATTTTTTATGGTTGGATGTGTTCAGGGGTGGTTCATGGGGTTTTTGATAAATGTTAAAGGTGGAATAGAACTAATATAGAGAATACATGCCATGTATTATTTACATGATGTGAAATAGTGGTTCAAGACTTGTTTATCTAGCTAGTTCATGGATTATAAACTTGACAATGGGAAGCTATATTATGGATTATATGTCTTGTAAGTAGAAATCACATCATGTATTAAAAAAATTGAAGGTGAGGTGGTTTTAAGTGAATGTTTGAAAATTTAAAAACCCCATGGAATACAAACTATTTAATTTTTACATGATGTGAAACCTCTGTGATTCAAGGTTTTTATTTATTTCTCGAACAAATATCATTCATTATACCACTCATTTTCTCTTTTAATGGATGATATATTGTGTCCTCGATTGGATTTTCTCCCCACTTCCTCTCTGTTTTGTTCTTTTTTTTTCTGATGGAACCTTATTGGCATTCCATGGTGAGTTTTTCTTATTTCCCTATGGTTTATATTCCTTTTTTCCTTGATGATTTTCTGTGAAAACTATGTTTTAGTTTGGGGTATCTATTGGGTTGTGTTTTGATGATAATTTGGTTTGGTGTAGGTTGATCCATTATTTCATTTATTTGTTTTTGATTTAAGGGTGTGTATTCCTCCCCCTAAGGCGAAAAAAGTGTTAGAAAATATTATTTGAGGTAGAGAATCCCTCATTTGTATTTATTTTCATAACATGGGAGGGGTTTTATTTTTTTATTTTATTTGTTATGTTTGGTAAGAATTAATAAATTATAAATAATTGGTTAATTGAAATTGAAGAGAAAAATGGAAATGGTTCACATGATTTTATCACTTTTTTAATAATATAATATTTTGATTATATGATATTGATGCCCTGTTTAAAAAAATATGGATAATAGGGGATTTTCGTGTGTGTTTGATATATGTAATATAAATATTTTTTTTTTGTGATTATTGTGATATCAACTTAAATTTAAATTATTTGACCACTTATATTTATCTAATAAAATGGTTTTCCCATGATTTTTGATTTTATGATAACACCCCTAAAATAAATAGTAATTAGATAAAATATCCTTTTAATAAATGTAAAATGCGTTTCGGTGTGTTGTGATCTGTGGGAATGATTTTAGGGAAGAGATTTGTAGATTATGTGTGGTTGGGGCTTGTAGGGGGTAATGGTTTGATGATTATTATTTTCAGATAGTGAGGTGGGTTTCCCCATGTTTTCGGGGTGATGAGATGGTTTTTTTACTGTGATTTAGGGAGGAGATGTAGTGGTTGTTTGGATGAGGTTTTCAGGTATAAAGGTGTTATGTTGGAAAATATTTTGGGTTGGTTAGATGGTTTGATGGCCATTCTTTTTGGGTGGTAAGGTGGTGGTTGTTTTTCCTAAATTTTGGGTCTGTGATGTGGTGGTAGTTTAGTCATGCCATTAGGGTATTGTGGTGGTGGTTGTTTGGCCATGCTTTTAAGGTAGTGACATGATGGTATGATGGGGATGATGGTTTTCTTTTGATATATAGTTTCATTGGGATATATGTTCTTGTAGTTCTAGAATATCTTATTTATAAATGATTAAAATAGATTGTTTTTTGGTTTGGTTAATAGTATGTAAATGAATAATGAATCAATAAATGAAGGAATGTGGGGTTAAATGTACATGATTATTAATAATGAAAAAAATTGGTTGGATAATCAGAATTGATTGGTAATGTGATATGTGGCATGTGGCTTGTGTGGGGCTATAAATTTTGAGGCGACAGATAAAGTTATGATGTTGTGAGTTTGGTAGTGTTTTTATGGGAACACATGGGTTTGGCATTTGACTGGATATATGTATATACATTTATATTTACTTTGATTTCTATATCCACTCACCCACATTGAGAACTATGTACCGAAACCCTCATAGACATGCATGGGGTGTTTTTCCGACATCTGGTGAGGATAATGGATGGGTGATTACCTTCTCTTTCATAGTCTCTCTTCTAGGTGTGGTGGTAATTTCATAGTTTATGATGTCTTGGGGTCTAATAGTTCACTAGATGGTGGTTGTGATAACTAATGTATCTTCAGATGAGACGTGATGTGGTCAAGATTCTAGGGTGGTGAGCCCTAATAATTTCTATTGAGATTTTTCATAACCTAGGTGTTTACAGGTGGGATGAGATGGGATATGGAGTCTTATAGTGGGGGTTACACATTGTTGGAGGAAGTAATGAGGTTTAGGTATTTCATGTTCATGATACCCTCCTACTCTAGTGATGATTGTGGATGTGTTGTAGCCCATATTTTTTGTGTGATATGTGACATGTTTGTGATTATAGGGTGGATAACCCATGTGTCTTAGAGCATGATGTGATATGCCTGTGATTGTGGGGTGGTGTAGTATTCAGAGGATAGGGGAGCTCTATGAAATACAACATTGGGGTGTGATAGTGGCATTCAAGTAGGAAAGTGGTGCATGGTACACTTTGTTGTTATGCTAGTTTTTATATTATATAACATAGTTTGTGATACATCGAGATAATTCTTGTTGAGGTTGGGTTTGGTTAGTATAACTGTATAGGTTTTATTTGGTTTTACTATTTTCATAGTTGTATTAGTATTCTTCTTTAACAAGTTCTTGTGAGACATTTTTTTTTCAGCTGAGAAAATTTGTATGCTCTCTCTATGAATATATGATTTTTTTAGGTTTACTGGAGTACTACATAAACCGTCATTGAAACTGTAGTCTTGGATCTTTGATAACTGTGATGCCATTTCCTTAACCTTTTTCAGGTATTTATTTTGAAAACTTTTATCTATACCTACTTTATTAAAACAATCATTTTCGGATGGTTTTAGCTTCTATCATTATTATTTCATGGTTTTTTATCTTTCATCTTATATACTGATCCTATATTTTCTTAGAGGGTAATTCCCCCAATTTCATATGATTTTTATACCCATGGTACAAGTCACCAACCCCAGGCCTATTGGAGGCGGGACTCAGAGGATCATTATATCTCTCCCCTTAGTGTGGTATCATTTATGGGAGGGGTTCATTACAGAGTGATATCAAATGGTTCACTGAGAGATATGATAGAGTTTGAAGTTAAGATCAAGGAGGATTTTATCAGTTAGTATAAAAATAGTTGCAGTTCGACTTATTTTATGACATAGGATTGGAATACTGGATATGACATGTAATTTTAGGGATCCCCATGATACTGTTCACATACACAATGCTTATGGAATGACCAAGTGTGGTGGAACTTTTTGTACATTACAGACCTAATAGAAGTACATGAATCATATTGAATTGTGTTCTTTTTTGAATTGGGATATTTTGGGAAGGTTAAAAAAATAAATTGAATTGAATTGAATTTAAATGAAATTCTATAAAAGTGGAATTATGAGGATCATTTTTTGTTTTTATCTATGGATTATTTTTATAATCCTCATATGATTTGGACATTTGAGGTTTAGTAGGTTGAAAATGATGCTACGATAGAGGAGGATGAGTTCGAGTGGAGGGATTTTCACACTTTTTAGTGGTAGAAATTGGGGATGTATGAGGGAGGTGTGTGCGATGTAGAGATAGAGAGCAAGATGGAGTTTCTCAAGATCACTATCATTTTGATCTAGGAATCGATGGGATATTGGGTCCCGTTGGTAGTTAGATAGGTGTTGGGATATACAAATTAGTGGTGGATGTTGTTTTCGGGATATCAGAAGGAGGTAGATGTTTCATGGGTCAAATTCTTGAAGGAGTTCTTTACATAGTTAATTTCATTATCCATAAACATAGTGTAGAGGTATATGATTTATTATCATCAATAGGGGAGTATTATAATGTGAGTGTTTGGAATCAAATACAATTACCCTTTTCATTTTTCAATAGATATTTTTTTAGATGATGTGTCTCATGTGATACGTTTTGTGGTGGCACTCTATCCTTCTATTGAGTAAGTAGTTATTCCTTTTCTGTTTTCAATGTATATGGAGGTTCATAAAAAGGTGGATGTGATCATGTTGATTCACCCACGAGGAGATTTAACATGATAGGGTAACTTTTAGGGTTCTAACAGGTGTAGAGTTATCAGTGAATGGTCTCAAGAACTAGGTTCTTGGAGGTTAAGACGATTTGGGATCGGGCCTCATCATCTTACTTTATGGACGTCTAGGGATAGTAGTTTCAATGATTTTATAGTGTCTTTATGTTATTTTGATATTGTTTTGGGATTCATAACCTTCATTAGAACCGATTTCTAGTGGTTCCCCATGCTTAGATAGGTAGTGGTGGAATGGTTCAACACTATCCTTTGTAACAATTTCTAGTGTGATCATTCAAACAATAGAGGAAGCAAGACTTTTCCTTACTAAGGGGATATAGAACTAGAAATAGTCGACCTCAGGATGTTCATCATGTTAACAAACCTCTACCTAAGAATTTTCATGGAGGTGGCCATCCATGAAGAGTTAGAGGAGCTAGGAATGGATAGTTTAATGTAGTGGATGCTACAGTTTCATATAGGCCAAATATCATCATAGGTATCATCAAGTTTTTTAGTACAATTGTTTATGTCTTTTTTGATTCATGTTCTTCCCACTCCATCATTTCTACTAGTATAGTCTTTTCTCTAGGACATGTCATAGAATGGATTAACAAACCCCTCATGTTTATGACACCCATAATAGTCCAAACTAGATTTTTGATGAATTCTAGGGGTTTATAATGATGATTAGTCAACCTCATCCCCATGAGGATCCTTTATAACATAGATATATCCATAGAATGTTATCCACATTATTCATTAGTTTTATACTATATGTTTTTCTATCTACTTCTCCAAGTAGATTTTCATATTATTTTATGTGTATGAATATTGTGTGATTTTCATTGTCAAGTGGAGTTTTTAGGTGGGAATTCAGAATTTGGATCCCCTTCTTTCTTCAATTTCTGAGTTTTCGCTGGAATTAGAGGATACTGGGATAGTGTGGGTTCCAATGTTTGTTGGGGGGTTCCTAGATGTTTTCCTAGATGATTTTATGGATTTACCCCCTCTATGTGATGTTGAGTATGGGATAGACATACAACATGGTGCTTCTACAGTTTCTATGTATACTTATTGGATTACATATATTGAGTTTCTAGGGTTGAGGATTTAGATTGAGGATCTCATGAGGAATAATTTTATCCGACCTAGTGTGTTTTCTTGGGGTGCTTCTATATTGTTTTAAAAGAGGGTCAATTGTATTCTGATGTTATATATTGGGAACCTTAGATTGAAATAGGTGATTATCAAGAACCATTACCCTCTTAAGAGTATATACTATATTTTCAACGAGTGGAGAGGGGAGAGTTTGTTTTTTATGATTGATCAGCAGGATGCATATCTCTAGTTGAGGGTGATATAGGTTGATATTTGGAAGACTACCTTTAGAAGCATGTATGGGAACTTAGAGTTTACATTCATTCCATTCACTGTAAAAAATTCACCAGCCATATTAATGGGGATTGAGAACTCTATGTTCTATGAGAACCTAGACGAGATCATCATCGTATAAATTGATTATATCACGATCTACTCAATGTCATAGGAGATGCATGTCGATCATATCCGATCTATTTTCATTTTCTTCAATGAGAATATAATTTTTTAGGAGTTTTCCATGTTTCAAGAAGTGTGAGAAGAGATTTATCTATTATTTGATGTCTCAGAAGGGTGTAAATATGGACCTATTAATGTCTGAAAAAGATATTTCATGGCTAGAACCCAAGAATGTATTAGATGATTTTAGTATTCATGATATTAAAGGATATTATCAGAGGATTTTGCTTAATTTATCTAATTTTTTACCCCTACTAATATCATTTTCCATGAATTAACATGATTTTTTATAGATGGATCAATGCTAGGAAGTATTCTGTTACCTAAAGAGGAATTTGTTTAGTAATTTAGTGCTTTAATTTCATAAGGCGAGAGTGATGTTTGTGGGGATTTTTGGATGTTTCCAGTCTATGTTTGGGATGCATGTTGATTCATTAATGGTTAGTGACTTGTTATGGGTCTATACAATTAACTCTTCACAATTGTAACTATTCTAAATATGATATGGGGTTGGAAGTGGTGGATTTTTCACAAACTTTTTTGTGGAATTTACTCATTGGGAAAGAAACTATTCTTGGACATGATGTGGTGAAATGAATAAAAGAGAAGGTTTTGATTGTTCATGACAGGATGAAAGTAGTGATAGACTAGAAGAAGTCTCATACCAATCATAGGAGGATGAATTGGAGTTTTAAATTTGGGACCATGTGTTATTGGTGTTTTCCCCTCGATGTAGGAAGTAGAGGTTTGGTAAAGGGAGTAATCTTTCTCCCTGGTTTGTTGGGACCTATATGGTATTAGGGTAAGTTAGAGAGGTGACTTATTAGTTAGTGTTTCCATAATTGAAAGATATGATCCATGATATATTCTTCATCTGTCATCTTGATTGATATATTCATGATGAATCTCATGTCATTGAATGATGAGATTCAGATATCTAGGATTATGTGATATTTATGGAGAAGAAAGATGAGGTCATGGATCATTAAGAGATGACACGTGTTGAATTGACTAGTCCTTTTTTTCACGTGTTTTGGAGACATGGTGTCTAAGAGAATAGTACATGGCAGTGAGATATGAAGATTCATGCGATGTACCTAGATTTGTTTTTATTTTTTCATTGATTTTTTTATTCTAATGATATATTTGAGACCTTTTTTTATCTAATGTGATTTTTTTCTGATGTATGGTATATTATAAAGTCCCGAAATATGAAAAATTGAGGACCTAATTCCTAAACAAGACACTTTAACTATGAATGGATAAAAACTGTTCATGTGAGTTAATTCTGTCGAATGTGGTTAATATCTTGACATGGAAGATGTAATTTCCTATATTTGGTGTTTGGGAAGGTGCATTTAGATGGTTTATTTGGTTTTTTGTTTTTTATGTGTAGAGGTTAGATGGTTTTTCTGATATGAATGTGTGTGGTGAAAAATTTCTGCTCGATATTTTGTCACTGATTAGTTCAGAGTGTTTAGATGGTGGTGGAATTTTAGTTATGATAAGATAATTGAGTGTTATCCTATGAGGTGGTTTTTAAGACCGTTTTCCTTATAGGATTTGTTTTGGATTCTCAATGGTGTGAATAATTTTAGAGGTATGTGAGGTAACATAATATTCTTAACCTCATATAAATTTTGGGTTTTTTGTTCTTGGATGTGCCTGGGGTAGGTTTTAGGAGTTTTTGATGGAGGATAGATGTGTAATGGAGTTGCTGCAGGGAATACAAAAAAGTATTGTTTACATGATGTAAAATGGTGGTTTATTGTTTCTACAGCGGGTTGGTTCATGATTTTTAAAACTCATATGGGGAAAATAATTTAATGTATTACACATCATATAAGTGGAATTTATGAATTTTATTATATAAAGGGTGAGGTAATGGATTTTTTAGTGAATGATGGATTTTTTTTTGAATCCAGAAGATTACATGCCATCTAAAGTTCACAAAAGGTGAAACCAATCATGTTATAGGATATAATATAATGTATTTGATGATTCTCATTAATTTTTCCAAACATCAATATCTCTTAATTTGGATGATCTCTCATCACCTTTATAAGATCTTTTATCCCCCTTTATCCCAATTTTGTTAATTGGTTATATTGGAACCTTTGGGGATATATATAGTGACTTATTCTTCTTTCACTAAGGTTTTATTTCATTCTAATCTTAGGTATTCACTGAGGAATTTTTTCTTTGGTTTTTGGAGTCATTTATGTTGTACTTAGACAATACATGGATGAGTTGTTGGTTGATCCATGGTATCTCATGTGAAGTTGTGGTTTTTGGATGTTTCTTCTTCTCCTTACTGTGCACAACATGTCTGAAAAGCTTCGTTGAGGTAGGGAATACCTGATTTCTCTTTATTATGTATTATATGTGCGGTTTTTCTCTTTTTAATTTATGGTTTTTAGTTATGTTGGATTAATCAAAGAAAAATATTTTGTTAAAAAACATTTAAGGGGAAAAGGGTGAAATATTTTCATGCTTTTACAACATGGTTGTTAAAATGATATTGTGATGTATGGGATTGATGACCCACTATAAATAATGTCGATTTTGAGATTTTTTCACTGTATATATATGTTTTGACTACTTATTTTGTTGTGATTTTTATGATATCACCCAAAATTATAATTTTAATAACCACAAATATTTGGCAAATATGATGGCTGCCCCTGGATTATGTATTTTGTGATATCTCTCTTGAAATAATGTGGAATGTGGTAAAATATCCTTTGTAAATATGTAAAATGTAAATTGATGTTATTTGATGTGTGGGTGTTCTTTTTGGGAAATTATGGTCGGTTGATGTGTGGTTGGGTATATGGGGGATTATGGTTTTATGGACATTCTTTTGGTGTGTGTGGGGGGGGGGGGGAGTTGGCCTGTTGGAAATGATTTTATGGAATTGAGATCGTTTGATGGCCATTATTTTGGGGTGGAGAGGTGGTGGTTTTTTGGACATGATTTTGGGGTGGTGAGGTGGGTTTTTGTCCATGAGTTTGGGAATGAGAGATGATTTGAGGGCCATGCTAGTTGGGTGGTGAGGTGGTCGTTGGTTGGTCATTCTTTTGGGTTAGCAAGGTTGAGGTTGTTTGTCCATCCTTTTGGTGTGGGGAGGTGGTGGTTTTTTTACTGTGCTTTTGAGGTAGAAATGTTATTATACGATTGGAATGATGAGTTTATTGTGATTTTTGGTTACCTTCTGATAGATGCATGGTTAGTTTTGTAATAAATTATTTAATAATGTTTAAAATGGATGGAATTTGGTTTGGTTAATGGGATAATAATTGGTAATTAATAAATAAATGACGGTTTGTAGTGTTAATTGTGGATGATTGTTAATAATGAAATGAATTGTATGGATAATGGGAATCAGATGAAAATTTGAAATGTTGATTATGGATTATGCATTTTTATACATTGATAGGTGGATGAAAAAATGAATATGTTTTGATTTATATAGTGTTTTTCTATGAACCCATAGGATGGTCCTGTGTGTGTCTATATGTATATATTTGTATATTCCTTTTGATTTCTATAGGCACCCCACCCACAATGAACACTATGTGCCGATTCCTGAATAGTCACACATAATGTGTTTTTCATAACATAATATGAGGAGGACTAATGTATGGGTTCCTTCTCTTCCAATATCTATCTTATAGACAAGGTACTTATTTCAGAGGCTGTAATAGTTGGAGGTCTGATATCTGACTAAATGGTGTTTTGGATAGCTCTGGTGTCCTTGGATGAGATGCGATGTAAGGTTCTTATGTAGTTGAGGGTCCAAGTGTTTTTGAGAAATATGTGATGTAGCCTAGGTGTCTATGGGAAGGATGAGATCATATGAGGTGGCTTATAGTTGAGGTCATGCATGGTAGGAGGAGATAACAAGGATGGTTTAAATCTTGTTAATGATACCCTACTTATCTGGTTTTACTTGTGGATGTGTTTTGGCCTAAGTGTTTTCATGTGAGGTGTGATGTAGTTGTGCATGTGGGTCAATGAGCCCGAGTTTCTTCAAGCATGATGTGATGTGAATGTGCTTGTGGGGCAGTGTGGTATTTTGAAGATATAGGAGTTCCATGACGTAAAACATTGGGGTGTAAGTGTGGCATAAAAATAGGAAAGTGGTGCAAGGTAACCTTTATATATATACTTATTATTATATTACATTATATGGATAACATTATTTGGTGAGAATTCCTTGGAGAGGTTGGGTTTTGTTACTATACTTGTATATGCGATGTTTGGTTCTGTTGTTTTATCACGAGGGAATTAATATTCTTCTTTTAAATTTTTATAAAAAATAATTGTTTTCCTATTGAGTATAATTATATTCTAACTAAATGTATATAAACTAATTTTAACAATTATAGGAAGACTAAACGTACCATGATGTACATTTATATCTTTTATCCTTAGAAACATACTATGTCACTACTTTATCCGTTCTTGGGGTATTAATTTTTCATACTTTTATCTGTACCATCTTTTTTTATACATGCATTGTGAGATGGTTTGGGTGTCTTTTAACATAGTTTCATTGTGTTTTTGTGATTAGTTATCTTATCTACCAATACTATATTGTAATAGAGTGTAATTGATCCCATTTCGGGATATAGTTATACACTCAGTGCTAATCTCTAAATAAGGGCTAGCAGGAAGTGTGAGTAGAGAGTCATTATCTCTATCACTTCATTGCAATATCATTTGATATAGGGGGTTGTAATATTTAATCCCATGATTAAGGAGTCTGGGTTACAGAAATGAAATTTCTAAAGAATTTAAATATAGGTACCGATATATGAATACAATTGAGTTGAAATAGTAACTGATATTCATAACATAAATGTTTACTGTAGAAAGCACAAGATAATTTTGGCCGCATAGTAGTTGTACATAATGGTTCATGTAGGGGGTTAATGGTAGTTAAAGGTGGCCACTCATTACATGTGAAATGATACAGACAATAATGTGATGTGTAAAAACACATTACAACATGAACAGTTGGAAATAAAATGTATTGCTAAAATGAATGTACTATAATAAACTGGAAGTGGATATAATCCCTTACATTGAGAGAGAATTTATAAAATCATTGAATGATCTTCTTATACGAATGGGAACACTATGTTGTAGAATTAGTGATTAAGAGGGGTAGTAAATTCATGTATAGTGGAAAGGGAAGTTATATTTGAAATTATGGCAAGATAGAGGATAATTCTTTATTATTTTCTAGATATATGATTTGGACTCTAAATGAAAAATAAATTCAAACTGAAAACATTCCCATGGGTTTAAACCATGGTTTTCTCCAAAGTTTAGTGGTTTTGATATTTTATTACACACAGAACAAATATATTTAAAATAATACTATTGATTTTTTGGAAGTGATTCGTGTTCATAAATAATTTTTTTTCAAAACATAAAACATAATATTTGTTTTTTATGATTCATTATAGGTTAGTAAAATTAGTCAAGTTACATAAAAGAAACTTTTTTTAAAGGGGAAATATATTTTTGGTTTTTGGATACCATTTATATTATTTAATGTATCAATTTTGGGATATTAGAATGTTATAATAAATACCATATATTTCAACCTTATTTTAATTTTTATCCAAAACATTGAGCCCCTCATAAAATTAAGAAAAAATTTCCATTGTTTAATTTCGATGTAATTATTTCAATAAAAAATTAATATTACTATTTTTTTCTAAATGTTAAAATTTTATATTTTATTTAAGTGAATTATTAAATCAAAAATACAAATTTTTACAACAGTAACCACATTCTGACCCCTAAAAAATTAAATGGGAATTAATTAAATTAAATTATAATTTAAATTTAAATAAATATTTTCGAATAATAATATTTCATGGAAATAAAATTAATTTTAAAAAAAATTGAATTTATCAAAATGAGTGTTTTAAATGAAACTATATACCTTTAAAAAAATAAAATTTTATTTTCCTTGTAAAAAAATATAATTTGTTTTGAAACCCACTATTTAATCATAAATATTTAAATTAATAATGAAAATAGTAATATATAATCATTATTTTATAAAGTAAAATAAAATAACTCATATTACTAGTGTCTATATACCTCACCCCTTATTATAGAATTGTATTTTCTAAGGGTAAGGTGTTTGATTGTTGTACTATATTAGAATGATTTTCTGAACATGGTTTTGATAGTGATATTGATAATCTTGAGATTCTCATGCAAACAATTTCACTCAATCATCAGTAATTGAATCTTATATTGGTGATGGTCTAGGTAGAATACCAATGATTACATCAACCTTAGAATCTCTCATAAATGTGTTTCATATGGTATGTGCCTACTAGACGAGGTAATCTCTTCTTCCTTCCGTGTTAATTAGATATAATTATAACACATAATATAATCAAATATTAATAAAAACTATAGAATAACTATATTATCAATGGTTATGATTTTTAATAAACTTTTAAAATTTAAAGAATATATTTTATAATGGTACAAAATAACTAATGTAGTGTTTCTGTTTTATATAACTGCATTAGTTGATATGAAATTTATTCATTAAAAAAATAAATTTCAATAATAATGGTATTTTTGTTATAATAGGTTATAAAATTTAACAAAACATAAAATTAATTACATAATAAGCATAATATTTATCCTATAAACCCTTTATATTGAATATCCATGTAAGGTAGTGATGCAAATAATAATAGAGACTAGTCCCTCTAAGGAGGTGGTAGTCTACATGTACGCGTGGTTAATGATTTAATTTTTCATAGAATAAGAGAAATAAGTAATATAGTTAAATGTTTTTGAATCATGAAATGTATTAAATATAATAATTATTTATAAAATTATCATTTAATACCATTATTGTATAGTGGTTATTAAAAATGAAACATGTTGTGTCATTTATGTGGAAGTTCACACAATGCACAATTCACATATTCTGTTTTCATAATAGAAAGGAGAAAAATGTATTAATGATTATTTCCATAGCATGATAACATTAATTACATAATCAACTTTGTTGTTATTAAATTTGTAATTTAAAATTATAATTTTAAAATAAAAATAGAAATGAATTATGTTAAGTAAAAAATGATTAATCATGTTGGGAACATTGAGATTTCCATAAAAGATCCAAAAGAAATGGATGTCTTAGGATAATATATTATAATGAAAATATAAATACAGTTAAAGAGTATTGTTTGGTAATGAAAAATGGTTATGTTTATGTAATAAACCATATTTTTAGGAGTTCTTTGAAGGGGTGGGGAGATACCCCTTTTACAATTGGTGTTAATGATATTTTTATAAATATTAAATTTAATATAAAGGGATAATTTGTTAAACATGCCATTTGGCTAAAAAATTAAGATATAATTGGGTGGGTAATAGATAATAAATGAAAAAACCTCATTCACTCAATTCTAGTCATATTATTTATCATTATTAAATTTCAGTTACCCCTTGAATTATTAATTTTACAATTTTTGTTTTTATTTGCCAAATAGTTCTCACCTAAGGTAACATAATCATTATGGCTAAAAATAAAGAGGCCCTTATTTGATAATTGTGACCTATTTATTTGAAATATGAAAGAAGTTTCATTTTTTAATTTATAAATATGATAAAAACTAATTTCAAAATAAATATTTATAATGTATTAATTTTTTTTGAGAAAATTTACTTTTGTTCTTAAAATTGGTCTTATAAAATTATTTCATTAATTTACTCTTCATAATTTTAGGCTAATAATTTTATAAAAGTCATGATATTTGTAAAATAAATTCAAATAATACTGATTATTATTAGTAAAATCCTAAGAAGTCAAGATATGTTTTTATTATTTATATTTTTCAAAAAAAGATGTTGAAATTTTTAAAATTAAATTTCTAAAATTTGGTAATTAAATATTTAAATAATATCCAAAAAATATAGTTGAAAACTCTTCAAATCACAAAATATCCTTTTAAATTTTTTTCTATCCATTAGTCTAATTTCATATCAATTACTACTTAATTTATTGGTAATATATTATTTATTTTTGGAATATATTTAATTATTATTTAACCATAATATACTTAGTTTCTTTAAAAAACACTATATTGAGATAAATATATATTTAAGTAAAAAAATAAATCTCTTGGTTAATTTTTCTATCCTAATTGAATTTCATTTTTGTTAAAAGCATACATTATTTTACATCTATAAATATTTCATAATATTTTACAACCTTTTCATTACCATCAATTTAGTGTATTTGATTTAAGAATCAGTCATAATATTTATATTTTTAATAAAATATATGGTGGTTTTATTTTAGTTCTATGTAGCATGTGGAATAAGATATAAAAAATGATGACCTGTTTAAAGGTAATATTATATCAAAATATTAGTGCGTTACCTCAATGGATTTATTTAATAAATAAATATGATATTTGAAATATGATTATTATTCTATAAAGGAAAACCATTATATTTTATTTTTCATTTTTTTTCTGATAGAGAAATGAAAATGTTGCTTATAAAAACATTCATGATACCGACTTTTTGAAAGAATCATATAATTTGTTCAAACCTACTTACATGTATGGTTATAAAATTTTAAAAAAATTATAATATTATATTTATAAATTTTTTAATATTCTATTGCTAATTTAATCATGTCCCCTTTGACCATTGTCAATACATCGAAGCCGTTTTATACTAAACAAAATATAAATGTTTAACAGAAATAATAATCATTTATTAAATAAACTAAAAAAATTAATTAAATAAATAAAATAAATATTGATAATTGAATGAACAAAAAAAATTAATGTATTAATGTAAGTTATTAATATAATTTTATTATTGGGGAGATGAGGAAGGTATGATTGAATATTGTTGGATTGTTAAGGGATTTTATTTAATCCATTGTTTTAAAATTTTAATTTTATAAGGTTTCTTCATAAAAAATGTTTATAAAATATTTTTATTTAAACAAATTTTTTTTTAATGTTTATTTTTTATTAACTTGGATTTTAAATTTTTATAAATAAAACCTTTTAATATTTTCTAAAAAAATATTTTTTTACCATTTTTTCTAAATTTTAAATAATATTTTTTAATGATTATAGTTTGACCACATTTCTCCAGTATCATATACATTATCTTTATCAAGATTAATGTAAAGCTTTTCAGGTTTTTTAAAGTAGAACAACTTCTCTTCATCTGTGAATTATTTATTTTTAATTATTTTTAAATAAAAATAATATTTCTCCTTATGTTAATGTGAAATTGGAAACTATTTTTTCATATTATATCAATAGTGTATTTCAAGGGTCCTATGATGAAAATTTTAAATAATAAAAATGTAAAATTATGTATAAAATATATGGATATTATTGATAATTATTGGTGAGACAAGGAAATTTGTCTCTAATTCAATGGGTAATGATCCAATCTTCAAGGAAAAATGTAGAAGATAAATAATTTGGTCACTCCAATTGAAATATTTCAACGAATGAGTTTAACATGAGTTTTAATATGATGTTCATAGTTCCCTAAAACGTTTTTATATGATCTTTATGAGTTTTGGTGGAAATTATTTTATTTTAAGAATATGTTATTATGGATTTTTAAAGTGAAAGGATTATTTTACATAAAAATATTCTTCAAAGGCTGCCTAGTTTTCTGAAGATGATTTCTTGGGTTTTTAATGAAAACTATGATTTTTAATGTTTTCCTTAAGAAAAGGTTCTTTTTCACATGTGGATATAATTTATTTATATTAACTATTTTTATTTTGAAGAAGGTAAACATTATTATGTGATTTAATTTTTTTTCACTGGAAAATTGTGTTTCCTTTTATTTATTCCTCTTACTGATGTTTTTGTGCTCATAAAACATTTTAAAATGTTTTTCATAGGATATAATAATGTGTATGAACTATATCAAAGTCAATAATTCCATTATGGGTACTCATATAAAATAAATGGGAACAATATTTAATGAAAAAGTGTTAAAATTTGATAACCAGTTTTTGTCAAAAAAATTACACTATTGAAATTTCCCCTTTGTTATGAAATGGATTTCCTAATACTCCAAAAATAAAAACATAAAAATTATTGGAAATTTAATATAGTTTAATAATTTCTTTTAAACTTTTAAATTATGGGGTTTTATGTTATAATGTGTTATAGTTGGTATTGGAATAAGGATTTATATAACTTTACATATAATGATGTTGATTGAGCATAATATTGAATTATATTGTAGACTAAAAGGTTTGTTTGATAAAGAAAAACATGTTTGTTTTGGATGAATTTAAATCCTTTAATATATTTCTGAATGGTTAATGATATCATAATATTTATAATCATTATATTGTGGTTCATTTTTAGTTAATTTGATAATTTCAAAGTCATGGTTTTTGGTTTTAGTAAATTTCTCAAACATGTAGGAACAATGATAACATTATAAGTGAAGGATAATGTGGGGGCTATGTAAATGGTCAGCCAAATGTAATATGATCTAAGGTACATAATAACCTAATTATTCCTAACATGGTATATCAGGTTAGGATTAACAACCTTAACCTTGGTGATCTTCAAAAGGAACTACATAAAAGAAAATTTTAATTTTTTGGATGTTTAGGTGATTAAGATAATGAAGGAAAATATATTCAACATCTTATGGGTCAATAATGTTTTAGGAATCACCTATGTAAATCTATTAAATGAATAAAATGTTTCTTCAAATATGGTAAATGATAAAATGGATTTATAAAACACCAAAGAATTAAGTTAGAAAAATGGAATGGAATAAAGTTCTTATAATATATCTATTGAATGTTTTCAATATTGATAGTATATGTATTATTTTAATCGATCCCCTAGGTATAAATTCAATTAATTAAATTATAATGATCATATAAATACTGTTTTATAATGGTCATATTATAAATATGAATAATCCACAAATAACATATAAAATGTATGAATTATTTTAATAGGATTACATATATTTAATATATGATACAATATTAGATAGGGATTTATAAAAAAATAGAGTTATAATGAATTTTTTTTTCAAATAAATAAATTTTTTTGATGTCTGACATTGCACACAACCACTATTTAAGATTTCATTATATGCTAGACTAAGAAAATCTTGCATTATATGCAACACCGGCATGGCACAAGTTTCACACAACATTGAGTTTCAACAAAATATAATAATTATACTACAATTATTAAAATGATATATTTATAACATATTAATTAATATTAGTAATATGAACTTTAATAAATAATTTTTACATATTATTGGTAAAATTTTTATATGATTGAATATTCTATTTTCTCAAATGAATTTATTTTTATGTCCTTCTATGAAGAATAATAAAATAATGTTTATAAAATTCTATATATTTAATTTAATAATAAAAAATAAATATTTTAATTTTTATTGGAAAATTTATCAAAGGTTGAATCTTTGGGATTTTTCTAGAAAACATTATTTTTGCATGAATTCTAAAAAATACTCATTTTTATATTAACCCTTATTTTTCATATAATATCTTTGTATAGTAAAATTATATTTTAATTATGTTATAATTTATAATTATATAAATTTTACATCTATTTTAAGGTCATTACAACTAATTTCACATTTAAATTTTATATAATAACATTTCTAACTTTTAAACAATTTTTCTTAAAAAACCCGCTTTTACGACACTCATGTGATATTATTTTTAAATTAATTTCTCGAAATCTGTGATAGGAATTTGGAAACATGGACTGAATATATATAATAATAATATCATATAATATATAATATTTCTAACTCAATTTTTTTAAAAAAATATTAGTGAGTGTAATTAAAATTAAATATTATGACTAAGGTAAAAATTAGATTACTCAGTGGATAAACATTAACTTAATTAAAAAAATAATTTATAAACTTGTCCAAAATCCATTTAATAAAATATTTAATCTAAGGTCATATTTTCTAGTAAATTTACAATTGTTTGGGGAACATTTGGTAAGGTATACCTCTCAATAGTGTTTATTTTTTTTCCATTTACCAGAACGCCACACCTCATCCCCTATAAAGGGGAACTCACACCTCACTTATTTACACCTCAAAATCCCCTTTACTTGACCAAATGAAAAAAATATCCTATAAACTCCCCAAAATTCATCCCATATCCTCCCATTGTTATTAAATTTAATCAAGTAAATATTTATGGGAAACCAAAATTGAGTTACCTAAAGAAGAGGTAATGTCTTGTCACAAGATCTTTTGTTTTATTTTCACTATCCACCACTTCAAATATTATTATTAAATTATTACATAATATCCTTATTATCGTCAATATACTGATATTTTTTAATTATAAGGGTTATACTTACACTTACACAAAATTATATCTCGTGTGTAATGAACGTAACGATCATGTGTATGATAAAATACCACCTCACAAAATGATGTCATTTGTGTTTTCATTTGTCACCATTAATGGGTGAGAATTATGATGAGAATACCATTTCTATATATGTTATAAATGATATTTTATGAAGTATTTATTATTATTTAATTATTATAAAACATACAACTTCTTGAATTTATTTTTGTGTAAATATGATAACTTTTCTTGTGGATGTGTGGACTACTGCATCCTCAAAGAGATGTGATTCGTTAACACTTTACATGGAATGTATTAAGAATTTATTTAGTAAAATTGTTTTATAAATATGAAATAATAATAATAATTTAATTATATTATATAAATATATACATATATTTCATGTGCATTCTTTGTTTCAAAATGAAAAAAATGGATACAACGTCCATCCATATGTACAACATACCATATCCATGAACGAGATATTTCATTTTTTATTTAAAAATTTTATAGATAATTATAAATAAATATAAAAAGAATATATATTATACTTAGGTCATGTTTTTATTCTAGAAATAATTAAGCATTGATCTATGAGAGATGATGAAGCCTAATAAGTCAAAACATATTTGAAAAACAAAGTGGATATGACCCAAACATAACATCAACATTGAATTACTATTAAAGAGGTAATATATAGTCATAAAAATAATATATGGTTTGAAATGATTTAATATGTTTGTTTAATATATTTATATTAATCATATATCCCTTATATTATATATTTTAATGGGTACGAGCAGAGAAAATACACAAGGTATTTTGATTTCTAGTCTCACTTTTATTTCTACCAGACTTATGCCTTATTCACCACTCATTTATTTTTTATGGTATATATAATATACATGAATTTATTATATTATTATTATCTTTAAATTTAAGGATATTTACATACCCATTTTATGATATCTATTTCAGGGATTTTATGTTTCAAATGTTTCTAAATTTGTAAATTAGTTTTTCTTAATATTATTTCTTTGAGACACATGCCATGATATAAACCTATATTCTTACATGAGGAGTAATATTTCAACATTACATGTTATATCTTGAATATCTTCCTTCAAATGATATTTTTTAGGTCTATTTAATCTCATAGGGAGTCTGATTCAATGTTAAAAGGTGGTAATATTTTATTGCAACAATCTCACCGTTTACCAAGATTGATTATGATTATCCTTTAGTTGATGAAATATTATGATCCATATTTAAATAACAAATATTAATATTATTATCCTATAGTTATTCATGATGTATTCATGAATTAGGGTCATGTACACTCTTTTTTTAATTAATATAACTATGAAAATGTGTTTATGAAAATATGACCTTATTTCTCCCTTCAATCAGTGAGTAGTTCTATTCAAAAAACAATTTTATCAGAAATGTTTTATAAAATGTTTTAAAATGATAATTTTATATAATTATAAAGGATAAATGTGTTAATCATTTATGGTTTTCAATAACTCAAATATATGTTTTAAGATATTTTCAATGAAAAATGTTTTCATAAATGTTAATGTTTTAAAAACAATATTTCAAAACAGAAAGTACATTTTTTTCAATAAATGTTTTAAAATATCCTTCAAAATTATTTTCCATATATGATAACATCCATTTAAGTTACTCATGCCTATATTGGAAAATGACCCAAATGTTATATTCATATTATTTCCCATGAATGGTTTATGTATTATTGGCATGATGGTTATGAAACACATTCCTCCTTCACATGTCATTAGTTTGAGAAACCATTCTCTTTGATGGGTTATATTTTATTAAGATTTGATTCTTTTCTTGGGTTATGATTTGATTAAAATTATTATGAAACTATTATTTTTTCAATAGTTTATGCAGTGATGACATGTTTATGATACCCACTCCATTTCATGGTTTTTGATATGATTTTTTATGATCTAGTGTCATGTGTACGTGTGATTTCATTAGGATATGGATGAGACCTATATCTCTGTTCAATGTGTTGGTTAAAGATTTATATTTAATTAGATAACGACATGAATGAAGTCTATGGTCTAGATACACTATGAAATAGAGGGAAAGTTGATCCAATATAGGAAGATGGGGAAACCCAGTACACTATACGATGATTGGGAATCCCGATCCCTTAAAATGAATGGACTATGATTGGGGATGGTGATGTGTCCAACCTAGTGGGTTTAATCACCATGAAGCACCCTAATTTGTTTTTGAAATTTTATTCAACTTATTGGGAATGTTATTACATGTCTATTGTTATTCCACAATTCCACATATTCTTTCCTTGTTATGGTTTCATGGGTTATTCTCTTGATTCCATAATGATTCATGTTGTATGAACTTCCAATAATTATCACATGATTCATTATTATGATCTGTGATATACTGAGTATGATATTATAATGTTATGATGACATTCTCCTACAATTACACACATGTTTATACTTACATATATCCCTTGTTTACCCTTTATGATCATATGAACCCAACCATATTTATGCTTTCTTTCCTTAGGTTATGAAGATATTTATTGTGTATGATAGGTCCAAAAATGGTGCTCGTCATGTGGAACATAGTGGTAGAAAATGATACTCTCTTATGTACTAGTTTTTGGTTTCCTTGTTTCCAAATACACTAAACTAATATAGTATTTGGGTGTCTATTTGTTTCATGAATTAGGTATTCTAATACAATTATGTAATATTAATGTATGAAAAGAAAAGGTCAATATTGTATTGATGAATCTATGGACATGATTGATATTTTACATTCTTGGAAGTAAATGTTATAGATTAGGAATATAATGAATGGTTAATGGTTTATAAAGTATATTGAGTGATTGAAGTGTCTACATATATCATTTCAATTTCTATTATGAAGTATTTTTTTTAAAGTGTTTATAAATCAACGGATTATAATATGTTCAGGTTATAGATACTCTTATAAGGTGTTGTTTGATTTTGAGGTATTAATTATATTTTGGGGTTGTTTATTTTGGTTTAGTATAAGGATCCGGCCTTAAACATTACTGTTGAATTAAATAAATAATTCACATTGAGGATCTTTTCAGGTTTAGTGTTTTAGAGAATTAGGGCATAACTATTACATCTCAAAGATTAAAAAGTAGACACATATACTCAGCTTCCTTTTTTTCACAAAATAAAAACTCTTGAACACAAGAGTCATGTCTAGTTCCTTGTTTTAGACAGCCTGACATTTCCTGGATCCCATCCTTGACCCTATTCATCTTTATATCCTGTGAAAAAAAATTCAGAAAAACTTGGGATGAGCATAAAAAACTCAGTAAGGGTTAGATCAATATGGAAAGAAAACATTAGTCCATGTATACATAAAAATCAATGAAATCATACTTTACTCATAAAACATAAGCAATTTAACATACCTCATGAAATCATAAGATTTACGAATAACTCATAGAAATCATAAGACATAAAGGTAACTTGAGGCATTCATAACATTCTTACATAGGGAGTAACCCTCATGGTTATATTTGGAATACCCATCAGAGTATATTCCCTAAATCTCTTCGGAGAAACCTTAACGTTTAACTCCTTCGCGTTACCCAATGCATTGGAGAGCTATATCAGGCTCACCCGCCCTTAGTTTATCACGGAACCACCCGTTTTCATAAACAATGCCCAAGAACCATAACATAATCATAGCACATAACTTAATCATAAAGGAAAGACAACATTCCCACATTGCAATAACAATATAACATTTTAAGATAATTAATCCATTCTAAAAACCATTTTCAAAATCATTTAAAACATTTAATAAAGAAATTTTGAAATCAAAGTGTCCCATACCACATTGAATATTTTAACATTTTAAACCATTAATATCCATATAAATATATCCTTAAAACCATTTTGAAAACATGTATATTAAGGAGAAATATTTATAATAACAAATCATTAAAACATTTAAAACGATATTTTAGTTAAAGGGTTTTTAACAAAATGAGAGACACTTGAATACCATAATTGAGGAATAACATTTAATCAAAATATCATGAAAATAAATGGATTCATGATATAATATTCCAAGGGACAGTATATACAACATATAAGAGTGAATTGGCCATAACAACAATGAACTCTCAATAGAAATATAAAATGAGATGAAATCCCTTATAAAGAATGTATCCTTAAATTAAAGATAAAACAATCTCATAATTATGTGTGAAAAATATAAATACACCCAATATAAGTGGATATTATGTGTAAAACAATCAAAGGTCATTCACACATATTCAAAGGATGACATATTCAATAACTACATGTTGAACCCAAAGAAATCGAAATTGGGTTAAGAAGTTCCCTTGGTAAAATTCGACAGCCTAACGACGTCACTTTAAAATTCATAAAATTAGTTGATGAGAGAGAGAATGGTATCTCATCACTTGGACATAAAATTTACATCAATAAGGATATACAATAACATATCCCAACATAAAAATATGTAAATTAAAAGATATAACAAAAGAAGTCTTTTTAAAAGAGGAGGGTGAAAGGTTCCCTTACCGATTTGGGTAACTTTTGAAACGTACACCCCATGCAAGAAGGACTATACAACATTGTTGTAAATAATCATAAACTAAAGTATGTTTCACAAAGAGTAGAATAATGGACAGTACATACACAACTCAAAAGGAAATATTGGCAAATGTAGCATGAATCTCACGAAAACACAAAGTGAGATAAAAAGCCCCTTACGAAATTTCGGCAGCATAACGGCGCCAATTAAAAGTTCCAAAATGGATTGATGATAGAAAATAGGGTCTCTCATCATATGAAAATATAATTTATAGTATGATTAATATAAAATAACATCCCAATCATAAGAAATATGATCTTAAAAGGAATGACATAAAAGAGTGTACTAAAAAAGAAAGAGAGGGGTATGATCCCTTACCTCAAGTTCAACTTGTCTTGTTTGTTTCTTTATATTCCTAAATAATAAACTTTGGCCAATTTATAATTGATTAAGGTCCTACTTTAAATATTATTATTCAGTTCATATCACATATTATAATGTTATACTAATTGGTTAATAATGTGAGTTCATATCCGACGTTTTTGTCGATGTTTGGTACATGAGTCAAAAATGAACTTGTGTGAAAATGATTGTCCATGTAGTTATAAGTAAATCATATCCAGAATATTGTTAATGATTTAATTATCCTATATATCCAGTAAATATTCATTTCATAATATTCCATAACATTTGGAGATAAAATGAAATGAAATGCACCGTTCATGGAGATGGTATGTCGTACGTACGCATGAACACTACTTTCATTTCTTTGTCATATTAATGGAATTAAAAATAATTGAGAGATATATATATTATAATTCCAGTATAATATATATGTTTTATAGGTCACAAAATTTCATTAGTTTCATTCTTTATACATTCCATGTATTGCATGAACGAGTCACATCACTTGAGGGGGCGGTAGTCCACACTTCCTCATATGAAATTATCGCATTTGCAAAACATGAAAAGCATAAAGGTATATTTTAAATATAAAATAAAAAAGCATATGGAAAACGTAAATACCGTATATATCACATATAAAATACAGTGACATCATAATGGCCATCATGAAAGGTGTTAAGAGAATATTGAACAATCATTGTTTCGTGAGGCAGTAATTCGCCATCCACAGAAACATTATGTTCTTTAACCATTAGACGGAGGTGTGTGTAAGTTTAGCTTGAATAATTCACATAAAAACATCCTAGTATATTGAAGATACTGGTGTTGTTTCAAAATAAATGAATAAAACGAGTTTAGGGGTTTGGAGAAGCAAAATAAAACAAAAGAACACAAGTGAAGACATTACCATTAAATCGGGTAACTCCTCTTGGTTTGAACCAAAAGGGTTTATTGAAGAGCATTCTGCCAAAGGTGAGGATTCAATGTTTAATTGAGGGATGTGGAGAGATGAAATGGGTAGGGGTTGGCGGAGCCAAATTCTTGAGAGGTGTGGGTAAGATGGTAGAGGTGGGGGCCTTTTATAAGAGAAGTGGAGGGGCACTCTTGGAAAGTTATAAAATATTACTTTATTATAAAATGATTTTTCGGATTTTAAAGGTCCCACAAAGATATAGTTCGAGGATAAGGTGATAAGGTTTCTAAATACACCCATCCAATAGGTTTGTGACAAGTTTAAGACTTAGAATGTACCCTATATTTTCATTTTATATAAATCGTTCATTTATGAGGTAATCACTGCATCATCACGGTGTCATAAATAATTTAATTTATTTAAGGTCCACAAATTATAAAAAAATATCATGAAGTAGGAAATCTCTTTATATTTATAATGAAAATTTATAGTCAAAAATATGACTTGTATAACCCCATGTAAAAATTGTTTTAGTAAAACAATACATGTTTGTGACATTTTAATTTTAACTTTAAATAAAAATTTATTAATGTCATTTTCCAACCAAAGTGGCTCCATGGGGTCCCCAAGTTGACCCATTAATTTTAGTGGTCTTCCACGACTCATCCAATAAGGTTAGTACATGTGTCAAGGTAATTTCATGTTATTATAACATTATCTTTACCTTAAATTACACTAATTACCTTTAATCGCGATTAATAAAACTTAAAAGTTATGATTCACCAAAAAAATTATTTTAATCTAATTGAACAAAATTATACTTACTAATGACAACCATGTAAGTCCGATATTTGAAAATCAAATCACAGAAGTGGTAAAGTTTCATTTAAACGAAAAATTAGTTTCTTTAACTACCACTTAGTGGTGTCACTATTCATCAAAAATTGAAGTTTTTCAGAAAAATATCAAAAATTCACCCTAAGATATATTTGATATTCCGAATTCAAAAATGATGTATATTTTACAAAATTCAAAACATATAAGTTGAATTAATTAATTTAATAATTAATTTCCACTGTCAAAACAAATAGCATGTTTTTAAGAAACAATATCTATTAAAAGATTGACACTGGTTTAAATCCAATTTCAAAGTGAAATTAATTCCAATGACCACAATTGGATTAAATGGTAAAAATATATTCTAAATAAACATTAATATCAATTAAAAATATAATCTATCCATATGAATAAATCATATTAAAACTAGGTTTTGAATTAAAATGCAAGATTTTCACAAAAAATGATCTTTATCGGAAAAATAACAAAAAATTACACAAATTAAATTTTGATGTCCAGATTCTAAAGAAGGATTTTATTTTGTCAAATAACACATAAAAATTGTCAAAAGTATATTTAAAAATGGTTCTCCATAAAAAGGCGGTTAATCGACCTTTTAAAGAATATTAGAATATTTATGCTTAAAATTGGATTTATTTGCATTTTAAGCCTCTAACATTTATTGGATCAAAGTAAAAATATTTGACAAACATTTATAATCATTTTGTAGTTAGTTCCATTAATTCCTTCCATTACAATGTCTAGGAAATAACTAACATTTAAAATAATATTATTTTATTATTAGAGTGCAACGTAAGATTTTAAAGAAACTCATTGTTGCGTATTGGGTACGCCATCAAGCATAGCGTTCCCTTTAAATTAATATTAATATATTGTTTTCACAAATATGGATTAATATGAAAATTTAATATTATTTATTTACCTGTGGTGTTACATCCTACCCCCCTTTTGGGAATTGCGTCCTCGCAATTTTAAAATTGGGCTTGGAAACTTCATTGAAAATCCCACATCGGACAAGAGTTAGTAATACTTTCACTTTAAAATAAAGAAAGAGAAGAACAAAGGTCACCCGAATTAACTCATACTAGGATTCCATGTAGGAAAACATGGACATGTAGGAGAAAACAAAGGGCCATGTTCTGATGGAGAGTGATAGAAAACATGTTTAGGAGAAATTTAACCATAAGAAAATCACAAACATGTGATGGGTTAAACAGTATTTGATTCCCCAGTAGGAAAAATTAACAGAAAACTTTTTTGTTTTAAGTTACTTTTCATTGAGGAATTTATTTATGAGCTTAACTAAAACATAACGACACATACATACTTGTCATGTTGACTTTTAACGTTTACTATATTTCTTACACAAACTCATATTTCTCCAAAAGACGATCATTTAGGATGACTTGTTCACATTAAGAGAGCAATAATCAACTTCTAGAGAATCTCCTAATCCATAAAAGAGAACTATATATTTCCAATGTCTTTAGACCTTAACCAAAACCAAAATTATTATAACAAGATCAGATAATTCACAAATGAATAATCCATTATAAAAATAGAAAATCTATTCATAATCTTAAAAATTTGTCCAACAAAACCCAAAGTTCAACGAAGACCATTCAATAAACAATTTGTCCATAAAATTCTTCAAAGTAAACCAAACTAAGATTGAAACCCAAATATTTAAAGGATTTAATAATATAGGATTCCAAGGTAAAAATTAACATTTATCTCGAAATAACATCAGTTTCTCTTAAAGTCTCATTTTG
Source organism: Viscum album (assembly GCA_963277665.1). Classification (NCBI taxonomy): domain Eukaryota; kingdom Viridiplantae; phylum Streptophyta; class Magnoliopsida; order Santalales; family Viscaceae; genus Viscum; species Viscum album. Next base: position 1,159,033,659 of record OY728125.1, read on the forward strand.
AAAAGTAATTAACCTAATCACATATCCTCCATGATAGGTTAATAATTTCCATAGAGAACCGAAAATCAACATACTCTTGATTCATAAAATCATCTACCTAAAAATAATTAGTCTAACTAACCAGGGACTTCATGTAGTCCAGTGGTAGGTGATAAATACTGGTCACACTTTGGGTGTGGTCTCGATTCCCGCAGCTTTGTCTGACGCGATGGGTTGTCACACGGTCTGCGTGTTGTCCTTTTTCCAAAACTATATAATTCTTAAAACATTCCCCAAAACGAGATAAAATCTTCAAAAATAATCATAACATATTTTAACCACAATTTTATCTCATGCCTTTAATTTTCCATCATAACATATAGTAACCCATAATTACCTCAAAAGTAAGGGTCATATATAACCAAATGGTTACCTTTATAATTATTACCTGAACTTCTACATTGAGTTGGTTCTCTCATACATGATGCATTAGAGAACTCACCAAGGCTCAAGTGGTTGATCATGACTCCTGATATTTGGTTTAGAATAACCATGATATTTCTCATTAAATCCCCCATTTCATCGAGTCTCTTAATAAGAAAACCACCACAGTTTCCTTCAAACCCATTGTCTCTTTGGTGCCTTCTAGATCCATCAATTTACTAAAACCAAAAATGTCAGTGTGAGTATATCAACAAAATCATCAAGTACTAATGAGGAAGATAAACACTAAGATATACTTACTCAATCACTTTATCTAAAAACTATGACTCTTTCTGAAATCCTAGCCATTATGGTAATGTCACTTATGCTTAAAGAATACCCTAACCTCTAAAGTTATCTAAACTGACCTATGATACCAACTATAAGGACCCGGCTTTAAACATTACTTATTGTTGAATTAAATGAATATTTCACATTGAGGATCTTTTCAGGATTAGAGTTTTAGAGAATTGGGACATAACTATTACATCTCAAAGATTACAAGGTAGACACATATACTCAGCTTCCATTTTTTTCACAAAATAAAAACTCTTGAACACAATAGTCATGTCTAGTTCCTTGTTTTAGACAGCTTTACATTTACTTGATCCCATCCTTGACCCTATCCATCTTTATGTCCTATGAAAAACATTTCAAAAATGATTGGGATGAGCATTAAAAGATCAATAAGGGTTGTAACAATATGGAAAGAAAACATTAGTCCATGTATACATAAGAATCAATGAAATCATACTCTACTCATAAATCATAAGCAATTTAACATAACTCATGAAATCAAAAGATTAATGAATAACTCCTAGAAATCATAAGACATATAGGTAACTTGAGGCATTCATAACATTCATACGTATGGAGTAACCCTCATGGTTATGTTTGGAAACCCATCACAGTATATTCCCTAAATCTCTTCGGAGAAACCTTAACGTTTAACTCCTTCGCATTACCCAATGCATTGGAGAGCTCTATCGGGCTCACCCACCCTTAGTTTATCACGGAACCACCCATGTTCATAAAAAATGCCCAAGAACCATAACATAGTCATAGCACATAACTTAAGAATAAATTAAAGATAACATTCCTATATTGAAATATCAATATAACATTTTAAGATAATGAATCAATTCTAAAAAGAATTTTCAAAATCATTTAAAACATTTAATAAAGAGATTTTGAAATCAAAGTGTCCCATACCACATTGAAGATTTTAACATTTTAAACCATTAATATCGATATAAATAAATCCCTAAAACCATTTTTAAAACATGGATATTAATGAGAAATATCTTTAAGAATAAATCATTAAAACATTTAAAACGATATTTTAGTTAAAGGGTTTTTAACAAAATGAGAGACACTTGAATACCATAATTGAGGAATAAAATTTAATAAAAATATCATGAGAATAAATGGATTCATGATATAATTTTACAAGAGATAGTATATACACCATATAAGAGTGAATTGGCGCATAACAACAATGAAGTCTCAATAGAAATGTAAAATGTGATGAAATCCCTTATAAAGAATGTATCCTTAAATTAAAGATAAAACAATCTCCTAATTATGTGTGACAAATATAAATACACCCAATATAAGTGGATATTAAGTGTAAAACAATCAATGGTCATTAACACATATTCAAAGGATTACATATTCAATAACTACATGTTGAACCCAAAGAAATCGAAATTGGGTTAAGAAGTTCCCTTGGTAAAATTCGACAGCCTAACGACGTCACTTTAAAATTCATAAAAGTAGTTGATGAGAGAGAAAATGGTATCTCATCACTTGGACATAAAATTTAAATCTACAAGGATATAGAATAACATATCCCAATATAAAAATATGTAAATTAAAATACATAACAAAAGAAGTCTTTTAAAAAGAAGAGGGTGAAAGGTTCCCGTAACGATTTGGGTAACTTTCGAAACATACACCCCATGAAAGAAAGACTATATAACATTGAAGTAAATACTCATAAAAGAAAGTATGTTACAAAAATATTAGAATAATTGATAGTAAATACACCACTCAAAAGGAAATATTGGAAAATGTAGCATGAATCTCACGAAAACACAAAGTGAGATAAAAAGCCCCTTACGAAATTTTGGCAGCCTAACTGCGCCAATTGAAACTTCCAAAATGGATTGATGAGAGAAAATAGGTTATCTCATCATATGAACATATAAATTAAAGTAAGAGTAATATAAAATAACATCTCTATAATAAGAAAGATGAGCTTAAAAGGAATGACATAAAAGAGTGTACTTAAAAAGAAAGAGAGGGGTATGATCCCTTACCCCAAGTTCGACTTGTCTTGTTCGTTTCTTTATATTCCTGAATAATAAACTTTGGTCAATTTATAATTGATTATGGTCCTCCTTTAAAGATTATTATTCAGTTCATATCACATAATAAAATTTTATACTAATTGGTTAATAATGTGAGTTCATATCCGGTGGTTTTGTCGATGTTTGGTACATGAGTCAAAAGTGAACATGTTTGAAAATGATTGTCGATGTAGTTATAAGTAAATCATATACAGAATAGTATTAATGATTTAAATATCATATATATCCAGTACATATTCATTTTATAATATTCCATAAAATTTGGAGATAAAAAGAAATGAAATGCACCGTTCATGGAGACGGTAGGCCGTACGTACGCATGAACGCTACTTTCATTTCTTTGTCACATTAATGGAATTAAAAATAATTGAGAGATATATATATTATAATTCCAGTATAAAATATGTGTTTTATAGGTCACATAAGTTCATTAATTTCATTCTTTATACATTCCATGTATTGCATGAACGAGTCACATCACTTGAGGGGGCGGTAGTCCACAATTCCTCATATGAAATTATCGCATTTGCACAACATGTAAAGCATAAAGGTATGTTTTAAATATAAAATAAAGAAGCATATGGAAAACATAAATACCATATATATAATATATAAAATATAGTGACATCATAATGGCCATCATGAAATGTTTTAAGAGATGATTGAACAATCATCGTTTCGTGAGGCAGTAATTCACCATCCACAGAAACAGTATGTTCTTTAACCATTAGAAGGAGGTGTGTATAAGTGTAGATCGAATCATTCACATATAAACATCCTAGTATATTTAAGATACTTTTTTTTTTCAAAATAATGGAAAAAAAGAGTTTTGGGGTTTGGAGAAGCAAAATAAAACAAAGGAACACAAGTGAAGACATTACAATTAAATCGGGTAACTCCTCTTAGTTTGAACCAAAAGGGTTTATTGAAGAGCATTATGCCAAAGGTGAGGATTCAATGATGAAGAGAGGTATGTCGAGAGATGAAATGGGCCAGGGTTGGCTGAGCCAAAGGCTTGAGAGGTGTGGGTAAGGTGGTAGAGGTGGGGGCCTTTTATAAGAGAAGAGGAGGGGCACTATTGGAACGTTATAAAATATTACTTTATTATAAAATGATTTTTCGGATTTTAAAGGACCCAAAAGGATATAGTTCGAGGATAGAGTGATAAGATTTCTAAATCCACACATCCAATAGGTTTGTGAAAAGTTTAAGACTTATATTATACCCTATATGTTCATTTTATTTAAATCATTCATTTATGAGGTAATCACTGCATCATCACGGTGTCATAAATAAATTAATTTATTTTTGATCTAAAAACTATAAAAAAAATATCATGATATAGGAAATATATTTAGGTTTCTAATGATTCTTTATAGTCAAAAATATGACTTGTATTACCCCATGTAAAAATTGTTTTAGTAAAACAATACATGTTTCTGACATTTTAATTTTAACTTTAAATAAAAAGTTATTAATGTCATTTTACAACCAAAGTGGCTCCATGGGGTCCCCAAGTTGAGACATGGATTTTATTGGTCGTACATGACTCATAAAATAAGGGTAGGACATGTGTCAAGGTAATTTCATATTATTATAACATTATCTTTACCTTAAATTACACGAATTACCTTTAATCGCAATTAATTAAAAATTAAAAGTTACTATTCACCAAAAAAATAGTTTAATCTCATTGAACGACATTTTACTTCCTAATAACAACCATGTATGTCAGATTTTTGAAAATAAAATCACAAAAGTGGTAAAGGTTCATTTAAACGAAAAATCAGTTTCTTTAACTACCACTTAGTGGTTTCACTATTTATTGAAAATTGATGTTTTTCAGAAAAATACCAAAAATTTGCCCTAAGCTATATTTGAAATTCCGAACTCAAAAATGATGTCTATTTTAAAAAATTACAAACATATAAGTTGCATTAATTAATTTAATAATTAATTCCCGCTATCAATACAAATATCTTGTTTTTAAGAAATAATATCTATTAAAAGATTGACACTAGTTTTAGTCCAATTTCAAAGTGAAATTAATTCCAATGACCACTATTGGATTAAATGGTAAAAATATATTCTAAATAAAATTTAATATCAATTAAAAATATAATATATCCATATAAATAAAACATATTAAAAGGAGGTTTTGAATTAAAATGCAACATTTTCACTAAAAATGATCTTTATTGGAAAAATAACAAAAATTTACACAAAGTAAACATTGATGTCCATATTCTAAAGAAGGATTTTATTTTGTCATATACAACAAAAAAATAGCCAAAAGTATATTTAAAAATGGTTCTCCATCAAAAGGCGGTTAATCGACCTTTTAAAGAATATTAGAAGATTTATGCTTAAAATTGGATTCATTTTCTTTTTAAGCCTCTAAAATTTGTTGGATAATAGTAAAAATACTTGACAAACATATATAATAAATTTCTAGTTAGTTACGTTCATTACTTCCATTACAATGGATAGGCGTTAATTTCCATTTAAAATAATACTATTTTATTATTAGAGTGCAATGTAAGATTTCAAAGAAACTCATTGTTGCGTATTGGGTATGCCATCGAGCATATGGTTCCCTTTAAAGTAATATTAATATTTTATTCAAAAATATGGATAAATATGAAAATTTCATTTTTTTATTTACCTGGGGTGTTACATTTCAATAACGATTGTGGTACATATGACACTTATAATTATCATGTAACATGTTATGAAGGTTATTTCTGAATAATGTTAATTTGAAGAGGTAAAATATGTATGGTAAATATAATATTCAGGTTCAATATAAACATTGATGTTATTGTATTTTTTGTTAATTTGGGTAAAGGGTTAATATATTTTTGTGAAAATTTGTTTTAACATATTGATAAAAAGATTCTAAAAATTAATTTGGTTTGGAAGAAGTTAAATATATTTTTGGGGAAAATATCAAAATCATGAAGAATATGATATTTTTTTGTAGTGTGGAATTTTATTTCAATGTGGAGTATTTTAAATGGAGAATAAAAAATGATTTATCATTTTGAATCATATATTATTTTATTATGTCTTTATGGTGATTCATATTATTTATTGATAAGAATATTATAATTTATATATTACATGATTAGGTAAAATTTATTTTTTATGTGAAATTTTATGTATATTATGTTTTAATGGAGATAAATTTCATTTTAAATTTGGAAGAATATGGGATCAAAAAATTCTAATTATTGGGATTAAAATTTTTCTATAAGGTTTTAAATAATATTAGGGTTATTTATTTGTAATATGTATTTTAAAACATTGGGGTTAATTGGTGAGTTTTTCATGATTAATGAATCATTTAATTATATTATATTTTTTTAATTTTGGATATTATCATTACATATGCTACCATATAGATTGGGTTAATGGACAGAAAAAAGAGGATTATGTTTTCATTCTTTTTTAAATCTTAGGATAAATTAAAAGACAACATTAGTGTTTCTTGCATGAAAAACTCATTGTGGTTATTTATTATTTTGAATTTGAGTCACTGTACAGATGAAAAAGAGCTCAAAAAGGTCAAAGGATGAAATTATTCTCTAGATATTGAAAGAAATCCAGAAATTATATCTTCTATTATTCCTTATCTTGATGATAAAATAATTCCTTATACTCGAGTAAGAAGCGGTTGAAATCTAGATGGTGAAATATGGAAAATATTACCTAGCTACCAGGGTATAATTTTTGAAATCTATTCACAAGATTAAGTTTCACAATTAGAAATTGGTAGTTTACAGAACATGTATGAAATTTAATGTTTCACAATTTAATCAAACATATTAATTTTCTTTTTAAAATTAAATTTATTCAATTTAGAAAAAATGGAATTTATTTAAACCAATCTATATTTTTCATCCACTCTAAAACCAGTCTATTTTTTTATGTTTTAATTATCCATTATTATGTAACCTTTTAAATAATGTATTTAAAAATTAAACATCCACTCCTTGGAATTTATTTTGAAAATGTATTAAATCATTTTTCTTCTAACATGAGATTATAATTGTGAGGTGAAATTTATTTCCAAGGGGAGAATGTAACACCCCAAGATTCAAGTGTATATTACATTAAGTAAATATTTTGTGGAATATATTGTGATATATGAAGAACCATACTAAAGTAGATAATACCATATAAAAGTTAAAAATACGTATATTACGAATACATATCTTCGACAAATAAATAAATTAAAACTCACTATTAATTGATGTGATATAATGTGAGGAACACTAAATGTTTTAAAGGAATATTTTCCCTTTAAAAGTGAGTTACATTTATAATTTTTCTCCATTAAATTAAATTTATAGTAATTTTTGAACTTATAATTTTCTAAATGACATTCAATATTATATTTAGATTTTAAAAATTATCTTACGGTGAATTTTTGAGATTTTTCTAAATAGTTTTTTTGGTAAATACTGAAAAAAACATATTTTACAAATACTTAAAGTTATAGAACATTACCATGATATAAGAATTAATTTATACTTAATGGACCATTTTTTCAAAAATATATTTTAAATTAAATAAGTAATATAATGAATTTAAAAAATAAATATTTAAATTATAAATAACTCTTTCCTATTTTTGGAAATAAATGAACTGTTTGTATACAGAAAATTATATTTGGTTATACTCTTTTAATGAAGTTTATTTGAGTTTATATTCAGTTTTTTTAATTTAAAATAACTATAAATTTATCTAAACTAATCCAATTAATTTCATTTCAAACAAAAATATACATGATTTTATTGTAAAATCATTTTGATTCTTAAAATGGTATTTTTCTTAAAATGTGTTTTTGTTGTTTTTAATGAATATATGGTAAATGTTATTTTTAAAAATTTATGAAATTGATTCCTCAAAAATTAGTTCAATATTTGTAATAATTATTTTCATATTTGTTTATTCATTTTGTATTATGTTTTATTCTTAATGAATAGTTAACATGGTGAAAGGTTGTCTCCATGGTAAAGGTGAAATATATTTTCAAAGGAATAAACGAATAGGTAAGGAAACAAATATCTATAAATATTTTCAAAATATGATATGTTATAATTATATTGATAATAAACAATAATATCTTCATAATTAGACAAAATTGGATCCTAATTCCAGGAGAAATGTATTTATTATACTTAAATATTCTTAATATTTAGAATGATTACCTAATGATCACATATAAAAGGGACCCCATCTCTATAGTTATTCACACTATCTGGTAACTCTATCTTACTATAGATCTAAAAAATACCTTCATGAGTCTCTACCTTACATATTATAGGACATGATATTACCAAAGGTCCAATCTTAGAAGGATTATTGTATAATCCATAGGAATATATCCTTGGAGGAGATATAAGTCTTAATCGAAACATTTTATGTTTATTTTATTATTAACCTCCTTTAATATATATTCCCATCGTGTTAAAATAATTAATTAATATTTTTGAAGTAATAAAATGAAATTATGAATATTGAATATCGATTTTCTACCCCCTTTTTATCTTATAAAATATTAAAAGAACACTCATGTGCACGTACAGAATACTGCCTCTCTAAAGAAGCAAGTTAAATTTTTCATCATCACCTCACATGACTAGTAATAATTATAGTTTTATTGGATATATATATAATACTTATTTCAATAAATAAATAAATTTTTCTAAAATATAACCATCCAATCAATCGGAAAATGACAATGTCCTTCATTCGTACGTGTGGGCTGTCACCTCTAAAAAGTGAATTTTTTAATTTTTCATTACCAAATCAAATGGATATTTATATTATTAAATGTAATGAATACATATGTTATTTAGAATACTTTTATAGTTCTATAATTGTAAACATACTTAATTTATATTCCTTTAAAAAAATGAATACGTCAATCATGCGTAAATGCAGACTACTACCTCTATGAATGATGTATCAAAATTTTTATTACACTATTAAATTTATATTTTTAAAAAGTATATTTCAATTTGAAGAAATTATAATTAAAATATTTTTAATCTTTTTTGATGGTGGATCCCAAACACCTTTGACCACAGTCAAAACATCAATGTTGTTTTGGACCAAAAGCCCTCAAAACAATTAACATAAAATTTCCCAATTCATTAACTAAATAAACTATCAAAAATAATGAATTTAAAGCAGAAATAATAATTTAGGAATAAAAAAATTCTACTAAGAAATTAAATAACTAATATAATTTTATTATTCAAATGTTAAAGAACATATGAAGATAGTGGGAACTCAAGGTATAATAGTTTATTAAAATACTGTTATTAAATTTCACCTTCTAAATCATTTACATCCATAACCATGTTTATCAAAAAGATTACATAATAACCATTTTTAAACATAACATATTTTTAAAGGTAATTTTATACAAGTTTTGACATTATATATAAGGTTTTAAAATAGATGCCTTTTAATGTCTTCCATACCGTAGTATTTTAATTCTTTTTATAAAAATTAAATAACCAGGATTTTATTGATTACAACAAGACTACAATTTTCTATTTCCATATAAATTTTTTAGTATAAACCATCCCATAAAATTTTTATTGGTTTTTCAAAAAATATTTTATTACTATTTATTTAGGATTTTTATGAGTTTATAATAAAAAATTATATTTCTCTTTGTTGTTAATTAAAAATGGAATGTTTTTTTCTTATGACTATCAAATATTTTTTCAGGGTATTATGATGAAAATTTTGAATTATAATTTTTAGAATTATGTGATTCATGGGAATTATTTATGATGTTGGGTGATCTTGATATATAACTCTCTAATGTTTTTGGTAATGATTTAGTCTTCGAAGGAAAAATGTTGGAGTCAACGGATTATATAAATCCAATTGAAATATTTTTATGATTGAACATAAAATGGGTTTGAATATGAATTACCAAGTTACCAAAATGATTTTTATATTATTCTGAATATTTTTACTGAATGCATTTTTTTTGAAGAAAAAGTTATTCAAGACTCTAAATTGAAAAATATTATTTTCAAAGGATATGATATGAATAGGTTCTTATGTTTTATCAATATGACTTAATTTTTTATGATGCATAAAATTGATTTCAATTTTTTTTAAAAATATTTATTTTAATAGGTGTTTATAGTTTCTTTATTTGATCAAATTTTATTATGAAAAAAGAAAACATTATTATGGTTTTTTGTCTTTTAATTAAAATAATGGATAACATTATTTTCATATCCTCTATTAATATTTTTTACGATCATTCAACATTTCAAACATATTTTTCAAGATATAATGATGTGTAGAAAATATATTAAATTCTATAGTTCATATAGGGATACTCTTTCTAAATGATAGAAAAGTTACTTGAATGAAAGACGAGTATAATTTTATAAAAATTATTTAGTATGAAGAAATGTAAAATGTTTGGATATTTATAGTTTATTATATAATGATTTTACTGTTTTTAAAAAAATATAAAAACAAGTTATAATGAGAAATTAATAAAAATACATTTGTTATATTGTGAATATTAATATTTTTTGTTAATGTTATGTGGTGTTATTGAATGGGTGTATCATATACATTTCACGAGTCAATGAATTCTCTAAAAGAATATCATGAGAGTTTCTTCCTTTGGATGATGGATTTTACTTATAATTTTTCCAATATATAAGGATATATAAACATTTAGTAAAACACGGTATGAAATGTTGAAAGATAATTTGGAAGTAATTAGTAATAAAAATATGTGTCAATATTACTAGTTGTTAATGTTAATAAATCTGGGAGAAGATGAATGGGCATCTATCAAATAATAATTATCATAAACCATGATTATTGATTTTTATGCCATTACGATACCTCTTAAAATAATTTATATTAATGATATGATTTTTAAAGGGATAATTGGGCTAACGAACAATAATAAACAAATCCGCTTTTCACTAAAAAATTGTTTGTACGATCATTACTTACATGAATTATACAATTTACCAAGATCTTTGTTATATATTAATAATTATTATACCATGGATTTCTAATTCATTATCCTCTAGCTCATGTTAAGTGGATCCCTATTAGAAGATAAATATTATGTAACCCTAGGATAATTTTATCAACATCAAGATCAAATGAAAAGGGTCAAGGATAAAAACCAACCACCTTATCCAGTAACAATATTCTTGTAAAAACAAAAACCACCACATTTGTGTACGATTAAATATTTTTTGAATAGGTGTTTTTTTCTTATTCAGATAGTCCCAGAGCCAAGAATTTGTAGAGTGGTTATCATTCCTCCACATCTTATATAATTCTATTTTAGGGTGATAGTTCATCATCCTTTTTAGTTATTTATCCCATTGTAGTACCTAGAGGGGTTCCAATATTAATGTACTAGATTGGCCTTATTGGTTCTTAGTATGCCTCAACCCCTTATAACAAAAACCAAGTTATTTATAAAAAATTAAAATTTGATATAATCTCTATAAAGTATCATTTTAATTCATAATATAGGGTCAATAGATAATCCCAGTCCTTATCGATGAACTAATTTAATACCCATTTCAACGAAAAAATAATTGAGTATATCTAAAACCCACATTATAATGGAAAATTTAGCATATATTTCTTGAAATAACATCTCAAACTATATAAGAATCTATCCATCATCATTGAGATTAGTTTCAGTGTTCAAATCTAATGGTGCATTCAAATTAATCATTTGGAGAATACAGATTCAACCTTAATGGGATGTTGTTAAACCCATGTTGTTTTATATAAGGGATGCCTCTATATAATACACAAGGACTAATCATGTACATAGTATTTATAAGATTTAGAATATTCCCTATTGAGTTTTTAAGTAGTTTTGGGACCATTCCTTTTTAATTATTTTCCTAGCCACTCTTTCTTTTTTGGGACTTACTATGCTAACTCCCATGAGGCCATATCGTACCTGAATAATGATATGATGGCTATTTGTTTTTTAGGTTATGAGGGTTTTGTTACTATTGGTAATCTATAACTCCATGAACTAAACTAGACATATTATTCATGGATTTTTTCTTTTTATCTTGAATAACAATCTCTAAGGATATAGATATTATGGACATGGGTACAATGCAATCATCACACAAGGATATGATAACATCCATACATGAGAATACCTAGTTTCTAAAATAATAAAATTTAATATCTCTTTGGAATCAAATATGATTTTTCCTAATAATCAATATGGTCATTATCTATGATTTTATTAATGGGTGATTAACCTTACATAATGAAAATAAACTCTGAGTCTAGTGTCAAGAGTTTTTGGGCCACTTCACCCATTAATGAAAATGGTCACATTTTAAAAACAAACATTGATGAATGTCTGGAATATTCCTCATGGTAGTTAACCTTTTTCTAGAGCTCATACATAGATAAATGTGATTTTATCTTCATTTATATATCTTTAAATAGTTTTTTAGACATTTTAAGAAGTTAAATTATATATATGTCAAATAATTTGATGAATGCTGGCTAGAACCATGACTAAAATGTCAATGTGACACTATTTTTATGTCCTAGACTTAAACAAAAAGGCACATAACATTATGAATTTGTCTGAATCATTATAATTCCCTGAAATTTTTATGAAATACTTATCTTTAAAATTTTTTATCACTTTTATATCTTCTGTTTTATGCAACACTATGTTTTAAAAAACCATGATATAAATTTAAAATATTATTATAATAACATGGTAGTTATAACCTAGTCATTGAATTAAAAGGTATAAATAGTGATAACAACATTCTGGAATATATATGAATTTTATATCCAATAAAAATTTTTGTGTTAATTATGATATAATAAACACTTATTTGTTTAGTAAAAACATTTTATTCTTGAAAAATATGTTTTTTAAAAAAATTATTCATTTATTGAAGAAAATAAATTTATTCTCATTTAAAAATCATAGAAATTTTTTCCCAAAAAAATAAAACTCATTTTTAATTGATAATTTCAATTTTAACTTAGGTTGTGTTTTCAATAAATTTTTGAAAACATTAAAAATTTAATGAAAAATAAAAAATTAAAATTTATATTAGACAAAATATTTTATTTTCAATTTTTTAAAATATAAAATTATATTTTGGATTAGAATTAAAATTTAATTAGTTAATTTTTATTATAAATATTACAATTTTGGTGTTTGAAATTAATTTTATTCATAAATTTAGTATAAAAACATTTTATACCTAAAAAAAAGATTTTTGGAAAAATTATTTTTCATTGAATATTTATGGTTTAATTTTAAATTAAATTACAGCACTTCAAAGTTTTGAAGTTCAGAATATGGATTTCATGTTTTTAATTAGGAGTTACAAATTTTTTAAATAAACTACATTTATTTTTTGATCAATATGAACATTAACCGTACTAATTGTTTGTCACCATGGTTAAGGGTAAAACATGTAATGAAGGGTAAAAATAATATGATAAGGGTTAAAAAATGACCCTAAAACGTGGACCAATTATATTATATGAGTATTTCTTTCCATATTCATCATTATGTCTAATTTATGACCTTTTTAGCCACTTTTTTGACATTAATTCATATATAGTATTTTATTTAAAGGAAAGTCAAACTTGTCATACTATTGTTTCTAATAATTATAATTTTTTTAATATGTGGTCATCCAAAAGATATGTTCAACCATAAATATTATTTTTTAAAAAAATTATTTATATTCATCATATGAATATATTTTTTATTTTCATGTAATAAGTAATTAGTATAAATACTTACAGAATAATGATGATGTAATTATTAAATAAATGGAAAAATAAAATTATTAAAATTAAAAATATTAAATTACAAATAATATGAGATATTTTTTTTGTGATCCATGAGATTTATAGATTACCTTAACATGTTTAGAATTTAATTAAATAGTTTTTTTATAATTCTACTTATTTTCATGATGTTCTAAAAATCAAATTAATGAATAGTAACAAAATTGACAATAATTAATTTATGGAATTAATATTTTATAAAATTATTTAAAAATAAAAAAAATATGTAATAAGAACAAAGTGGATAATATATGGTCAATAATGTCATAATTATGAATTTGTAAGATATTTTATGTATTTGGATCTTGAATAGTATTAATATGTTGTATTCATTTATGAAACTCCAAAGGTACCCCCGATCTCCATTATAAATGGAGATATCCACCCTCACTTAATTTCACCATAGAGAGCATTATATATTAAACTTAATCTATATAATTCCCTTATATACATTCCTAGAAATATTCTAGAGGTTCTGGACTTCCCAAAAATACCAACCCTAGGACCCTTTAAAGGATATTTATAGGTGTCATTTTAAAGAATAGGTAATCTCTCTAATCAATCACTTTAATTTTCCAATATTATTTACCTCATCTAAGTCTATGATAATTATTATAAAATATTAACATCGGTATCTTGAAAATATAGAAATTTTATTATAATTATGAAAACACCATTATACACCCTCTTCCCTATCAAACATGAACTGAAAGTATTAATCATGCCTACGTATGACTTCCCATCTCCATGTAGAGGTATAATTCATTTTTAAACACCCTATTTATGGATGGTTATTATTATGGGTTTATGTTTTTTATATTAAATGTATCATACATGGTATGAAAGATAAATGGTCAGGGAATACATGTATAATAAATTCATATTTATTATATAAGAGGTTTGACTACTACTGAGGAAAGGTGTGAATTGAGGTATGAGTTCAGTTAAAAATCTCATTATTATTCACGATTACTTATGTTTAAGATTCATTAGAGAATATTATCTTCGATGTAAGTATTTTTAAAAAAAAATTAAATGTTTTTTTAATATTCTCCTATAAATTTATGAAATAATTTTACACATGTTTTACTTTTTTGAAAGAAATATTTTTTTTCATTATTCTATACGAGTTAATTTGTGACTTTTCTAAAAAAATTATAGAAGGAATATTTTTTTAAAATATATAAAAAGAACAATTTTTAATTTTTTCATGATGTCTCAAATTGTTGACACATTATTTACCATTTTAATTGTATATTTTCAACTAAAATGTTTTCATTTATAATTGAACAAATATTCAAAAAAAAGAGAAGTGATTTTAAAATGGAATATTTATTTTACAAAAGTATTATTCCATGTGATGTTTAAAATTCATATTTCAACTAATGTGAAATTCCATGATGTTAATTAAGATTTAATAGAAATATGTGATAATAATTCCATATTTATTATTTATCTATATAGTTTATTTTTATGAAGAAATTATGAAATACTGATTAAACCCATTTCGTTTCCATGGTTTATGTCATCCTAAAGTGTTTATGAAACCCATTTCATTCCAAGGGTTTTGATATGATGAATTATTAATGTTATTGTGGAACACATATGTATGGTTTTCATTATGTTATTGGTGTGATCTATATCTTCCACCAATGTATTGGATAATGATCTATATGTCATGAGATAAACATGACTCAAACAGGGAGTAAACTCAGTTCATTAAAATATTTTTTTCCACTATGATTGTCTGGGGGGGTGAATGTTGAAAGCTATGGTGGTTTTAAGAGTATACCCAATCCACTGTGATAGTGTTGGAAAAGTGCATATACTACTATAAACATAATTCTCAATATTTTTGGGTATGCCATAATTCCATGACTTATGTTATTCTCCAATATATCATGTTCTTTTATGATTGTTGTCTTATGAGATAATATGATTTATTCCATGACTCAATATTATGATCTTGGATATGAATGGTTTAATTTTCAAAGGTTATGATCATGTTATTATACCTTAATTGTCCTGCTACGATTAATATAAAACTTGTTTACCGTTACTAAGAATATAATAAAACCCATTTATTATATTTCTTTTCCCTGTGATATGAATTAAAGTACTAATTATGATATGTCAAAAAGGCTTCTAGTTATGAAGGATTCATGGTCTACAATTTAGATATTTTATAAACAATATGTTTTTGTTTTCATGATTTTAAAGACACTAGAACTATATTTCTTTGGAATGAAATTTTTATGTTATGTAATGAATAATCATCTAAAAAATTGTAGTGTTTATGTATGAAATGAATGGTTCATAATAGTTGATATCATAGAAAGGATAGTTAACCTTTTGAAACTAATATGAGAAAACCTTAGTATAAAATCCAAGGTTATGTCTATTTATATTTTTCAATCCTATAGTTTTTGTAACTATCATGAATAACCCAGGTCAAACCAAAGGTGTTATAGATTGAAACTTTATATGTCATTTACCTTGATTATATTTTTTTCAACAATGATTAGTGTTTCACACCCTATGATTTTTGGTTTTAGTCAATGGATGGAATACAAAGTAACTGTGTTAATGCTGAATGTGATGGAAAATGCAATGATAATCCTCCTGAGAATCAAAATGTTATTAGTGTTAGGGTGGAAAATGTTTTTACTATGCTCACACAACTTTCTCATGCAATGAACCATGATATACTACCAAATGAGTAAATGTGGGAAAAAATACATTGATTCCTCCATGAGGAAAGTTGCACCTCCGTTTAGTGGGCCTTTTGTTCTACTAGTGGTTGAGTAATGGATCCACTCCAATAAAAAGATATTTTATATTCCTTAAGGTTCAATACACGAGGAATTCATTTTTTCTGTCAATCATTTGGAAGGTGAAGTGGATCAATGGCGGAATTTTGTTTAGAATACAAAGCAACAAGGTGAAATTAACTCAATGTATTTGATTAATTTCAATAAATTATTTTTCAATTAGTACTTTCTTTATATTCCTTTCATGAAAATTTATAATTAATTCCTATATTTAAATAAAAATTATGATTTATCTGTTGGAACCTATGAAGAAAATTATATAAGTATTTTGATGTATTCTTCTTACATTATCATCCAATCAAAAATCAAGGACGACAAATTCTTAAGTGGCTTAAAACAAAGGGCATGATTAGAATTACCATTAAGGGACATCATTTTCTATGAAGAAATGATTTTATGTGCTCTCATGGTTGATATAAGGATTAGAGTTACCCATAAATCTTATCGATTTAATAAGAAATGAGAAAATGTAATTCATGGAAAATTTTAAATACCATATTAAAAAATATGATCTTCTATATTATCCTTGATTCATAGATGTAAACATGTAGGAAATTTTCTTAAGTGGATAGGTAAATGATTCTAGTGTGGAATATAATTCCATCGACCTGAAAAAATTCTGATGTGATGGAAAGAAGTTATCTAATGTTGAGAATAAGGAAAAATATCAGTCTAATGCACTGACCACCTCAAATAAAAATAATTCATGAATTATAAGAATTATGCCAATAAGTACATGAATCCAAAGGTTTTTAATGATCAATATCAAGAACCTCTTAATCCCAAAGAAAATGGAAAATGTTATTCTATATTGACTTTGTTGTTGGTAACAATAATTATGTGGTGAAATGTACACTTATCATTCCCTCTATAATAGCTAATGTCTTATTTGATTTTGGATCCACCAACTCATTTATTTATAAATAATTTTCTAATGGTATTACCATATCAACTCAATAATTAGATATTAATTTATCTATGAAAACATCAAATGGAACAATAGTATCGTCTCAACTTTATAGTTCTTCTTTGGTTTAAGTTGAAGGGAATTTTATTCCAAAAAATGATTCAATCAAATTTTAAGTTGAACTAGATTATATTTTGGGAATGGATTGAATTTATCAATATGGGAATTATATCAATATCCAATGAAGAAAAGTCAAATTTGATATTATAAATGAATTCATAGTCATGTAGAATTTAAAGGATGGATATAAAAATTCAACTTCAAATTTCTTCCATATTTTATGATGAAATTCTAATAAGTGAAGTTCATATACCTCATGTGGTTTTAGAGACACTAAAAATTAAAGATAAACCTATTTTACAAGATTTTATTGATGTTTTTCTAGAATAATTTATAGGTCTTCCACCAAATCATGATGTTGAGTTATCAATATAACTAATACCAAGTTATATGACTATTTCAAATACTGCTCATAGAATTTACCAAATTTAGAAGTATGAATTTAAACAATAACTACTGGTTAATATTGAAGAGAAACATCGATCAATGCAACTCCTCCTTGAAAATGAAACTATAGGTTAATCATGAAGAGAATATTGGATTCATATGCTGTATTAAATCATATTAGGGTTCACCTATTCTGTTTTTTGAAGAGAAACATGGATCAATGTGACTCTAAATGGATTAATGATAAATTAAAAAGATCACCATCAAGAAAAAGTATCCTATACCAAATATTTTGGGTTCATTTGATCAAATACATGGAGATCCACACTTTTCCAAGATTTACCTTCATTTTAGATATCATTAATTAAGAGTCAAGAAGAAGGATATACCAGAGAGGGAATTACATACATTGTGTGGACACTATGAATTTAGAGTGACACGTTAGGTCTTACTAATTCCACATATATCATTATAGATTTAATGAATTGGGTCCTTTGAGACTATCTTGATCATTATGTTATAGTCTTTATAAACTATAGTATTTTATATTCAAAGAGTAATGAAAAATATAAAATCAATTGGGGATTGCGATGAAGACCCTGTGGAAGGATAATATTTATGAAAAATTTACCAATTCTGATTTTTTTTCATAATGATTCATTTTTGGTCAAATAATTGGAATAGAGTGTATATTAGTACATCTTTCAATGATAAAATCTAAAGAGAAATGACATATAACAACCATGATAAAATAAATCAATTTTTTTTTATGTTGGATAGATACTATAGATATTTTTTGAAATATTTCTCATAACCATCAAATCACAATTTTGACTATGAAATTGTGTATATTCATCTTGATAGAGGAATTTGAAGAGAATTTGTAGGAGATGAACATAATGATGGTAAGTTAACATGTAATCACACTACCATATAAAATAGAAGGTTTTGTGATCTATCGTAATTAATAAAATAAGCGAATAATGTGTTTTTTATGAAAAATGATATGGTGATAGATTATGTTTCATGAAAATTCTTGTTCCATGAAAAAAATTACACAAATTATGATTTGGAGTTAGCTGCTATAATTTTTTCATTCAAGATATGGAGTCATTATCTATATGGAGAAAGGTTTGACCTATACATATCAAAATAATATAAGAACTATTTTATATCCAAAATTTAGAAACATGTTCCAAAGAAGATGGTTGGATCAGGTTAGATATTATGAATTCTCTATACATTACCACCCGTGAAAAGTGATCAAATAGGCATATTCATGGAACCAAAAGGATTGTGGAAGATTATCTAGGATAAGGATCATAAAATATCCATTATTTATGTCTTTAAAAAGGATATACCTTAAAATAATAAAGGAGATAACTCTTATCAGTCTCAAATGAATGCTCAACCATCTATCCTTGTGAATATTAAAGAGGCACAAAAGGAAGATGTAGAGATACAAAATAAGGTGAGAAATGTTCTGAAGTCCAAACATAATTTTGATGTAATAATAAGGTTCCCAAACTATGTATGTGTCTAAAACATTACAAATATGAAGATGGTATTTTTTTTTATGAGGCTCATAGTTAATTATTCTATATTCATCCCATAATTAAAAATATGTATAGATATTTGAAAGAGTAATTATGGTGGGATGGCATGAATAGAGATATTGAAGAGTATTATTCTCTGTGATTTGTTTTTTTATAAATTTATAGAGGAGAGATACATGTTCATGGTAATGTTAAAACTATTAACCATACTTGAATTGAAATAGTATAACATAACCACATATTTTGTAATTGGACTCCCCAATACATCTGTCAGCTATAATACTATATATGATACATTTGATGGCCTCACGAAGTCAAAATAGTTTTTTTACCATCAGAGAATATTTATCTCTTGATTATCCCACAAAAATATATATTATGGATGTGGTAACATTTCATAGAGTATCACATTCCATTATATCTGATCATGTTTTGAGGTTTATCAAGAAGTTCAAGAAAATTCATCACCAGGTTCTAGGGATAATGCTATTTTATATTAATGCTTATCATCCTCTGATAGATGGTCTATCTGAGAGAACTATTCACAATATAAAATACATTTCAAGAGATTCCTCTACGGATTTAAAAGGTGGTTGGGATGAAAACCTTCCATTCGTATAATTTTATTATAATAATATCATTCATTAAGGTATTCTGATGTCTTTTTATGATTCCCTCTTTGGTAAGAAGTAGAAAACACCAAAATGCTAGACAAAATTCAGGGAAATAAAGCTATGATGGCATAATATAGCCATGGAGAAGGTAGATATGGTTTTAAAAATTACACAACCAATAAGATCAGTTTAGAAAAAAAATGCATGCTAACAATCATTGGAAAGATCTTGATGGTGTTGTGGGTAACATGGTATTTACAAGAATATATCCCTAGAGGATAGTGATAATATGTGGAAAGAGGTGAATGTTAATATCTAGGTATATTAGTCCTATTTGAAATTATTGATCATATTGTGATGGTTTCTTATCAATTTTTTCTTCCACCAAATCTCTCCCAAGATTATGATGTGTTCTATGTATCTCTCGCGATGAAGTACATACCTGGACCAACAAATGTAATAAACTCAGAGGTCATACCGCTAGAGTAAGAAATTTCTTATGAAAACAATTTGTAGAGATTTCGAATCATAGTGATAAAGTTCTATTAAATAGAAACACTTTCCAAGTTAATATTTTATAGTTGAACCACCTATTTGAGGAGGCTATATGATAACCTAAGTATATAATATAGAAAAGGTATCCTCACCAGTTTTTATCTGAGTGACAAAGTTTGATGGATTAATTGATTTTAAGGGTGGTAGAATGTAATGTATCGATATTTTTATGAAATATTTCCCATTAAATAATTTTATTTCCTTGAGATATTTCATTTTATACAATATAGAGTTTAAACGAATCATTATATACTATAAAAATGTTATTATTTTTACATAAACATTATAACCTATCCATTGAATTGGAGGGTTTGAATACAAATAACCATATATTAATATACACATGCATGTCGTATTCAAAATATATTAATTTATTAGTTATCTAGAAATAAACACTTTTTTGGTATATTAATTTTATTCTACCAACATATATTAATTTTTTCAAAATGTTTTTTATTTTTTCAATTATAAAATAAATATAAATGTTTTTTAAACTATTAGATATTTTATTTTAAATAATAAACACCATTATTAAATAAAAAATTTCAAATTTATACTTGGATTATTTTTTTATGAATATTCATTGTTTTTAATTTTTAATGAATTGTAAAACAATAGTGATTTTCATTGAAAACTATATTTTATAAAAAAATATTACAATGTAAAATTACATTTTGGAATATTTGAAAATTTTTATTAGTTCCAACTGATTTTAAATAATATATTCGTTGTATTTTTATTAATTTTAAACAAAATTTATTATAAAAACAATTTATACTCACAAAAAAATTTGTTTTGAATTTGTTTTTCATTGTGTATTACCAGTTTTATTATAAATTAAATTATAAAACATATGTGCTTTGATTTTTTTTTAAAGCATAAAAATTATAATTTGGAGGTCTAAAATTATTAAATATTCCACCTTTATTTTTTATTAAATATAAATAGTAACCATAGTAATTTTTTTTACCACGGTTAATAGTATAACAAGTAATTTAGGGTAAAAATAATATGCTATGGAATAGAAAATGACCCTTAAAAATTTTCAAATTCTATTTGATGAGTATTGTTTTACAATAATCATACATGGGTTAAATCTATTAACCATTTCATCTAGTTGTTTGACCTTAATTCCTTTATAGTATTTTATTTAATTACTAGTCACAAATGTCACACTATTGTTTTTAATAAGTATAATATTATTAATTTGTAGTTATCGAGAATATTTATTTGACCATAAATATATTTTTTAAAGAAAAAAGTTTTATATTGATTATATTAATTTATTTTGAATTTTCATGGAAGAAATAATTACCTTAATTTTTTTGTACAACAACGATGCAATTATTATAAAATAAATGGTAAAATTAAAAAAATAATATAAAAATATTAAAATAAATATAATTTAAGATATTCATGTTGATCTATGAATTCTATAGATGACATTAACATGTTTATGATATAATGAAATATATTTATCTAATTTTACTTATTGTGTTTATGATTTTTAATTCAAGTAGTCAGTAGTATCAAAATTGACAATAATGCAATTTTAGGGGATTAATATCTTAAAACATTATTTATTAATAATTAAAAAATTAACCAATAACCTAGGGTATAAATTTTGGTAT
Organism: Viscum album; assembly: GCA_963277665.1. Taxonomy (NCBI): domain Eukaryota; kingdom Viridiplantae; phylum Streptophyta; class Magnoliopsida; order Santalales; family Viscaceae; genus Viscum; species Viscum album. Next base: position 1,159,055,978 of record OY728125.1, read on the forward strand.
GAAATATCATCCCATGTGAATTGATATTCTGTTTAATATTATTTGGATTTATAATAGTCTTAATAAAATTTATTTTTATATGAAATTCCAATGGTGCCCCTCACCCCCATTGTCATAGGACATCTCATCCCACACTTCATTTCACAACATTGAGCCTTATATATTGACCAAACTCTGACCAAATATATTCTACACTTCCCTATTAATATTCTATAGTTTCTTTACTTATCCAAATACATACCCTAGATCTTTTTAGAGGACATATGAAGGAGTCATTTTGAAGAAGAGGTAATCAATCTAATCGATAATGTTATTTTTCAGTCTTCTTTACCTCTCCTAAATATAAGATAATTATCATAAAATAATAAATTCAGTATCCTAAATATAATTAATTTTTTGGGATTACAAATATATTATTATTCCCCCCTTTTCCAATTAAATAATATGGGGAATAATCTCTCATGCATACGTATGTCCTGCCCCCTCTAGAGACAGATACAATTCATTTTTCAACACCATATTTTATGGATGTCTATTATTATGGGTTTAAGATTTATATATTATATTTATGAAATAATTAAACCTATTGAATTATAATATATAGTCTAACTTTCAACCATGTAATCTTTTGGGAAATGATAATGTTTCTCATGTGTACGTATGGATTACCATCTCCCTGATGCGATGTGATTAATTTTTAATTTATATTTTACATGGATAGTAATAAGGATTAATTTTAGGAATATATATGATATATATTACATAATAACAACTATAGAAAGATTAAATTATTATTTACCTTTCTTTCAAACTATTATCTGAAATATAGAAACAACATTCATGTATAAACATAGCTACCATACCCAAGAACTGTATAATTTCACTTTTTTATATCTACTTCTTATTAATGATTATATATACATATAATTATTATATATAATATTTATACCATAACTAAAATTCTTAAAATTATGGGACCATGATAAATGTACAAGGATCAAGACTACCAAACCAAAAAATTCTTGGAAAACGAAGAAGCTATCCGCAAGAACAATGATTTTAATAAAACAATTATTAATAAATATAAGATAAGCTTTAATAAATAACTAATACATGGTATGATAGATATATGGTTATGTAATATATTTATAATGATTCCATTTTTATTATACATGAGGTTTGAATCTGAATTTGTAAAGGCGAGACTCTAGGTAAGTTTTAATTTCATAATCTCATTATTATTCTGGATTGTTTATGTTTAAGTCTCAATTGGGGAATATTTATTTTCTGTATTCATATTTTATAAAAATGTTTTCAAAAATGGTGATATTATTCTCAAAAAGTTATTTAAAATCATTTTTAACCATGTATGATTTTTTAATGTAATTTTTTTTATTTTATATATAAGGTTATTTAAGAATTTGATGAAAAAAACACAAAAGTAATGTTTTTTTTCAAATTATACATGTGAAAACCTAGACCTGGATGCCACTTAACTGATGCGTCGAGCCCAGTGGGCAATATGTCCTCAAGAACATATCCTCGAACACCAGAGGTTGCTGAATAACATTGAGGGTCTAAGTTGTGTCCGTGGGAAGACTATTCCATCATTAGCAAAGTGTTTCACAATAGAAGGAATATAAAGAAATAGTAAAGAGAGGAAAAATAATAAATAACATTTAATGAACATTGGAAGAAAACTAATGCAATAGATAAACGATAATAATAATAACAATATCAACCATAGCAATGATAATGTACTGTCATATCACTATAAAATTAGGAAAACATGGATACAAGACAATTGATGTAACATGTTCCATGAAGTAAAATAAAATAAAGACTACTCCAAGAATCCCAAGATCCAAATCAGTCATCGGCTATCATGATCCATCAAATCAGCACACCATCAAGTGTTGGAAGTTATATGCTTTCCTTTGTCAATACCTACAACCATGAAATCTACTCAGGGTGTCAAACGGTGCCCGGAGAGGTTGTGAGAAAAATCTCAGTGGGCCACCAACAACAGTGTCTATAACCTTCAGTTTATGTAATGGAATATAGAATTCTACAGGCTTGCATATATTATGTAAAAAAAAGGTACAATATGACTAAATACCCAAGTACCTTCTTCAGCCTTCAACTAGTGTCTGAACATGTAACTAGTTCAATTTATTAAGAAATTAACATTTAATTTTAATAGGTCACGTGGGGCATATCCATTACAGACATCACCTCGTGATATTATAATTAGTGAAGGTCCCAATACATGATAAAAAAAGTTGACAAAGATATCCGGTGAGGGAGTTAAAGGGTAAAAAGAAAGGTAATGTAGATCACATGGAGTGAAAAATCAGTAGTATCCGAGTCTAACTAAGGGGTAAGAATGTAATCCAAGGAGTGTAATACAAGGCACTCCCCAATAAGGTGCCTACAGAGTCCAAGGAGATTGACCAAGGTAAAACAGGGCTACAAATACAAGGCCCTATAGGCTTTCACCATGGAACCTACTAGCCAATGCTGGATCTGAGGAGTGTATTTGAGGTATCCTATAATAGTGTAAACGATCCTATAGTAGTACACTAGGCATCCGAGAAATAGATAAGAACTAGAGTCTAGGTTGGTATCAACCTAAGAATGTGACAACCTTGAATCTCAATGGGGTTCCTGAGACCCAAGGTATTCTACTCTCACAGTCTAAGGCGAGCTCGATTCGGTCCAATTCCTATTTGATATTGTAATCATGTAATAATTCATTTTGTTCAATTATTTCCTTCCATTACTGTAGATAGGTCAAGTAGAGTTGCAACAATTTATTTTATTTGTCTATGTCTTTTATTGCATTAGTGTGGATAATCCAAAGAGTATTTCAACCATTTAATGAAGTCATTATTAACCATTAAGGTATAACAAATTATTGGGGTTCACTCATCTACCTTTAATCAACAAGTAAAGGGGTTCTACAGACAAGTAACCTTTATTCAATCTCATTTGATAGGGCAATGTTATATACTTAGCATAATTTCCATTTTATATTTCACATTTAATAATCATTTTGAAGGACATCCCTTAGGTAGGTCAAGGGGTGAGAAAACATGGTACATGCCATTATGAAATTCTTATGAAAGAAGTCATTTATTTTAATAAGACTCGCATTTGGGAAGGTCAATAAAGGGTACACCCAAACGGATTCTCAAACGTGATGATACACTAAAAAACTAATTATCGTAACACCTCGACCCCAATTACCTAGAGTTGGTGCATTATTATATTGAACAGGCATGATACATAGAATCATGTCCTGAATGACCGATTAGTTTAGTAGCCTTGGAAGTTATAGATACATTCATAAGTTTTACATTACATCATGAATTAAAAACATCAACAACATTTTTTCCCCTATTGAAAAAACTTATAACCATATCCTATCCTTACAGGTCAACCATAAAATACTTTTTCACATCCTTGGAAAAATAAAACATAGAAAGGGGTGAGCTCAGATGCTCAGTAAGGAAAATAGTACAACGAAATCTTTCATAAAAAAGCATAAACATTTAAGGAAATGTATAAGACTAAAACAATATACATTTAAACATAAACATCAGAATAATATGGAAAAGATAAAATCAAATAATGAAATTTACTTATTCACATGGATATTCTACTAGTCGAATGATCAAATGCAATATCAATAGCAACTATCATAATGATCAAATGCATAATTCCAGACTTCATAACCACATAGTCAAGGCCTTGTGCCAAGGCTACAAATAAGATCTCTTCAAGGCCTTGTGAAAAGACACTAGTTTGTCTCATGATACCGACCGATGCATCAAAGAGCTATAGTGGGCCCCTCGTCACTTACTAAGTCCAATTCATTCATCATATGAAAAGGTTTAAACATAACATAATCATTCATATTAAAACTAGCATAAAAAATGTCAATACTTTATCAATAAACCATAAATGGTGTAAAAATGACACATCCAAAGTCAAAAATATCACAAAACGTTCAATACAATATGGATGTTTTTCATCATAATAAATCAACTTCAAATAAGCTTAATATCCATCATAGGATGTTGACATAGGTGAAATCAAAATGTTTTTAGAGAAATATCTCATTCTATTTTTAAATCATTTAAAGGTCATATATTAATAAAATAGAACATTTATTTAGAAGATATTCTAAAAAAAATATGGTAAGCTTTGGCGATGATATAATGGTGGAAAATAGCCACACCTACCGTATAAGTTAAAAAAGACGTTCTTACCTTATTTTTGTAGAAAAGGTCATAATGTACCTTGTATGGAAAACGACGGAAAGATTCCTTTAAAAAAATATATGGTCAAATAAAGGTATAATTTAATTTAACCCACAATATATTAAATAGTAAAAATGTTTTGAATTACATTTTTAAGAAAACATGGATGTGGATGATAAAGAGGTCCCACTAGATACTTAGGTAAAAATAACCTTAAATAAAAATGTGATTGTGAAATTAACACTTACTTGTACTTTTCCTTAGTCAATGTTATGTTAAACTCCTCTATAATAGTTAAAACATTGTTATTAAATTATAACAGAAAAATATACATAAATATTATATCATATATGACCCAATAATATTTCTTTGTTAATAATATTTCAGTAGTATCATCATTTTAGGTGTTAACCGATTCGTTTTCCTTTATATTCATGGTTATGTAATCCATGTTTCTTATGCATAGAATGTATTTGATTCATAAAAATAATTATATTATGTTCATAAATATTATTTTTAATCATAAAATGAAAATTATTCTTGAATGATTACGATGAGGAATGAATCTCATCGCATTCGTGGAGACGGTAATCCGTACGTACGCACGAGTGACAATATCATTATATTGATGGTGAAATAGTATTTAATAGGATGATATATCATATATACAGAATAATTAACATGTTATATATATTATTCACATTAGTTATATTCATTATTATACCCATCCAAAATAATTAAGTGTTTGTATAACAAACAACACCACGACGTTGAGATGATAAGCCATACATACACATGTATGGTGACATTGTCATTATTAGAATGGATAGAATAACCAATATGGTTGATCCATATTTATAATAAAATCAATGTATATAGAATATACTGGAGTTTCTATTTTATAATGGAAACAAAAAAGATAGAGTAAGTGGAAGAAGAATAGAACTTGAGAGAGTTGATGAAATATTTACCTCTTCTTCAGGTTCTTCATTTTGATTTGATCAAAAGGGCTCCATATGATGGATTTGTAACAAAATTAAGACATTTAGGTAGAATTAAATTTTTTATTTGGATATTTGGATAGGGGTTGGCAGAGAAAAATGGCTATGGAGGTGTGATATTAATAGAAGGGGAAGTACCCTTTTATAAGAGAGGTGAGGGTCACTTTAGGAAAATCATGAAGTATTGTTTTCTAATAAAATCATTTTCTATTTATAATGGATCAAAAATGAATTATTTCTTGGATAAGGTGGGTATGGGTCGAAAAACTCTCAACCAATAGGTTTTAGACAGGTTTAGGTCACTATATTAACCTTATCTTTTAAATTTAACTCTTAGTTAACTAGTTTGACATTTACAATGTCTCTTTGTATTTTTATATTATATGGTTAATAAAATTACTATAAATTTTCCAAGGGAACCCCAAGTGGGTAATTATATATATATATAAACTTATATATGTATTTTGGAAGATCCTTATATTTTTAGGAATATTATATCATCTAACAATATAGTATTTGTTTTAAAAACTCAATTTTGTCAATTTTGAAACTATTTAGTATTTGGTTTTTGCAAAAAACATAACAGCATGATTACTTCAAAAAAATTATTTAAGCAACCAAAAAATGTCATATTATCCTATAAAATTAGTTTAATTTATTAAAAGTCTCAAATTACATTTATTTGGATATTTATAATACCAATTATTTTAATCCTTCATTAATAAGGTAATTACTGCGTCATCATTGTGTCATAAATAAATTAAATTATTTAATGTCTAAAAATTATAAATAAAATAAAATTATATATAAAATCTTTTTATCTTTCAAATTAATATTTATAGTTGGATTTACCTTTCGTATAACCCTATATTAAAAATGGTTTAGTTATTAAACATTGAATTTAACTCTTTTAACTCCTCTTCAAATAAATTAATAATATATGTCCAAATAAAATCCAAGTGGACCAAAAGGGATCATATTTTATTCCAAAGTTTGTTTTTTGGTAGAATTAAACATATCCAATAGAATTAGGACATGTGTCAGGGTAATTATATTATAATTTTTACCCTTAATTACCCTATTTACTTTTAACTGTGGTAAATAAAAGTAGAAAGTTATTATTCACCAAAAATTATTTTCATCTTATTGAACCGAATATTACTTACTAATGTAAATTGTGTCTCTCAGATTTTTGAAATTAAACTCACATAAGCGGTAAAATTATGTTTTATTCAAATTTGCAAATGCTCCTAGGAGATGGGTAAAAACGATAAAAAGTTTAATAAAATTTTTATATATCTAAACTTATTACAAAATGACTCCAATGAATTACATTGAACTTATATAGGTCATACGTATCTACTTTGACCTAAAATGAATTTAAATAAAATAAATAATTATTTAAATAAAAATTTTTTGTTTTAACCAAAAGTAGTGTTTTTCACTATTCACCAATAATTGAATGTTTTCATAAAAATACCAAAAATTTACCAAAAGATAATTTGAATATACCGAATTCAAAAATGAAGTCCATTTTGAAAAATGAAATTTAAAAAATTTTAAAATGTTGGTATTACTATTCATAACGGCTAATTTGACTAGTCGCGCTGTGTTAAAATCTCAATGTTGCGTAAAATGAAAAAAGATTCAGGTGGTTCTTCATCATATGTTCCTCGGGTTCCCAAGATGCCTCTTCCATCTTATGATTTCTCCATAGAACATTCACCAGACGAGTCATCTGAATTTTTAACACTTGTTATCTGGTATGAATCATCATGACATGCTTTTCATAATAAGACAGATCATGTTTCAGTTCAATTTTCTCATAGGTGAGTACATGGGTTGGGTCAGACATATATTTTCTCAATAGTGATACGTGGAACACATTGTAAAATTTAGAGATATTTGGCTTCATTTCCAAATGGTAAGATAAAACCCAATTCGTTCTAGTATTTCGAATGGTCCGACGTACCTGGGACAAAATTAACCCTTATCACCAAATTTTATAACTCCCTTCCATGGAGATACCTTTATGAAACCCTGATCTCCTACTTGAAATTTCAAATCCTTCCTTTGATTATCAGCATATCTCTTCAGCCTACTTTGAGCTTTGTGGATGTGGGTTTATATAACCCTCACCTTTTCCATTGTTTCCTCAACAAGTATTGGGCCTTCGAGTTTTCTTTCACCAACATCATCCAAACAAGTTGGTGTGTGACATCTCTTTCCATATAATGCTTTATATGGCACCATCTGAATAATTGAATAGAAGCTATTGTTATAGAAAAAATCTTCCAGAGGTAAATATTGATCCCACATACCTTTAAAGTCATGTGAGAAAGATCTCAACATGTCTTATAAGGTTTGAATAGTCCTTTATGATTGTCCATTGGTTTGAGGGTGGTAGGTAGTTGTCAAATGAGGTTCAGTATCCAAGGCCTTTGAAAGACTTTTCCAGAATCATGGAGTAAAATGAGGAACATGATCAGAAACAATCGTTAGAGGTACTTCATGAATTCTTAAAACTTAATTAATATATAGTATTTCCATACGTTCAGGTGGTATGTATTCTCTTATAGAATGAAAATGTGCTGACATTCTATGACGATCAACAATGACCCATATTGCATTCTTCTTTCTATGAGTCATTGGAAGCTACATGAAAAAGTCCATCAAAATATTATGCCATTTCCACTCAGGTATAGGAAAAGGTTTCATGACTCCTACAGGCTGTTCCCTTCCTGCTTTCACTTGTTGAAAAACCATACATCTGGACACAAAATCATAAATCTACCTCTTCATGTCGTCCCACCAATAATGTTCCTTCAAATCTATATACATCTTGGTGCTCCTAGGGAGTATATAAAAATTGGAGTTATGATCATCATCCAAAAATTCCTTTTTTAGATCAGGTATATCGGAAACTCAAAGCCTCTTCCTAAAGTTCAAAAATTCCATCTTCATATATGAAGTTACCAAGTATTCCATCATTTATAGCTTTAATCTTCTTTTGAAACTCCTTATCATCATTCTGATAAATCTTTATCCTTTATAGTGAATATGTTTCAGAAAACATTTGAATGAGTATTGATGTTTCATCTTCAATGGTTATTCTCATATACATATTTACTAGATCCATGAAAATATGATCCCTTTAAACTCTCAGCTTATTCAAAACTCCATGATCTTTTCTACTCAATGCATCTGCCTCCTTATTTTCCTTTCCCAGGGTGTAGTGTATAGTACAATCATAATCATTGAGTAGTTGAAGTCATCACCTTTGCCTCATGTTGAGTTCTTTTTCTGAGAAAAAATACTTCAAAATCTTGTGACCAGTATAAATATCACATTTTTCACCATAGAGATAGTGTATCCATATTTTCAGAGAAAATATTACATCTGATAAGTCTAGATCATGAGTATGATAGTTTTGATCATTAATTTTTAGCTGTAGTGATGCATAGGAAATAACTCTATCATTCTGAATAAGGACACTACCATGTAGTTTATTTGAATCATCATTATAAATAAAAAAACCATCATTCCGTAATGGTAGAGTCAAGATATGGGCATTGAATAATCTTCTCTTCAGTTATTCAAAACAGTATTAAAACTCTTTTTTCCAAAAAGATTTAACCCCTTTACGTGTGAGCTTGGTTAATGGGTTAGCCAATTGGGAAAAATTCTAGACAAAACACCAATAATAACCTACTAAACCAATAAAACTATGTACCTCAGTTATAATTTTCAGATCTGTCCATTCTTTGATTTCCTTGGTCTTTAAAGGATCAACATAGATTCCATATTTAGGGACAATATGGGCATGAAAATAATTCTCCTGAATCGAGAATTCACACTTTATAAACTTCCCATATAATTCATTTCATCTATGTGTCTTTAGAATACTGCACAAGTTATTTTCATGATCTTATTAGAAATTGGTGTATACAAAGATATCATCAATAAATACCACAAAAAAGTCATCAATATATTCCTTGAAAACTCTATTCATTAGATCAATGAAGACATAGGGTGCATTAGTCAATCAAAAAGGCATTACTATAAACTCGTAATTCCAGTACCTGGTTCGAAATGTTGTTTTCAGAATGTCTTCCTTGTTCACAAACAACTAATGATATCCAGATCTAAGGTCAATCTTTGAAAAATATTGACCTCTATGATGTTGGTTAAATATATCATCAATGTGTGGTAGGGGATACTTGTTCTTTATTATTATATCATTGATCTCCCTGTAGTCAATGTACAACCTCTTAGATCTGTCTTTCTTCTTAACAAAAAGGATAAGGGCTCCCCATGGAGAAACAGTAGGGTGATTAAATCCCTTGTTACTCAATTTCTCTAGTTGCTTCTTTAGTTTCACTAATTCCATTGTGGCCATTCAATAAGGGCTCTTCGATATGGGCCTTTACCTAGAAATTAAATCAATGGAAAACTCCATTTCTCATTCTGAAGGATGTCCATGTAATTCCTCTGGAAACACATTAATACATTCTTGCACAACAGGTATGTCCTCTATTAGAACATTATTTTCCTCACCCATAGTAATTTCATTCTCTTCCTCCCCAATAATTGAATTCAGTAGAGCTACTGGGGATGGATATAGATAAGAATCAGGTGGTGATGTCTCTACTCTAATGATAAGGTACTCCTTTTCATAATAAAAAATTGTAACATCATTATTATTAAAAAAAATTCACATTATGATCCAAAATCCAATTAATTATAAAGATTATATCAATTTCAATCTTGTGTATAATAATGAGATCAGAAAATAAATAACATTTATATGACCTAATGGGAACTGATTCAAAAAACTTTACTGCGATGATACTTCCCTTGGGTGTTTTTATTGACAACTCCCTTGTTAAGTCAAATTGAAAATATCTAATTTTGGTAGCAAACTAGGAAGATATGAAACAATGCGATGATCTATAATCTAACAAATCATTGGCTAATCTTGAGGAAACCATTAAATTACCGGCCCCCACCTCTTTTGGGAACATCAAACTTAGCAGTAGTGATCGCATAAGCTTGGCCTTTCTCCCTTGGATTTTTCTGAGGTATGTTCCCTTGGCACTGAGGAAATTCATTTTCATAATGACCATTTTTGTTACAATTATAGTATTCAACATTGACATCCTCTTTCTTTCACTTGCAATAACAAGCTTAGTGGCCTTTTTCAACACACTTGTAACAGACTCCCATTCCTTTCAGGAAAGTACATGGGTGTTTCTTCTAACATTTACTGTAGGATGGATATTATACTTTTCCTTTCTTCCCCATATTTCCATTTTCGGAGTGTTCAATAGACCACTTCTTCTCTTTATTTTCTTAAAAGTTGTAATACTTAGAGAATTCATTTTCTATCTTGATAGCACATGAGATAATATCTTCATATGATGAGAAGGATTGTGAGAATAATGCTTGATAGAGAAATGGTTTTAACCCATCAAAGAATCTATCAATCTTACTCCTTGGGTTACATATATAATCTATTGCATGCCTTGATAACATTGTAAAGTTAGCCTCATAATTTTCAATATTCTCATCCTCCTTTGGCTTCAGACTCCAAAATTGTCTTTCCATATCCACTCAATGGTCATGAAGAAAGTATTTTTCCATTAAAATATTACATGTTGGATAATTCTTTATCTTCCTTTGATTTTTGGAATAATGACCACCATCTATCTACATCTCCCATGAGGTGATAAACTTTCATGACTACCTTTTCCCATTCTCTACTCCCTAAAGCATAAAATATTTTCTATAAGGAATTTGTCCATTGCTCAGATACTAATGGATTTTTATTCCCATTTAATGTTGGTGGTTGTTGCCTCATGAAGCAGTATAACATTTATCCTCCACACTGTGGATCAGGTTGCTCTATACGGGTAAGGTTATTATTCATAACCTGTGTTAGTTATCCCAGTATGGTGATAAGGTGATCTTTTCCAATTGCATCACCAACTCTGCTATAATTATCACGAGAAAGAGGGAAATCCATACATGAATTACGAGTGTTGATACAGTTTCCATTCCTTCCACTAGACTCCATTTTTGAAACAATGGAATACTGTTGATTAGTTTATGAACCACAATACATAATTCTGAACTTGTAAAACAATTAACATAAATTGAACAGTTTCTGGATATAATCCATAATCATAAACATATTTTCTTTGAGGAGGAATATACTCATAAATCCTTCAAAATGGTTTGTAATGAAAATGAAAAATATCCTAAGAATACCCCTAGGAGTTTCGTAACCAATAGTTCAGCAAGGCCCATTGTCGTGCACTAGTTCCCGTTCGAGTCTAGCTCAATGTGGTGTTTTTGGGGTTTACCCCTAGTTACATCTATACCAGAGCCACCTCTACCTTCTTGTATCTATACAGAGATGTATTTCTTGGAAAACTCATGAAATCTCTACAGTACAAAAATTCATGGAAGATATTCTATACAAATCCTCAATGTCTATCTTAGGGTAATGTGCCCTAATCAGAGTTTTTATAAATATAGTTTCCAAGGTTTATACTAAAGTTCCTCTGATACCAACTGTAACACACCAATCCCAATAACCCAGAGTCGGTGAATTATTATATAACATTATCATGATACATGTAATCATGTCATGAAGTACTGATCAGTTTATTATCCTTGGAAGTACTAGATACATTTATAAGTTTTACATTACATCCTAATATAAAAACATCAACAAAATTTTCCACCCTTTTTAACACACTTATATCCTTAGCCTATCCTTGCATGTCAACCATAAAATTCTTCTTCACATCCTGGAAAAAATAAAACATATAAAGGGGTGAGCACAGATGCTCGGTATAGATAATAGTATCACAGGAAATATCATAAATAAGAATAAACAATAAATGAAATTTATAAGACTAAAACAAAATCCTTTTAAACATAAACTTCAGCATAATATGGAAATGACAAAATCAAATAATTCCATTTACTTATTCAAATTGATATTCCACTAGTCGAATAATCACATCAATATAAATAACCACATTCATAATTATGGAATTCATAATTCCAGACTTCATAACCACATAGTCAAGGCCTTGTGCCAAGACTATAAATAAGATTTTGTCAAGGCCTTGTGTCAAGACACTAGTTTGTCTCATGAGACCAACCGATGTATTGAAGAGCTATAGCGGGCTCAACCCGTCACTTACTAAGTCTAATGCATTCCTCATATGAATATGTTTAAACATAACATAAACATTCGTATTAAAACTAGCATAAAAAAGGTCAATACATTGTCCATAAACCATGAATGGTATAGAAAAAATACATCCACAGTCAAACATATCACAAAACCTTTTATACAATATGGATGTTTTGAGTCATGATAAATCAACATCAAAGAAGCTTAAAATCCATCAAAGGATGTTGACATATATGAAATCAAAACTTTTTTAGAGAAACATATCTTTCTATTTTGAAATAATATAAAAGTCATATATTTATAAAAGAAAACTTTTATTTTGAAAATATTATTATAAGATTGTATGGTAAGGTTCGGTGATGATATAACGGTGGAAAATAGCCACACCCACCGTATAAGTTAAAAAAGACATTCTTAACTTAATTTTGTTGAAAAGGTCATAAAGTACCTTGTTTTGAAAATGGTAGAAAGATTATTTTCAAAACATATATTGTCAAATAAGGGTATAAATGACATTAACCAATAGTATAGTAAATAGTAAAAATGTTTGGAATTACATTTTTAATAGTAGATTCTTACGTGAAAACAACCTCGGATAAGAAAGATATTTTGAAAATTAACCCTCACCTTATACTTTTCCTTAGTGTGTAGTTTTTTATCCTCCTTAATAGTTATTGAAACATTGTTATTAAATTATAAAAGAACTATATACATAAATATGATATCATATATGACCCTATAATATTTCATTGTTAATAATATTTCAGTCCTATCATCGTTTCGGGTGTTAACCGATTTGTTTTCCTTTATATGATTGGTTATATAATCCATGTTTGTTATGGATATGATGTATTTTATTCATATAAATAATAATATTATATTCATAAAAACTATTTTTAATCATAAAAAGTAAATTATTCTGGAATGATGAGGATGGGGAATGAATCTCATCGCGTTCATGGAGACGCACGACTACAAATATGCCTTTTATCAGCGCTAAAAAGTGACCTTTAACTGCGCTAGAAAAGTGTTGTTAAAGTAGGTCAAGATAATGGGGGGGGGGGGGGTCGTCCCCTTTATCAGCGCACAAAAAAGCGCTGATATAGGACCCCTTTAGCATCGCTAAAAAAATCGCTGATAAAAGCACCCCTTTATCAGCGCTATTTTTTAGCGCTGGTAAAGGGGTCCTATATCAGCGCTTCTGTTATCAGCGCTTTCGTTTTAGAACTGATAAATGACCCTTTTATCAGCACTTTTAAAAAATCGATGATAAAAGTTAATAAAATTTTAAAAAAATTAAAAAAATTAAAAAGATCATGTCAATATGGGGGGCTTTTATAGCGCTTGAGCCTCACTTTTATTAGCGCTTTCCACCCCTTCCAGCAGCCCGCACTCACCCCCTCCACCCTTTATCAGTGCTAGCCCCCCACATCCACCCCCATGCGCGCACCTCTGCCTTCAGAAGGTTTTGAACACGAGACCTCCCCCATGCGTGCCTAAGTCCTTACCACTTCTCTATTTTGATTTGTTTTCCATTTCATGATATCTCAATTTATATATATATATAGTTATATTTATTCGTATAGTAATATATACTTATATTAATATATATATATATATATACAGCTATGTTAATATATATATAGTTATATTAATATATATATAATTATATTAATATATATATAGTTATATTAATATATATATATATAGTTATATTAATATATATATATATAGTTATATTAATATATATATAATTATATTAAGGTATATCTCTATTTATATATATATATACATTTAGTTATACTTATTTGTATAGTAATATATATTTATATTAATATATATATATAGTGATATTAATATATATATATATAGTTATATTAATATATATATATATAGTTATATTTATTCGTATAGTAATATATATTTATGTCAATATATATATAGTTATATGAATATATATTTTTATAGCGATATTAATATATATTTAATTTTTAGTTATATTAATATATATATTTATAGTAATATTAATATATATGTCGTTATATTAATATATATATAGATATATTAATATATATATAGTTAGATTAATATATAGGTATATAAATATGAAAATATTTGTATTTTAAATAAAATGGATATTATTTATTATTTAGATAAAGCTAATATATTTTTTATGCATATATATTTTATTATTTATATTTATAATCAATTTTTATATGTGAATATATAAAAAAATATGTATATATTGTTATATATATGATTATAAATAGCAGTGAATTATAAAAAATGATAAAATTTCAAACACATAATATCAATATGAATGTAATACCTTGGAAGAAATTCAGTCCCCACCAAAACAAAATCCAATAATACCCCCTTAATTGATGCTAAAAATGCACAAAATGTTAAAAAATCGGGGTACCCCGACTAAAAACTCAGTTAAGGAGGACCTTTGGGCATCTTTTAGTCTCGAAAAACCCTAAAAACAGGTCCCCCAGTTCACAGCAATGTAGATCTCATTGCAGGCTTCGATTTGATATGTTGTAGAGCTCAAACAGACACCTGGATCAAAAGTTATTTTCGTTTGAAGTTTGAGTTCCATTTTCAACTTATTTTAGATCTTTTATTAATTATTTTGTTTTTTGTGTCTTCAAATTGTTATTAAATGATATTTAATCGATAATAATTAGAAAATTATTAATTAGAATTTTTTTTAATTTTTTAAGAATCCATTTTCACTCAATAGCTTATATATTAAGTATATTAAGTGTAAATGTACATTTATACTTTTCTAAAATATATATAAAAATTTTATATTATATTTATATCAATATAACTATATTTATATATTTATATATTACTTTTTTTAATTTTTTTTGAATTCAACCCTTTTTCAGCACTTTTAAAAAAAGAGCTCATAAAGGCCCCCCTTTATCAACGCTACTAAACAAGCGCTGATAATGGGGGGGTGGATTTATCAGTGCTAAAAAATCGCTGATAAAGCGGCACTTTTGTCTGCGCTTTTTTAGCGCTAATAAAGGCACCCTTTATCAGCACTTTTTTAGCACTGATAAAGGCACCCTTTATCAGTGCTTTTTTCAGCCCTGATAAAGGTACCCCCCTTTATCAGCGCTTTTTCATTAGCACTGATTAATGGGGGCGCTTGGAAAAACTGCTTTGTCGTAGTGATGGTAATCCATACGTACGCAAGAGCGACAATATCATTATATTGATGGTGGAATCGTATGTAATTGGATGGTATATCATATACAAATAATCATTAAAAATTAATATATATTATTTACATCAGTTATATTAATTATTATACCAATCCAAAATAATGAAGTGTTTGAATAACAGACTACAACACGACGTGGTGATGGTAAGCCGTACATACACACGTTTGGTGACTTTTTCATTTATAGGACAGATAGAATAATGAATATGGTTGTACCATATTTATAATAACATCATAGTATATAGAATACATTGAATTTTTTATTTTAGAATTGAAATAACAAAGAAAGAGGATGTGGAAGAAGAAAAGAACTTGAAAGAGGTGATGAATTATTTACCTCTTCTTCAGGTTCATTCTTTTTTATTTGATAAAAACGGTGTCTTAAGTTAGATATCTGGCTAAAGGAAGGCCTCTAGATGAAGCGATGAAATTTGTAAGGAAATTCAGGTAGAGTTTGGCTGAGCCAAATGGCTTTGGAGGTGTGAAATTAAGAAAAGGGGAAGTACCCTTTTATAAGAGAGGTTAGGGTCACTTTAGGAAAAGCTTGAAATATTATTTTATAATAAAATAATTTTAGGTTTCTAATGCATCCAAAATGAACTCTATATAGGATAAGGTGTGTATGGGTTGAAAACCTTTCATCCAATAGATTTTAGGTAGGTTTAGGTCACCATATAAACATTATATTTTAGATTTAACTCTTAGTTAAATAGTCTGACATTTACCAT